>OY728137.1:1201079568-1202329568 GCA_963277665.1 Viscum album
CCATACATTCTTGGAAATAGAAATTTCAGAATGTAAAATCTTAAGAATACATATTTTCATAGAAAAGTATGATTTTGGAAAATAAAGATGGTGATTTTTTAATGAACAATTTCTCTCCCTATGTCCACCACATTTAATCTTGTTGAAAAAGAAAGCACTTTGGGTATTAAATAAATATAACTAAAACCAGGTTCTGAATAACAATAATCTATTCTCTAAAAATTCCTACGTAGATGAATATTTGAATTCATTTTAACAAATTTCTCTCTTCGAGAATTAAAATTTGATAAATGTTTTTTAGGAAAAAATTTATCATTTTTGTTCTATGACCAAATTCAAATAATTAAAGTCATTAGTTTTAGAACATCTGTTATTTTATGAAAAAAATTTCATAGAAATATCATTTTCAAGATCCATAAAAATTTTATCCTTCATTGAATTAACTTCCATAATTTTTATAGAAAAACATTTAAAATAAATAATTTTTTGACCAAGATATAAAGAATAATCTGATAATTCATTTATTTAAATAATAATTCTAGATTTAACTTTCTATAACATCTTATTTTTCTTATAGTTTTCATTTTCATGTAATATAGAAAATCAAAAATCTTCTTAAAATGTTGTTATGGTATTATATTCTGGTGAAGAAGATTCTTCATCTAATGATTCATAATATTATTCACTATTGAAATTATCCTTTAAGGAAATATTGTATAAATATTCATCATTATGTACCTTAGATATAAGACTAAAATTATCAATGGGTACTCTGGTTATAAGAATAATATTATTATCACCATATAATTAATATTCTAAATATTCATATGAAGAGTCACCTCCACTGGATCTCTTGGTTTCATTTTCATTCAGGACATTATTAGAATTATATTTGTAATACCTCATTCTATTTCTTTCAGAATAATTTTCCTTCTGATATTTTCTCTTAAGAATATGATAATATGGTTTTATATGTGCATCACTTTTACAATCATAAAAGGTTAATTCAAAATATGTCATTTCCTTTCAAAATATATTCTAATATCTGTACTGAAAATATTTCTTTCTCAAATTATAGTTCATTCTTTAACCAAGAATCAATAATTCATTTTCATACTGATCAAATTCAATTGATTCAAATAAATAACAAATTTCATTACTTTAGATCTACATAACTTTTCTAGAGTCGTGGATTTAGATGTATTAGTGAAAGAGACACTTACATTACCACTATTTTTTTTTTAAAACAACATATCTCTTCACTATTGTTTAATGTTCAATAAGAGTTCTAAATAACTCATCAAGAGTAATGTTAGATACTATTATGTTATAAGAAATAGTTTTCCATTTATACTCCTACTCATTGGACATGATTGTAATTATCTATTCCAATATAACATGATCATCATGACCATTATCTCCAAAATATTGAATACTATTGACAATGGTCATAAATCATTGTTTTACATTGCAAACAGGTCCTCCATAAGGAAATAATAATCCATGAAATTCAGCTCATAATAGAGCTCTTCTAGTTTCTATCACATTAGATTTCCCAAAATAGGTAACATCATATTTCTTCAAAATATTATTGGTATCTTCACAAGAAGATGTATCACTATATATATATATATTCATTGTCAAAGATCACAAAAAAGTATTGCATACATTGTTGTTTAATTGATATTCTAGTTTTTCATGGTTGGAAAAGATTATATGTTCATTATCTAGAATTTATTAATATCTATTGAGAATGAAATAATTTTCCACTTAGTTGTTAATGAAAAAAGTCTTAATCCTATCTCTCCATTACTCATAATCATTACCATAACAAATTGGTGATCTATTAGGATTTAAGTATTCAACAGAACCATCTTTCATACATTCCATTATCTATGAATATTTTTATACCACCAAACATGTTAATAGAAAATTTTTATAAAAAAATATATAAATCTTGAATGAAAACATGAACAAGAAAAAATAAGCATGATAATTTAAATATAGAATGAAAATTTGTTCAAGAAAACATATATACAAGTATAAGTATATCAGAGACCCTACACTGATACAAATTAATGGATCGAAAAGAAATATGTAGATGCTCAATATTAAGAGGGGGTGAATAGTATTTTTAGAAACCAATTCATTTAACCTTATGAAAAAATATGTTTAAAAATTAAAAATAAGGTATATTCAAAAACACTATTTGGTACTTACTTAATGGAGTAATTGGAAGAAACTAATTCCAATTATAAGATACAAAAAATTAATCAATTTTATTTTTTGAGGGATTATTTATGGAATAATTTAAGGATGGGCAGTTTATAGAAAATTATGATGTATTATTTAAGAATTTTCTAAACACATGTCTTGGAAAAATTAGTTGGGGAAAATTCAAAACCATTGGAATACAACTTCGTTTTTTTCATAGTTCTCTAATTTTAGGACAATGTTTTTTACATAAATGAATTTGACAATGGAAGGACACAATTTTATATTATATGGTCTCTAGTAAACAAATTATTCCATAAAATATTATTATTATGAAAATAATTTTTATTTTATATTATGGAACATTATTAATATGTTATATAACTTATTTAATTTCATTAAAATACATTTTGAGTATATAATAATTTATTTTTTTCATTGATCATATTAGATTTTTTTAAATCATTTTTATACCATAATCAATTCATAATAAATATCATATGTGTTCACTGATTTTACATTTTTATGGAAAATATTACAATATAAAAAATTACAAACAACTCAACATTGGATAATTTTTATGCGATAGTTTAAAATTTATTATCTTTATTATAATAATAATTTTATTTATATGTGAATTTTTTATTTTTAAATACAACCCTTATTGTATTTTTGAAACATGCATCTAGTAACAAATATTCAGAAACTCTTTCCCCTAGTAAATTTCTTCAATGAAATATGTTTATAATTTTATTATTATCCATAAAATAACATAAATTTATTAATTATACATTATAATATTATCAAATGATATGATTTATTTTAATAGAATCATAAATTTATAAAATTTTCATTACTATTAAAATTCTTTGATTTCCAATATTTGTTTTCAAATTTTCATCTCCCAACAATCAGATTCCAACATTTTTTATTCGTGTAATCATATTATAGTGGTCAAAATATGCCTTATAAATATTATCAAATCATTCACTTTTCTATATATCATTAATAATTAAATTATCTCCATTTCATATACTAATATTTATTTTTCTCTTCATAATATCAATATTCCTACATTGTTTTTTTACTATTACACTCAATAGTAAATTATAATGGTGTTACCCCTTGTCATTACTTATATTGTTGTATTTTTTGATGATACTATAAATATAATTTTTATAAATATAGTTTTATATTATTTTTTGAATTTATTGACATATAATAAAACATGATTATATATTTCTACTATTATCTAGGCCCTATATTTCATGTCATTTGGAGTATTGATGTGGTAATTTGTTGTCTCATATAGTTAAAATAAGATAATAGATCAAATATTGGTTATCATTTCTATTTAATTATAATGTTCATTAGGGGTTAGGGTCTCTCATGCTCTACACACATACAAAATAATTAAATTTATTTGAATTATATCAAACAACAAGTTAAAATGATCATATTAATTACCAAAGAATGTATATGGATATTAGAATATATACATATCAGTTTGAGATAGATGGAACACTATATATTTTCTTCAATGTTCTTCCAATATAATGTGAATGATGAAGTTGAGGAAGATATAAATATGGAAAATTATACCAAAAAAATTATTAGGTATTTTGTAGAAGAGAATAGTTATATGTACTAAGAAATGATAATATGATCATCTAGAATTAATCAACCATACTACTCATTTAAAAATAATTTAATAAATAAAAAAATACAAATAATTTCATCAAAAATTATATTTATGTAAAACTAATTGACATGGGTAAATATTAAAACATATTGGCGGTGAAAACATATAAAAATGAATTGAAGATTTATGAAATAAATTCTTCAAACTCTAATATAGAGAAACTCAATGGGATCGAAATTCATTTATTAGATAATTATGTGGTCAAAAATCATAGCGTGGTCATAAATTGAAGTCAAAACCATCATGGTAAGGGATTAATTGGAATATAGTGTTTGACATAGGATTATTGTTATTATAGAATAACCAAATTTATTTCTACATTTTTCCCTTTCTTATTTTTTTGTTACAGTTTATTTTTTATTATTATATCTTCAAGAATAAAAAAGTGTAGCTATCATAAGTTGGGGATTTGGATTACAAATAATGGGGTTTCACTTTTTAATTATTTATCAAAGTATTTAGTTTATTCTATGAATTATACTCATGATATTTCAATTTTTGACATTACTTTTTATCCCTTCGTGGAAAAGAATCATATATTATTTAGGGAAGTAAACTTTTTAATATACTTATAAATTCATTTATTCATCAAGAAAAATTAATAAATTGAGTTAGGATTCTATTTAGAGATATAAATTGGGAAAACTTCATTGATTTTATTATTTTATTATATATTTACAAACATTTTATAATTTCATAAAAATTGATAACTTATGGAATTTTATGATTTTTGTTTAAAACTAATAACTAATATATATACTGAGGAAAATTATTTAATTAATCTCTCCATGATAAAATTAATGTTGTCATTGGGTCATGTTGGAAAATATGTACTTAGAGTGAGTAAATAATAAATATTATCTGATTAGGTTCCTATAACAATATTTTAGCATAATTGTTCATTATAATAAGGTGAAAATTAAAATCAATTTCACCAACACATATCAGTATGGTATTACAAATTTCAGAAACTATTATCCAAATTTATATCCTTATTATATTACATTAATATAAATAAAATTATTTTTTATTTATAATGAATTTAATATATTAACTCCATATATAAAATGTAACACCCCAAGCTTCCTCGGTATGTTTCCTTTCGAATAATGCAATGGCGTGCATTGTATGCAACTTTGAGATTTTAACACACCATAACCAATCAAACTAGCCGTTATGAATAGTAATACCTACTTTTTGAAATTTTATAAATTCTATCTCTCAAAATTGACTTCAGTTTTGGTTTTGGAATATCAAAATTAGCCTAGGGTGAAATTTTGGTACTTTTCGGATAACTTTCATATTTTGATGAATAGTGAAAATTACTAAATTTTAATTAAAAACAACTTTTTTAATCAAAATAATTAATAGTGATAAATTATGAATTTGAGTGGTTTTAAGGTATATATATAATATATTTTTACCATGTAATACAATGTGGGTCATTGAACATAATTTCACATTTAAACCAGACATAAACAAGTGACAATCTTTTGATAGTTATTATCTCTAAAAAACACGCTTTTTGTTTTAACAACGGGAATTAATTTTAAATTAATTTCTGCCACTTATGTGTTTTGGATTTGGAAAAATGGATTCCATATTTGGAATCAGGATTTTCAAATTGTGTAAATCGGTAAATTTTATTTTTAAACATTTTGGATAATTACTTTGGTAAATATTTTATTTACCATGGTTAAAGGGTAAATCCGGTAAATAAGGGTTAACAAATAATATTATAATAATACTAAATTACCCTAAAACATGTCTTAACCCTATTTGTTGATACATGGTCGACCATGGGCATCATTGGGTCTATTTTGGGACCCCATGGATCCACTTGTAAGTGATAATGGCACTTTATTTTAATTAAGTTAAAATAAATAAAAAAATGACACAAGCAGATATCTTTTAACAAAACAATTGTTAAATAGGGTTATATATGTTTGATTTTAGATTATAAATATTCATTAGAAATCTAAAATGATTTCCTACATAATTATATTTTATTTATAATTTTTAGACATTAAATAATTTAATTTATTTATGACACAATGATGATGAATTAATTACTTT
Source organism: Viscum album (assembly GCA_963277665.1). Classification (NCBI taxonomy): domain Eukaryota; kingdom Viridiplantae; phylum Streptophyta; class Magnoliopsida; order Santalales; family Viscaceae; genus Viscum; species Viscum album. Next base: position 1,201,085,561 of record OY728137.1, read on the forward strand.
AACAGTGAAAAATTAAAATAATTGATATTATAAATACCCAAATAAATTAAATATAAAACTTTTAATGAATTAAAATTATTTTCTAGGATAATATGATATATTAGGATTGATTTAATTGACGATTTTCGAAGTAATAAATCTTTTATGAGTTTCACAAAAATCAACTATTGAATAGTGTCAAAATTGACATTAAAGGGTTCTTAAAACATATATTATATTATTAATTGATATTAAATTCCTAAAAATCTAAGGATAGACCAAGATACTTATATCATGATAGGTTCATCATTAATGGACCACTTGGGGGTCGCTTGGATGTACATAGTATGTTTATTAACCATATAATATAAAAATTCAAAAAGACATTGTAAAAGTGAAACTAATTAACTAACAGTTAATACTTAAAGATAAGGTTAATATAATAACCCAAACCTGTCTAAATTCTATTGGTTGAGTTTTTTTCGACCCATCCCCACCTTAAATGTTAAATAATAACCTTTGGAGCTATTATAAACCTAATTTTAATTTATTATAAATTAATATTTCTAGCTTTTCCAAAGGTGCCCCTCACCCCTCTTATAAAAGGGCACTCCTCCTTCTCATATCTTCACACCTTAAAAGCCCTTTGGTTCGGCCAACCCCTGCCCAAATACTATATAAACTTCCCTCACTACAACCTAGAGGCCATATTTTGATCACAAATCCAACCTAATGAGCCCTTTTGATCAAATAAAAAAAAGAACCCGAAGAAGAGGTAATGTTTTCACCACCCCTTTTAAAGTTCCTTTCTTCTTCCACTTCCTCTTTCTTTGTTATTAACATTATAAAATAATAACTCCAGTATAATATATATACTGTGATGTTATTATAAATATGGTACAACCATATTCAGTATTCTATCCATCCTTTGAATAACATGTCACCATACGTGCGTACGTACGGCTTACCGTCTCCACGTCGTGGTCTAATTGTTATTCAATATATTATTATTTGGATGGTTATAATAATGATGTGTAACTCCTGTAAATAATAAATATAACATGATAATGATTCTGTATATATGTTATAACATCCAATTATATATTATTTTAATATCAAAATAATGATATTGTCGCTCGTGCGTATGTACGGACTACCGTCTCCACGAACGCGATGAGATTCATTCTCCATCATATCCATTCAAGTATAATTATAATTTGATGATTTAAAATTATTATTTAAGGACTTGATATCATTCTGGATATGAATAATATACATCCCATTAATAACGAATATGGCTCACATAACAAAGAATATAAAGTAAAATGAACCCGTTAACACCTGAAATGACGATAATTCTAAGATATTATTAACAAATCAATGTTAAAAGTTCATATATTATATCATATTAAAGTAAATGATTCTTCTATAATTCAATAACAATTATTTCACCATTATACAGGATGTAAACCTACCATCGACCAAGGAAAAAGTAAACAGTAAGGGGTTTCTTATCTCACTTTTAATTCCGTGAGAATTCCATTGATCACCACTTAATTATTTGATGTGGTGTATGTGTACTGCCCAGGATCGTATTTATTGTGTAATATACTATAATTTATGGGTATTTACATCATCATTGTATGATCCTTATTTCATGGGTGCATGTTTTGTATGTTACCAAATCAATAAGGGAATTTGAAATTTCAATTTCCACTCATTTGGCTTTACGCATACTTCATTGATTATTTTACTCCAAGATTATGCGTGGAATCACTATTCTTTTTATTATGTCATAATTTCCACTACCCTTTCTGTGGATATACTTTTTATACACATAATCACTCTATTGATAAATTCTCAAGTCATCAGTATGAACTTGATAAGAGTAATTTTTACTCAATCTCGATTTGTTTAGATAAACATCCAATTCATTGGTGTTGTTTTTACTAGAATATGTGTGAATGTACCTTGATTGTTTTACACTTAATATCCAATAATATTTAGTGTATTTATATTTGTCACACATAATTATGTCATTGCTTTATCTTTATCCTACGGATACGACCTTTATGAGAGCTTTCATCTCAATTTACATTCCATTGAGACTTCATTGTTGTTATACACCAAATCACTTTTATGTGGTGTATATAATGTACTTTGACATAGTATATCATGAATCCCTTTATTCTCATGTTATTACATAGTTTTGATTACCTCAATAATTTGTATTCAAGTTTCTCTCTTTTGGTTAGAAACTCTAACTAAAATACCATTTTTAAATTTTTTAAATACATATTCTTCTAAATCTTGCTCATTAATGTCCATGTTTTAAAAAATGGTTTTAAGGATTTATTTATATGGACATTAAAGTTTTAAAATTAAAACTCCTTTTAATAGTTTCAAAGTGGTATGGGAAACTTTGATTCAAAAATCTATTTTTAAATGGCTTCTTGACAAATAGTGTGACTTTTAAATGTTTTCAAGAAAAAGGGGGATATTTCTCTCAAATAGTTTTGATGATTATTTTCATCTATGTCAACATCCTTCATTATTCTTTATTGAGGTTAATGTGATACAATATAATATTTTATATTGTATTGAATGAGTTATGATTGACTGTGGATGTGTTATTTTTATACCATTCATGGTTTGTGGTTAAAGTATTGACATTTCGTACGCTAGTTTTAATACGAATGTTTATGTTATGTTTAAACCTATTCATATGGGGAATGAATTGGACTTAGTAAGTGACGGGTGGAGACTGCTATAGCTCCTCGATGCATCGGTAGGTCTCATGAGACAAACTAGTGTCTTGTCATAAGGCCTTGGCAAAATCTTATTTGTAGTCATGCCACGAGGCCTTGGCTATGTGGTTATGATTGTCTGGCATTTTGCATTCCATCATTATGAAAGTGGTTATTGATAATACATGGGATTGTTAGACTAGTAGAATATCCATGTGTGTAAGTAAATGGCATTATTTTATTTTATCTTTTCCATTTTATGCTGAAGTTCAAGTTTAAAAGGATTTTGGTTTAGTTATAAACTACCTTAAGTGTTTATGCTTATCTATGAATGCTTCTGCTATAATGTTATCCTTACCGAGCATATGAGCTCACCCCTTTCAAAGTTTTATTTTTCCTAGGATTATGAAGAAGTAATTTATGAATGACCTGCAGGGATAGTATGAGGGGATATGATGACAAGATGTTATTTTTATGATGTAATGTAAAAATTTATGGATGTATCTAGTTATTCCAAGGCTACTAAACTAATCGGTCTTTCGAGACTTGATCTTTCTCTTGATCATGCCAATGTTATGTAATAATGCACCGACTCTATGTAACTGGGGTCGGGGCATTACAGTTGGTATCAGAGAAAGTTTAGTACAAACCTTGGAAGCTATATTTAGATAAACTCTGATTAGAGCACGTAAACCAAATATGAACTTTGAGGATTAATATAAAATAACTTCCTAGAATTTTGTTATTGTAGAGATTTTGTGAGTTTTCCGAGAAATACATCCCTGTATGGATACGAGCAGGTAGAGGTGGCTCTGGCACAGATGTACCTAGGGGTAAAAACCTAAAACACCTCTTTGAGCTAGACTCGAACGGGAACTGGTGCACGACAACGGGGCTTGCTGCACTCTTGGTTACGACACTCCCGGGGGATATGCTTAGGATAATTTACATTTTCTTTACAAACTGATTTAAGTAATATATATATATAAGATGAGAGTAAATGACCTTGGTTAATCCTAATATGTTTCAAATTGAGAATATGGTTACATTTTAATCTCTAAATGATTTTACGACTACTATTACTCACACAATGATTTCTGGTTTTAGTCAATGGCTAGATTCCAAGGAAGTCAAAATGACTTTGAGAATGATGTACAAGGTGGGAACGGTGGTGGAAATGAGCAACAAAATGGAATGTTGATAGGAATAAAAGATATCGTCTTTATGCCAAATCAGTTTTCCAAAAATATGATCAACAACATATATATTAACCAACTCCCAAACTCAACAAGGAAGAGAAAGGTGATAAATGATAAGATCTCCAGAAATGGAGACCATGGAGAAAAGAACCCTCAATTTTCATCATGCCGGAAATGTGGAAGGAAACACCCAGGAAAGTGTCTTAATGGGACAACAAAATGTTTTACGTGTGGGAAGGAAGGACATAAAGTGAATAATTGCTGAAGCAAAATTAAGAGTACTATGGAAGAAGATAAAAATGGAACCAAGAGTCCATTTATAGTCATTTGCCGTAAATGTAGGGGACCTGGCCATTACCCGAGTGAATGTCCTATTCTATAGGATATTTTCTTGGTCAAAGAAGAAGATATGTGGAAATAAATGGTTGGAGAAAAATTTTAAAAGTATTAGCACTCCTCGTTGATGGGTTTACTTTGGAATAATTTTCTCTTGTATTTGTAACCCCGCAGTTTTCCATGTGAGAATGATATTTGATGAAGAATTGTCTCTTCTCTTGTGGATATAGGTATAAATAACCATTTGGTTTTATATGATCATTGGGGTTTGAGAAAATTATAAGTTATTATAATTTGGGATGAAAATGCAAGGTATGATATAACATTTGTGGTTAAATTATGTTATTTTTAGGAATTTATCTCATTTTTGTAATATTATAAAATATAGTTTCTGAAAAAGGACAACACGTAGACCATGTGACAACCCGTCGTGTCGGACAAAGTTGTGGGAATCGAACACACAACCAAAGTGCGATTGGGATTTATCGCCTACCACTGGACTACGTGAAGTCCCTGGTTAGTGTGACTATTTTTTTAGTTAAATGATTTTATTGATCAATAGTAAGTTGATTTGGATTCTTATGTGTTATCAAATGAATACCCTTGGTATAGGAAAATGATTTGGTGATTAAGTGATAAATGTTATTTTGGATGATGTTCACTTTGTTGGGAACACTATATGCCCAAGGAAAATAGAATACAATGGGGTTTCATTTGTAGAGTAATGGTATATTTTTATCTACGTTTTTATTGTGGATTTATAGTGATTTGGGTTATTTATGGAAATGATTAACCTATAACAGAGAATATGTGATGATGTTAATTACTTTTAAGTATATGACTTTAAGAGTATTTGATGTCATTTGGAGATACAATTTAACATGGGAGACTACATAATCAAATTCTTCTATGTTTTGGGTTTCAATATTAGATTGGATTATATTGAAGGATTTTAAGGACAATTGATTATTGAATGGTATTTATTTAACTTTGGGGTATTGTTGGTTTAATTTTAGAAATTAAGATTAGTGCATATTTATCTCAAGGAATTTCCTTTTGGGGGATCATTATATTATTCACTAACCATTTTGGTTTTGATTAATCTTCAAAGACAATGTAAATATACAGTTTATCCGGAATGGATCATGTGATTCTATTGAAGTTTATTCTAGCTCTTCCAGTGTGACCAAGTCCTCTTGAATACTCATCGTTTAAAAAAATTGAATTAGAGGTGGAAATTTATTAATGAATGAAACTCTACATAAAAATTAAGTATATCTCTAAATGTTCTTAGTCAATATCATAAATTAAGTCCTTGTCCTTATTTAATGTATCTTAAATTTTTTTTTGTCCATTTACTTTCCTACTAGGAGACTAATGGTCGTTTGTCCCAACACAAGTTTGTGGTTTTCTTATTGTTAACTTTCTCATGATCATGATTTCTATCCATCTCCATCAGAACATGACACTTAGTTTATCATCCATATCCATGTTTTCCTACATGGAATCCGAGTATGGGTTATCTTGGATGACCCTTATACCTCTCTTTCTTTCTTTTAAAGTGGTAGTTTTATTGACTCTTTTTCCGATGTGGGACTTTCCATTATATTCCCAAGCACAATTTTAAAAATTGAGAGGACACAATTTATTGAAGGAGGGGAGAATGTAACACCCCAAGCTTTCTCGGTATGTTTCCTTTTGAATAATGCAATGGCGTGCATTGTACGCAACTTCGAGATTTTAAAACACCATAACCAATCAAACTAGCCGTTATGAATAGTAATACCTACTTTTTGAAATTTTATAAATTCTATCTCTCAAAATGGACTTCATTTTTGGATTCATAATATCGAAATAAGCCTAGGGTGAAATTTTGGTACTTTTCGGATAACTTTCATATTTTGATGAATAGTGAAAATTACTAAATTTTAATTAAAAACAACTTTTTTAATGAAAATAATTAATAGTGATAAATTATGAATTTGAGTGGTTTTAAGGTATATTTAGAATATATTTTTACCATGTAATAAAATGTGGGTCATTGAACGTAATTTCACATTTAAACCAGACATAAACAAGTGACAATCTTTTGATAGTTATTATCTCTAAAAAACACGCTTTTTGTTTTAACAACGGGAATTAATTTTAAATTAATTTCTGCCACTTCTGTGTTTCGGATTTGGAAAAATGGATTCCATATTTGGAATCAGGATGTTCAAATTGTGTAAATAGGTAACTTTTATTTTTAAACATTTTGTATAATTACTTTGGTAAATATTTTATTTACCATGGTTGAAGGGTAAATCCGGTATTCAAAGGTTAACAAATAATCTTATTATAATACTAAATAACCATAAAACGTGTATTAACCCAATTGGTTGATACATGGTCGAACATGGGCATCTTTGGGTCTATTTTGGGACCCCATGAATGCACTTGTAAGTGATAATGACACTTTATTTTAATTAAGTTAAAATAAATACAAAAATGACACAAGTATATATCTTTTAACAAAACAATTGTTACATAGTGTTATATATGTTGGATTTTAGATTATAAATATTCATTAGAAAGATAGAAAGATTTCCTACATAATGATATTTTATTTATAATTTTTATAAATTAAATAATTTAATTTATTTATGACAAAATGATGATGAATTAATTACTTTAATAGTAAAAATTAAAATAATTGATATTATAAATACCCAAATAAATATAATATGAAACTTTTAATGAATTAAAATAATTTTCTAGCATAATATGATATATTAGGATTGATTTAGTGGACGTTTTTAGAAGTAATCAATCTGTTATGAATTTCACAAAAATCAACTATTGAATAGTGTCAAAATTGACATAAAAGGGTTCTTAAAACAAATATTATATCATTAATTGAAATTAAATTCATAAAAATCTACAGTTCGGCCAAAAGACTTATATCATGATAGGTTAATAATTAATGGACAACTTGGGGGGTCTCTTGGATGTATATAGTATGTTTATTAACCATATAATATAAAAATACAAAAAGACATTGTAAAAGTGAAACTAATTAACTAAGAGTTAATACTTAAAGATAAGGTTAATATAATGACCCAAACCTGTCTAAATTCTATTAGTTGAGTTGTTTTCGACCCCTCCCCACCTTAAAATTTAAATAATAAACTTTGGAGCCATTATAAACCGAATATGAATTTATTAAAAATTAATATTTCTAGCTTTTCCAAAGGTGCCCCTCACCCCTCTTATAAAAGGGCACTCCTCCTTCTCATTTCTTCACACCTTCAAAGCCCTTTGGTTCGGCCAAACCCTACCCAAATACTATATCAAATTCCCTCACAAAAACATAGAGGCCTTAGTTTGATCAGAAAGCCCACCTATGGAGCCCTTTTGATCAAATCAAAAGGAATAACCCGAAGAAGAGGTAATGTTTTCACCTCCCCTTTTCAAGTTCCTTTCTTCTTCCACTTCCTATTTCTTTGTTATTACCATTATAAAATAATAACTCCAGTATAATATATAAACTGTGATGTTATTATATATATGGTACAACCATATTCAGTATTCTATCCATCCTTTGAATAACATGTCGCCATACGTGCGTACGTACGGCTTACCGTCTCCACGTCGTGGTGTAATTGTTAATCAATATATTATTATTTGGATGGGTATAATAATGATGTGTAACTCATGTAAATAATAAATATAACATGATAATTATTATGTATAAATGATATAACATCCAATTATATATTATTTTAATATCAAAAGAATGATATTGTCGCTCGTGCGTATGTACGGACTACCGTCTCCACGAACGCGATGAGATTCATTCTCCATCATATCCATTTAAGTATAATTATAATTTGATGATTTAAAAATACTATCTAAGGACATGATATCATTATGGATATGAATAATATACATCCCATTAATAAAGAATATGGCTCATATAACAATGAATATAAAGTAAAATGAATCCGTTAACACCCGAAATGATGATAATTCTAACATATTATTAACAAATCAATGTTAAAAGATCATATATGATATCATATTAAAGTAAATGATTCTTTTATAATTCAATAACAATTATTTCACCATTATATAGGAGGTAAACCTACCGTTGACCAAGGAAAAAGTACAAAGTAAGGGGTTTCTTATCTCACTTTTAATTCCGTGAGAATTCCATTGATCACCACTTAATTATTGCATGTGGTGTATGTGTACTGCCCATGATCGTATTCATTTTGTAATATAATTTATTTTAGGGGTATTTACATCATCATTTTATGATCCTTCTTTCATGGTTTTATGTTTTTTATGTTACCAAATCAATAAGGGAATTTGAAATTTCAATTTCCACTCATTTGGCTTTACGCATACTTCATTGATTATTTTACTCCAAGATTATTTGTGGAATCACAATTCATTTTATTATGTCATAATTTCCACTACCCTTTCTGTGGATATACTTTTTATACACATAATCACTCTATTGATAAATTCTCAAGTCATCAGTATGAACTTGATAAGTGTAATTTTTACTCAATCTCGATTTGTTGAGATAAACATCCAATTCATTGGTGTTGTTTTTACTAGAATATCTGTGAATGTCCCTTGATTGTTTTACACTGAATATCAAATAATATTTAGTGTATTTATATTTGTCACACATAATTATGTCATTGATTTATCTTTAACCTAAGGATACGACCTTTATGAGAGCTTTCATCTCAATTTACATTCCATTGAGACTTCTTTGTTGTTATACACCAAATCACTTTTATGTGGTGTATATAATGTACTTTGACATAGTATATCATGAATTCCTTTGTTCTCATGATATTACAAAGTTTTTATTACCTCAATAATTTGTATTCAAGTGTCTCTCTTTTGGTTAGAAACTCTAACTAAAATACCATTTTTAAATTTTTTAAAGACATATTCTTCTAAATCTTACTCATTAATGTCCATGTTATAAAAAATGGTTTTAAGGATTTATTTATATGGACATTAATGTTTTAAAATTAAAACTCCATTTAAAAGTTTCAAAGTGGTATGGGACACTTTGATTCAAAAATCTATTTTTAAATGGCTTCCTGACAAATAGTGTGACTTTTAAATGTTTTCTAGAAAAAGGGGGATATTTCTCTCAAATAGTTTTGATGATTATTTTCATCTATGTCAACATCCTTCATTATTCTTGATTGAGGTTAATGTGATACAATATAATCTTCCATATTGTATTTAATGAGTTATGTTTGACTGTGGATGTGCTATTTTTATACCATTCATGGTTTGTGGTTAAAGTATTGACATTTCTTATTCTAGTTTTAATACGAATGTTTATGTTATGTTTAAACCTATTCATATGACGAATGCATTGGACATAGTAAGTGACGGGTGGAGCCCGCTATAGCTCCCCGATGCATCGGTAGGTCTCATGAGACAAACTAGTGTCTTGGAACAAGGCCTTGGAAAAATCTAATTTGTAGACTTGGCACGAGGCCTTGGCTATGTGGTTATGATAGTCTGGCATTATGCATTCCATCATTATGAAAGTGGTTATTGATAATGCATGGGATTTTTTGACTAGTAGAATATCCATGTGAGTAAGTAAATGGCATTATTTTATTTTATCTTTTCCATTTTATGTTGATGTTCAAGTTTTAAAGGCTTTTGTTTTAGTTATAAACCGCCTTAAGTGTTTATGCTTATCTATGAAAGCGTCTGCTATAATGTTATCCTTACTGAGCATATGGGCTCACCCCTTTCAATGTTTTATTTTTCCCAAGATTATGAAGAAGTAATTTGTGAATGACCTACAGGGATAGTATGAGGGGATATGAAGATAATATGTTTTTTTTATGATGTAATGTAAAAAATATATGGATGTATCTAGTTATTCCAAGGCTACTAAACTAATCGGTCTTTCGAGACTTGATCTTTCTCGTGATCATTCCAATGTTATGTAATAATGCACCGACTCTAGGTAACTGGGGTCGGGGCATTACATAAAAACATTAAAAAATATGTGTTTTTATTATATTTATTTTTGCTACAAGGATCAAAATATACTTCCTTATATATGGTTTGAACAATTATATTACAATACATATTTAATGTATGTTTTATAAATATTTTATTTTTGAGGATTAATGATCTAATAAATATATTTTTTTGGTTTCTATGGAGGGAAAGAGTATGAAAAAACAACAACATGATCAATAAAAAATATTAAATGTAAAAAAATTTCTAAAAATGATATTTAGTTTCTTTAAAACTCTACTCCAACAATTTGTGCAATAAATACATACATAAATAATAGAAATGTATATAGTGTTTGTGGAACATATTTTAATTTTATTTATTTCCATATGATAATGAATATAATTTAATAAGTATCTCACAATAAAAAATAATATAATTTCTTGTTTTTGTGGGGATCAATTATAGTACAAACATAACATAAAATACATGAGAGCAACAATCTATTATAAATCCAAAATCAAATCACTATTATACATAAAATATCTTATTCTCATTCACATAACCTATATACAATAAATATATGAAATGGGTGATCTCAAATGCATAATTAGTGAGAAACATTCAAATATTTAACAAAATATATATGTCATAAGAATACGAGGAAACATAATAACATTAGTAATATCACATTCTAAAATCATAGAGAATAATAATTTTACATATTTCACGATGGAATAAATTTCAATATAAATGTAACAAAAAAATCCCATCAACATTTGGTGGAGAATCATGAGAAATTGTTTATCACTCAAGATGAATAATCGTAGTCAAAATATTTTAACAAAATAATGTGGAATAAAAATAATCATTGAAATAAGATGTCAAGGATACTCACCAAGAAATTAATCATACTATTTTCTCTAGATAATAGCATGTGTGTCTTTTTATATGTTTCATAATCCTTTTTTATTCCCTTGAAATAGGGATATATTCTATTGTGTATGGTATAAATTAGGACAAATACACCCTTTTAATTTTTATCTTGGGATAAATCCATTCATTTACTCAATCTATTGTGATAAATCATCTACTGTATCATTTTAATTGGGAGAAATTTTGTTTTATATAATTTTGATATTTATGAATCCTCTCATATAATATTTTTCATGGGAGGTATCCTCCCATATAACAATTGGAATATAATAATATCTCCAGTGTACCCATTTCTGATTATGTTATATAAACATTACCAACTCCTTGAGGGGAGAAAAAGGACCCACCAAAAATTATTAAATATATATGTGTTCAATATGTAAAAAATAGTTCTCCATATCACTAAGAACACATAGAGTTAAAAAAATTTGGTTTTGTAACATTTCTATATATTATTATGGAAACTGACAACAAAGATGTGAATAGATGTTACTAAATATTCAATCAACCATGAGATCATTTTAAATTAATATTGAGTCTGTGATTAATGAAAATATATTCCAATTAAAATATTTTTTTATATATAGTAGTAAATATTTGTAAAATAATAAAATAGTTTATAGAAAATGAATATTAATTATTTATTGAGATGATGTTACAATCACCTTGAAAATTTATTTTCATCATGAAGTTAAAATGAAAAAATTTAAAAAATAATTATTATTAAAAGGAGTATTAAATATTTGATAATTGAGATAGAAATAAATTTAATATTTATAGCTTTAGTTTATGATAAATTAATTAATTTAAGAAGAATACAAAAAATTAATACAATTTTAAAATACTTTAATTCAAACTAAAACAGTAAAAATTGATAATAACCATAATTTGAAAATTGAGATAATGGAAGGTTAAAAGGAAAATTATATTATTTATGTTTCCATAAATAAAATTGAGAATTTAGGGGATATACAATATGTACATTGTGTAATAATCGTCATTGCATATGGTTGGAATTTTTTTTTAAATTATGATATACATTCAATGAGGAGGAAATTAACTACAAAAGGTGATTTGAATCTGAATATTCACCTTAACTATAGTTGAAAAAATGATCTATTAAATATTTTCATAGTTTTGAATAAATATTTTTTAAATATTTAAATTCAATAAGATACATTATAACTAATTTAAGAGAGTTTATTTGAAGATTCCTTATAACTATGGATTTATTTGAATGAAATATCACTTTCAAAAATAATATGATTCAGGTCATAAAAACCATTAAACTATATAATTATTTAAAAATATAATCATTATTCATTAATCAAATAATATAAGACAAATTATGGTGTGAAATATAAGACAAAACTCATGGATTTGAAAATAACTCAAAAAACCCGTACATTTAATTCATGTTACGCGAACACTCTCTAACAAAATGTATAATTGAAAAAATATGAATTACATATTACAAAATGATATTCATGTGTATTTTAATTTATAAACATTTTTTAAAAATTTAAAATAAAATATATTATTTGATTATAGTTTTTTTCATTATCAGATGTTGGGATGTCGAATTCCATGTTATCTACTAGATTTGTAATATTTAAGGACTCTAGATTATTGAAATAATTCTTAATTATTAGATTATCCAAGACACTAGAATAATATCACTTCTAGGATTCATAAAAACCTATTTAAATTTGAAATATATTAAGTATGGTTTGTGAAAATGGAAATTTATAGGATCTATGTTGAATCTGTAGATGCACAATTACAAGAGTTAGTGGGGGTGAATTGTATGTTTAAAAACATTCACCTTTAAACATAAGAAAAACAATATTTAACAATGTTAAACAAGGATAATTATCAAACCCTCTTTGGTTCTGACTTAATGCAATAATTGGAAGGGACCATGTCCAATAAAAACAAACCCTTTCTTAATCATGTTTAACATAAGAAAACATAATTAGGAATATCTTAGTGGAATATTATACCTTAAAGAATATAAAATCATATTTATCAGATTAAATATAAATACAAGAATTTTAAATAATGTTATAATTTCGTTATTTAACAAAATATATTGGAAATAAAACCTTATGAAACAATCATGTAAAATAGTAGGAAATATTTTAACCAAAATATAAGGGTTTCCAACAACCTTTGATAAAGGTCCCTTGATTTATAAATTCATGAATGTCTATCATAGACACACTAGTGTAATCTATTGATAAGGATAATGGTGTCTATCTTGATATACTAGTAAGCCCTCAATCATTAAGGTATATGAAATCTCTATCTCCCTATCCCGGAAATCCCTCAATTACACTAAAAACCAATCAGAGCCACACAAAACCACATGAACAAGATGTACGCAATTGAACAAAATGTTCATTAAACATAGATGGTATGAGTGTATTTCACCCTCTAGAAATCAATTCACTGCATGTAATCATTAGGATCATTAATTGATAATGGGATAATTCAAATGAGATCCTATTTATAAGAATAAATAAAATGGTTTTCTACCTTTTACTATAGTCATATTTTTCCATGAATCATAGAGAGACCTATACATGTGTCACTCAACCAATGGTTAGTTTGAATAAAATTGTACAATATCATTTTATGTACATAAAATATTGGAAACATTATCATGATTAAGAATCAGTAATATGTAAGGAATTTAATGATGCTGAAAAAAGTAACTAATCATAATTTAGGGAAAAATATAATTCAGAGTCTATATATATAAAATTAAATTACATGAAAATGAAAATTCAATTTATATTTTTCAATTATTTCAGAGTCTAAATCATATAGATTTCAAAGTCCAAATTTTGAGGAATTCAGATTTGTAATTATGAGGAATTCGGTGTCTGAATTCTATGGAATTCGATGACTGAATTCTAAGAAATTCATCTTGAAAATTTTCGAGCATATAGAGTCTAAATATCAGATAATTCATATTCTGACTTTTAGAGAATTTGGAGTCTGAATTTCGAAGAATTCCGAGACCTAATTTAATACATTTTGAATATGAATTTCAAAGAATTTGAAGTATGAGTTTCAGATAGTATAGTCTGAATTTATAATAATAAGGATGTCACAATTTCAGAGAATATGTAGTTTGAATTTAATAGATTTCATAGTATTTTTTTTTTAATTTTGAGTCTGAATTTCCTAGAGTTCAGAGTCTAAATTTCAGATAATTTAGATTCAAAAAACAGAAATACTTGATATCCAAGGAACTATAAGAATCCATTGTTTTTCATAACAATCCAAATTTTATTACATAGTAAAAAAATTTAGACATGTGTTTTAGAAAACAATGAATAAGACACTGAAATCAAGGTAATGATAAATTTTTTTAGAGAAATAAAAATTTTCCATATGAAAAAAATCCTTAGAGAATGATAATTTTCTTTAATAAATTTTTTTTGTTATTTTTGTAACATAAATGAATTAAAATATTCATAAGGAATCCTTTTTTTTCTCAACAATATACACCTTTTCGAAATCATGTACAACTATTCAAAAAATAATATAATGAATAAGTATGTTTCTTTTATTATATAAAAATATAAAAATATCTCCCTTCACTTATGAACAAGGATGAATACGACTAACTCACCTTTAGGTTTTGAAATAACTAATGATTGTATTCTTTCCTTTCATATAGGAGATAATTTTTATTTTTTAATAAATAATTCATTAAGTAGACTCCAGCTTACGTAATGTCCCCATTTCAAAAGGAATTATCTTATTTTTACTTAATATTATTTTGATCATTCATTTCTCCCACTTTTTGATTTTCAAAAAGGAATAGTGGGAATGAAAAAATATTTTTTCCTAAATGATTAGGAATATACAAGTTAAAATAATGGTACAAAAATTTCATTTAGATGAGAATAAAATATTTCTTAAGGAAAAAATACAACAAAATATTAGATTGATTAAAAAATCATTCATCCTTCTTCTCCATCAGCATGAGCTATCTAAAGGTAGCCTTTAATTTCTTATAATCATTGTGATCTTACTCAAACCAGTTAAGAAACTAATCCTGATCCCGATTCATACTTTCTAGAGCCTTGTTTTTTTATTCTTGAAATTTTAGAATTTTTTCCTGGAGAATTTACTAACTCATCTTGTTGTTTGACCATTTCTTCCAATATTACACTGAGTTCCCTTTTCCTCATTAAATTTATGGAAACTATATTGAGTATTACATTGCAGTCTTTGTATTCGTGAATTTGGGTAGCTTTATCTCGATTCAACTTATCTGAAACATTTGAAATTTGCTTTTTCATAGTTCCCTTCTATTGTTCAAAGGCATCTTTTACTGATTGAAAAAAATAATCTATAAAAGATAGATCTAAAATTACTGACTTTGATCATTTGGTTATTTCATTACATGATATCTTATGAGAATCATAACCAATATGAAATATCCTGAATTTTTTTTCAAGCTACACAAATTTTTCAATGAGCATGATTATTGAATATGATTTCAATTGATTGAATTTTGAAGTAACATGCATATCAAATCAATACATGGAAATAATAGAATTATATTCACTAACTTTTTCAATGACATAAAAAAAGAATCTTGTTCCAAGGATGAATAAGATTCAGAAGTTGATTCCCTTACTGGTGCGGAATTTTATCTATCTCTATAGATTTTCTCATGGATGAACCACCAATATCCTTCTCGGATTTTATAACCACAACCATTCTAGGCAAGTCAACAACCATAGTTTTTTCATTATCAATATAAAAAATTACCTTCTATGCTATCAAAGACTCATGATCATTATCAGATACTTCAAGTATCTTATCCTTATCAACCACTTCATTCTTGGCATCTCCTTAATATTTTTTAGATGAATTAAATCCTGTTGAATTTTATCATCATCTGTAGGTTTATCAACCACATCCTATCCATAATCATCTTTCCAATGAGAGATTATTTATGTTGATTCAATATGGGATGATCATATAGATAGCATGTCTAAAGAGATTTCCATTTCATGATAAACTTCTATTTGATTGATCACATGTTCATTATAATCAATTTATTCTTGTTCTTCTATTTAATGATGTTGAACTATCCCTTTTTCATCAATTGGTTCTGGTATTGAAATTTGCATTCCAATAGTTTCTAAAGGATCTGATTCTTGTATGATGTATTCAGGTACCATGATTTTGTGAGATTCTTTATCAGTATCCTAATAATGGTCTTTAATGTTCATAGATTCTAACATTTTCCTTTTCATCTTCTATTGTTTTTCATGCCTTTCATGTTCTTCTATTGCTTGAATCATCAAGGAATTTTCCTCAGCAGGGTACAAACTGATGCTTGTAACTCCCTTATTATTCTTCATCTTCTACACTCTCCACTTTTCTAAGAATTCCTCAGAAAATGTATTTTTCTTTTCTTGAAATTGGTGGAGCTAAATGATTTTTAGGAATGGTAGATATTTCTTCGGATTCAGGCTTTCCCTATTTTCACTTCTGATTTTTCCTGGAAGATTTTCCAACACCCCCTTTCTTGATTAAAGCTTGAAACACACTTTTGTAAAGATCATAAAGATCTCCAGATTTGGTACTGAAACCAAATTTCATCCTCAAAATATTATCATCAGTCAAAAACATAATATTGAAGGATAAAATTTTGATCTATAGAGAATTTAAAAAATTCTAAATAATGAATCATTATCTTCAACAATATCACTACATACATGATTATATAATACTTGAGAGTGGAATGATTTATCTTGGTGATTCTCAAAAGGATGTACTTGACTAGTTTAACCTTTCTAGGATTCACAAAAAACACATCATAATGATATAACATTTCATAAGAGATTTCTTGTCTCCCATTATCATAATAAGAAAACCCTATAACCATAATGTTATCAACCTGAAATTCAATGAATGATCGCTGATCTTTAGTGACTTTACTCCCATGAGTCCTAGGAACTCGAATACATTGACATTCTCAAAAGGTGATATATTATATAGAGAACTTGTGAGAAAAAAAAAATTCATCACCTACATAAGGAATACTAAGAATTTTTGCAGCCATGTTGAATGATAAATTATAGGTTTTACTATAGATATTAAATTAATACATTTCCCTTCCTCCTTCATCATAAAAACATAATGTATTATAAAAATCAATGAGATGGTTAGAATAAAATAGATCCTGAATTTTTAGCTTAGGTACACATAAATATTCCTATCCATTCAGCTAGAAATTCGTCATAATCAAATAATTTACTTGGAAAATAAATTTTGGTCAACCAACCATTCCATGTAGATTTTCCTATCCTTTATTTACTTATTTGATGTCATCTAATTCTTCGAGGAAAATTTGATTAACATCCGAAATGTAAGGAAAATGGAAACAATGAATGGCTAATTTTTATTGGGGTAGTGCGTCAGGGAAAATAGTCTGGAAAAATTGATATGGGACACGGATTAGGGGGCCATTATATAGTCTTTGAGATGACGATTTGAATTCGTAAATCAATCAAACATTTTATACATGCATGATCTGATCTAATCATTATGATACATTTAAATGAAGGATTTGGTGGGTTCTGATCATTTGAGGTTACCGGAAAAAATTGAAATAATGGAAGGTGAATCCGATAGAGATTTCATATAACAAGATAGAATTACCCAAAAAAATACAATTACAATGATTTATGTGAGGAAACACTACTTCTAGATATAAAAGAAGGAATTTTATGTAATTATAAGGATATTCTAGAAGAACATAGATTATTGAAATGTTTTTTATGAAAAGGAAATTTTAAGGTCTAAATCTTTTATTAAGGATGAAAAATATGTGTTCCTAAAATTTTATTAAGAAAAAAATTGGGTTCTCAATATATTAAATTAATGTAATTATTTTGGAGAATAAACAATTATACACCTTTGAGAATCTGTTTCTTAATATTATGAAATATGTATCAATAAATATAATATAACATTACCATTACCATTCCTGTCATTTATTTAATGTATTCATGTCTATAAGAAGGTAATGATTTTGTTAAAATGTCACTAAGTAGATCTTGTGTTCTTATAAATTGTAACATAATAACTCCATTAAGTTTGTTATCTATATAAACGTGATGCCTAATATCTATATATTTGGAATGAGGGTGATGTGTATTTTATTATTATAGAAATGGAACATGTATTATAACAGAATATTAGTGTCTTTGAAAACTTTATGCCATAGTCTGTGAGTGTGTGTTGAATTCACAAAACATGGACACAAAAACTTCCAACTGATACATATTTAGTATTAGTAATGGAAAGTGATAACGAGGGTTGCGTTAAGAATTTCCATGAGACTGATGACTCTCCTAATAAAAGACATGTTTCTGATGTAATTTTCCTATCCATTCTACATCCAACAAAATCATCATTTGAATAACTTTTTAAAACAAAATCATTATGAGAATAATAAAAAAGTCCTAAATCCATTGATCTATTTAAATTGAAAAATGTTATTTTCCATTCATCTAAAAGGGGTTATTTTTTATTAGATTGATATATTGCACATTATAATAATGACAATATTACGGTTGGATGAATAACTTTTAACAATAATAAAATTCATATCAAACCTCTAAAATATGTTTTATATAATATTTTCCCACCTTTATCGAGATAAATAGAATTTGAGGTACCGATTCGAGTTCTTATACATTTAGAATCTTCATATTAATAAATTTTAATTAGAACTTTTATATGTACATGTTGAGATATATAATTTCGTATGGTTTTTTGGGATCTTTGAAAAACTATAAAAATTGATAACTCCCCCATAATAGTCATTTCAAACATAGGTTTCATAAGATTCACAAATGAATCAGTTAATGATTTTTGAGTTGATCCAAATATAATGTCATCCAAATTTATTTAACAATGAAAACATTTTTCTTATCCATCATTATAAAATGAGTTGGATCATCATTTTAATTAACATAATTTTTTGTATCAAAAATATCTTAATTATATCATACCTAGCTCTAAGGGATTATTTATGTCCATATAACGCATTGGTAATTTTGAAAACATGTTCAGGATGTTTTGGGTCTTCAAATCCATGAGGTTTAAAAAAAACATCATATTGAACATATCCATTAAGTAATGCACACATCATGTACCTTTTAAATAGTTTTAAATTAATGAATGCAGTAAAAGCTAGTAAAATATGAATAGATTCATGTCTAGCTATTGAAGTGTATATTTCATTGTAGTCCATTATTCTTCTTTATTAAAGCCTTTCGAAACCAATCCACATTTTCTTCTTACAAAAAATCCATTTTTCACATTTATTTATAAAGACACAATTTACTCTCATTATAGATTTTTCATTAGGTGTTTCATCCAAGGTACATACTTTGTTCTTTTTGAATTCATGTTGCTCAACTTGTATAGTATTAATCCAATAATCATCACTTAAAGATTCATAAGTGTTTTTGGTTCTAACTGGGAATGAAATGCTAGATGTTCTAATTCATTTTGTAAAGTACTTCTACTACTTAATGGTTTATTTATATCACCATTGATACTATTAGTGGGATGATACATTGGAAATAACTGATTTGGGTTTTGTAACACATATTCATCAATATAAGGTTATAAATCTTCTGGGGTAAATACTTCCAACAAAATTTATTGACTGTTTTCCTAATTAAATGATTTTACCATAAATTATTGACAATCAGTTTTTGGAAACACATATGATGATGTAGGCATGGTTTTTTTAAAATCAAAAGGATCATTTTCATCAAATTCAACATGGAATATTTCATCAAAACTACAAGTGTTTTTGTTAAACAATCTATATGTCATAGAAGTATAAGAGTATCCTAAGAATATTCTTTTATCACATTTGGGTTCAAATTTATGTTTCTTATCATTAGTATTCAAGATGAATAATATAAATCCAAATACATTGAACTAAAAAAGAATAGTTTTTCGACCAGTCCATAATTCCTAATATATTTTATTATGTAAATTTCTAATTAAAACATGATTTATTATCTAACAAAAATTTCTAACATCTTGAACCCAAATTTGTTTACCTATATAATATTAAACCCGCATGGTTCTAGTTATAACATGAGGGATTCAATTTATTCTTTCAACAACAACATTGGTTTGAGGATGTCTTGGGGATGATAAGTTCTTATTAATTCCTTTATAACTACAAAATGTTTCAAAATCTGAATTTTGAAATTATCCATTGCGATCACTATGAAGAGTTATCAATGGATGGTTCATCTCTTTTTAACATGGGACCTTAAAATATAATAATATAAAAAGTATTTATATTTCCTTTCTAGAAAATAGACCCATGTAAATCTAGTGTAATCCTCAACTAAAACAAATACCTAGTATTGTCCTTCAATACATATTGTTTTTGTTGGACATGAAAGAACCATATGCAATAGCTGTAATGCATCAGATGTTGATACATCCCCAATTGATTTGAAAAATGGTCTATGTTTCCTTTCATATAGGTAAGGATCAAAAACTTTTGAATAATAAAACATATTCATTGGTAGATCCTTAAAAAGTATTTTCTTTTGAGATTTTATATAGGTTATTAAGGATATAGTTTTCTAGTCTTATATTCCATGTTAATGATTTATCTTCCATTTCTATATGGCCAAGTTGGTCTTGTCTGCCATGTTCTTCTACATTATGTTTGAAATCATTCTCATGCACATGGATAGAGATTATAATCAGTTCCTTGGAATTGTATACTAAGTATTTTTCATTCCAAATATATACAAGGAAACCTTCATTAGGTAATTTGATTTTTCAAATGAGGTTGTTCATAAAACCTTTGAAAAATCTGTCATTTGAAATCAATTTTTTTCAAGAAGAACAATGTTACATATACCAATAATTTCTCCCTGAGCATTATCTCTGAATGTTAACTTTCCAAAATTTGTTTTTATAATCAATTAGAAATAAAATTTATACCATTTTGGTTGTGGGAAAATCCAATACCTATGTAAGAAAATATTTTTAGTAATTTCGTTATTTTCCTATAAATATATGAGTTAAACTTTTGGAATACTAACCTTATTGGATTCAAAAAATTCATACTCAATAATCATTACAATCATCATTTTCATAGAAAGGTATGGTTTAGGAAAACATAAGGATTAGGATTTATTTTAAAAACAATTCTCCCCCCTATGTCCACCACATTGACACTTGGTGCAATTCAATCACTTTTTGGAATAAAATAATAATGACTAAAAATAGGTTTTTATGAATATAAAGAAATCATAAATAATTTCTAAGAAGAAAATTTTTTTAATGAAATTTTACAAATTCCATTCTTCTTGAAGTGAAATATGATAAATATTTTATTATGTATTTTTTTGGGGGGTTTTATGATGACAAAATTCAAATCCTTAAA
Organism: Viscum album; assembly: GCA_963277665.1. Taxonomy (NCBI): domain Eukaryota; kingdom Viridiplantae; phylum Streptophyta; class Magnoliopsida; order Santalales; family Viscaceae; genus Viscum; species Viscum album. Next base: position 1,201,107,226 of record OY728137.1, read on the forward strand.
GTCATTAGTTCTAGGTCATGAGTTATTCTCAAAAAAATCTAAGATTATGATTTTCAAGATCTTTAAAATTTTTATCCTTATCAGAATTAAATTCCGTCACATTTTTATAAATACATTCACAATCATGAATTTTTTCATCAAGATAATTAGAAAGATCGTATTCTTAATTGTTTTAAACAAGATTTCTAGAAATATTTTTTTTCTAATTTCTTCTTCATCTTATAGTTCTCATTTTAAGGTAATTTAGAAAATCAGGAAACTTATTACCATGAAGGAAATGTATTATATTCTAATAAATAAGATTATTCTTCTAAGTATTCATAATATTCTTTATTAGTAAAATTATAATTTAACAAAATTTTAGATAAATATTCATCATTGTGTACTATATCCATAAAACAATGATTTTGAATGGTTATTTTGTCTATAAGAACAATATTATTCCCACTGGAAGATTCATATTTTGAAGATTCATCGGAAGACTCACCTCCACTGGCACTATAGTTTTCATTTGATTTCAATACATTCTTAGCCTTAGAATTGTAATACTTATTTCATTTCTTTCAGAATGCTTTTCCTTCCTCTCTTTACATTTAAGCATAGGAAAATAAGGTCTTATTTTTGCATCCCTTTCATAATCATAATAGTTTACATCAAAATCATTATTTTCCATTATAACTTTATTTTTATATCTGTATATAAAATCTTTTGTTCCCATAATATTTTTCATCCTTTCGGAAAGATTATATAATTCTTTCCAGACTGATCACTATCACTTGATTCAGATTTAACAACATATTTTACTATGTTATATCTAGTTACCTTTTCTAGTGTCTTTTATTTACATGTATTAGTGAAATCCACACATACATTACCAATTTTCATTTTATTGAAATCAATATCTCCCTTTACTCTAGTTTTATGCAAGAGAAGAGTTCCAAATAACTCATCAAGAGTAATGTTATATACTTTTCTATTCTCATCAATATTTTTCCTTTTAGATTACCACTCATTGTGTATGATTTCAATTTTCATTTCTACAAGAACATCATTATCAAGAACCTTCACTCTAATAGATTGAAGACTGCTGACAATGGTTATAAATATTTTAAGTAGTTTGTAAACATGTTCTCCATAAGGAAATAAGAATACATGATATTCATCTCATAACATATCTCTTCTAGTTTCTATCACTTTAGATGTTCCAAAATATGTAACATCTTTTTTCTTTCAAATATAGTTGGTTGATTCACAAGAATATATCACACTATATATAATAATTGTTTTAAGACACTACATTATATTGTGTATATTTTAGTTTAGTTTATATTATAGTTTTTCTTGGTTGGTGAATATATTAACATCATTATCTTGAATTTTTTAACATATATTGAGAATGAAAATATTTCCCACTCTGGTGTTAAGTGAAAAAATCTTTATCTGATCTCTTAATTACTCATAATAATTACCTTTAAAAATTATTGGGATAGTAGGATTTATGTTTTCAATGGAATCTAAAATCATTCCATCCATTTTCAATGAAAATATATATTCCAAAGAATTTGATAATAGAAAAATTTCAAAAACAGTGATAAAAATTGTGAATCATTACATGAACAAGAATAAATAATCATGAAACTTTAGAGTGGGGAAAAAACATGAGCAAGAAAACATATATTTAAGTATAATAATTTTATAGACCCTAATCTGATACAAATAGTGGGATCATAAAATAATATGTAGATGGACAATTACAAGAAGAGAGGGTTAATTGTATTTTAAAAAATGAACACATTTTACCTTAAGTAAAACTATGATTAAAAATGTAAAATAATGTAAATTCAAAAACCATATTTGGTTCTTACAAAATTTAATAATTAGAAGGGATCAAGTGTAATTATATGAAAAATAATATTAATCATGTTAAAATTTAGAAAACATAAATACGTTTATCATAGTAGAATATTCTACCGTAAATCATATAGAAAATTATTTATAAGAGTAAATATAAGTAAATAAATTATAACATTGTTATAAATTCTATCATTAAAAAAATACAGCCGAAATAATACTTGAAACAAAAAACAAGTAAAAAATTAGAAATTATTTTAACCCAAAGAAAAGGGTTTCCAGTTACAATCGATAAAGGTCCCTTGACTTATACATTCAATAAATAATTCCTTACCCACACTAGTGTAAACAATATATAAAATTATAGGAGTATGTATTTATATCTGCCAAATCCCACAAACAATAAGGTAGTCGACACCTCAATCATATTATCATTGGAATCCCATAATTATACTCAACAAAAATTAGAGTTTCATAATGAAAGCTGAAAAAGATGTTCATAGCTGAATAAGATGTTCGTAAAATTCTATAGGAAAGAGAGTATATCTCTCTCTTGAAATCAATTCACATCGTTTAATATCTAGGATCACCAATCTATAATGAGATCATTCGAATGACCTAATAATTATAGGCAAAACATCAATAGTTGGATCCCTTCTCCAATGGTCATATATTTTCATGAATCTTGGGGGGGCTTGTACACATGTCCCTCAACCAGCTATTAGTTTGAAACAAATTAAAAGTCATCATTTTTTGTAGAAAAAACATTGGAAACATTATCATGCATAACAATCAATAATTTGTTTGGAAAATAAAATACGGTATATAAATGTGTTTAATAAAAATATTATAAAAAAATAGAATTTGGATTCTAAATATATAAACAATTTGATTCTAGAAAAATGAATATCTAAATATTGTTTTTCCATGAATTCGAAGTTTGAATAATGTAGATTTTAGATTCTGAATTAAAATGAATTTGGATTCTGAATTCTGAGGTATATGGGGTCTAGATTCTAGGGAATTTGGAGTCTCAATTCTATAAAATTCACATTCAAAATTTCCGAGAATACAGTGTCTAAATTCTGAGAATTTAGTGTTTGAATTTCAATGAATTCAGAGTCTGAAATTCAAAGAATTCAGAATCTAAATTTCATAGAATTTGGAGTCTAAATTTAAATAATATCATGTCTATATTTTCGAGTCAATGTGTCTAAATTTCAGATAATTAATAGTATTAATTTCATAAAATTTAGAGTCTAAATTTCATATAATTCGGAGACTGAATTCCATGTAAGTTGTAATATAATTTTCAAAGAAGTCGGAGTCTTAATTACAATGAATTCTGATGTCCGAATTGCAGTGAATTTTGAGTTTGAACACCAAAAGACTCGATATCCAAGGAACTATATGATTTCTAGTATTTAGATAAGGATATGAATTTTGGTCATCATAAAAATGGTTAAGCATATCTCTGAAAAACAATTGAATATGATATTTACATCGAAGTAAATGATAAAACTTTTTCGAGAAAGGTAATCATTCCATAAGAAAATAATTCTTTAAGAAAGATAATTTTCCTTATGGAAGTGTGATTGTGATTTTTAAAACCTAGTGAAAGGGAAAAGTCATAATGAAAACATATTCACTCAAAAAAATCATGATGAACAAGTTTATTCTTATTTAAATATCAAAAAGTAATATACTAATAAATATATTAAATATCAAGACCCACATTCTAGAATCGTTGTAAATCATAATTAGGTTATTATTAATTTTTATAACCATTATAAAAAATTTATATTTCATAAATGATATAATCATTATACAATTTTTCAATTGGGTGGTAAATATGAAACAAATGAGAGTATATTATAATTATTTTGTGTGTAATGTTTGATATATTTTTAATATAACTTCTATAAATCCAAAAAATTCCAAATATATAACTTATATTATTTAAATTTGTTCATTTAACTAGACATGTATGTTGGTGAGGAAAAAATATATTTTTTCATAGATGTTATAATCACGGACGTACATAATTAATGGCTAAAATTCATAATAACTTTCATAGAATTGAGTTATATGATAATTTTTCTTTATATATTTATAATTTTGAAATATTCATCATATTAATTTAAAAATTAAATACTTTTTACTATCCATGAATGAAAATAATGATAAATATTTGATTTTATTTTATGGACGAGGTAGTTCTTAAAAAATCATGATTAATATGATATTATTTATATGTGGATTGGAAGGAATGATTAATAGTTGTCCCATTATTATAGAAGCACTTCCTTGAATGAATGAAACTATGCACTCTAATATAATATGTTTATGATATTTTTTAAATTGAAATTTTAGGAAGAATTTGTTAAGGATTTTGTAATAAAAAAGTTCAGTATTTAATATTCTCCCAATATCCTCTAATAAATAAATTTCCTATGAAAAATAATTCCTTCAGATTTTTTTAATATGAAAGTTGTTTCTAGAGAATATAAATAGTCTCGTTATATGACTAAATTTTATGTAATTTTTATATTATTAATTGTTCTAATTTTCCCATTTTAAAAGTGATAAAAAAGAAAAGTTTTGTGTATACATAAAATGATACAAAATAACATGACACTTTTCATGGATTAGAGTCTCCAAAAATAATAAATAATGAATTTTGGGGTGATAAAGTGTCCATAAATTCACAAAAACGTATCTCAAAACATGTAATAGATATTATTCATCCAATTTACATCTTGGGTTTATCGTTTTACAATTGTTTATTTTATATCGGTTTTTGGTTCTTACCAAAGAGAATTTTAGTTTATTAAAACTATAATGTAACCCATCTTACCATAATTGTGTGTTATAATACAAATTTTTTTCCTATATAAAATATATTTTATTAAAATATTGATTACTAGCTTTTAATTTATATAATATAATATATAGAAAAACCTTTTTTGTAAAAAATGGTTTTCAACATAATGCGTCTTCAATCATATACATTAATTATTAAAATGTGAGTTACATATAATATATAAACATACATGATTTTTTATTATATTAAAATAATTCTGTTATATAGTAAAATTTTTATTTTTATATATATTAATTAGAAAACATAATAAAATAAATCATTAAATTAAAAAGATAAAAATTATCAGATTATTTATCTTTAATCATAGTAATCAAACATTATGGTGAAAAATGAATGTGAATGTTTTACATAATAGTATAATTTTGTTACCAAATAAAATAGAAAATTTTTTAACTCGATAATTTATGAAAAAAAATATATTATATGTGAACGAAAAAACTTTTAATAGTAATATATTACCAATGATTCCAAATCATTAAAAAGGGAATAAAAAATAAAAAAGGGTGTTGTTAAATTTGTTATATAACACAAAATATATATTTTTATTTAAAAAGTTATCAATTAAATTTAAATAATTATTTTATATTGATAATTCCATAAAAGTGAAGCATTGAGAGAAATGGATTTTGTTACTATTCACCTAAAAATCATTTATTTTTGAAAAAACTAAAAAACTTCAATACAAATATTGCAATGATTAATAAATATATTCATTTATTTTTTTGAATATTAAAATATTTAATTTTTAAATATATCATTAAAATGAAAATTATGTTATATAATGAAAAATATTTTTTATTAAAAATCCCCTTTAAATACAGTATGTATTCGTAAACCAAATTTTTTTGATTTTATAATGGTTAGTTTTTAAAAAATTTGCTAAAAATTTTATATTCATAAATGTCACTAATAATATTCTTCAAATATTTCAAGTATCATTTATGTTTGTCATTTCATCTGAAACAATATATCAAATAGGTTTTTAGTTAGGATAAAAAGTTAAATTTTATAATCACGAGGCCTTGTATTATCAATCTGTAGAAACAATTGTGTACATTTAATTAAAAAATATGATTATAATTAAAATATACATGAGTATCTAAAGGTATTAAATATTTATGTTAAAATATATAATGAAATACCAAACATAAAACATATAAAAAATAGTTTTTCCCATAAATGTAATAAATATTTTTTGTTTTTTTTAAATTAGTTAAAGTACATGTATGATTACATTTCCAAACTCTTATAATATAATTAGTTTCTAAATAAATATCATTTTCAAGAATTCACTTAGTTATTATTATATGATTGTTTGAAATTCTATTTTTACATTTTGGTAATTCAAAAAACAAAAGAATATAACTTACAGCAATAAAAATGCATCTCAATATAATATAATTGATGATAAAAGTGAGAACATATATGAGACATAATTTTTTATTGGCAATGATTATTGGAATGAAAATATATTTTTAGAAAAATATATATATGTTTTTAATGTTCTTTTTACACCAAAAAATATTTTTTGCAAAAGTTAAATAAGATACCTTTTCATAAAAATACTTACATTATTTACAAACACATGAGATATATTATTAATAATAACTATCACCAATAAATAATTTTTTTTCAGTTAAATATGTTAGAATAATGTTTTAAAAGGTAATAACCTTGTTAGAGAAATAATATTTTTAATAAGGGGTAATATTTTTAAACACAAAGTCAATATTTACATTTAGAGGTTTTATTAAAAATACATCATCAATAGATTTAAATTTAAATTTTTTTTTCTAACTCTCAATATTGAATTTAAATTCTAATTATATACATTTAATAATCATATATATAAATATTATAAAAATTTCAATCCTTATAGTATTTGAATTTAATCTACATAATATTTAAATTTAAGAAAATAATGAACACAAATTAACCTAATTGGGAAATATATTGAAATCATTGATTATAAATTATTTTGAAAAAGATCGTAATTATGATAATATTTTTATGAATATAACTCTAAAACATTTACAATTGAAATATTATTGTATATATATATTTAATTATCATGTATTAATTATTCATTTTGAATTAACCCCAAAACCATTATCCACCACATCTCATCACATCTAAAATTCCATCCAACATCAGCGATTCCACTTACACATGGAACTTCTAATTAATTTATATATTCACCAGTCTCCCACCATGCTGACATTACATGTTCTAGTAGTATCATTCATGATAAATGAAATTATCTCTTTTAGTTTTTGAGAGATTAATCATTTGGTTTAGAGGATTAATATCTATTTTTAATGTTTATGCATAAGATTCTATTATCAATTGCAATAAGACATTTTTTACACTATAAGAATCATTAACTATGTAATTATTTATCTTGAACAATACATAAAAATAGATTATAATATAATTCCATTTACTCCATAAGTCCCATTTTTAACATAATAAAATCATCATATTGGATATTATGTCAAAAGGAAATATGTTTTTTGGTGAACTATATTCATTGGAGTCCTACATATTAAAATTTATGTTTACAACATAAATCACACATACTCTATAGGTTTTAAAATTCCACATAATTTATTTCATTTTTGTCTATGAATCCTCTCCCTCTAGAATTATATAACCCTCCATTTGATTGTGGGTGATATATTCTCTTTAGAGATCCTCCATTAGGTTATGAATCTCTATATTTTTATCATTTATTAAATGGTTATGTGTTCCTTTTCATTGTAGGTTATGTATTCCTCATACTAGAATTATTTGTTTTACATTATTTTGGATTTGTAATCATGTGTTGATTTTTATACCTCATCCACTATATATTTGTTTTTATGTTGTGTTCACTAGGATGAACCTCATGTTGTATAATTTGTAGCGATTGTTCATCATGATTTATATTATTATATATTCAAGGCACCGATTTTTATGTTTATTGAATCAATAAAGTGATATATAAATCAATTTTAGGGAATCCATTCATTGTTTTTAATTTCATCAGGTTTGTGTGGATCACATTTTGGTTAGTGTCAAACCTAATTTTGATATGGATCCTACCTTCAAAAACTTATGTTGGATAAACTATAATTTACTTTGGGTTTATAAAAATTTCATAATTAAATTTTTATAATTTATTTTCATGAAAATGTGTATTTGTGATTTAAGATGGATCCTTCATTTTTTGGTAAAAGTATAGTTGTATTAGAATATTTAGGATATATATTTTTTAAGTCATGTTCAAACCATATTTGTTATAGAATAAGTTGTGGTTTGAATTCTTTTTTTAATACCAATCACTCTAAAATTGATTTGGTAAATGCATCACATAGGGAGCCTTGGGAACTTAGTTCAACCGTATAATAATTTTCCTCATATATTTTATTGTTATGTGTCTAAATCATTGGGAATTCTACTAATTTTTAGGTCTATGTTCAGGGTATGTTATCTTTATATTGTTTATGGGTTCACACTTTTGGTTTTCGTATGATCATTAACCATTTTTAAAATAGACTTGATTATGTAATATTTATTAATTAAAGTACAGTTAGTCTTCTATCATGAAAAATTTTGATCCTTGGAATATTTACCACAATGCTTTAGAATTTTATTATTATTATTATTATTTAAATTCATCATATTTTATTATAGAAACCAGTATGTAAATATTTTTCCATAAATTTTTTTGGGAAATGGAAAACATGAAATTCAGTTCATGTTTCTAATATTAATCTATTTAAAAAAGACATGAAATATATTTTTTAAAAATGATATTTATGTAATTATTTCGACAAAGAATTTATATGGGCACCAATATGGGATCCTACTAAGCCTTTTCATCCCACACCCTTTACACCCCTTCAAATATGTGTAGAATATGTGGTTTCTTTTGGTTTTGTAACATGAAAGGCAACATAGTCATGTAGATATCTTTATTATATCATGGTACATGTATCCTTTTGGGAGATTGTTATAAATTTCACACATATCCCACAGATTAATAGTTTTTTGATTTAGTTTTCCATTCCATTTTTTTGTCATGTAAATTTTTCTATCTAGATTCCAAGTTGTATCGCTACCTTTATTTGTAGTTGATTATCAAATATGGTTATCTTGGGTTTTCATATATTTTTACATTATGTTATGTATATATATAATTCATTGTGGTTAAAGATGGGTTAAATCATTCCTTGTAATTCTTATATAATTCCCTAGAACTAGTATAATTCTTATGGGGAACAAGAACACCCTTTATGTATATAAAGACGTATTTTCATTGAAAATGTTGATCTACTAATAGCTAACAGAATTATTTCACATTGTAAAACAATTTTACATTTTATTTAATATTATAATTTCATTAAATCATCCCTTCAGATAACTTTTCCTAGGGAATTCTTTTCACAAATCATTATTCATTGAATACTAATACTATAAAATTAAGATTTATGATCCCTACCCATCATTACCCATAATTGTTCTAATAGAAGCATTTATAAATCCATCATAAAATATGAATAGCATCTACAACAACTAGTTATCCTTCCCATTTATTTCGGATGATATCAACAACTATGAGTTCCTTTATTCAATACTCAATATCATGGTTGGTTGTGTTCGTGATCTTGATAAGGATTTGGTTTCTTCCATTTTTTCACCTCCCCTATCATGATGGTGGTGTTTCATATAGTTTTATATATATTATTGTGATATTATGTTTTTCTTTCATACATTCTAGGTCATTTATATTATTTTAATTTGGATGATAGCCATCATGTTTGTTGTTGTGTATTGATTATGGTTCTCGAGCTATGTTGTGATCTATCCTCTATATTGATAATTTTGTTTATGGAATTTATTTTAAGAGGTATGAATAAATTCTATGGAATCTATTTCATATTGATAATTCATCATTTCTTGTCTAGGTCATATTTTGGGTAGTTTTCAACCAGATCCTATGGTAGGTTTTGATGTATGCAACCAATATTGGATAAACCCAAATTTCTCATCATTTTATAAAAGGCAATTTAAGTTACATATCCTGATTTATCTATTTTTTTTAAATGAATCTTTATAAAAAATTTATATTATAACATGATAGTTAAATGGAAATGCATACTCAATGAACTACAAAATGAATTGTCAAATGGCTCTAGAAATCATTATTGGGATAGAGTTACAGGTTATTAAGAATTATTTTGTAATCTGATTCCCATTTAGAATTATTATGTAAATGAAACACATGGGAAGCATTGGGTAATTATAGAAATGGTGTAGTACTGTTCCTCATCCATTTTTATGGGTGTGGGGGTTTACTCATTGGTTTTTCCATTTCTCCTTGGTTATTTTTTCTTGGGATGTGATCATGATATTGTAATCTAGGTCACTCATGTGGTTTTCCTTTATTCAATATGCCATTATCTAGGAAAATCACAACATAGATTCTTTTTATTATGGTATGAGTATTCTTATTTTTAGACTTGTTATGGTAATTTTCCCTTTTTCTATAGTGCATTGTATTTATATAATTTTTCTAAAAGAAATATTCATCGAAATTTATTATGAAAATTATGATTTGAAACAACCTTACCTAGATTATTTTACAATTTTGGGAAAAAGGAAAATAATTTCTTTTACTTTTATTTAAAAAATATTTACTTCTTATCATTCCATTTTATCATTAAGTTGAGAATAATGATATTTTTTATAAATATACTTGATAGGGATCAACTGGGAAGGATCCTAATAAGACAATATAGATCACAATGAGCACATCCCTTGGTGTTTTGTATACCATGAATTAATTTTTGATAAACAAAAAGTCATGTTTCTTCACTGAGGTGCTGTGGATTATGTTAATTTGGTTTGGTTAGATGGTTGTGATATGGTGGAAGATATCCCATATGTCATATAGAGTATTGGATGGTTGTTTTATTCATTATTTCTTGTTATTTTGGAAATGCATATTTTCTACTATCCAGCTTCCATGTTCTATCAATACTAATATTTCCCAATAATTATGGAATATGTTTCCACAGATATTCATCCTTGGTGTCAATATTTTTTACAGATATAGAGTGTCATTTTTATAGGGGGAAATCATTCCGTTTGTTTCTTATTTTATGACTGGGTGATACTCACCTGATAATGGGGATCATAATCTCTATTAGATAACATAGAAGACCTATATCAAGTCATAGTAATTTATGGTATTACATTTTGGTACATTAAACTTTTATCCCCACACTCCCTTCATAACATCAACACATTCCCCACCTTACATAATTCCATACCTCTACATCACCATAACCCCAATTATCTAATATTGTGTTCCCACCAACATTGTCTCCATCTTCTCATTATATCCTTATCCTCGACCATTCCTCCTTCTTTCATCAAATTAGAATAAATAAATTGAGAGAAATATTCCTACCACTATCAATGGTCCATCATCACACCTTTATTGAAATTACAAAATTTCAGGGAATCCCCTAAGAACTCTATTTTTTAAAATTCATGTGATATATTTTATTCAATATATTTTTTACCCACTATTATACTGTATATTTGAAATCGAAATAGGATTAAAAAAACATAAATCAACACATCAATTCATGATATATTTGTGGGAATAATTTTTGATAAGTTCTAATTTTAAACTTCTTGTTCGTAAAAATATTATGGTATTAGAATTCAATATTGAGATTGAAAATCATGATAAAAATTTATTTACCATAAAATTGGAAAGTTGGTATGCATAAAATAAATAATTATAGTATTCATATTTATTTATGATCTTGTCCATATAAAATAATACTATAAGGTGTATAATGATTCATTCAAAATATATTTTGTTAATAAAAAATAAAAATAGTTATTTGAAATTTCTATAGTGGGGAAAGAACATTAGGTAGTTAAATTACTTTGAAGTTGATGGAGACAATTTATTAGTTGGTGGTCATTTTTGGGATATTAGATTATGAATATTTTAGAATTATGATGAAAGGTAGTCCCTATGTGTTGAAATTGAAAATATTTGGATTTGGTTCCTTCTTCATTATTTTCATAGGTTCTAATTTGTGTTATATTTATTATTATTATTGTACTTATATATTTATTCATGAGTTGTGATAAAGAATAATGTTTTGTTTATTTAAAATTTTTCCTTGAATATGAACAGTTTCACAAATTCATTTTAATTATCACTTTTGGAAATATTAAACCAGATATTCATTTGATATAGATTGGAATCATATATTAATTATTTATTCTTTTTTTATAGATACAACTACATAATTGTTTTCTTGTTAATTAAATTTTCTAGATAACAATATGTTTATGCATATGATTATTATTGTATAATGTGTTGTAACTTCCAAACTTATTTATTTCCTTTTCCATAGAGGGGATGTTTTTTCAATAATTTTAATAGTTGTAAAACATTTTATATCTTATATAACATAAAATTATGTGTGTGATGATATATATTATTAATTACATTATATTTTTTATAATAAGAACATTTTTTGGAAATAACCCCAACATAGTAATTGATTATTTATATCATGTATTGAGAAAATCACTAATTTTAGAGTATTATGTGCATTAATTTTACAGTTAATATATGTTTTGAAAAAAAAGACATGTATATGGAGAACAATACAACATTTTAAACATTTTATAATCATTATATATGTTTTATTTTTAAAAATTTTATTAAATATTATTCAAAATATGATGATTAGTATTTACCACAACAGACATATATTATATTTTTTGGCACAGGAAATTACACTATTATATTGGTTATTGAAAATATGATTCAGTTAATATTCATAATAATTTTTATATCATAACATGTAATTACCTTGCTTCTCTATTCCCTTTAATAAAAAACATTAGTTAAGAATCCTGATTTTCAACAAAAGCAGAATTGTTATAACCCTCTATAATATGAAATATGGAATCTATATATGTGTACTAGAATTATATCTCAGTATACTAAGTGGGTAATTTCTATGAAAATATTTTTGTGCAGTCTATACAAATAAATAGAAATTGAAATATGTTGGTAATTTATGTGTGTAGTCTATGTCTATATATTCGTCATGTAATTTTTATTTGTAAACACAATGTGTAATCTATTTCTATAATATCAATGTGTAAACACTTTTTAATCATATTATGTAGTATATGTCATCAATATATGTCTATGTGTTCAAACTATGTGTAAATATTAATATAGAATATTTATCTAGGATTAATGTATAATCACACTATGTAATCTGTGTTTGCAATTTGTGGTGTCTGTGAATTATATCAGTTAACTCAATGGGTAATATATTTTTGAAATTTGTGTATGTATTTGAATATTTAGTGATTTCTTAGTGTGTAATATACATTAGTAATCTATATGTAAAATATATTTTCTGATTGTTAAGCCTATGTGTAATCCATTTTTTCTACATATGTCTAAAAGTATGTATGTCATATATGTCTGTAGACATAGTATGTTAACAGTGTTTAATCTCAGTGTGTAATCTGAATATTCAAACTGTATATAGGGATCCTATGTCCCACAAATGAAACTCTATCCATTCTATATTAATGTTCATATATATGTTTAACAAAATCAATATCTTTTATAGGAAATACGTAATCATTAATTTTTCAGTGACTTTTATTATCAAAATGGGGTATTTATTCAACCTAAAATATTTATTAACAAGTTTTTAGTGAATCTAGATACTCACAATATGTATTCAATGATCTCTTTAATGAATGTCAATGTCATACAAGTTATCCCAAAGTATAGCTGGTTCTCAGCAAATCAAGATTTTTCTCAGGGATAGTTTATATTTCAAAAATTTGTTGTCAGGATAGATTTGGATAACCATAATTAGACCTGTGTTTCGCAACTGAATATTTGGGCCATGCAACAATGATAAAGAATGTCTAGTCCCCATCATCAATTAAACCAGAAGATGAGTTACTAGTTCATGGGATCAAATGTGTAGATCTTGATGTAAATTTTTTTTTCATTAGGTATGTATATGCTATATTTAAATAATTTAAATGGAATTGATAATTTATATTTTTGGTCATGTTGCTTATTGTGAAATGGTTTTTAGTTTACTTGATGATTTCTTGTGTAATATCCATCTGAAGACCTACGGAAGGTAGGTTGTTATCTTTTCATATATTTGATATATACTTAATGTTTTATATGTGACTTTATGAAGATGTTCACATGGTAGAAGGAATGGTTATAATTGAACCATTGTTCTGATGAAACACGAAAGCAGTTTCACTATATTGATGTCACACAGAATTGGGACTAAATGATTGTTTTAAGGCAACTGTCAAAAAAATTATATTTATACCATTATTCCTAATTCATGGATCATGAGAATGATATTCTACTAGAAATATTTCTAGGAAGTTTTTTATTGAATCCTGATGTGATAATGAGATTCCTTACAACTAGAGTAGTTCCCAATGACCAAAGACCATGATAGTTGTTTCGAGAGGGTTAAATGGTGAAATACAATCACATCAAGAGAATTATTTTATGGGGAACTAAATTGGAAAGGCAGTGAACATGAATAATGTGATAGATAGTGAATTTAATAAGATCCATGTGACACCACCAATTGATTTTTATAATATAATTTCTAGGATAGTCTAATAATCATATATAAAATATTTATTTTAACGTTCAACTAGTTTAGTAGATATAAATTCATAAATATAACCATCCAAAAGATAATTAATAATTCAGGTTTACTAACATAAATATTATATTTTATTTGATATAAAATATTGTCTTTATGTGTTTAAGTGTGTTTATGAAAATTAATTATTCATCATTTCAATGTTTTGAAATGTAAATGTATTCATTTCGATGTTGTTTGGGTAATATCTTCACTTAAATCAAAAGAATAAATATTAATTAAATAGAATATAAGAAAAATTACCATTTTAAAAGGATATTGGTTAAATTTACATGGAAACATGAAATTCAATACCAATAGAAATGAATTCTCTAAAATAATAATGAATTTTACATTTATATTTCACCTTCTTAATGATTTTCATTTATAAACAAATTAAAATCCAAATAATTTATATTGATTAACATATAGTTTTGATGGGCCATTTTTTAATATAGTTTATTCATTGAAAAATTCGTTTTCATTGATTTTCTTGTGAATAGGAAAATATTCTAAATAAAAAATTCATCTTCAATATATAAATTTTACTTTTTTAGTTAATAAAGAAGAATAACAGTTATATATCATTAAAAATTTGTAATTAATT
This sequence comes from Viscum album, assembly GCA_963277665.1. Taxonomy (NCBI): domain Eukaryota; kingdom Viridiplantae; phylum Streptophyta; class Magnoliopsida; order Santalales; family Viscaceae; genus Viscum; species Viscum album. The sequence continues at coordinate 1,201,122,305 of OY728137.1, forward strand.
TTTTATATATTTTATTTAAAATCAATAAACTAATTACTATTCACACATTGTATGAATTTTTTAGACTTGAATGGTACATTTTTCATATAATATTTACATTTGATGATATTTTTTTTTCAGATCATTAGATATTTTAAAATTAATGTTAAAATATTAATATGTTCAGTTTGTATTAAACATATGATATAAATTTTAATGAGAATTTAACACCATTGGTTTATGATTTTTAATTATTTTATAAGGTTTTATATGTTATTAGAGGGTGTTTCTCGTTCATTTTATGTGTTTGGATGTTTTGCTGGGGAGCTCAGTTATAGAATAAATAATTATCATTATCGACAACAAAAAACTATTCGTGTATCCCATGATCGAGGAAATTATATTTTTTTTTTGAATGGTGAGTTAGCTATTATTTATTATATTTTTTCAGGTCCATCGTTTTGTATAATTTTTTTTGACAAAGATACATGCATTTTTTCATTATGTTACATATTATATATTCTTATTGGTAAATAATTTTTATGTTTTTTGAGGTATTCATTCATATTTTTAATAAATCTATATCAATTTAATGGTTTATATATTATTATTTTGCTAAAATTAATTTCAAACTTTTTTATTATCAATAATTTCATTTGTTCAGTATGGTTGATATTTTCTGAGAATTGTTTCATATTTATTTATTTTTTACCAAAATTAATCATTATTAATAAATTTATATATTTCACATAATATAAATGAATATTTTCATTTATTATTATATAATTTATTTTACGATATAAATGGTTTTCATATAAGTTCATATGTGTTTTTTAATGTGTTAAAGTGTTATTATTTGTCAATATTTTATCATTATTTATAATAATTGGTGCATCATTAGTTTGTTACAAGGAATTAAATAACTAATAAATTTTCAGAGGTGTACCTATAAACAAATATATTTTATAAAACAAATATCATCTATCTTTAATGATTATTCTCCATCAAACACTACTTTATTTTGAACACCAACAAAATTCCAAAAGTGTAACTTTTATTTGATGGCGTGTGCGACACGCGGTTCCAAAAGTTGAATTGGACATTAAATGTATTGATATTAAGGTATATTAGAAATATTTTTATAACGTTACTTTAAATTATACATTGTTATTCAAACAATATATTGATATAATTAGTTACAAGTAAGAACGACTTTCTTCGATAGATTTCATTACACATTAGACCTAGTTTTATTGAAGGGAAATATATTATTATGATATTATTATTTAATAAAATAAAAAACAACATAACCATTAAATTGTCGGATATAAATAATATTAACACAATTAGGAAAATAAATATTTTAAATCATTGGTAAAAATTAATTTTTAAATGAATTTTAGAACCATTAGAATATAATGGAAATGTTTCTTGAAAAAACTATTTTTATGTTTAATCATTCAATTTACTAAAATAAATTAAATTAATTAAAATTTATAATTTATAATAAATTAATCATTATATTATATTTTAAATAAAATATTTCTTATTTTCATATAATGTATTTTATGAGCATAATATGTGAATAAATCTTGTTTTAAGATATTTTTTTCTAATGATTAAATTTTACGGTCATTTATTGAAAAAACTAAATTGAATAAATTTTTTGAATCTTTTATAAGATTAATATGATATAATAAAACAAAAAGATAAATGTAAAATGTTAAAAAAAATTTGGGTGAATTTTATTTCAACGATGTTTCATTTTTTCATTAATAGGGAAAAATATTTAATTTTTATTCAACACTAGTTATTAAATAAATTTATTTATAAATTTTCATTTAATTTAGGATTTTATTTAAATATTAATTAGATTTATTTTACATATATTTATTAAATATAGGTCATTGGATAAATTTAAATTTTAAATTGAATATAACAACCTAGAAAAATTTTAACGTTTTTTACATTAAAAACTATAATTATTCATTATATACGCTGTATTAATTTTAAAATAATTTCCTCCACTTCTATAATTTGATTTAGTAAAAATTGATAAATTTTTCTAATAATCATAATTTATAATTTATAATATGTTGAACATAGTTTTTTTTTAAAATATTATTGAATGTGATTAATATAAATTACAATAATTAAGGTAAAAACTATACTAAAAATTACTAAACCATAATCATATAGCACAAAATGACATAGAAAATAGTATATAATCTATTTAACAGTAATTTTTAGACAATAAAACCACTTTTAAATAATTATTATCATTATTCGTTAAACTTAAAATGATATAAAACATGGGTGGAATTATATTCTAAAAATCATCTCATGGATGTTGCTCTTCCTCCATTATAATATGGCACTAACCCCTCCCACTTATTCCCACCTTTAAAGCCCTTTTGATCATACAATATATTCAAAATAATACTACAACTTTATTCCATTTATTCTAGAATAATTTAATTTTGATAAAATCCTACCAATAATGACGTTTTGGTATAAACTAAAACGAGTTACTCGGATACGTGGTAACATTTTTCAACAATCAGTTTCATTTTATTTGATTATCAACCCCTTCAATACTTCTTAATATTTGATAATATAACAACATAAATATCATAAATATTATGATATTTTTTTATTATTAGACTTATAAATACACATTAATACGCTTCCATCATATGTTTTACACAATCATTATTTGTGTGTACAACAAAATACTGCCTCACGAACCGATGTTGTTTGTTCTTCAATTTAAGAACATCCATGTTTTAAATAATGATAGATTTATAGTTTATATATGATATATAATATATTTATTTTTTATTTATTCTAATTTAATTTTTATATAATATATACCATTATACTTTCCATTTTTTGGGATATAGTAATATAATTTATAAATTTGTGGACTACCGCCTCCTCAAAGTGACGCGATTAATTAATGTTATACATCTAATGTATGAACAATGACATTAACAAAAAAATCTAAAATTTATAAAATAATTATGATATTGTAATTATTATATACAAACACAGACACACACAGACATATATATCAATCAATTTTCATTATCTTAAATATGACATTGAAATGGAATAAGTGTTCCAGTATACATACTACCCAACTCATTCATGAACAGTACAGTTCATTTTATAACTCTATATAGTATGAATTTTTCTTAATAAATATATATTTAAATCATTTTTTACATTAACTATATTATGAAATCATGATCTCATTAATTGTAAACACAATTAACAAGTCAAATCATAATCGATACCCAAGGTAATTAGCACATAAAATAGAGAAAAAATGATAAATTATCAACAAATGGGCAATAATATATTATATTATGATATTATATGAAATTTTAATTAATGGTATAGTTTTATTTGTGTTATTGAAATGTTTAATACCATTATATATGAATTTAATAGACATTGACCTAAATGGAAAGGTGTGGTAAGGGATATTTGTCTCAGTTTTCTTTCTATGAGGTGAACAACATTTCTATAAATTATTTCTTTTTTATGGTGTATATACATAACCTATTTTATTTTATATAATGATTAAATTTATATTTATGATATTTAGAGGTTCATTTGAATTTCATTATTTCATTGGGATTATAATTAAAAATCTACCAAGTACAAATATATTTCACCTCAATTTAAATTTACATGAGGCTTATCTGTCAAATATCACCAATTTACTTAATTGTGGTGACTATATGACCTCATTGTAATTTAATATCTTGATTTACTCATAGATAATGAATTTTCATGTTTCAATTTTAATTTTCTCACTCTAGAGCTTCATTTTGTATATTAACACATTGTAACATACATCTTGATGATCTCACATTCTTATATGATTATGAACATTCTGAAGAGACCATTATGTTGTTGTAATAATTAAAATATTCACATTCTTGGTTAATGGATATTATTATTTTGGAGAAAATATTCCATTTTAACAGTCTTTGTTCACAATGAAAATTATTTTAAAAAATGTAGAATTTTTGGAAAATATCTGTTTTTTATTCAATATGGATATTAGATTAGGAATAACGTTTACTAATTAAATACAATACTCGATTTAAGGAATTATTTGGTCATGTAGTGGTTATTTTTTAAATGAAATTATATATACCCATGAAGCATCGATAAGTTATCGTTGGAAAAATTAATACTGAAAATTAAATAGGTATCTACCAGTAGTTTTAAACCATCTTCTGAAAACACTTGTATGATATAGGTTTAAATGTTCCTCGAAATTTTCATCAAATAAATAATCACTTCTATAATTTTTATTGATTAATTATTGTCCATGATATTTTCACTATGAAAATGTATATGGATGCATTTAATAATATTTTTATGTATTAAATAGAATGTGTTTTCAGTTTTTTTACCCTTCCATATTGATTATGAATTATCATGATTTTTAAATGAAATATGTTCTTGTTATTTTGTTTGCCATGTTTTTGATGATCTTCCATTAAATTGTTTTTATTACTTTTCATGTTTATTCATATACATAGTTTTCTAAAATTATTTTTCCCATTGATTCCTTGTTTATTTTTTTCAACATAGCATTACTGAGCATTTGAGCTCACCCAGATTATGTTTTTAGTCCCTAGGATTATTTATAGTGTGATAATAATAAAATACAATGACATACCACATGGAGTAAATATATTATCATGTGAAAATAATAATTTTATAATAATTTTATTAATTTAAAATACAATAACCAAGAATGTTTCATGTTTACCAAGTCTAAAAGAATTTTTTAGTCCTTTGGGATGTGATTTACATGTATCATATACCAATGTAATTGTAGTATGTACCACCTCTAGTTAAGTGGCGTTAGGGTCATTGAATTTTTTATCAGAGCAGGTTTAGTAGTAACATTGGGAACTAGATTTGGGAAAACATAGATTATAGAACCTATCCCTATTATATAATTTGATTATAATTAACAAGAACGTGACAATGTTCTAGTTTGATAGATATTGTCTGGTTTCGATATTAATGCATCCATGTCTAAATAATACATGTGGACATGGTTCTGGAATATAAATTCCTAGGTGTAACAACTCAAAAAATTTGTATCTGTCCTGACTTGATCACAATTTTGATACATGAAAATGGAATATATTGCGCACCTCATTTTATACATTTACGAATAAGATTAAGAAAATTAAAATTTTCATTACAATTCATTTTATATGATTTGAATTGATATTAAAAATGAAAAATTGGGGTTAATACATAGACCATGTAAGGTCCAATGATGATGTATGCCAGATGATGTATTTTTGAATTCATGAAGAATTTAAAACCATAGAAAAATGTAAATTTAGATATTTTACATCATTCATGGATATAAATCATATTTATTAAGAAAATTATATTAATATGATTCTATAAAAAGTAAAACCTATATTTGGGGAGATAAATAATCAAATCCAACAATGTGGTGGGTCATGATCCCATGAATGAAGGTACATAAGGGTATCATGCATACCAAAGGACAACATGATGTACAAATTAATGTCTCATTTCATTTAGCTAAAAAATTAATTGAAATTTTTTTAATGATTAAATATTGGTGTCACTTTGGTGGTTTATAGATTAATTTATTTACCATATTAGTCTTTAATATTAATTAGAGACAAATGTAACAACAAATTTTATAGATCTTTCGATATTTAGAAAATTTAAATTTATTTTCATCATAAGTAATAAATTTTGATTATATGATATCCATTTCATGGAGTAAGGGATGAATTATTATTTTATCAAGGAATAACCGAAATAAGATGATTTTATATGAGATTTATGTGTATCATGTTTGTAAATTTCCTTATATTAATTATCAATAAAATAATTCTTAAACATTATGAAATGTTTAATAAAAATATTGTAATAAGACGTGAATTTTTATTTTACTGATGTTCTTTTAAATCATCACATCTTTATTGACTTGAGGCCTTCCAAATTCCCGAGATCATTCCATTTTTATGATTTATGACATCAATCACTACCTATATTTAATTACTATTTTCTTATAAGTCCATATTTATACATGACAATAATTTTTTTGACATAGAGACCATGTTACATGTTGTTCCATTTAACCCATGTTCTTCATATTCTCTCAAATTAAGAGGATATAATATTAACTCTTCTTGCAATATGTGATTCCAATAAAAGAATTTTTAAATATATTACCCAGATTTCTATGATAATGTTAAAAAGTAAAGGTAATACTTTAGTTACGGTGGGGAGAATGTGACACACATAACATTAAAAAACAGTAACTATTATTCAATGGATTGTATGAAATACATCTTCGAACATGGAAAGGTAAATACTCTCTCATGAAATTATGGTATATTTATATATATAAAAAATTAATCTTTTTAATAGCTTGTAATGCATGTAACACTGGGATAGCTTTTGTTACATACAATAATAGGAATTTTTTTGTAGTTTCCATTAAACACAAGACTATGATTTATTAACAAATATTATAATATTAAGATACATTTATTTAATATAATAATATACAACCAGGTTTATAAATTGGAGGATATGAATAGTAATAACTAACATATGTATGTAAAGGGTTTAATGTGTTGGTTAAAAATACATATAAATTCATATAAGAACTATTTTAATAGAAACAAAATGTTTTTACAAAAAAAATCTTATATTCAGAAAAATAAATTAGACTAATAAATTAAACAAATTAAAATAAATGAGAAATAATATTCTAATATATATATATTAATTAATCATTAAAATATATTTTATAATCAGAAAATATATTTTACAAGAATAAGATAATTAAAATCCCTAATTTATTATTAAAAGTTTTATTTTAAAAAAGAGGAAATTTTACCACATTTTAATAATTCACCAAGAGTAAATCTGAATGATGAAAAATTAATAATTTTAATAATAAAAAATATACAATATTTTTATAAGATAATTGTAAAATTATGATAGGGGTATTTTTATGTATATTTTTTTGTTTCATTTTTTGATTAATAGTGAAAAATATAGAATTTTAATTATAACTATGTTTTCTGAAAATTTACATATAAGGTAAATTAAAAATAATAATTTTCATTAATTCCTAATTATATCAATATTAAATATATTGGTCCAATTTATGTCATCATCATTAATTTTTGTTTAAAATTTCATACAAAAAGATAACAACCTTTTAAATGTTTTCAAATTTAAAAATAGTCATTTTCATCAAATCTAATAGACTATTTTAAAAATTAATTTATTCAAATTCCTCAATTGGAATCATGAAAAACGTATTCTATATTTTGAATATACTGAATTTTTAATTATAATAAGGTAAACATATTTTTTGACCAAAAATATTAGTAAATGTTATTAAAATTAATTACAATGATTAATTGAAAAATTAGATTAATAAAATACTAATCCACAAAAAGGCACAAAATGACTTAGAAAATTGTAAAAAAAATCCATTTCATATTAATATCTAGAGTATACCCTAAATTATATATATGTGGAATCGTTTTTGAATCCACATTACCGATAAAATCATAGGTGGAATTCTATTTTCAAAAACATTAATGAATGTCACTCATCATCCACTATAAAAAGGAAATCCATCCTCCCACTTTTTAACAACTCTCATGAAAATTAAATTATCCAAAATATATCCAAAAAAGATACCAAAATACCAATTTTCATATTATTATCATTCCATTTTAAATAAATCAATCCAATGATGTATTTTGGTGTAAACTAGAATGAGTTACTTGAAAACAATGTATCATTTTGAACTATCACATTATATTTATTTCATTATCAAACTATTAAATTATATGTATTCAATAATTACATAATAACATAAGTTAATTAAAAATACTTATATATCCTTTTGATAAGAGTTCAACCTAAAAAATTTTCCACTTACAAAAAATTGGTACACAATCATCATTCTTTTGTTCGATGGACGACCGCTTGATGAACATATGTCATTTCTTCTTCCAACTTCCACATTTCATGGATTGAATAATGAACGATTTGAAGTTTAGATATGATATTTATGATTTAGTTATTCTTATATAATTTTTATATAACACAAGAAAAATAGGATTTCCATTTTTTGGGAATGAAATATATCATTTGTTGATGTGCGAACTATTGATTTCCCTAAAGCAATGTGATTCCTACACGCTACACAAAGAATGTATTAAGGAACGTATTAATAAGAATTTGTGAAATAAATGAAATAAATATTATATTTTAATTTTAATAAACACACAAAAACAAACATACATACATATATATATATATAAGTGGCATAATCAATTAGCAGTATATAAATACTGAATATCACAATATGATGTCTTTTTAATCTTATAAAAAAATACGAAAAAAACAAAAAAGTGACATCATACAATTTTATTAATATAAATATTAAATATAAATATTGAAAATCTTTAATAAATCTTTTTAATTTTATGATAACTGATAATACTAAATATTAAACATGGTATATAATATATATTACATCAGTAAATAATATGTAGAGTGACAATACTTTTTTTGCAACAAGATTCTCAACATGAATATTATAATATTTTTAATAGATACAACATCTCCTAATAAGTATTGTAGATATTGTTAATTTTTCAATCCATTTACCATATATTATTATAATTTGTAAACTAAATGATGAATTATATATATATATATTTGATTTTGAAAAATTTTCCCCATAAACATTGTTTTTATGAAACATATCCATGAATTTCATATTCGGATTATAGTAATTCTAATGTAGTGATTCCTTAATGTAGATAAAATCTACGTTAATTTCTAAATATTAACGGTGTTTTGGACTCTCTATTAATTTCATTAGGTTACTCTAATTTTTAATAATAATATCTAAATGTATATTCACATCTATCATGTCCTTATTCACCTCATAGGGTTAGACACATCATTAATGAAATGAAGAATTGACTTATTGTAGTAATTATGTCATTATCTGATTGATATAATATAAGTTGTATGTTTACATAAGTTATGTGATTTATTCATTAAATTCCTATTGAAATATAAAATTATAAAATCATACATGTTGTTTTCTAGAGTTCTGGAAGAGTTATCAAGAGTGGTACACTGATCAATGAATCACGATGAGATATTGCAATGGGGAACTATCAATAGAAGTGATTACGATGGATATGTTTTACAAATAGATCACAAAATAAAAAAAAAGTTTGTAACTGAAATAATGTTGAATTTCAAAATGACTATATTTTATAGAAAATATTTAAAATCCCTAATGATGTTACTTTATAAAAATTTAAAAAAGTTACTCGGATTTTTATACTGGTAATATAATGATATTGTCTTTCATTCATATTTGTGAGAATACTACCCATCAGTTGGAATCACATTGAATTCCAAAAAAATAGATCACAACCACAGTACCATAATAATCAATATGATCAACACAATTTGACGAAGAACCCTAAACTACTATAGTAATGGATAGATTATATAGATTCAAAATTATCTATCTATTGTTAATAATATTTTTTAAATATATTTTTCTATGGTAACATTCATATACCATACATTTATTCATATAAAAAATTGCATATTATATATGGTACATTGATTTAGATTCTTTTCAGTTTGAATTTATAAACTTTTAGATAAAATATATCATTAAATGTGGTAACTAATTCATGGATTCTAATCACACATTTTAAACTATTGCATCATTATCTCATTTTATTCAGTTAACTTATTCAGACATTTTACATAAATTTTTATTTTGACTTATATTCTAAAAATAAAACTGATCAATAATTATTTCATTATAGTGAGGAATACAACAGTAAATTTTATATAATCTATTGAACATAAAAAGAACGCAAACTGAATGTCAATGAACATCAATACAATATGAGAAAAAATTAATTTAATCTCCCAATGTAAAATAAAATTCTTAAATGTTTATTTTAGGCATGATTTTATTTTATTTTTATCTACTATTTTATCTTTTTTTCAATTTAATCATACAAATTATCTTTATAAATGTTTTATAATAGTAAAATTTAGAGTGAGTTCAAGTGAATTTGAAATTAAATTTGTATTTTAGGAAAATGAATTTATGGGGTATTTAACATAATTTGTCATCATAAATGGTATTAATTTCATATCATCACCTTCAGATAGTGTATTTAAATTAGTTTCCCAAGATTGAAGAAGCGATTTTATCCTTAGACCCCATTCGATTCCACTTCAAAATTCAATAATTCAATCTTGTTGATGATATAAGTGTAATTAATTTTATTTTATTTCAATAATGGGAACTTATATGTCTCGTGATAGAAGGAAAAAATTGGTGTTTGAGATCATAGAATGTGAATTTTACATCGCACTTCTGTATTTCCATACTTCTAATTGATGGAGTGTGAAATATCTTGTATCCTCATCTAGAGAAATGTTCTCCCACTAACCTAAAATCAATTTAAACTTATATACACACAATCATTGGTAGAAATCATTTATTTAAAGTTTTCTGTGACATGTTAGTTATAAAATTAAATTATGATAGTCATTTTTATCTGATTGCAAGAGGAGGGGAGAAAATATATAGAATAACACATTGGTCACCCTATCGACATTAGAAAAAACTCCATAACATTATAATTTTTACACCCAGCCTTCCTCAAGAAGAGGTAAGGGATGAAAAAGTTCCAAAACCATCCTTTTCAAGATGAAGGAGAGATAATGAATCCCAAGTCCCACCATCAATAGGAACTAGAGTGTAAAATAGCACCAAGGATATAAATTCTCACCCAAAATTATAGGTATTATGATTTTTAATGAAACATTATTAGAAGATAAGAAGGTAAAAATCCCAAAACAACAAAAATTTAAATAGTGTAACCCATGATCCAACCCTTACAATATATAAATGTAATCTAAGAAAAATGTACAACTAATTTACTGAAGAACATTCCAAAATAATCGGACTATGCGACAAGACACTAACTACCTTGATGCCTGAGCTAGTAATGTCCAACACAATCCTCAAATGTCCTTCAAGAAACATGAAAAATGTTTTACAAATGTATGGTGAGTATAAAATTTTATCTTATAGGAAAACTAAATCCACCTGTGCACATGTCGGGGAACATACTAATTCTCATGTGAGAAAATAGTATAACCTTAAATAATCTTCCAATAATTACTAATGAGTCTAGACTCACCATGGAAAACTCACCAAATAATGCAAGCCAATTAATTGAGAACTACAATCACATCAACATTTGGGAAGACAAAACCACCTTCCCACTAGTTTACTACTAATTCCTAATGACTAAATTCTTAAAGCTACAACTCTTCAAGAACGCAGTCTTACATAGACAACCTGCCTGTACAGACCTGGGAATCAACCAAACCCAAATCTCCCTCGCATACACCTTGGTCACAACAACACCACACATATTTCCCATAGACTCATGGGCCACGCCAACCATGCCACTCACCCAATAACACCTAAGACTCATCCTGAAGACATTTTGGGAAGAAATAATGAACTAAAACCACCAAGGCCCTGCATCCACAAAAAACCATCCCAAATGACCATGGACTCTGGTAAACCTCGATCCATTATAGCCTACCAAGATAAGATAGAGTGGGAAAAACCAAGAAAAGGGTGTGAAGACGATTATGGTTAACCAGCCATCCATCCTCCCACCAGGATGTTGGGAAAGACACCCTTCCCCATGAAATTGGGGTGTTTGGCACATAGTTCACAACAAGGGCGGGGTGGTTATTGAAAATATCAAAGAACAATAATTTATACAAATATGTAAGAAAACAACCAGTCTAACCAATGGGTCCCAGAACAAACAACCTACCCCCTAGAACCACATACTCTACTACCCCAATTTGCACAACCACACAAATAGCCACTACCATTGAATAAACCAAACCCCTATTATTATTAAAAAATTATACAATTTTATAATATGGGGTTCACTTTAATTTGATCCAACACTACCCACAAAAACTACCTGCCACTACATATACAATCTCCTCAGATGTCGAAGAGAATTATTAGAAAACACACATCAATAAAGTCACGTCGTTATTTGGTACGACAAACAATGAACAAGGAAATATGGACCAACGTTAATCAGTTCCATTTTAAGACCCTATAAAAAACTAGAAGAACTAAATTACATTCCCACTGCACACCCCCATTTTCCCTAGACACCCATTCAACCATTGACAATTGTCATTCTTCAGTGTTATACCTCACAATCATGCCCTTGCAAAAATACACCGTAGCCCTGTTGCACAACAACACAATATCTTGAACCCCTTTTTACATAACATCATGACACAACCCAAACCTACAACCATGTTTTTGAAAAAAAATCAAGATATAGTCTTATTTTGTAATGAGTCCATAACAACATTATAGTCACGCATCCCTATTTTTTTGACGACCACAACAGAAAAAGGCAGTCCCACTACATACAAGTCCATCCATTCCAAATCAATTAATCTCTCTACATGAGATTCCAACACACCACTCGTACCACCCATCTCACTGAAACCACCACAACTACCATTTAACCACAACAGTTCTGCACACACATCCCACAGTCATCTCAGAGATCTTACTCCCCTACCCACCACTTTAACCATAACTATGCTCCCAAAAACTACATACACAACCCACATAATGTCGGAAAACCCTACAGAACACAACATAAGTACACACCAACCATTCATAATGGATTGATATTTAGTAAACAACGTTCTTCCGTCGTATTTTATAAATAGGGGAGATCACAAATGGATTTTCATCCTAGGGAATCCATTTAATTTAATGGGTTATAAATGATTAGTCAGATTAGTATTTACAAAAACAATTTATATATAATCATCAACAGATATAAACCTTCACCCAATAATATAATGAAACCACCAATGGACATGATTTTCAGAAGGATTTATAGCCACCACAGATCATGTCAACAATAATGATAACAAATAAAATTGGCGATCAACATCATTACACTCCCAACTCATTATTTCTTTAACCCCGTTATCTTATTATTATATTATGTTTCACGAAAATATTACTTTTTATGAATTTGATTCAGTTATTCTTCCTAAAGAAATAATAGTACAACCACCCTACTTGATACACACATGGTAGAGGTGGAATAATCCCCAATTAAAACAATATGTTACTAAAGATCTAATTTGGGCCAATAATTGGGGATTGCGCAAGTAGTAGGAGACTCCATAAATATCAGCAGGAGGGGGCTATAACGCATTCACAAAACTCATCTAGTGAGGAACACTTTAAGCACATCAAGAGGGATTGGAAAAGAAATAGTGAAAAAAGTTCCCATTTTTTATGAGCTATATCTTATATTAAAGGAATAATGGTTTCAAATGACACTAACATGGGGTCATGGAAATGATCATGTAGTTTGAATATATCAATGTCCCAAACACATCAGAATTTAATAGATATGATTAATATCCATTGAATCACCCAAAAAATTTTAAATATGGATTTAAACACTGTTTACATAAAATAAGATGTAAGAGGGGTGGAATTGAAAAAACTAGGAAAAGCTGGAAAATTGGAAATGAGTCACCTATGGATGATTCACAGATGTTGTTCCAACAAAGGGTGAGCTACTGATGTGACCTAATGATGTTGAACCGCCGATACTAATTTACCGATGCAATGACTCACCAACACCACGACTCACGAGCAGCCAAACACCCAATACCTTGAACCAAATCCCATACTCATTGATGCTAACACTACTGACTCAGCAACACTAACGACCTAACTCATTGACACTGATGAACCAAACTCACATAAACTGACACCCCTGACTCACCGATGGTGATTCCCCAAACTCAACAATGAAATAACATGAAAAACAGGAAATCTATTGAAATGATCTACCATTTCCTTCGAGAACTCTATAAACACTGGATGTTCAAAAAGGAATGTGTCAAGGAAATAAGTTTCATTTCATTAGATACAAGTCAAACTATTATTTTCTCAAATAATTTAAAAACAACCCAATGAAAAGAGATGTCCATGAAACCACCCCTTAAGATATATCCCAGAAACAAACCACCTTGTGTTGTTTAAAATTTGGAGTGAAAACAATGAAATCTAAGGAAAACTACTTATCATATATCTCCTGAACTATTTTAGAAACACTAAGTCCCCACTGCCCCCAAACAACCATAGAAACACCAATGTCACACCATCCAGACACATGGATTAGTGATCTCCTCTCTCCGTGTCAAGATACTACCCGCTTTGGGTAGTAATGACTCTCCTAAATGGGTTTAACAAAATTTGTGTTAAGGTATATTGATTAGATATTAGGTCATACAAGCCATATAGTTAGGAATTTTCCTACACATTAAGTGAATAAAGATACAACACATTTAATAACTATTGTCATCAAGAATTAAATCATAATATAAATCATTCATGTATGACAAGGAAACAAAATTTAGAATAGCTCTAGGTACTAGGAATAATTATATGCCTTCCACTCCCATTTATTATCCTCTAGGCCATCATGCCTCCATAACATACAAACAAAAGGAATGCTTTGTCCACAAAGAGCCCTCTATTCACGATCCTTGATTCTTATTGCTCACTCCACAAACATCACATCATCCTTGATATCCAACTATCTCCAATCAATGTTGCGGAACTACAAATATAGATATCAATGGAGGTGAGAAACATTAATGAAATCAAAGATCCTCTCTAACCATGGTTTCCAAGCTATATAACATGGAACCTTGTCCACTCAACCAACACCTCGAATGGTATGATGATGTTTTGTGAAATCTTGGTACCTCTTCCATACCATTTTTTCTGAAGTCGAGATGAATCCATCAAGAAGACGTCGTCCCCAACTTAGAACTCCAAAAGAATCATCCTATGATCACCGTATGACTTATATTGGTAATTTGCTTACTTCATCCTCTTGTGGAAATTTTCCACTATCTATGTTGTCCATTGCACAATTTTTTCACGAAACATGGCTTCCTCACCAACATCAATCCAACACATGGGAGAACTACATGACCTCACATATATAGATTTAAAGGGAGCCGTACCAATGGTAGAGTGATATATATTTCCATAAGAATAATATAACAAAGAATAATATCAAACATATTACCCTATAAATTCTAGAACACATGCTAGCAACAAGTCCTCCAATGTTTGGATGGTCCTCTCTATCTACCCATCTGTCTGAGTGTGTAATGTAGTGAGGAGGCATAACTATGATCCAAAGGCAGGATGAAATCCCATCCATATTGACCATGTAGACATGAATCTCAATCCAAGAAAAAGGATCAATGATCTCTATGAAGCACCACCACTGTATCTGCATACCTCTGTCTTAAGTAATCCAAAGTGTTGGACACCATGATCGACAAGAAGTGAGCCGACTTCTTCACCTTGTCCACTACTACCAAAAGAGCATTGCAATGTCCCTGTCTCTTGGGTAATACATTGAAAAATTTACATCAATATTTCACCCCACTTCTAGTCAGGAATGCCTAAGGGATGCCACAGAATGCTGGGAACTTGGTTCTCTGCCTTCACCTGCTGACACACTAGGCACCATGGCACAAACTCTTCCAATACCCACATCAACCTTGGCCACCAAAACTATTCTAGTATGCCTAGATACATATGACAACTCTTGGATCCACTACTAGGTTTTATCTACTGAACTCATAGAGATCTCCATCGATCATTTACACTGGGATAAAAAGCTCCTCATTGAACAACATGCTATTTTAACTATCCTCTGACCATCCGTCTAGAGCATCACCATGTATAAGACGATCAAGCATCAATTCAGTTTCTGAGCCTCCATGATACTCCATCACCTTATGAAATTAAGGACGATTACACTATCATTATAAATAGTTAGAATCATCCATCATCCACTCTCTCATACAAATGTAATGAAGCCAACTCTCCCATTTCATTCCAAGCAGCAGTGGATTCCAGAACTTCGTCATTCTATTACTTTTTTATTAAGGAATCAACTACCATGTTCCCCTTTCCAATGGTATAAGAGATACCAATGTAATTACCATTGAGTGACTACAAGAACCTTCACTGTCATATGTTCATGTCTCATTAGAAGAAGATATATCATAGTCTCTTATGATCCACGAAGACAAAAAATTTCTCCCCAATGAGGAAATGTATCAACAACATCAAAGAAAACACCATTGTTGAACGCTCTAGATGATGGGTAGCATAGTTAAATTCATGTGGTTTTAAAACACATAAGAGATCACTCTACACTACAATATCAGCCCACATCCCAATCCTTTTCCAATGATATCACATAACACCTCAAACATCACCCCTTCCTCGAGTAACCACAGCACATGAAAACACACCCACTTCCTCTTCAGGTGGCTAAAAGCAGCATGAAACTGCTCTCTCCACAAAAATGGTCTGGTCCAAAACTACAACACACATCCTTCCCATTGAAACCTATTCCATATCAACCACACTGCTCACATTAAGACACATGGGCCTCATCCAGAATACACTTGGAAAACAATAATGGCCCACATGCTCCTAGGCCACTAATCCACAACAAACATTCCTGAACGCTCATAGAATTTGTTAAGCCACATGCAATTACATCATTTCCTGATATTCACGATTGGTAAGAACCTGAAAGAGGGTGCGAGTAAGAAATTAAGTAACCATCCATCCATAGTCCCACTAGGATGTTTGGTAGACACCCTCCCCTTGAAAAGGGGGTTTTCGTCACATTGTGCTCAACAAGGATTATGTGCATATAGAAAATCACAAGAAAATATAAATTATACATATATGTATAAAAACACTCAGTCCAACCTACGTGTTGTAAAACAAACAAACATCCCACAAGAACAACATTTGATTCTACCCATATATGTACAACCACACAAATATCCACTACGAATGCATAAACTCACCTCTTTTTTCATTCAACCATTTTCAATTTATTTAAAAATGGTTTCAGATTAATGTTTTTAGAATTTCCCTGGGAAACTGCAAAAAAAACATATGTGACCTCCTCAAAAGGAAAATATCCTTGTTAAAAAAACACATAATCTAACCAATTTTGATCTTTGGTGGTGAAAATATTGAACAAGGGAAGAGGGACCAAGGTAATGAATTTCAATTTTAACCCACATTCATAAAAAAACCTAAGAACAACCAACTTGAAATCCCAATGCACACCCCCTTTTTCCCTATACTGCAATTTAGCCACTGCTAACTATCATTCTCCAATGTTATACCACTCAATCATTCTCTCACAACCAATATCGTTATCCCCTATGCACACTAAGAACACAGATTGAATAAATATTCATATATTTTCATGGAACAACACAAACCTATAGCCCCGCTACCCAAAACAAATTCTAGAATTAATTCCCTCTACATAACAGGTCCATAAATACAATGCAACCCAACTTTTCATCTTTTCATGATAGCTGCCACCCAAATAAAGGAAGTCAAATTGCCTTCATGTCTTTCTATTCAATAATCAATCATTCATTAAACCTAAGATTCCAACACACAAAACGTTACTCAATGCTAACCAAACCCAAAAAAAACATCCATTAACCAGAACCCTAATGCCCACACATACCACACCCTTATCACAGAACCAACTACCCTTCCCACCCATGTAGCTATAATTGTGCTCTTGACCACAATATCACAAAACCCACACAAAGTCACAAGGAAAAAACAGTATACAAAACATAGCCACACCTATCTAACTTGATGGATTAAAATTTGGTAAACACTATTATTCAGCCCACTTTGATAAACAAGGTTGATCACATTAGTGTTTTCATCCTATGTAATCCATTTCACTTAATAGGGTATACGTGATTAGTTGGATTTGTATTTACACCAGTTTTTTATAAGGAAATAAAAATATTTATAAAGACTCAACCATTCATAGAGAGATACCACTAATGACCATGATGTTTATTAGGCATTATAGATACAACAGACCACATTATCATTAAGGATAACAAATAAAACTTGTGATCAATATCAAACCACTCCCAGCCCTTTATTTCATTATACATCTTAAATTTTGATCATATTTCCATCCCCTTATTTATAATTATATTCAAAAGCGATTAATATATTATTTATAAATAATTGTTACTACACAAACCACACATAGTACAAAAAAGGTAGAGGTAAAAGAATTCCCATTTGAAACAATAGGCCTCCAAAGCTCCTCTTTGTGTCAAGAATAATGGATTGAATGGGTAGGAGGAGAGTCCATGAATCACAGTAGAAGTGTGATCTGAAACATTAATATGAATTTTATAGAGTGGAACACTTTACATGAAACACTATGGAATGAAAAAACAATGGGAAGAAATGATCCATATTTTGAAGAGCTAGATCCTATATTAAAGGAATAATGTAATCAAAAGTCATTAACATGGGATTGTTTTTAAGATCATGTATTTTGAGCATCTCAAAGTTCCTATAATGATAAGATATTAATGATATACTAAATATACCTTAAAAATATCTTAAAATGGATAAACATTTCTTTATATACTTTTAACATCAAATAATAATTACGAGGGGAAGAATTGGAAATAATGGGAAAACTGGAAAAACTAGAAATTAGTCACTAATGGGTGATTCACCAACACTGAGACTCAAATGGGTGATTTATATACACAACCTATAGATATTGATCCACTAACATTGAGATACTAACACAACAACTCACATATGTCTTGACTCACTGATGTCGTTACACCTACACCCTAGCACTGATGCCCTGACTCACTGATGCTGACACACTTGACTCAATGACACCGATATCCCAACTTAGATACACTGACACCCCTCAATCACTGACACCCATACCAATAACTCACTGATACTGACACCCCTAACTCACTGATAAAAGAACTCAAAAGATAATAAAACTCTTGAAATAAGCTACAGTTTCTTACAAGAACACCCAAAACACTAGGGTTTCACATAGGACTGGCCCAAGTAAATATGGGTTATTACAATGATAAATGATATTAATAGTGATTAAATATTCTCCCTTTTTCAAATATATGAAATATAAGAATAACATTAATTTTCTATGTCACTTTTTTTCTTGAAATCGCGAATCATTTAAATTTCAATCCCCACCACAAACATCATTTATTGTTAAAATGTTGAGAAAATGAAAAAGGAGTAATTAATATATATCTAAAGAAATTATATATTTATTTGATAAATTTTTCACATGAATAAATTGAAAAAATAATAATGTGTTTATTCAGAACACAAATTTATGGATTTTCATTTTATGTTGTATTGAAAATGTTATAAATTTGTGGGATAATAGTCATTAGTTATGTACGTGATCATTTATACCCGTATAAAAGATAACCATATGATATTTAGTTTTATTTTATTAGTAGGAATCTATCAAAATAATGGGGTAAAATTGAATGTGTTATTTTTAGTTAATAGTGAAATATTTTTTCCCAATAATGCTCTATGTTTTTAAATTAAATTTATTTATAGTGTTATAAGGTGAAATTATAAAAGGGTATGTTAATCATTGGATTTAATGTCTAAATGAAATTAATTGTTTTTGTGTTTCAAATTTTACTCCAATAAGAGTTCATTTGATTTATCAAAGAATTTTTATCATGTACTTTTATAATTTCATTAAATTTTAGTGTGATTATAAAAAATTCATTTTCAATTTATTTTAAAATTGAATATATTGTTAAATTATCATATAATATTTAGTAAGACTTCATTATTAATTTATTTTATTTTCAAAATAAATAGATTTTTTCACTGTTTAGACAATATTCATTATGAATATTTTCATTAATTTCCATTTTATATTATGATGATCATTGCATAATTACTATTGTTATAGACATTAGATGCCTTCTTATTATGATCAGTTATTATTTTCAATTTATGGATTTGGGTTGTTCTTGTTGTTCCCATTTGTTGTAGTCATTGGTTATTTTTCTCTCATTTGATATAGAGGTTGTTGTTTTGAATAGTTATATCATTATAGTGGGGTGAAAAATTTGATAATCATAATTATTTTGATTTCATATATTAATTTATAAATATTTTTTAAAATTATAATAATTATTATGCATAATGTTTTTCTGAAAAGAAAAATGGTCACGATGGTGGAGTTTTAATGTTCAAGGAGCACATTTTTTATGTTTCGTTAAAAATAGAATATGTTTCAACTATAATAAAATCTTTTATAGTGTTGTTTTTAACATCTATATCCTATAATGAAAATGATGGTTTTTGTGATGTGTTGTATAATCCTGATCTAGTTTCTTGCTAAGGGATAATATCATGTAGAGTATAGGGTTCCAAGAAGAACCACACCATTCTACAACAGTAATAATTATACTCATTGAAATTTTAAGTTTTTTTACATGGAATAATTCTAACAATATATGTTCATAGAGTGATTTTTTTATTAATACACTATTTAGTATTAGATTTATCGCTCATTTCAAGATACCTAGTTCTATTTTCTACATTTTGATTAATGATATCATGTGTACTGCTATTAGGGTAAGGGGTTCATGATTCAATTATCAAATAATTATTGTTTTATTCTAAATAAATAGCTGTTATAATGAATTCTATATTCATGGATTCATCAATATGTTTATCTATTAAAAAATTTCAAAATGAATGAACAACCATATTTTTACTCATTTTTAGAGGTGAAGTTAGTGGGATTTTTTATCACAGTTCAATCACGGAGGACATAATATTGGAGAAGGGATGACTATTATATCTAACAGGGACTGTGGAACACTTGGACAGTATTGATGTCATTATCACAGTTTGACACCTCCAAAGTGTCATATAGAAGAATACCAACACACATGAAAATGATCCTATATTTCATATTGTTTGAGAAGATTCTATTCATATCCAAAAAAATTTGGGATCTCACATGATCATGTACATAAAAAATACATGTACTTATTTCACATTCCCATGTAACATTTTCCACCATCCTCTAAAAATAAATAATTTATATCTAACTATACAAATACACTAGATTTGACTAATCAACAATTTTCTTTATCATTTTATGATTTTAGTGATTCATAACTAACCCTGTTGTAATCTTTTATAAACTATTTGATATTTACATATATTTTAATGGAAATGAAATCAATGTTAAATATTTAATCATGTATAATTTTAATATTTTATTCAAGTGTGAGTAAGGGGATGAATTTCTTAAATCCATTACACTATTATAGGTTATTTTGTTTTATTATTTCTATACCGTTATAGTTCAAACCATGTCACTATACAATGTTTTCCAACCCCAATATCACAGAGCCACTATATAAACTATCAAATTGGTGATAGAAATAATATTTCATATAAAAATGAACTTAGTAGTTTTGTATTATTGGTAAATTAGATACATACATGGGTTTTTCCTTACATTAAATGACATGAAATACAACATAGTTAATGTAAAATGTTTTATATCCTTGAAATTATTCAAAAATACTATCTTCACATACCAGTGAAATAAACAAAATAATAGATATATTAGATTCTTAGTAATAATAAATAATTTCAAATCAACCATGAGTAAATATAGTGTAATCAATTGTGTATAATCAATAGGGTAATGTAAATTCAATATTAGAAATTACATTAATTCAATAACTTGAATATCATGATTATATTAGTCAAAGTCAATATAGACAGTTAAATAGCTAACCACACATTAAAATAAATCAACAACATGACCACAATGTGTATCCATGAATAATATTAATGAAATATTTTCATTGATAATATCAACTGAGTTCTTTATTATGGAAAAGATTACTATTTACAAACATGATCTCAAACGTCAATATAAATATATTGTGATGACCATTCACATTACTGTTTATATCAATGTGTAAAAATCCATTTAATTCCATCTTACTATTCACCTCATGAAAAAATATATTCATCTAAGGGGTGTATAATTTTTGGCCAACCCATCACTACATGTCCTAATAATCCCAAATATATCGATCGACTTCTTTAATCTATAAATAATTTTCCATATCAATAAATTTTTATATTTATTACGGAATACAAAATATTAATATTTACACATTTTATAAAATATCTATGGATGAAAACAATGTAGTTTAGAAATTATTTATATTTAATTAAATAAGAATATCAATTTTTTATAATATTGACATTTAGGGGAAATTTATTAACTAATGATCATAAGAAAATGAATATTTCAATGGATTATTAATGAATGAAAAACAAATCAAGAAATAAATATTTTATACATTCCATAATAAACTCCTTATAAACCCTTCGGAAATGGATATGTTTGAAGGCTTTTACAATCCAAAGTCGATTATATGTATAATATTAATTTAATTTCATTGTTGAAAAATAAATATCATTAAATAATTGTTAAATTTTTTATGAAAAAAATAAGGCTCTTTTAAAATTAATTTTAAAATCAAATTAAATACAATATATTGGGAAATAAATTTTATTTAAAAACAATATTCTAAATATGTAAATTAATTATAAAATCAATGAGTTCTGTGAATGTTGCAAAGGTTCTCATCATGCATATTATGTTAAAACCAAATATTTCTTTCACATATTTGTAAATAAATTAAAAGGGAACTCGATAATAAAATGATAAGTATATTCCATTGGAAACATTTTCTAAAATGTTCTCTATGGTGAAACGAAAATTAAATTATTTATCATTAATCCTTTTTAAATGATTTTTATAGAAAACAGATTTAAATTAAATAATATTTTCTTCCATAGAAGTACTGAAGATATATTTTATTAATAATAATTTTCAATAATAATATATACTAATGTGGTGAAATTTTACTGTTAACTAAAAACAAAATTAATAAATATATTCTATACAAATGAATGTGGTTTATTGGGTAATGAGAAAATAATTTCCTTCAATTGAGATTAATTTATAAACAATCTATATTAAAATGGTTTTGAATCATAATCATGTACTTATTTGTTAAATTTTGATTCAAAACAACCCATTGATGAGCTAACATTAGATAAAAAATAAAATATGATAAATCTTAAGTTATTTATGGTATAATAAATCAAATTGGATGTATAAAAACATTATTAAAGAACATTTTCACATAACGTTTTGTATGTACCAAATAAAAAAATTTGAGTATGAATCCATTACATTTTTATAACATTGAAGTGATAATATATATATATATATGTATATATATTATGTACACATGAAAAAATTGGAAATATAACATTTTATAATGTAAATTTATATCCTATATAATATTTGAATATCAAATACATTGAATATGAAATGAAACCCAATGAACAAAAATTGAGTTATGAAATTCCATACCAATTGGTAAAAGAAAATTTATATCCCCATGAATGAAATAATTTAAATGAAAACATATCAAAACATGAATTATATGTGATTCATTCTATTAAAGTTAAAATGGTCATTAAATATAGTAAATATAATAAATTATGATCATACCATAAAAACATTCCCCAATGAAGGGAAAATAAGTCATAGTCCATTACCACACAGTTCTATTTTGATGAACGTCCTTTGAACACCTATATACTGGTATTGAGAAGGTTAATGACTAATACAATATCAATATTCTTATTTGTAACTTCAACTGTGATCCCCTTATCATTTATTAACAGCAATTCATTAAAAATAGTTTATTTTAATATTACATCTTTGGGTGTTGATTGCCTTATTTTATCATGAGTGTTTTTTTCTTAATGTTCTAGTTAATAATTATAGTAACTTGTGAAAATATAAAAAATATATATTAATTTTATGAATATAAAATTTAGAAATTGATTGATTTCTAAATCCACCCCTAAATGTTGTACATGGAGAATTATTTTCATTGCTATGTTGAGATGATTGGTTATATGTACGAAGGACAGAATAAACCAATCAATTAATGGTTTAAAGTGTAAATAAGTTTAGTGTATTATAATTATCCATAATTACTATCATTTATTATGGGTTATATATATTAATTATTAAAATCATTAATACTATATATGTGACTCAATGATGGAAATAAAATTATATGAGTTTAGGAGGTGGTAGTCCACTGTACAAATGAGTGATGGATTATTTTCTCAAATAAAAATCATTGGAGATGAATAAGTATTATTCTATTAAATTAAGAAAAAATATCTATATAAGTTAAATGTTTTATATTATGTTTTTTATGTTATGAAAATATCGATTTTGTAAAAAGAAATATTAAAAATAATGATGTTATTGAATACGATTACAGTTTTCTAAGAAGAACACCCCATTGGATCACTTATTATAGACCCTAGGGTTGGTATTTTAGGAATAAAATATCATATTGAATGTGGATAATGAATATTTGATGATATTATGGTTGGGTTTGGATGTGTAAGATTTTGGGGAATATTTTATGATGCAATTGGAGGGAATTCCATTTTGTATTTGAGGATGATGGCATTAATAATGTTTTTGAAGTAAATAATGAATGAAGTCATTTTTTACATTCATAAAGGATCCAAAATGGAAAAATATAAAAAAATATTTCATATTATCTAAATATAGTTTTCTAGTTACATATAAATATATTTATTAATTTATGTCAGTTTACCCATTATCTCAATTGTTAAACCCCTTAGTAACGAAATTTTCACCTTAATAGTGGTAAAAAAAATTTTGTCTCCCCTATTTATGATAAATATACATTAACGTAAAAATAATATATAATATAAATTATGACTATTACAAATATGTGATCAATTTTTAAAAATTAAATTAA
Source organism: Viscum album (assembly GCA_963277665.1). Taxonomy (NCBI): domain Eukaryota; kingdom Viridiplantae; phylum Streptophyta; class Magnoliopsida; order Santalales; family Viscaceae; genus Viscum; species Viscum album. Next base: position 1,201,147,331 of record OY728137.1, read on the forward strand.
CATATGTTGAATTATTTAATTCAAAATAAAACCCACAAACATGTTAAAAGGGGTTTTTGAGGATTACAATGTAAAAGTGTAACATGTTCTTATATTAACAATATCAATAATATTAATTATCAAATAGATTTAAATTGAAATATTATGATATTTAATCTATATGTTTGACTGAAATCATTAATCATTAATTATAATTTTAATTAAATAAATATTGAGGAACAATATGTATTTGAATACAATTTTCCAATTTTTTTTATTTTTGGAATAAAAATACCCATATAGAAAAATATGGTATAAATATGATTAATATGTAATTATTCACATTAAATTTATTTAAATAAGTCCTATGTTTGATTAAAATAAAATTATATTCATAATCGTTTCAAAAATTTTATTTATTTTTAGTATTTGAAACTTTATTATTTTTTACTATTTACTAGAAAATGACTATTTTCAGAAAATCCAAATATTTGAATTTAATATAATTTCTATGTGTTTAATTTAAAATATTTAAAATATTTATAAAATATATTTTTTAATATTGGTATAAGTTGATTATACGTATAGATATATAATCCAAAATAATGCCACATTGTGAAGAATTTGTATACTGAAACATAAAATATTATAAAAAAATAAGTGATTATTTTATAAAAAAATATGAATACGTTTATACTGATTAGGTCCACCTAATTTTTATTTAATAAATTTATTAATCCAATTTATACCAAACAATTAAATTAATTTTAATAATAGTAATAATTAAAATGATTCTCGCTATTTGTTTATGCATGGTGTTTGGTGTTGTATAATCTGTCTTACTTATTGATCAGCAATTAAACAATATGGGTTTCATATAAAACATTATACTTGAGAAAATAAATTTATATAAAATAGATTCACTTTAAAGTTTTGAGGAGTTACAATCTCTTTATCATCACTAAATTCCATAATTTCAATAAAAAAAGCACACATGGAACTCACTATTTTAAAATTTTAGAAGCTATTTTTTGAAAACCAAAATCCATAAAAGGGATATAAAATATTTCTATTATTAACCTAAATAAAAAATATGAAGGTCATTTAGAATAAATCATAAATATATTTCTAATTGTGAAAAAATTAATGTGATGCTAAAATATAGACATAGAAGAAAAGAATGCATAATTATGGATAGTGATGAAATAATTGTTCGAAATAAATTAAATTGTCAATAGAATGTTCGTGACAATAAAAATATGATAAGTCAAAACAACATTTGATTTATTATATATGAATGTAACAAGATAAAATTTCGGTATCAATATAATTTCCATAATACTGAGAAATTCATTTACTATCTTATAATTGAATCAAATATAGGTAGTTGATATATTTTTATATCATTTGAAAATTTTCATTATTTTTTTGTTCTTTGATGAATTTCCACATCATATCTTATTTTTCAAAATAAATATACATAGTGAATTATTTTCCTTACCAAATTAAATTTTTTAAATTAATATATGTTACATAAAAGAGTGAACCAAATTTTCATTTGTTTCAAAATTGTAACCAAAATAATTAATGGTTAAAGAAACATCATATAGGACATTAATCAATAAATTTCAATAGTAATAGTTGGATTTATTCTTCAAAATTAAATATTATATTTAATAAGTTCAAATATTTTTATATTATGTAGTACATCCCTTAGTCATGTGGTATACATTTCCCATTATATCCCTTCTCTTGTGGGTTTTGGCTATCTAGGCATACCAGATTTAGTAATAAATAATGCGAGAGATTGTTTATACTTTTACAAAATATATATAAATTTAATTCCTATAACATTAACAATAATCTAACATCCCATGATAGATACACTATAAAAGATAATCTAAAACATAAAGGACACAAACAATATTAATATTTTTTCATCAAAATGTAATTGAATTCCCCCTTACGTAAAATTTTCATGTACTGAACCATTATGTTTTTATTAATAAATGTCTCCAAAAACATAATCGTAATAAAATCCAACCCTAAATAGCCTAAAAACTGTTACTTTTAGGATATTTTTCATATTATAAACCTTAAAATCATTAACCATTTATTTTATCCATAATTTTTGGAATAACATTAGATGAATAAATATATTATTTTAAAAATAATACCTATAGGTTTCATGATTTGTCTAATCAAGGTTCCATTGATGATTTGTTTTAAATAAATTTAATCCTTGAATCCCAATAAATAAATTCATCTACCATTTTACATGAAACCATGTTCTTCCTAGATATAAAATTTAACTATTATAATTCATAATTAACTAAGATAATTCCCAGTTTCCCCACATTAAGGAATATGAACTCTAAATGGATTCATCTGATGAAATTTATTTCTCTACAATAAACTCCAAAATTTTCCTCATTAATTCATCTCGCTATTTTTTTATCCTGACATGAAACATTTTCCTTTTCCTTTTAGAAATTATACAATCGTTATACTTCTACATTATTTTTATTATGGAGACTGAGCCCTTTTCCTATATGATAACCACCCATCATGATCTTAATAGATTCTATCAATATCTTACTTTTTGTGCCCATGACATGGTTATGTTCTATATTTTGATTCAAATATCATGATAAATGATTAGGTATATTCATTATATCTTTATATTAACTCATAATTCAATTTTTTCATTTTAATAACAACATTGTCAAATTTTTATAATGATAACTATATTACACCGTCTTCAAACCATTCACTAAAATAAGAAACATGGTGTGAAAAATAATTATCATAGTGGGGAAACCATATAATTATTTATATTACATAAAAATAATTATTTTTTTCTATTTTTTATTTCTTTATTAACCGATGTCGTTAATTTTCATACGTTTTTTATATCCCAGATTGTGGTTTGTAAGGAAACTATAAATTATCAAATGAATATCTATAGAGAGTGTCAACATAGGTTAATAGTAAGTCCCTAATTTTGGACATGGTGAAAATGATTTCAAATTCAAATGAAAATTTTTTTATGTTATCACCCCATGGAACAAGTATTCCAGAACCATTTCCAATTTTGGTATCAAAATCAGAATTATATATGTGAAGAACCACATATTTTATTCCTTAATAAACAGTATGATATTGTTATGTACTAATCCTCAATTTCAATCATAAAGTTGTGTTGCATAATATATGATATTCTTAATATAGTATACATGGATTCTTCAAAAATTTCATTGATGAAAACTAGAGTTAACATGACTCCAGTAGAAATGATCCTGCATCTACATTATTATATTTGATCTAGATATAATTTATCGCATCACAAAGGTCAAATTTGATTAGTTATAAATACTCTACCTTATTGCATTACTTAATATTTAATTTTAGAAAAGAACTCACTTCCATTAATTTTGGGAATCTTTTCAAGTTTAGATATTTAGAGAATCTAGATATAACACATATATAACATTACATATTCATATAGTGAATATACCACAAAAAAAGTATCCATTTCTTCCAAAATACAAATCATTTAAAATAAGAAAATATTTCATTCAAAAATAATCATAACGTTGAAGATGGATTATTTTTTCAAAATACAAAAACTTATATCCTATTCAAAAATATTAATAACATTATAATAGAACAAGAAAATATTTAAGGGATATATATATAATGAAAGAAAAAATGAGTGCATCAGTCAACGTAGTCACATGAAATCATTTTAAAAAATACACACTTGTCAACCATTTAATATTTCTTTGTGAAGAAATATATTGAAATAAAATAATGAACATAGATAGAACCATAAATTTATCATGTGGAATTAAATACATATATTGTAACCCTCAATGAAATATTATGATTTGTAACCCTCACAGAAGCCATACAATGTATCCTTCTCATCTACCTTATAATGCAACCATTGCAACTACACATGGAGTAACCATACAGCCAACCTATGATATTCAAATAAAATAAATGCATTTAAGGGATATATATTTCCCACAATTCATCATAAAAAATTCCAAATGACCCAAAAATAATCATACAATATGATTAATTTCATAAAAATAATTTCTTTTGAATTTTGTAAAACAAAATTTTTAGAAGAGGATTTTAAAATAAATACCACATGATAATATCATATAATAGAAGTGATATTTAATTGAGTGGATAAAGTATGTATATAAAATGTAAATAAACACAATTAAAAATAATATAAACAAAATTTGTCACATATACAATTTTTATACAACACAAATAATGATGAAGAAGTTTAACCCAAAGAATCGTAATGGGGTTAAGAATTCTCTTACCATGGGTTTGTATTACTTAAAATATTTTTAAACTTCTCGTATAATGGTTAAAAGACTATTATTAATATCTCAATGAAACATATAATTGTTTAGAATAACTTATATGATAATTTAATAACATTATTTCACCCATTAATTTTTAGAATTTTGTTCCTTCTATTAGAATAGGTGTGTTCTTTACATGATTTCTGTGTCCATTTTGTATTTGATTTTCTTGTCATATGAAAATAGAATTAAAAAAGTGGAATTAAATGATATTAAAAATATTGAAGAATATATTGTGATAACATAAATCACATTGTTATCATATATGGTGATGGACCATTTGATTAAAAACTAACGATATTTTTTTAGATCATTTTTGCTTTTCCCAGATAATCATGAACTTTTTTATTATATAATTTAATTTCGTGCATAGATGTTCATTCCAGAACATGAAATAGATTGAAACATAATAATTATTTTATTTCAAACATTACAAGTGTTTTATGATCACATTTCAAGGATTTAATGGGAATTTCAAACACCTTGTCCATGATTTTGGTAAATCGGCCCATCACGGACGATGTTTTTATTTTTAGAAATAGAGGTATAGGAGAGGAGGAATTATGATGAGTTTTTTCACCTGAAAATTGTAACATACAGAATATATCATATTTTTGGGATTTATTAACTCATGGATATATTTATGTTAATATAATATATGAAATTAATGGAATTAAAAAGAAAACACATGTAAACAAAAGGGTATTATTACCTCTTGATCTATTCTCAATGAGATATTCCTTAAGGACTTTTTTGTTGGCCTTTTGGTGAGACCAGAAGGTGGTAGATGTAGAAATGTGCCTTGGTAAGGATATTTGGATGAACATAGAAAAATCTAAACAATTGATAGGTGTGATAGGATGAGGGGAATGATGGTTGTATTTATAGTTGAGGAGATGAGGGATTTTACATTATTTTAAATAATATATTAATATTTTCTATCAATACAATTACTAGTAATAATTCATGTTATCAAAATAGTAAATAATGAATGTGAGTTCAAAAAAACTGGGATTACCTAAACCATGATATAACAAATTGTTTATTTAAATGAAAATTTTAATATACAGTTTTTTAACGTATTTAACTATTCATAAAAAATTAATGAATTTCTGGAAAATATCAATAATTCTCAGTAACCCATTTTTTGATTTGTGGAACTCAGAAATGACCTAATTTTGTTTAATATAATTTTATAAATATTCTTAATTGAATTTTAAAATAATATTATACTTTATTTATTAATTTATAATTTTAAAACTATAACTATTAATATATCACCATGAAAAATTAAACTAGATGTCATTATCAAAATGACTTATGAAAAATAAAATTAACAAAATATACTATTAATTATGGTCATAATAGTATTCTAATTACTATTCATAAAATTATGTTATTATTCAACATAAATCAAGTTGGTTCCTTTCATCTACAAATAACATACTGACCACAATTTTTCATGAAAATTTATTAAAATTGAAAACATAGAATTGAAAAATTATGTTCAAATAATAGTTATAAATATGTAATTAAAAAATGTTTTATGAATTTCTATTTATTTTTAAATAAATTTCTGTTACATTATCCCCATCTTCTAGAAATTTCATTCTCATAATTTAATTTACGAATTAAAAAAGTGAAGGTACCATTCCACCATAAAATTTTCAAATTACAATATTGATTCTTTAAACGTTGGTTTCTCCACAAAACCATTACTTTGTAGATTAGCTTATTCATAAATAATTGTTCTGATCAATAAATAATATGAATAGGATTCTTGTCATAGGAGATGTTCTCTTCCAGATGAACTATTTGTAGGCTTATGCCATGAGATAAATCTATCACAACATTTCTCAACATCAATACCTAATAAATATTGTGTAAATAAGAGAAACTCAGATCCAAAGTAACTCTATAGGTGACTGGTCCAACATTTTCATGGATTTCATAAGGTCTAATGAGTCGTGGACTTAGCATTACATTCTTATAAAAATTCATTACACTTTTTCATGGTGAGATTTTAAGAAAAACATGATTACCTACCTCAAAAAATGTATTTCATCATGTTGTCTACATACTTTTCGACTTCCTATAAGTTGTACCTATGTGTTGCAGTATCATTATCTCTTTCTCAGCCACTTCCCCTTCTAATTGTTACCTAATCAACTTACTTTCCCTGACTTCATCCCCAAAAGCTGCAGTCCAACACCACTTCCTATAAAATTCCTCAAAATATTCAATCGGAATACCATAATGAAATATGTTTTTATAAGAAAAATCAACTAAAGAGAAATGTTAATTCAAACTTCCATGTTAGTCCATTGATGAAGCTCGAAGAAAATAATTCAATGACTTAATAATTAATTCAAACTTCCAATCTAATTGAGGATGAAATGATTTAATAAAATTGAATTATGTGACCACAGAATTATGAAGTCCCTCCAATAAATTATAAGTGAACCTGGGATCCTGGTCAAAAAAAATTAAAAGTGTAAATTCATTAATCCTGAAATTATCTTTGAGGTATAGTCGAGAAAGCTGACCCAAATAAATTTTTTCTAAAACTGAATGAAAGTGTAATGATTTTTTCAGTGAATCAACAATAACCCAGATCACATAGTTACTTCATGAAGTCTTAGGTATTCTCACCAAAATGCCCATAGATATATTTTCCAATTTCCACTCTGTAACTAGTAAAGGTTGAGGCATCCTTTTAAGTAACTCATTCTCAACATTATCTTGTTGACATGTGAAACATTTCTCAGTAAAATCTGCAAAATATCTTTTTTATTTCTTCCCACAAGTAATACTCTTGAATGCCTCTGTATATCTTAGTGCGGCCAGGATGAACTGAAAACTGAGAACTATGAGTTTCACACAATAGGTCTTTCTTCAAATAGGTATCCCAAGTCACATAATTTTTTTCCAAATCTCAACACACAATCTTTTTCATGATTATGTTCATTCAACATATCCATTTTAACCATTTATACCTTTTCCTACAACCCATGGTATTCCTTATACCCTTGCATAATTATATCTGATAAAAATGACTGTAATTAAACATATAAAAACAGATGTATTTCTTTCACCTATAACTTCTCTGAAAAAATTAATCAAATCGTTAATCAAGCGATCATGTTCAATTCGTAACATTTTTAATGATGCATGATGTTTTCGACAAAAGTCATCCAAAACATTATTTTCTTTTCTTAAATGGTTATTGATCATGAAATAATAATCCTTTATCAGTTCATTCCATAATCAATACATCATGTTTAATTACTTCTAAGTGAATATATTTACAGAATTTAATAGTTGGTATATATTTGACATTTGGATCTATATAAATGATTCCACCAAGTTTTGAAATAAAAAATCATAGCTTCCAACATAAAATCATGTGTGGGATAATTTAGCTAATGAGGTTTTAGTTTTATTGATGCCTAATAAATCACCTAATCATCCAACATCAAAAAAACAACTCCTTTCAATGAAGTATCAATCTGGATGACATACACACCATTTCATGAAGGCATGGATAAAACATGAGATTTCACAAATTTCATCTGCAGTTCCTGATACAACATCATTGGATGAAATGATGTCTATTGACGTATTCACAATGGAAAACATTCTGATTATAGTCTATCTACAGTGAATTATTCGAATAAGTCTTCAGGATGGCATTTGTATAATGACCAATTAATCAAAATTTATAACACTTTATATCATGCTTATCAGGATCAATATTAGGATCATATTAATTTCAATATAAGGATATAAGTACAAACATAACACATTTAAAAAACAACCATGTTTTGGTAATGCAGTACCAAGGGTTATTTTTCCCCACTTTTCAAAAACAAGAAATAGCAATTTAATACAATAAGATTTCATTGATTGAGTTTTACCCTCCAATTTCCATCTGTACCACTTATTATTTTTATTTCAAAAGTGAACCTAATCATTCAAAAACAACATATCAACCCTCTCAACACATCTGAAAAGTGTATCATAAAATTTTAATTCGTAGGAGTCCAATTCAAATCGATAACTTCGATTTAATCCTATGTAAAAGCGGTTGATTGTGCTATCAAGATCAAGAATGACATTTGGGGAATACTTCGCTGTCAAGGGAAATATTCATTATACACCGCCACAACATCTTTTTCATTTTGATTCAATTTAGGGAATTTACTCTATATTCTATGTGACACCACCATAGTAAAATAATTTTCAGGGAAAATATTATATAATTAATCTCACTCTAATGCATTAATATTCTCCAAATCTCTAATATTTTTGACCATTGACCACCACTGATCAGCTTCACCTCCAAAACTATAAATAGATGGACATAGCTTTTTATTATCGAACATCCCATAAGATCTAATTACTTTTAATGGTATTTAATAAATCCTTCAGCTTCTACTGGGTCACAATATCCATTTAAAACAAGATGGTGTTGTCTCAAAAAATGTTCCAATATGGTCATGTTCCTTTGTGGTAACTATGGTTGTTGTATTTCACGGATTCTACTACATTTTATTTACTACTTTATATTATCCATTACGATCACAAACATCTTATTTCAAATACCCACCATTTCAGGAAGTCGATTCGGAAGGATATCATTTTTTCGGTGCCTTTTCGTATCAGCTTCCCTCTTTCTTCTGTGGAAAACCATTCTAAACGAACTTATCTCTGGCTAAAAAACATGGTAATATTTAAATGATATATTATTTAAAAATAACCATAGAGTGAAAAATATTAATGGTTTTCTATTATAATCATCATAACACTTAATGTTATCTAAACCATTCTCTGATACCAACTAAATGGACCTGACCTTATTACATTAAATAATATTAAATTTTAGTCCAGACCTCAATTCCTTTCACATAAGGGATATTTTAATTTTTTTTAAAGAATTGGGATACGACACAAACATAGAATTATAAATTTATATAGAGAAGATAAAAATTAATGAAATTCCCTTTCACAAAAAATATAAAACATTTCAAATAAAACATGATTTCTTTGTAAAATCTTCATATCATTTAAATTGGGATCATTATTTTTAATACACTAAATTATATCATCATAATTTTAACTAATATCTTTCTATTAGGAAAAAATTCTCATTAAGGGATATAAAAAATTAGAAGAGAAATCATTAGTATAGGAATACCTACAAATGCATAAAATCATTTTCAAAAAGACATTTTGTTCACCCATATAATCTTCATTTCTGTCACTAGATATTCCCACAAAACATAATGAAAATAAATATAACCATAAATGTAACCTTGGGTATTAAATAGCTATATTGTAACCCTCATGGCTACCATAGGATTTGTAACCCTCCATGCTACATTATAGTGTAACCTCACAACTACATTATCATGTATCTATCGCAACTAAATGGTGTAACCATGTGACAAACCTCCAACATACATGTACCCAATGTATTAGAGGTAGATATAGGTCCCACACTTCATCATAATAAATTCCCAAGAACTATAACATAATCATACAACATGAATATTTTCAATGAATTATTTCTATTGATTTTTGTGAAAGAGAATTATTAAAAGTGGATTTTAAAAGAAAATCCCCTTAGAAATTCCATATTATCAAAGTGAGACTTAATATAAAGTATAGAATATTTATATAAATAGTTAATAAACACAATTAATCATAAAATAAACAAATTTCATCACTAAATCAATTTTAATACAATATAAATAATTAGTATAAAGTTAACCCAATTAATGGATATCGAGTTAAAAATTCCATTACCTCGAGTTTTTCATGCATAAAATATGTTTAAACCTCATGAATAACGGTAAAATTGGTGTAATTAATAAATAAAGAAAATAATATTAATGTATATAATACCTTATATGATCATTTCATATCGTCATTTCACCCTTTAGTTGCTGGAGTTTTTTCCTTCCGTTGTTTTTGGTGCGTTCATTAAATAAATTCAATTTCCAATTTATATTTGTTCTTCTTATCATATAGAAAAGAAATTTTAAAAGTTGAATGAAGTGGTATTCATATGTTTCTAGGATAATTAATGATCCCATAATTCATTTTGATAATATATATGGAGATGGATCATAAAATAAAACATTAATTATATTTGTTTAAATCATTTTTGGTGGTTTTATGATAATCATGAAATTCATTCATTATATAATTTAATTTCGTGCATAGAATTTCAATAAAGAACATTAAATTTCTTAAAACATACAAATTATATACTATTTTAACCATTAAAAGTGACTTATGGTCATATTTGAATGACGTAATGGAAATTTCCCCCATATCAGCCATGATTTTGGGTAATTGGCACATCATGGATGATGTTTTTATTTTTTGAATTTGAGGGAGGGGAGAGAAAAAGGATGATGATTTTTTTGACAAGAAAAAGATAAAAAATAATATATATGATTCTAGAGATTTCATATATCCTATATATGTATAGGGGAAGTGAGTATAAGAAAATAACGGAATTTAAAGAATTTGAATTGAATAAAAAACACATGAAAAAGGAAGAGGATTCTTACCTCTTTATATCTTCTCCTTAAGACCCTCCTTATGGACTTTAGTTTTGGCCTTTTGGTGAGACAACCAGGTCTTGTAGGTGGGGAAGATCCTGGGAAAATATATTGAGAAGAACATTGAAATTTCTCAAGCCTTGATAGTTGTGAGAGGAAGAGGGGATTGAGGGTGGTATATATAGTGCAGGAGAGGAGGGATTTTTCTTTACATAAATACTTCATTTATTATTTTTTTCTCAAGAAAATGAATAGTATTAAATATTATGATCAAAATAGTATATTGAAGATGTGAGTAAGAAATAAGGGGGCATACATCTCCCATGATATAAAAAATAGTCTATTTAACTAACAATTTTAATATATTTAATTTTAATATATGTCATTATTCATAAAAAATTCATGAATTTTAGAAAAATAATAAAAAATAACCCTAACCATTTTCTAATGTGTAGATTTCAAAAATGAACCCAATTTATTGAGAATAATTTTCTAAATATTATTAATTTAATATAAAAAACAGCATTTTTTATAAAAAAAATTAACAATTTTAAAACAATAAATAATTATATATTACCTTGAAAATGTAATCATGATTTCATTATCATAAAACATTAATAAATTAAAATAATAACAAAATTTACTATTAATTATTGTCATCTTATTAATCATAGTTCTATTCATAAGGATAATATACTATTCACCAAAAATCTGGTTGGTTCCATAAAACCCCAAATAACTTTCTAATAAAAATTGTACATGACCATTTTTCGAAATTCAAATCTTAGAAGTTGAAATTTTTTTAAAGGCTATTTATAAATATATATTTAAATCAAAATATCACGGCTTTCAGTTTATTTTTAAAACGTATGGTTCTTACATTAGATGTCTTTGAGAACTATATAGATGTTTTATTTTTTCATTAAATTTTAATAAATGACATGACTATAATTATTTGATAAGGAATGATAAATATGAATTTTTTTTAAAAAAACCATAGATTTAATCAATAACATTTGAACAATGTGCATTAATGGATAATATCAAGGAAATAATATCATTGAAAATAATAATTGAATTATTAACGATTGAAATTGTTAATGTAGGTTTTCAGGATTTGAGAACTCATGATATCTATACCATTAGGACCATTTAGAATAATGTATAAAACTATGTATATAAACCAAATTAATTTTGGTTTAATGATTCTACTTATAAGACTATCGAAACATCATGGAGATATACAATCCTATTCACAACCCTTCACCTCCTGATAATCACATCCCACTTATACTAAATGATCAATTAAATTGATAAACAATATTCTTTATCAATAAATCTCTATATTGTATATAGAATACTGAATATAAAAATTTCCCCATTCAATAAAATGTCATTCAAAATAATTAAAAATATGTATAAGTTTTATTATTTTTATGTAATATGTATATCTGATAAATAATATGGATAAATAGTTGAAATATAATGTCCAATTATAACAATAATGTGAATATTAAATTTAATTTTAATTAATACAATGATATCCATTAATTTAAATACCAAAGAATTACGTGAAAAAACTAACCATAAACCATCAATTTGAAGGACTTGTTTGTAGTCATTTAAGAATATACATAATGCTTATAATTATAATGAACTATTTGTTTTATTGAATAATATAAATACCTAGAAAATTAAAAATAATAGAAAATAATCATTTCAGTTTTATAAATATCGTAAAAACTATTATTTTTATAAAAAAATACGATTTTTTTATTAAACATAAATAAATATAAATTATTGTTCAAAAAATTTAGTGGTAATGATGGCAGAAATGTTCTTTTCATTCATAGTATGATAAAATAAAATATTCCTGTAATATTTTTTTATAAATATTCCAATTTCATTTATTTGAAATTTTCTAGAATATTCTTCTAAAAATATTTTAAAAATCAAATTATGGGTAACAAATAATTGAACAAATACTAACATTAAAATTTAAAAAAATTTTAGAAAACACACATTTTGATGAAAATGGATTTTAGACAAATGACATAATTCATATGAAATTTTATTAAAACATTTTATCAATAATTTTAATTACCTAATAAGAAAACTATAATATTCTTTAAAAATGATGAAAAATATAATAGGAAGGAATTAATTAGTTATATTATAAAATTATCAAATAATTTTCTTCAATGGAGATTTAATTATGATTCATGTCGATTAAAATAAGCATAAATCATAAATGATCAAATCCTTCATAACATAATAATCATCTACCAAATCAATGATAAAATATATTTTAAAATTTTTAGTATAACTATTAATATTATATTCATGATATTACAAATTAAAGGTGGTACATGAAATTCCATCAAAATAAGATCATTGTAAAACATAACATATGTCAAATTCATAAAATTTTAATGATCTACCTTTACAAAGATCATGATGTTGATGTTATAATTTTTAAAAAAAAATTTACCAGATGTATCAAATTGAAATCAAAAAATTAAATCTATAAATAAAACAAAGGATAATTAATAGAAATTATACACATATTATTAGAATATCTAAGATATTGAAGACACACTATACCCCCATAAAAGGAATTTTTTATGAAATTACATACCACCTTGTAACTTTCAATTAAAATACAAAATTTTAAAATAATTGAAATTGAAAACAGAATCCAATTAATTATGAATTATTCATGATTTTAAAATTAAAAGGCCTATTATATACCCTATAAAACATAAATTCGGCACATAACATTAAAATATTACTCAACGTATGAAAATTGAGATGAAATCCTATGCATAATGTTTCCATACGGTTAAAAATGTGTCAACCACATATATAATTGTTCTTTACATCAATTAAAGGTATGATATAAAAATATCCAATTTTTTAAATGTAATATATTATCCACTAATAACATATTACAACCTGATCATTACCAATATTTTATTATTGTTGTTGTTTCAAGTGTTAGTTGGCCTGTTTTCTCATCCAGGTTTTTCATAAAAGGTATATTTAGTGTGCATAGGATATAGTTACATCTATACAGAGTGATATTAATTTTATAAATATTATATTAACTTATGGTATGAATTTTAAAAACAACACCTACAAACTAGACAAAGTATAACTACTTTTATTTCTTCTTGTAGATGATTGGCCATGGGTATGTGTGATCAATGATATCGTTCCCTTAATGGGTGAAGGGGTAAGGAATTAGATTGTATATTAGTGTAACATAATTAATATTATTCCATATTAATTATATATATTCATTATTTCCAAAATTATCATTATCGATGTTAATGGTTGATGAAAACTAATTGTATTGTATTGAGAGTTTGTAGTCGATTATACACAGTATGGATGGATTTATTTCTCATTTGATGAAAGTGGAGGTGGAAAAAAAATTTCAATAAAATTTGATATAGAAAACCATATTTGAGAAATTGGATTTATATATTTTTCAGGTTAATATAAAAATATATTTTTAAAAATAATAATTAAAAATAAAATATGTGGTGATGAAAATTACATTCTCTTAGAAGAACGTATATCTGATCTCTTATGAATGTCCCTAGGGTTTTCAATTTTTATAATTATGATAACCAATATAATTTATATTAGGATGTTTGATATAGAATATTTCATGTTTTTTAACCAAATTTCTTGAGATGCATGAATATGTGACAGAAGGGAGTTTCGTTAATAATTGACTATGGGGAGACACATGAAACATTTTAATCTAATTACTCATCACATTGTTTTTCCGTATTTATAAGGGAACCATAATAGTTCATTATCACCATTTATATCTAATAAGTTTAAAATATTCTTTTCTAAATGGAATTTAATATTTTGATTCAATTTTATCAATTATTATATAATTTTAACTCATGATAAACACATTTTCTCCTAAACCATGGTAAAATAGTTTTACACATTCCCAATTAATTGTGAAAAATAATATAATCTTAAAAATATAACTTAATCATACATAGGATGATTACAAATAGAAAATCCTTTTTAAACATTTAAAATAAACTAAGTAGAATAAATTAAATTAATATAAAAACTATAGATGGGTTGAAAATGGGTTTTAAAGTTATATATTACTATTACATACGATGATATTACATTATATATATGACTAGTAATCATCATGGGATTTATTTTTAATACTACATATATAAATATATTCTATAAATTTAATATTCTTCACTGTTCATTAAATATTATTTAAAATAATTAAAATAGAGGAACATTAAGAATTCAAATATTATTTTTTGAAAAATTTGGCATTATTCTTAAAAATATATATCACTATTATGTATAAATAATATTATATTATATTAAATAATTTTAAAAATATATATTTTTTAAGAAACATTTAAATCGAATTCTAATAATAATTGTAATCTGAATATACAATATATAATTAATATTCCTAAAAGAACATGAAAGACCCCATATTTTCTTCACTATTCACTAAAAAGATCCCATTTAAAAATAAAAAAAATTCACTATCAGATATTTTTTACATATTAAATAAAAATAATTTAATATTTTTATAAAATAATATTACCAAATGTGGTATAGATTCATTATAATTTAATACGTAAATTCATTATAATTTTTTTTGATTACTGTGTATTTCTATTGATACTGATATTTTATTTAAAAAACAAATAAATATTTACTAAGAATATATCAATTAATTTTTATTTATTAATATATATATATATTGCATAAAATAATCCATAGCCTAAAATTAATTGAATACATTATAATGTCATATTAGGTACTATCTGGTCATTTATTTTGTCAGGGTGTTGAATTTCTTATACACTATCAATCAAAATTATAATATTTTAATGTATTAGAGGTGTGTGTACTATAATTTGGAAATGGTATTAAATTTATTTAATATAAATATAAATTAATTTATTGGGGTGTTATAATATATGTATTCTTATGTCTACAGGTACATGTTTATTAAAATGGACTTATAATAATAATAGTGAAATGACCTTCTTGATAATAGTAGACAACAAAAACAATCTCAAAAACATCATCATTCACCCATAATTCATGTTCGTGAAATTTTAAATATAAAAATTTAGACTTTTCAACATATTAGGATCTCACTTCAAATTTTTACTAGGATAGAGAAACCTAATTTATTAGAAGAATATATTTTAAAATTATTTTGGTTTTTTTTCTAAAAAATCCTTAGTTTGTTGAATTTTAATGTAAAATAATTTTATATTTCTTATATAATAAATTTAAGAAATATATTATATAAAATCTCTTTAATAAATATAAAAAAATTGGATTAATATTGAAATACACGCACATAAAAGATCATTTTAAAACTAAATTATAATAGATATTAATTATTAGTAAATATTAAAATATTTTTAATAATATAACAATTAGACATATATATTTTTGTACTAAAATTATCAATAGGTGATGTTTTCATATAAATTTGATGCAAAAAAGTTTAACAGTAATTAATAATATATATTTGTATGATTATGATTGCAATGAAAAAAAATTATATATCACTAAAAAATTTAGATAATAAGATTTTGATGATAAATTTTAAACATGAAATTATTTTTGGTAAACTATATTACCTTTTGAAATTTCACTGTAACCAATAAATATTCCCTTGTTGAAAAATATTATATATCTTTAGTGATAGTATCTATGTGAATATATAACATTCATTTCCCAAATAACATAAAAATCATTTAAGTTAATTATAATAAGATGTTAATGGATCATATTCAAGCAGACCATGTAAAACAATCATATTACATTGATAAAATAATGGTTTCACCTTGTGTTATTAATTTATAATATGGTATATAATATTTGTTGAATCATAAATGATATATTAAATTTAAAAACTATTTATTGATGAATTCAAAAAAAAATTACAAAAATTTACTAAAATAATTTTCTTTTCATTGGAATGCCATTATTTTATTGGTTTAGCTTGTTCCTGAAGCTAATAATCCTTATTAGGATCTCCTTCATTATAATAAGTAACATATCTATGGTAAAAGTTGAGTATGAGAATGTAACTCTTTTCTGTGAGGTTTGTAAGATGGGCGGACACTCTATATCTAACAAAAGAGTGCCCTAAAAGAAGGGTGTTGCTCCCAAATCCTCTAATTGGTTTGATACAAATATGAATAGAATGAATTAATTTGTCCCTACTGAGAAAAATGGTGCCATATAGGAACAATCTGGACCATCACTAGTTCCAATGATGAATCAAATAGATATTTTCCCTGTTATACATGAGAATTCACAACCTGCATCTTCAAAAGAGACCCATTATAATATTCCTATGACGAATAATTCATGGGAAATCAACTTCCAAGACGAAATCATGGTCAGATTTAGTAGAATAGGATGATAATAAAAATGACTCACATTTCCCCCCTCATTTGATGGACCATGTGGTGAAATACCATCCAGAATATGAGACCAGTGAAAATCACAAAATATATCTTGAAATATCATATGACATTATTAATTTAGTGATAAGCCTTCAAAATGAAATAAAGGAAGAATCCATTTTTATGGATTATTTTCAATGATATGTGCAAACTGGTATGGTCAATGAGAGAGGGGAATGTATCAAATGGTGAATCCCACGATTTCATCAATAACATGGAAGACCCCCCTATCCCATCTAGGGACAATGCACATGTTGGTCAGTGTTATTAAACTACATTTCACAACTCTCCAGAGGGACTACCTCCTGGAAAAAATATTAAAAAGTCCAGGTTTCCTACCCACAATAGTTTGAAAATTCCTATTCAATAGTAGGAAGTCTAGCACACTAACATGATGGTCAATTTCCCAAATCCCCCACCCCCCAGCAATTTGGAGCCCACTACCCCAAACAAACTGCACTTTGGAAGTACAAGTCAAGATTGAAGTGAAAACAATACTAATGATTCAAGAACTATCATGATCTAGGAAATTTAGAAATATATCATTAGTCTAAGAGTGAAGAACAAATTCATTATATAAATAACCTGATACAAAGCTCCTCTATCCCTAAAAAGAAAGATATACTGCCTCCAAAAAAGAAATTGGGGGAAACAAAAGGATTAATAACCCCAAATTTATTTTCAATTGAAGATCTAATTTTGGAATTACCAAGGACTAGTCAATCCGGATACCATCATATACATCCATTTGTTTATCCATAAACATAATCTAGTCATCATAGCCCTTTCTGACCAAAATATTTTCCCCTCTCCCATTAACAATTATGAGAGGTTGGGGTTTCACCTAATTGGCACCAACAGGTGTTCAACATATGTCAATAGCCTCTGGGTGCCCACTCACATGAATTTGGACAGCATCTCAATGGTCCCTACAAGAGACCAACATGTCACTTGTTCTTTCAACTACCTTGGATAACACTTTGCATGCACTTTTATTTATGCCCAAAAGAGGTATCAAGATCACATGAACTTATTGGTAGACATCGATGTTTTAAAATCTAGAAATACATTCCCATTGATTATTTTGGGGGGGACCTCAATGAAATTTTGAATCCAAATAAGAGAATGGGGGCTGAAAACCACCCCATTTCCTCTTGGGAATTTAGATCATATGTTTATCAAAATGTTTTTTGAGAAAAATTTGGTTGGTTCTAAATATACATGTTACATGAGACATCTTAACAAAATTGTTTGTAGTAAAATTGACAAGGCGTTCATAAATGATCCCTCTATGGACAATTGGGGATCCATATCATTTTCTACTCTCTCCAGGATCAATTCTGATCATAATCCCATACGGATGGATCTTCCTAAAAATAAACTCAAGCCTTCCTTCACATTTAGATTCAATAAGTCATGGGTTACACATCCTGGATGCCAGGTCATTATTCAACGAACATAAAACTCGGTGAATTGTAAGAATGCTTATTTTTCTTGTATCACCAAGATATAATTCATTAAAATTAATTTGATACATTAGTGAATGAACCTATTTATCTATCTTGACACTGGTATATCATATCTGGAGGTTTCCCTTTAGAATGTCTAGGAACTCAACAAGAAAAAGGAATTCTCTGATGGGATTCTGGTTGAATCTGACATGACACTCATGTTCAACAATCATCTTAACATAGAAGATTCCTTATAAGGGGATTGCTTCAAGGTAAAGTGGTTAAGGGATGGAGTCATGATAAAAAAATTCTTCAATTACTTGTAGAAAAAAAAGAAAGTCTCTATGCCTCTTTTTTGGATCAAAAAGGTTTATAGACTTATTGATAATAGATGGTATCCCTTTGAGAATGTTATATATTACATCAAGGATCCTATCAATGGATCATATGCCACCATTGACTTTGTAGACAATGTTATTACAAGGCTTGTGAATCAGGAGGGTAACACCACCATTATTGTTGTTCCTCGTGAACTAGAGATTAAATGGGGTGTCTTTATTCTCAAATATGAATCTTACCCTAGTCTATATGGATTTGGTACCTTTTTCCTTCAATATTTTTGGGATGTCATTCAAGTAGATGTATGCATGATAGTCACACACTTTTTTTTGATGTTTCCCTCTTCCAAATGGTTTGAATACACAATTTATTACCCTGATCCCGAAGGTGGATAATTCCAATGAAATACAATTACTTAACCCTATTCCCCTGGTAAGAACCATCTACAAAATTATCTACAAAATTATGGTTAATAGTCTTTCATTTATTTTTTTCAAGATTGTATCATCCCATAAATTTGGCTTCATAAAGGGAAGATCAATTCATGATTTTATTAGGACTACTTCGAAGTGTGTCATTCTTATCAAAATTCCCACCAGATGTGGGAACATTGTTCTCAAGATAGATGTTAGGATATATTTTTTTCAATGAAATGGGGATTTATATGCATGATTCCCACCATGTATGGTTTTGATGATGTTTTCATCAATTTGGTTAAATCTATCTGGAGCTCTTCCAACATCTCAGTTCTTATCAATGGATCCCCAGAAGGCTACATTGACTGATTGAGTGGTTTCAGGTAGGTCGAACCTCTATAAGCATCTATTTTTTCATTTTGAGAGGATTATCTCTGTATAATTCACTCCATTATGGCTATCAAGGGTAAGAGAAAGGAAAATCATGCTTGAAGGGGGCTTGCTTCTCCAACACACCTATTAGATGCTGATGGATTTGTCATATTAATTTAAGGAGAGAAATAAATTTCCAAAACATCAAGAGAAATCAAATTTATTATGAAAAGTTTTCCATATAGGAGATTACATAGAGAATGCCTTTTGTCTACATTCAATGAAATTTTTCCCCTACCAGAAAAAATGACATCACCAGAGAGATGAGAATTTGGGAGGGGCCCTTCCTATTATTTATCTAGCAGTGCCCATGTTTAGCGGAAAAATGATGGTATATAATTTCTCTAGAAATATTATTATGATTAGTATGAATGTATTCTTCGGGAAGGGAAAATCATTATCCATGGGCGGTATGGTATGTCTTGTAAAGTCAATCATCACTTATAAATTTGTGTACTCGTTCATGATGTACTAATAACCGATTTATCTTATATAGAGCATCAATGTTTACATCAATAATATCATATGGAGTAGTAGAGTCATTGAAAAGTGACTTGCAATGGATCTATGGAATTTTATTTTCAATCCTTATGATGAACGATGTCCAGGTATAATAAAATTTGGGTTGTTTAATGACTCAATCCAGGATGGGCTTATATGGATGCACAACCATGTACACTCTAAGGATATTGGCTTCCATAAAGCCAGATTCATATATAGATTCATATTTGGAAGCTTCGATTTCATGAAGTCTTTAGTGTATCCTTCTTTTGAGAATATGTTCTCCTAAAATGAAATTGATTTGTAGTGGTTGGTCACTAGGGGGTATTCCTTAATATTCTAGAAATATAATTGGGCTAGAAATCACCAAGAAGACCTTGATCTGGATGATGATCCAAATCTGGATTTTGAATTATCAGTCAATGAACATCTTGGATCCATGGAAAATATCCCAAATCGTATTATTTTTATTAATATGAAGTATTTAATCTCTTCAACGGGAGATTTATAGTCTTGGGAGACGTATTCCAATAGAATACATTCCCCCAATGGGTTTTATATGCATTCTATTAGAAATAATTCCAACTTCAAGTGCATGGGTAGACAGAACAATAGTTTATTGAAACCATCTCAGTCCACCATTGTATGGAGACTGACCCATAATGAAAATTCATATTGATAATTATCAGTAATCTTGTGGAATTTCCCTCTACTCTCAGGTTGTGTTATGAAATCAGTACAAGTAGGATGTTGATCACTTTTTTCTCAACTATGTAGCGGGTTCAACAATGTGGAATCTAGAATATGATATTTTCAAAGTCCATTTTACTTGATCTAGTGTGATATGTACCCTCATTAGGAGTTGGGGGAACTTAATCCTATCACTAAAACTCTTGACTCTCTATGATGCTACTATGCAAGAAATGATTAACTTCATCTGGAATTATAGAAACAAGGCTATACATGAGTCTTATCCTTTATATGTTGGATCTTCCTTGTCTTGCATAATCACTGTTGTACATGATGTGATGATCCTGTGAGTTATGTATTATGAAAATTCCATTAATGATCTCTCGATTATCAACCGGGTATGGGTTAAAGGTAATTTAAACCCTCCACTAGGTTTTCTTGAGGTTTTTTTGGAAGGCCCTATTTTATGGTTAGATTAAAATTAATTCAGATGGTTCTTCAATGGTAATCCGAGTGCGTTGGGCTATGGTGTAGTTTTTTAGGATCATTATAGTTATGTTCTTGGTTGTCTTTATATCTCATGTGTTATTATCTTCACTCTCAAAGAAGAAATTAATGGGGTTATTATGGTAGTTGACCAAAACAATTGGAGGGGATAGAATAAGATCTGCCTTGAATGTGATTCTACATATGTTGATTTTTAAAGTCAGACATGTTCTTTTCACATTAAATGGAATCTCATCAATCACTGGACTAGATTTATGGACCTTCTCTTTTCAAGGATCATATTTTTACTCCTGCTTATAGAGATTGAAATTCATTAGAGGATTGTCTAGATAAAAAAGAGTGAATGGAACTACATTTCATTGGTTGATCAACTGTCAAGTGGTCTTCTACTTATTATTAGGAGGGATAAATGTAAACATCCTACATTAAAACTTATTTATGTGTTTTTATCAATACAGACATCTTTCCTTTCTGGGAAAGATCATATCCTACAATAAAAAAATAGTTTGAAAACATTAAATAAAATATAATATGTATATAAAAATATAATTTAACCATATTAACGGTGTTATGAGCATCCTTGAAGGTGTCAAGGTAAATTCAAAAATCATCATCCACGGTGTCGATAAATCGACACATCACAGAAGATGCTTTTATTTTAGAATAAAGAAAAAAGTGAAAATTTTAGATGATGAATATTTCTATAAACAAGATGAAATTAGAGTATATTTATGTTAATATATTTTTAATTTGACATGTATAGTAGGAGGTGAAGAGAGTATATGAATAAAAAATAAATAAAATGAAAATAAATAATAATGAATGAGGAATATACATCATGAATTATCCTAATTGGAAACTTCATTAAGGCAGTTGGTTTTTTCCCTTTGGTGAGACTAGTAGGTCTTGGTTTTTTAGAAGAGGCATGGGAGATAATTTGGATATAAATTAATCAATCTAAATGGATTGATGCTTGAGGGGAATAGGTTTTGAATTATTGTATTTATAGTGGATGAGTGGGGTATATTCCAATTATAATAAACATCAGATTATTAAAATGGATCAATATTATGAATTATTTGAGCAATGTCATAAAATATATTAAAAAATTGAATGACATTTATAGATTGTGGTTCATGAATCATTCATGAATCATGGAATATATTATTTATCTTCTAATATATATATAGTCAAAATTATCATAAATTAAAATTCATAAAAAATAATTTATTTTTCAAAAATACAGGGAATTGATCCCGAATATTTTTTGATGTGTAGAATTAAAAAATTAACTACAATTTGAAAAATAATTTTCTAACTCTGAGAAATAAATTTTTTAATTAAATTTATAATATATTCACAAAATATAAATTTTAAAATTATATCTCATTTTATATCAATTTGAAAAATTATTTAGAGTCTCATAAATTTATCAAATAATCACATGAAATCCAAATAATAATTTATGAATCAATTTATTAAAAATATTTTATTAATGATTACATTAATTATGAAATTTTAATTAAATATTGTTGACATACTAAAATACAAACACATAATTTATCATTTCCAAAAAAAATTATTAATTCTAGGATTTAAATATATGATGATTATACTTCTAAGAAACATATATTTAATTTATTCTCTAATAGGGTAGGTTTCTATTTTGTTGGCCAAATTACTAAACCTAATGGTCGTGTTACTATTCCTATAGCCATGTTAGCATTCCTTCAGTATATATTCCATAATTTATATAAGTTTCAATTATTACATTATAAATTTATAACAAATTTAAAAACCGAATTCTATAATATAAAAGAAATTATTTAATAAGTACAAGGGTTATCACATATTACCTTCAGTTTTTCATCCAACATTCATGGGAAATATAAAGTTTAATATTCTTTCAATTCATTATATTTTCCATATAATCATATATAAATATTTGACCAACTAATATTTGTTGTCTCGATTCTTCTAAAACCAATCATTTTGTTAATTATAACATTATATATTTGGTTGAGAATAACTATATGATTTTCATAGATTTAATTTATCAAAAATTAATCATCATTGGGAAAATCACCAAATTTTCCATGAAATTTATTTCTAAATT
Organism: Viscum album; assembly: GCA_963277665.1. NCBI lineage: Eukaryota > Viridiplantae > Streptophyta > Magnoliopsida > Santalales > Viscaceae > Viscum > Viscum album. The sequence goes on from OY728137.1 coordinate 1,201,171,225, forward strand.
AATTAATGCCTGATTCATGCATAATAATGATAAAATAAAATTTGTGAATTTGAGTTTGGATCGATCAATAAAAGAAAATTTTTAAAACAATTATGATGAAAAAAATACATAATGAAATATATTACTATTAAAAACCATTACATTTCACTTCAAATCATCCTAAAATACACTTTATTAAATGTAGTATGGATTTGGTGTAGTTCTCTCAAACTTTGGAAACTAATCACATGAAATAAATAATCCATTATAAATCATTTTAAGGAGAATGTGAAAAAGAAAATAACATACCTTTGATGATTTGTTCTAGGTGTGGAGTCTAAGATCAAGTCATCGTCAAGAAGAATGAATATTTAGTTGATAATGAACAAAACTTTTCCTGGGTGATGACCCCTAAGAACATCTGATCTATTGTTATATTCATATTCCAGTATCATGAAAGGAATTTCATTTCATATAAACCCTACAATCACTCTTAATAGTAATTTAGGATGTTATATTATAAATAGAATTAAACATATGGGTGTTACTAACCACATATAATGATTATCCATACAATAACAAATCCCTTATATAATAAAAACCATTACATTAAAGTCCCACATTTTGGTGCCTTATGTGGTCAACACAATAATTACACTCTCACATCGATTTATTTAAGGATGTACTTATATTTATTTAATAATATTTATAAATACTAAATAATAAAAATGAAAATTTATAAAATAAAAAAATAATTTAATGGATTAATTTCATTGAGGATAATATCCACAAAAAATGGTAATTTATGATAAATTTGAATATTTTTCCAAAATAAAACAATATTACCATCCCATATAGACAGCTGGTAAATCATATTTATATTAATAACATGAGGATGAGAACTTACAAAATCTTTTTGCACAAATTTTAATAACAAAAAACATATAGATATGTCATTATGTGTTTATGCATATAATTTTTTTAAAAATTGATCATGAGATAAATATCATATTAAAATATACAAACCCATGATAATTTTCGTTATTTCAAGATATAAGGTCATTAAATCCCATAAAAACAAATAGATTCTAAGAGAATTTTGTGCGGTAACATTATACATTAAACATGAGTCATGGATTGAAATCATATGCCTAATATTGTGATATAAGATGGTGTCAGATACATAATCATTGAAATCATTTATCAAGGAATACAACTAATACATTCATCAAAAAGTAAGATTGGGATAATTAGATATGTACCTTATTGATATGTGGATAATCCACCATTTTATCCATGGATATAATAAAATTCCTCCCTTGAAAAATTATTCTGGGTTTAAATCCTCATTTTAACCATTGTCATGGAATAAATCTTTCAATTTCCCCATAAAATTTAGTTAAATCATCATATGTAAACTTTAGATATAAAGAGATATTAACATTACTAATTAATTATAGGTATTTATATGTCTATAGAAATCCCTCCTCCATACATATGTTTGAAATATTAAACAATAAGCCATCAAATAATCCACAACCCATTGAATGAAAAAAATATTATAAAATTCCATGATTGTATTAGTAAAATAAATATAAAGAATATAGACAGGTAATAACTAAATTAATTCAACCAAAGTAATATTCTATAATTAATTTTTTATTAAGTATCCTTGAAATCAATTTAAATATGAAAAAATCATGTAATGATATTGAATAAAATTGTTGGAATAGTATCATACTTTTTGGAATATTCTTCAATCATTATTTTAATGGAAGAAGATATTTCTTATTTGAGAAATCAATTTTTTCAAAATTAAAATATTAATTTTTGAAAAAAAGTAATGAAGAAAATTAAAATTTAGAGTAATTGAAAAACATAACTGTTTCCAAATGAAAAGTGGAGTAAAAGATAAATGAAATGGTTTTTATAAGATGAAAAATGATTTTAATGTTTTTTCATATATTTATTAAAAAACCCATGTCATTTAAATTTTAATTTATGCTTCCTTTAAAATGTTAAAAATGGTTGGATTAATGTAACATTATAGAATATAAAATTATTTTCTCAAATATAATGGATAATATTTATGGGTAATGAAAATATGTAAAATTAAGGGAAATAGTTATCGAAGAGGGTGATATTTATTCTAAATAGTGACATAAATTTTATTTCCCAAAATAGAATATGGAGTTAAAACGTAATCCAACGTATCATTTTCCATAGGGTGGAGGAGATAAGACCATGGACTAAATTTTATCGGTGGTAGGAGAAAATTATTAGAGAAATAAATTCACCAAGAGACCTTATAACTCCAAAAAAGAGTTCAGTTAATAAAAAACCACTCAAGTTTGGTATTATTTGATTTGAATAAAACAGAATTAAGTAACATTAAACATAACATTGATTACAATAAATTTCATTAATATTTAAAAATAAATTACATATGTATTAACAAATTTAAATGAAAATAATGGTGGGTATTATCAAAAATTTCTATTGGATTTGAAATTGAGACAATGATACATGTTCCATATTTCATTTATACTCTATAACACACTAATAACTTGTATTATTCACCCGAAAATCATATTAATATATTAAAAAGAAAAAAAACAAACACAAACAAATAAACACACAAATATGTATATATATATCCATTTATACAGTTCATTTCGAACCAATTTTTACTAATATATTAGTCCATTATGGTTTGTATTCATCATCGTATTCTTAAAACAACGATTTAATTTTTCAGAATAGTTTTGTAATGGAATAATCGATTCATGTTTATTAAAAAAATTAAATCATTACATTAATTTCCCAGAATTGGGAATCGTTTTGTTTTAATGGCTCATCATACAACATTATCATTTAGAGGAAGACATTGTTAAAGTATTTGAGAAATGAAATTTTAAATTACTAGTATCGTTGTGTATAAAAAAGGTAAAATGATATATTATGAAACATGATAAATATAAATCAAAAAATTATAGAATCATAGTAAAATGTTAAATAAATTATTATTTCATTATTTAATTAATAAATAGCATTCATACATGTTCACAATATAAACATTTTAACATCATTCTCTTTTGGTTTTATAAACAATCCAAATGAGAGCACATTGTAATGGTTTTATGAGTAATGAAATATTTCAAATATTATAAATATAACATTTATGTAATCCAGATCAAATAATAAATTTCATTTATAAAAATTAATTTAATATTTAAAACATTAAATTAATAAATGTAAAGTTAATATAATCTCATCCTTTATAGAGGCGATTGTCTGGTGTACACATAGTTAACAACTCCATATCACAAATTATGGTAATGAATGGAGTTATAAAATAAAATATTATTTCAAATTTATAATTTTTAATTATTAATAATATTTTTTCATGAAATTCACCCTTGTTTAATTATATAAATGGATATGAGTACAATACAAAGACTGAATTTCATCGAAGCATTAGTCTCTACAAACACACCATAAACACTATTTTTTTATTGTATGTGTACATAAATGAATTAATAATAGTTTATACATTATTAAAATGACACTTAATTTTACTAATGCTTCAAGGTCCATTATATTTATACAGTCATGGTAGGGTTATAAGTTAAATATTATGATGAAAAAATAATGATAAAAAATACCCATTTTCGGAAATTGAAATTTATACTAAAAGACTCAATAGAGATGAAGTGTTTATGAAAAATTATTTATACCTGAGTATAATTAAAATGATATATTTTTATTTAATTTAATTTTCTTAATTTTATCGATGATGTTATATGTAATTTTTGGTACACGATGTAGTGTAATTGATCCCCATTTTAGGTATGGAATATTTTTTATTTCTTAATACTAAATATTATTAATAAATTACAAGAGTTAATCCATGGATCAATGGTCTAAAAAGTAATAAATTGTCAATTTTCATGTGAAATATGTTCTATAATTCTTTGACCACTAATTTTTATGAAAATATTTAAAAAAAATTCAAGAAAACTACCTTTTGAGTTTTAAATTATACCATTTATGTTTTCAACATGATAACTAGTTCATACCATTCGATTTTAAATTTTAATAAAAATATAGGGGTACCAATTATGTTAAATTGATGTTCTATAAACAAAAATTTAATCTATATATAATCAAAATAAATTTAAAAATAAGATAAAATAAATTTCATAATTAATAAATTAAATTCATATAACACATTTTACAAAAAAAAAACTATTTTCACCATTGAGTTCCCATAATAATATTTATTACGGATTACTAACTAAATGATTGATAATATATTTATATATTTGATATAAATTTATAATTTTTGTTGATTTATTAATTTAATTTTTTGGAAATGATATCATATGTTAATAAAAATAATTAATTAATATATTATAGATCCATTGATAGCATTGGAGTTAACATTTATCCAAGATATAATAAATTATGCCAAATTTTTTTTCTAATATTATTACATTCTATTATATTTTTTATATAAAATATGAAATCCATTTTTATATATATAATTATTAGAAGTTATGATAACTAATATTTATTATATAGAAAATAAAAATACTTTATTTATAGTAAAATATTACTTAATAATCCCAATATATATCATAGGATTAATAACCTCAATTGTGTTTTTTCAAATCATTTGTTTTCCTGTAAAATTTTAATTTTTTAGAGATGGTTTCAATGAATTTTAATTCATTCTAGTATTTTGATAATACCATAAAAGTTATGGTATTATCCAACTCATTATTGGTTTACAATTCACCTTAAAAACCATTAATTTTTAAAAAATAACCAAAATTAAATAAATTAAAAAAATAGAATGGGTACTCCAATTGAAAAATTAATTTTTATAAATTTTAATAGATGTTTTATAAATATATTATTAAAAAATAAAAATGTTATATAAAATTAATTTTATTTTTATTAATTCGCTTTTTATAATTTTATTATTTTTAATTATGTTTTTATGTATTTTTAATAAACAAAAGAAATTATTTTATATAGAAAATATATTATTAAAATAATATTAAGATTAATGATTCTATATTTCATTGCTAATTTTAGATCAATGTTGTGTATGAAATAACATTCACGAATATTATTAATTTAATAAAAAAACTATTCCAAAATCTCACTATGTTCTTGTTTTCTTGTTCTATACTATTAAACATTACTACGTATTCTATTGTAATTGAATTTTTTGGAAGAATTTTCATGTTGCTAAAAATTTTGAGTAGAGATTCTGGTTATTAGATTTAACATCTTACGTCAACAAGTTGATCTTATAGGAAAAAAATTCATAATAATTATTAAAAACATGTGAATTATCATCTTTCTAGATAGGTATTGTAAGATCCTTAAATTGACATTTACGATCAGTTAAATAATAATCATAATAATTTTTTTAATTAATAATTTCAATAAAAAATGATATAGAAATCACTGAAGATTATTTATGGAATTATTATCTGTTAAATGAAATTTAAATCATTTATAATAGATTATCCAATTATGAAATAACACTGAAAATTTTTTATTAATAAACATTGTAATCATAGTAATTAAATATATAGTTGGTTACGATAGAAGATTCAATGAATATATTTGATAATCATTCAATTATAAATACTACTCTATTTCATAAATGTAATGAATATTTATTTTAATTCCCTAAATTAATGAGGAAATATGATCAAATCCCATATTGATTTTTTATAGGGTAATTATTCTCTAAATATAATATTGGAAAAATTTCACTATCCAAAAACATATTTTAATGAATCTAGGATTTGTATTTTGGCTTATATAATTATGAGTCTTTATTGGGGATTTATAAATATTTTTTATATAGGTCATCATATTTTTTACATCATTCTTATATATTGAGTGAGATTAAAAATATATAATTCTATCATTAAATTTATAATTGATATATTGTTTTTTCCAAGTAATACATGAATTTTATTCTCATATTTTTTTAATGGATCGTCTATATATGTGTAATTACATCAAGGGAACTTTTTTTCTTATTATAATATCTAGATCCCATAATGATGTTTTTTCTCCATATTATAAATTCGTAAAACACATTTTTTTAGACTGTCAAACTATTCCTTCTATCATTCTTTAGTTATAAAAATTAGGAAAATTGGGATGGGGGATTTAAACCAATAATTCCATGGAATAATACCCCTGATTTCATTGTTTATAACTAAATAATTTATTTTCATTCAATACAAATGTTTTTAGGTTTATATTTCTCTATAATAAAATTATATTTCACCATCAATGGATCATTTTAGATGAATACACACCCTTTGGGATGTGTATCATCAAATGAATCACTACACCCTGAGTTAGTGACATACATAATTCATTATATAATGAAGCACCATCCATAAATCCACTCCCTTCTAATTTAGTATCATTTGTTTTCAATGGTTTGATATAATTACAAATTGATTATAATATATTAGTTGAATTGATAATTATATAAAAAGGTTCATGAGTTGTTGATGGTGGGTGATTAATTTGGATTATCTTTTTGAAATAACCTAGTTATTAATGGAGTTTTCTTTTTTGAAACTCTCATTTCGTATTGAAATTTTTGTTATTTTTAAACATGTGAAATAATTATTTAATAAAATCATGATTATCTACTTGAAGTTTTCAACTCATATTTGTTAAATTTTATATAATATTAAATAATAAGTGATGTGGTTATTTATAGATTAATTTTTTTTAGTCTTATTAATTTTAATTTAATTGGTTTTGAAATCTGATTTCATAATGATCTATATTTTTGCTGATGTCTATTAATCATACCCAAATATAGATTTTAGTATGTCATTGTTAATATCACTGATATGATGTATTATAAATTTTTTAAAATATATATATTTCATGAGAATGATTGAAATGGTACTAAATATTATACATTGTTTTTTTGATACAAATAGAATCATTAATTCTATAAATCAAAAATATTTTTTACATTGTCTATAATGATATTAAAATACATTAAATGATTTATAAATAATGGATATTCACATTTTTAACTCTTTTATGTTCTAAATATTTCAACTAGTTAAACAATCATATGGTTTCAAAACAAATTAGAACAGTTAGAAAAATATTTAGTTCTTTTAGTCTAACTATATCTATAGGATAGATAGATTTTGATCAATTTTATATATAACTCTAAATTGATATTTTAACTACCTTTTTATTATTATGTTCCTTCATCTAATTTCATATTTTACATGTTGATATGCTTAGTATTATTTTTAATGAAAGGGTTGTTTCGTAATAGGAAGAGTAAAGGAATAATAGGATGATCATAAATGAATAATGCATCACTAAATAGGGAAAGAATTCTACTTTTATAGACCATGTTTTACCACATTGACTTTTGAAAACATTTTTTTCTACTTATTATGAGTTATACTTATTAAATTTTTTATAAGTACGAATATATAATAAAATAGTAGGGAATATATAATAGGTATTTTCAAAGATTTTAAATCATTATGTCCTATTAATTTGGTTTGGGAAAAAATAGTTCCACTTTAAAACCTTTTTTAAAATAATATTTTGACAACGTAATATCAAAAAGTAAATTAATTTTCATTTGAATATATATATATATTTATATATATATGTATATATATATATATGAAGTTTCATTATAAAAATTTAATTGAATGATTTTTAGTTTTCTATTTTTTCCTAATGATTTTAAATTATGTTTTGAGATTTATTTTTATAATTTTAACATTAAGTTTTATTGAAATGAATATCTATATAAACTAACAAAATTGTAATTTTTCACTAATGTAAATGTTCATTAATGGAGAAAATTTTGAGTATAACTTGTGGGGTTATCTATTTTTTTATACAATAAATTTCACGAGGTAAACCTAAAAACCAAAAAAATTATTCTAATGGAGTAAATTTTAGTTTCTTTTTTCAATATCAATTATTGATTTTCTTATTTTTCCAAATTGATTTTAATTATTAATTTTCATTTCTCCACATATTTAATTGATTAAAATATTTTCATTTCCTTTTTAGAGTCCTTTTTTATCAAATGTAGTGATTAGTTTTTCATTTTTTTCATATATGAACATTTGAGAAGGATTCATGCCTATAAAATTTCTATTTAGTATAGTTGAAAATAAACTATTAATCATATTGATAATTGTTATTAAATTACAAATATATAAAATGTGTTAATTATGTTGCATTAAAATTAATATAACTATTCAACTATCAAGTTTTCAAATTAATAAATGTTATTAACATATATTTATTTTAACCATGGAGAATAATATAAATTTGATAGTGTATTTGAATTAAAAATGAGGATATGTGATTCCCATTAAATATATTAAAATTAAGCTATCATTATAAATAGTGAATCAAAAATTTCAATGGTCTATTTAATATTTATAGGAAAAAATAATTAAATTCCCTTGATAGTCCATTGGGGAAAACAAATATCAAAATTACTATATGGATGGAATTATAAATTATTCAATACTAAGATTAATTTTCATTCACCAAATAAGATTTAATAATATTTTATTGAATAAAATTATTTATATGTGGGGGAATCTTATATAAAAATGTTTTAAATTATATTTTAGACATATTCTATATATAATTATTGTGATTTTTATGAAAAATTGTTCATTTAATAAATAATCTATGGATATTAATCCCCATGCAATAAAACACCTATATTTGAATATTTTTTTAAGAAAAATTGGTATTTGTATTATATTTTACAATTTATTATTTATTTAATTTTCATTTTAAATTCATAATAAAATCATTTTGAATGGTTCTGATTATTTGATGTTAATATATAAATTTTTAATGATCTAAATTATTTATTTTTTTATAATATATTTTTATAAATTCAATGATTTTATCGTAAATCTAAATTGATTGAATATATATTTGATTTGTTATTAAATTTTTTAAAAACACATTGATAAATGTATTAAGAATTATTATTATTTAATGAATCGATTTTCATTTCAAATTGTATTTTTAAAAAGGTCATTGTTTTTGTAATGACTCGTAATTTTCTAAAATATTTTCATATTTTTTAGACATATTTTGGGAGAAGTGAAAAAAATAAGAGATGTTATTATTATATTTTTATTATACATATGTTCTATAAGTATTCATTACAATAACTATATTTTATAGAAAATTTTATAGGGAATATCATGAGAAAATATTAATCACATATTCCCCTCTTCTCCACAGCGTATGAAATTTTGGAAACTATATAATGTTTAAAAATGATTTTTAAAAAAATTATTATAAATTCAGTTTCAATTAAATAATTTTCATTTGTACATTATGATTTGAAATTTTATAAGACATCCATATTAATTATATGTTTTTATATCATCATACGACATATCCCACTAATTTTCATTTTTGAATAATCTCATAAAATAACTTGGATTTTGACCGAGATTTATCAAAATAAATATTGATAAAATTAAATCATGTATACATTATCAAAGTATGATGTTCAGATTGAAAGGGGGAGACATTATTTTAAGGAAAAAATAGTTAATCTAAATGAAGATGGAATTCCAGGTAGGTGTTGGGAAAATAAATAACAAAGATTCAGGGAGTGAAATGGTTTAGTCAAAATAAAATTTTTTCATGGAGAATATAATTATTGAATAGTTATGATGAATTTAGTGCAATGTTATATCTATGAATCTTATATGAATGGTAGATGTGATTCGACCATGTATAATAATGCAGAAATGTGTCAATGAACTATATTGTTGATGTTGAATACATGTTTTCATTAAATTAGGTCATGTCTGAGGGTTCTAAGTTGATGAAGCTGATGTTAGATTTAACAATGTCAGTTGAGTTTTGATGGTAATGAATTCTGGAAAATGAATACTATATTTTTTAAACCCTGATTGAAGAATACAGGGAAAGGTACTTGATCATTTCCAAATATTTTTGAAGGACATTGTATTTCATTCATATCAGTTTGAGGAAAATGAAGATTGGTAGCCTTCAGGGAAGTTACTTCATGTTTGATGTTTCTGGTGAAGTATTGGTGTTTGTAAAAATATAAATTAATTCCATTATTGTGTTATAATATTGGTACGTCAAAATAGATAGATAATTTTTTGAGGGATGAGATTCTCTTCGGTAATAATTCGTCCAATCAAGAAAAATTATAAATATCCATTTGCAAATATTATCCAAATAATAGCTAAGTATATTATATTTGTATATACCCTTGTTACCAGGTAATGGTGAAAACTCAAATGTTGGAAAAGAAATTATTTTTTTATATGCGATGATGAATTTTTTAAGGTATAATTTAGAAATAAATATCAAAATTCATTTATTTCTCAAACAGAATAAAAAATTTAGGTTTGATTTCAATAACGAAATTAATAGTGTGAAAATTAAATCCATTATATATATTTTTTACATTTATATACTTTTTATTTCATTCTATTTACTGAAAATAGTTCAAAACTGTCATTTTTTTTCTTCAAAATTAATAATTAATATTCATAATTTTTAATATTTTTTTATATACTGTACATAATCACTAATTTTCTCTTGTTATGGTTGAAAAATAATTTTTAGAATGTGTTAATAGAAAAATGTTGATGATTAAGAGAAAATGATAGGATTCACTCCCACTTCACTCCTTGATGTTTTACATAATTATAATTAATCTGTATGTGTGATAGAATATTTATTTTACCTACAAAGATAATTTTATTCATACGATGTCCGTAAATTAGTCCCCTTTTTCATCAAATATATTATTTAATTCATATTTATTGAAATTTTCATCCATTCCATCATTAAATCATTTCATACATCTCTCTATTAATCTATATTTGTATTATATAGTTGTTTTTTGTTCACTTTATCTAAGGATCTATATATTTAATTCCGTATGGTTTGAACGTTCATATTATAACACTATTTTTATAATGTTTATTTATATCATTTTATGGTTTTCAATGACAATTATCACCACACTCTACATCAACATCTTATTACATAAAGCATGATATTATCAAATCATATCATTCATGATAATCTTAACAACAATATGGGAGGGGTCATCATTATAATTTTAAATCATGTACAAACCAATCCTCTTGATCTTCAAATGATCTGTGACCTACATATAATTTTTCACCAAAAAATTCATTATACTTTATGGAAACTCTAACAAAAGTGCAAATCAAATTTCTATATATGATATTATTCACAATCTAGAAAATTAAATCACATACTAATCAACTAAATAATACAATTCTTGATGATTTATATCATACTGAACCCCTTAAAACACTGATTATTATTCTCAATGTGCTAATTTGTGTGAATTGGATAAATTAAATTCATATTCAATCATTCGTGAAATATAACCCTAGTTGTCCCCTCTACATTTTCAAACACTATCCTCCTACATATTTTAAACAAAATCTAAAAATAATTTTAAAAACAAAATCAAAATTGATATAAATACTTAAATTATTAAATAGGAACTGTAATCACTTTTGAACATTTACATTCACCAATGCATGATTCCCCAATAATAAATGACTGATCAACCAAACTATGAAACATTATAAAAAATCACATTATTATACATTATTATTCTCAACCAAAATGGTTTTGAAATATTTCAAGGGAATATCATTAATTCAAAATCATATAGGAAATTATGTTTTCATTATCCATGTATATTAAATAAACAATCAAATAGGACCGCTACAATTTGAAGTTTTACATCAACTACTAAACTTATTTTGTTATTTAGACAATCTCACAATACATCCTTGGAGCTTATTACTGCGTCATCACATCTTATATCATCGTCCCACCATCCATCCCCTATTAGAATACTTCCACCATAATAATAATTCATAACCACCAACCTTATGCATCCCCTATAAAACTTTTATGGGTTAACTAAAAAATATCATAATCAATACCTTATATAAAAATTATTAATCAATAAACAAAAGTTTTATCAAAATATCATAATTCATATATTATTTTTTAGTCATTATAATTCAATAGAAAATTATAGATCATTTCGATTCTAAAATTATGATTTAGGAAAAATATTATCAAGAACAGATATTATCATTATATCATCATAATTATCAACACATATTTCATGAACATCACAATATTTTTTAAAATTATATTTTAGTATTCATTATGCCATTGATGTTAATGAAATTAAGTAAACATGGATTAATAAAATTAAATTAAAATCTAAATATGCATTATCATCATGCTATAGGTTTTTCATGTAATAAACTAATGGAAATATATTATCCATGGAAAAACATGGTTTTAGATTATATTTTTAAGGATATTATTTTTCATTGTTTTATTATTTTTTATTTTGTTAGCTCAAAAAAATTATGGAAATATATATAGAATGTAAATTAATTTGGTGTTATCATAATATAGCATGTGAACCAATAAAGTATATAACAATGTACCAATAATTATAATATATTACTCTTGTATTCCTTCCCAATCATTTATTTGATAATCCTTAAAAATATTATAACATTACACATGCTACATTTTCCATGTTATCTATATTTACCAAGATTTCACATAATTAATTTCATATGATTTAAATTTTTTATTTAATAATAAATATCAATATACTAGATAACAATTTTTTTGGAAAAATGATTTGATCATGAAAATAAAAAATCTAATACATATCAATAAAAGTGTAAAATAAATTTTTTCATCATGAAATAAATTATACATTTAGATACATAATCATTATTGATTCTACATATTTATTATCATATAGAATAGTGATTTATTTACATTCGATTCCATTAATGAAAAATGCTACAAAATTTGGAAAAATAAGTACATAAAAAAGTATTGATTATATGTTGAAGAAAAAATGAAATCCAAAGATTCAAGAATAATCATCGATGAAACATGAACACCTCCAGAAAAAAATGTGATTTTTATAATCTATTGGTTTTAGTAAACAATATCTTATAGTTACACAAGAAATCAAAAAATAATATAAATTATTTTTTTCCTCAATAATATTTTATATAATCATATATTAATAAATAAACCTTATAATCCACATTCCCATAATACTACTGAAAATGATATGTGTACCATCCCAAAACTCATCCTCGAAAGTGGTAGACTTTCAACTAAAGAATTTTTATTAGCTGGTCAATGTTATTGAGATGTATACATGGGGAACCAAATTTATATTTCATAAGTGATATCATTTTTATACGTCACTTGGTTAGATTAAATGTGTCTATTTACTAACCAAACCCATAATTCCTATCTTTTTTTAAGACTATATATCATCCTATTTATCAAAAATGGGTTTTATCGCATTTTTTATGACCATATATTAATGGAAATCCCTCCAAGGATGATTAGAAATATTATTGTGACCATGAATACCCTCCTATAAAAGTCAGTAAAAAGGAAACTATAACCTTGGGTTTAAAATTTACAAATAAGAGGAATTAACCTCATAAAAATAAGATATAATAAAAATGAAACCAAAAATAAATTAAAAAACACTAGAATATAATCCCAAATAGTAGGTATAATATCATAGAGAGTATTTAGTAAAATATCATAAAAAATGATGTGGGGTCAGCCCATGAGAAAACTCGGTAGGGTCCTAATCCGAAATAAATCAATGTCCATCAAAAATCAATAGTATATCATAAAATATTGGGTTATATAACATGAAAATTTTAAACCATAAATAAATTATAAAAAACATATTAAATTTAAACCATACAACCTAAATGATCCACATTGATCCACAAAATAATAATTCATTTCTATAATCACGATGAATCACTTTCCCCTAATCAAAATTTTACATTAACTACTAATGTCACCAAGGATTGTAAATTTGAAAACCAATTATAATAAAAAGATTGATATTTTAAAATCTATTAACATAAAGAAATTTTAAAAAATAAAATACTCATAGAAATATATAATAACTTTTAAACATCAGTTCATATGTCTAACCAACTCACAATAAATTAGTTACCTATAGTGGAAAAAACTATCACCAATTAGAAATTAGATAGTGAAATAATAATTACCACATCTCTTATTATTATACCACATCATCCCAACAAAAAAAATCCATCACTACATATGACAACATCTTATATCATCTTAATAGAAACATATTTAAAAATGTAAATGTACACATGAACAAAATCATCACTGTTCCCTCCATACATGTACATCCCCCAACAATTTCTCATAAAAATAAAATTCTTAAAATTATAGTACTGTATTGTAAAAAATATGTATGTCAACCTTTTTACCTTTCCCATATACACACCTACGGTAACATGATTAAAACTAAAAACTCATCATACAATTTCCATACATAATCCATTATATCTCATTTATCAATCATTATATTAGTATTTCACATATATTTTTATATACACTCTATCAAAATTATCTAATAATATAATATTAAATTTCATGCAATCAAGGAAAAATACGTATGGGAATGTTTAATGGAGCATGGAAAGATGATGAACAATATCTTCCTTCTTAAAAATTGAACAATATTCTGTGTGTGGGGGTGGACTAGGAGATGAAATTATTTTATTGTCATGAGATATATCACATTTTCCCCCATGTATTACGAAACTATTCACCCCTCCACCATTTTGTTTGAATCAAATTCTTATAGTTTGTCCATTTGTTTTCATTCAAAATTTATGTTGTCAATAGACTAGTGCACCTATAAAACTCCATTCATGATCCTAATAACTAACATTGAATCAAAATTAGTAACATATAAAGTTATTCATCTTTTATTTCATATGATGTGTCCAGTAAAAAGGGACCATATTTCCTCAATAATGGAGAATCTTACACTATAAAATGTATTATATGATAGAATAGAATCTTTTTATATGTTAAAATTAATAAAATTACTTTTAATAATTCCATATAATAAATACAACTTATAAATAAAGTTTAGAAAATTTTAATGTGGGAGTAATTTAACCAAATGATCTTGATCCATACTAACAACATTCTCCCATTTTGAATTTCTTAATCATAACTTTTCATTAACTTTTAATGTATTTAATTACACAATTGTAGATGCTCAATATAAAAAAACTAAATTGTAGATTATTTCTAGACATTGATTAAATGTATGCAATGTCATGTGTTGTGATTTATTTTTTCTTGACCATATTTTACCACAACATTCTTTAATTGAGATTCAATATTCCAATAATAAACGTTTTTATGAGTTGTCGCCTAAAAAACCATGTTGAATTGAAATGATTTAACGATCCAATATTGGTGGTGATGTGAAAGTGATCCACCATGTAATTCCAAAATTATAATGTGTAGTAACCTTATAAAAACATGTTCCTCCTTATAATCATAATAATTAATACAATAATAATGGGGTTGGGATTTCACAACCTTGTACGGGATGATATTTTCATTGGATAAATTTTTTATCATATTACATGCCATGAATCCATGCATGGGAATTTTTTATTCTTCCAAAAGACCTCCATCAAATTATATACCTCGATAAATGTGTTTTCATGAGTTTGGATATATTAATTATAGCTTTCCATACTGATGGTGTGAAATGGTTTTGTGGAAAAAATATAATGATAATGCTCATTCCATATATGAATTCATTTAATCATTACAATTTGATCACTATTTCATAAAAATTGAATGAAATTCGACTAATTTATATTCCAAAATCACTATCAGAGTAGAAAATTTTCTCTGTAACAACAAAACAAAATATACATGTACAAACCATAATCATAAAAATTATAAATAAATGTTTATGATAAAAGAATTTTTTAAATTTAATCATCACATTTTATGGAATTATTTCTATTCACTTACTTTTCTTTTTACAATCTATATTAAATTGTATATACTAAAAATTAATTTTATCCCATTATTCTACATCATCCTTCTATCATTTTTACTTTTCATTTATTAGTACAATTCATTACAATAAAATCAATTGAAAACTATTTTATATGTAAAATATAACCCTCAACTAGGAAACTAAACACAATAGAAACACCCCCCACTTATTTTGGAAACCAAACAAAAAATTCCAACACATAAGTTAGAGTACTATTGATAAAATGAGGATACTAGAAAGATAACCAATTTAAAACATTATCAATTTATATTTAAACTCATAATCAATTAAAAAACAAAATATTTTATGGAAGTAGTGATCTATTACATATATATATATATATATATCATTTCTCAAATAGAATGAGAGGAGTAGAATTTTTTCAACTGATGATAGGGATTCTCATTTTATGATATCATTATTGAATAATTTTAGTGTTTCAACATGATTTGGAACTCATAGTCTTGGATAAGTGACATATGTAATCAAAAAATAAGGTATGGCTGAGGGAAACCTCTTATTGTTATCATTTCTGGGGAAAGAGTGTCTTTTTTTGTAGAAATTCCATAGTTTTTTTGATCCAAATTAGGAGGATGTGGATAGAGAATACTACATCAACATAGTTTTTGATGGTGGTATCAATGTGATGCAAAATAAGGAAGTCATTCGACATGGGGTTTTCCTCTGAGTTTTTTTGACTATTGGCCATGAAACCCAATTTAATAGAGTCTAACCATGGTCCTATGTAGTTCTCAGTGATCAAATATATCAATATTGTTATTTCTTGAATGGGGAATGATAATGTTTTAAATTGACTACATTAAGAGTATTCATAGTTACATGTATAATTTTCATGAATCATGTATTATTGGTAATGTCAATCTAGGACCACGAGATCATATAAATTTTTAATAATGCCTCATCATTAACCCTCATTATAAAACTCAATCACACATCCATATACGAATCATAATTACTAATCCTAGATGACTATATTAACATCAGATAATCCTTAATGACCTTACATATTACTTGAGAATTCATATACAATTAAATTAATATAAATTTCAATGGAATATAAGGTTCTATGATCATATCCTTTTTAAGTAAATATTTACACCCACTATGTATATACACTAAATATAATTTTTGACAACCCAAAAATTAATATGAATATATCGTATGATCAAATCTCGTTAATTCTAATTTATTCAAGATAATGGTGCATTCCATTTCTGATTCATGGGTTATTGAAATTAAATTCATGAATTCTATTAATATCATGGATTAGAAGGAGGATAATAGGGATATAAAAAATAAAGGAATAATTTTTCAGAAATATAGGCCCTCCAAAAAAATTTATATCTTCGAAGTTCCTCATACTCATAAAGAAAACTCCCCTAGATTGGTGTTACCACTATAAAACCCATTAGAAAATCAATGATAAGATTAATAGAAGAAAAATAATCCCATGGAACCTGTTACATGTCCACCATATAATGTTGATTTATAGATAACTATGGTATTGTGAAAAACTCATGAATAAATAAATAAACACAGCCTACACTCAGAAATTTCATAAATGATTAAAAATCAAGATTATATTATTCATAATGAAATTAAAACCTATAATTCAATTGATTATTCCGAAAATTATGGTTTGGGATTTGTTTTTCATCATGATATGATTTAGGTGTTCAATTACACAGAGGTTGCTTCCAAATCCACATCTGTGAAGGGAGAATTTTTTTGATGTACTAAGGAACACAAACAATCTTAAAAAAATTATAAGAGATAAAGGGTCCATTATAATTTCAACAGAAGGAATCAATCAACCTTGAGAAATGAATTTTTTCTAGGAATTATTGATTTTTTTGATGCCCATGAACTATTGAAGATTATTAAATATAATGACTATAATTCCAAAGACTAAGGAAATATCTGTTGGTGATTAGAATCATTCCACTTATGAACAAGTAGGAAGAGTAGTGAGATACTATGAATTTATTAAGTAAATCGTGATGGTAGATACCGAATGTGATATGGGCACCCTATTCAATTCAACCCCAATCGTAATTAGAGAGAATCATTATATTAATTTTCCAGTTATACTAATAGAAATTGATTTGGGTAATTAATTTTATAAATGGAATCTATCAGATAAAAAATAGAAAACATTCCTGATAAATATAATAAAATGATTAAATATTGAGTGAATGTTAAAGGGAATTCTCATACATACCCCAAATGTTAAAAAATATTTTTTACAGGAATGGTAAATGTATAAAAAGTATTGAAATACTCAGTTCCATTAGAAATTATGTCTAGAATAATAAATCTATCTTATTTGGCCAGCTGGACCAAATTGAATCTTCCCTCCTTGGACTGGTATGTTTGAAAGCATGCTTTATCACATTATAAATACCATTAGATAAAATCCCTAAGTAAAAACAACTATTGGTTTGTACACATTCACCCCTATAGGAACTCCCCATGATTGTATCTAGAGAATATACGATTATATATTTCTTCACATAATATGTAATATATTATTTTATTTAGACATCAAATCCAACAATAGATACAAAAAAATGGAAAATACTATGGTTATATGGCCTTAAAATTAAAAATTAAACAATTTGTTTTTTAGTCATAAATTTATCTTTATTGACATTGAGGATCCATTATTGTCAAGATTATTATAGATTTAGGCCATAACTCTTACAAAAAACAATAAAATATTAAATTGAATCTTCTAATTATTTTACATTTTTATCATAATTTTAGACAAATAATATAATCGATGATATATTTTCTGGAATGTATTCACGATGTTGAACATGACTTCTTAAAATCCCGTTCAATCTGAAAAATCACATCAGAAACCTTTAATTACACGGGAGGAGATAAAATAATTTCATTAAGGGATACATAAATAAGTATAACTGCTAGTCTAATGAAAAAAAATGAAATACCATATAATGTTTACATTTATATTAAATGTCTATTAATAAATAGATATAAATAAATTACTTAAAAAATACACATTCCTTTTTTAAATAAAATCAATAAAATATATAGAATTCATTTAAAATTTATTTTTGTGACATAGTAATTCCTATAAAAAATAATTTTAAAACAATTTTAATTAGATTAAACATTAGTTTATCTTTAAAAATTATTATTAATGAATGATTTCGTGACCTATAATAGGGATCACCATTTGCAGATGAAATATCTAGCACAATCATGATATATAATACAGATCAAGCTTTCATATAAGCTATTTGAGGCACACCCATTTTTAATGAGCTATAATGGGGTTCAAGTGTTCGAATATGATATATAGGTCTCAAATGTTAGTAACATTGGGGTTCAACCCGTCATATAAGTTTTATAGAGCTCCTCTATTTCATATGATTCTAATGTGACATATAATGAATAAAACACATTCAACATAAAACCCATTGAAAGATGCTTTTAACCCCATTTGGAAAACATTTTCAAACAAGAATATTTAATTTTATTTTAAAACCCCATTTCCAATATCAAAACACTATATTCAATGATAAAATATTTTCAATACCAAAATAGAAAAAATAAAAATGTATTTATTCATTGAGGAAAGCATATAATCTAGAAAAAGTGGATATTAATCAAATAACATCTATGGTGGTAGAAAAGTCCCTTTCTTCAAGTATGTTGAGAATAGATTTCCCCCTCTTATATTTGTCAAATCATTCCATGAACGAAAAAATAGGTTAATTTCAAAAAAATTATCGAAACAGAAAATATATTTTATTAAAATTTATTTTGTAAAAAACATAGTTTCGAAACATTTACAACAAAAATGAAGATAGTTGGTGGAAATACATTAGAAGTGGATTTTTAAAATTAATATTCTCTTATCACCTAGGAAGCACTTGAATATTAAATCAAATTAATGAATATCATTAAAAATCCATATATATCATGATAATAGAGAAATTAATGTTATTACATGACAAATAAACTTTATATAAATATTATAAAATAATTTAGGTCCATAACATCAATATATTCCACTATAAAACGAGATTGAGACGAATACCCTTACCTTGAGTCCAACATTTCATGTGTGGTTTTAAATTAATCAATAATATGTTTATTTTAATTAATTTACTGGTTTTTATTATTTTAAAAGTTTATTTTTACTTTTATTCCACTCCATAAAATGTTATATACAATTACTTATTAAATTACGGTTAATTTGGAAATTTTTACATTATTTGGCTTGTGTGTAAAAATAACTATTGTATGTAAAATAAGGTCAAACTTCTCACTATATAAGTATTTATAGAATAATAATCATCATATAATTATCATAAATATAAATCAATTATTTATTCATAAAAAATCTTGGATGATGATTATTACAAATTCACCAACATTACAATCATGTAGATTGTTGGTCATACGTAGAGATGAGTAACATTCTAATTATTCTAATTGTCATTATAGAATGAAAAAATATTTACCATTAAATAATAATAATATTTTCCTGTTTACAATATTATATAAATACATTTACTTAATTATATTATTCTGGTGATGTTGTGATTAGAAAAGCAGAATCATATCTCGTTGGGGATGTTTTATTCCACACATCCTTGAATGACATTGTCATTTTTTTAGTGAGAGAAAAGATATAAAAATTATATATTATATTTTTAGAAATATAATTATTTAATAAATATTAGATTTAGTTAATTCATGTTATATATATTGATTACATTTACCCTCGTTGATATTTAAATAATATGTTATTGAAAAATGATTATCATCACTTCAGGAGGTGGTAGTCCTCCTTACACATTAGAGAAGATAGCATATCACATATGTTATGAAATGTAAAAAATGGTTTATATTATATATTAAATCTATATTAATAAAAATATCATGCATACAATATATATATATTTTATAAAATTTATTTACATCAATATTCCAAATTGTGTCTGATGGTTGGGGGAAATCGATTTACTTTCTTTCACAAGGCAGTAGTCCAACAAACACACAAATAATGACTTTATAACCCTTTTTATAGAAGTGAGTTTTATTATAGGACATAACCAAAACAAAAAAATTAGTATGTTTTGGAAAATATGTGTATTATATAATTATTTTATATGAATAATTTTATGGGGCATAAAATTATACAAATAAAAAATAAAGAATGATAAACATCACCCCTTCTTCTAGTAACTCATTCTGGTTTTCTGTAATGGAAACCCTTGGATAGATTTCATGCCAAATTAATTCTTATAAAATTATAGGATGGAATATTGAAATTTATATTGTAATTCTATAGCTGGTTTAAAGTTCATGATGTTGGTGAGGATAGTAGATATGGGGGCTTTATAAAGGAAGTGAGTGGGAAACATGTATATATTTAAATATGAAATTCCACCCATGTGATTAAAATTTAAATGCGCAAAAATAATTCACTAAACTAGGTAAAATAATGTATAATTTCATTATATTGGTTCTTAAAAATTATGTTTATGATTTTTCCCAATTATTATTAATACTTAGTCACATGGTAATTCATATTATTTACATTAACAGTTCAGATTAATATTAATTTATTCACTAATAATTTTGGTATAAAATTATAATTACAATAATAAATATGTTATATTATTATTATTCTATATATTGTAACCATTTTTTCTAATCTAACTCACAATAGTGGGAAAATTAATTTTATTATTATTCTTATGGAGTCGGTGTGAAAATAGTATTTTCATAAGTGTGTTTTCTTGAAAAATATTATTCTACATTACAACTATAAACAAAAATAAAAATTATAATACACTAAATTAATAATTTTTAACATATTTTATACATATCATAAAAAACATTACCGATATGGGATTATTTTAAATAACTAAACAGTTGAATATTATTTCTTTTATAATTGTTTTTATATAATATTTACATTAAACACAAAAACAAAATTATATTAAAAACCATATAGTTTAATTAATTAAAATTATGTGGGAAAAAATAAATTATTATTATAGATGTTACTAAAAATTATTAAAAATATTAATATTTTCAATTACTTTTTTATAAAAATATATCACTTGTTTTTTAAAAACTCAATTTTTTTCAAAATTTCAATAAAAAATGAAACTTCTCATAAAAATGAAAAATTATAATCCTATGAAATAATTTAAATTCTTATATCAAAAAATTATTTGATATTTTCAAAATATATTAATATATGTTTTTATGTTTAATTTTAAAACACATTTCCCATTAAAAGCTGTCAAAACATTATTAAATTTTTTTAATGGATATAATAAGATTTGTTCTTATATTTTTACTATAAAATCAACATGTTTAATGAAAAAAATTTATTGAATAAGTTATGTATTAAATTACTATATAACATTAAATAATATTAATGAATATTTTTTATTTGAATAAAACACCTTCTGCGCATAATATTATATTTTTTTAAAACATTTCATTTATATTCAATCAGTTTTCAAATTCATTTATAATTCATTTGTCCTGAAATTATTTATATGTGTAAATAATATAATCCATAATTCTATTAATCTTATACGTATCCACCATTCTAATGGATTGTTTATATTGTTAATATATATCATGGTTCGTTCACATTTGCTTTGGCATTTTGAATATGTTGTCAATCGTAATATTTTGAGGGTTTCATGAAACACAATCTAAAATGAGTGTTTCATGTAACCGATGACAAAGTCATTGTTGAGTTCCACTAACTCTATGGAAACTAATTAAATGGTTTAAAAAATTTTAGTTTTTTACATCCTATAACCCTTTATAAAAAATCGAACCTAAAAACTTGAACATTATCTTGCAAGTCAACTTTGTTACATTGATTTTGGTATTCACACATCATAAAACAGGGTTAATAAATAACATTTTAATAATATAGAAAATGAAATATGATGTTCAACTAGCATACCACAAAAATAGGTTCCCAAATAGTTGATCATTTTTTTGAATAAAATTGAGGTGTAAATAATTATAAAGATTGATTGAGGCCACTGATTACAAATAAGTGAATGATAAATGGAAATTAAAGGGCCTCCAACCAAACAATTTGTGCGGATCACAAAGGACATCGATTGAAAGAAAACTATGGAATTATGATATCGGTTTTTATTCAAGATAATTTTCCATGACTAGATGAATATATTTACTATTTAGGAATATAAGGAAATATGTATTATTGAAATAAATCTATTTTATAAGAACAAGTTAATCCTCATAATATTCCATGATATATAAATAGCATCCATAAAAAAATTTATTAATAAAAGGTCATATAAACCATAATTATTATCAGTACCTAAAACTAATATCAAAAAATTAAACGAATTATAATCTATATATTGAATCCTTATATAAACATCAAAATACATCATCCAAAAACACCTTAATCGCTTTATGATATCATCACCTAAACCCTTATAAATAGAGTCTAAATAATTGAACATATGATTAAAATTGAAATAATATAAAACCCCATGGAACTTCCATTAGTTCAGAAGATGTCCAAATATCAATTATAGAAGTACAAAAAGAAATTCTGCCACTTTTTCATCAAATTATGAGGACTTAGACAATATAAATAACTTCAAAAACATGTCATCATAATTGAAAAAATCATGAAAACTATTAAATATCACTATTGACTAGTTATCGAGTATCTTATTCTAGTGTTGTTCTGTTAGATTTTCATTGGAATCACGAAATATATGACCAAACTAACCACAATAATAAAACATTATAGATCTTGAAAAACATTCCAAAAAAATTAAATTACAACAAATTAAAAATGTACTGTGATTACCTATATAATTTATTGTGGGTTTCTCATCGATTTGCTTATATATTGACCATTTCATACTCCTTTCTTCCCAATGCACATAGGGGATGGAAAATTCATTCAAAACATTCTCCTCATAATGATCAGAATTCTTAAAAATTTTATATTATTATGAGACCAATAAATAATCTATTTGTGGATATTATCCTATGTTAAATTTGTTATGTTTACTATAAATGTCATGAAAATTTTCTGAGGAAATCATGGAAAATCAGGTGACGTTTTTTTATATGTAGCCATAGAATCATCATCATTATTCATTAATTTGAAGATTTTATTTTGCATCTATATTTGAAAAACCCTAAAGAAATATTTCATAAGGAATTTATCCTTCAATTTTCCTCATTCAACGAAATCATGATTATATTTTTTCTTTCACATTCATAACCACAACTACCATTGATAAGATGTACATTGAAAATAATAATTGAAATATAATTCCATTAGACATTACAAACCTCCCATGACAATAAATTTCATTCCTAAACCTCTGATCCACCATTAGTATACCTATATAATCATACAATTGACATTAATGGATATGAAATTATTTCTGAATAATATAAACCACATTACAAAATAACATCACTAAGGACCGTAATTGATTAGTGTCATTGGAAATGAGTATATATAATATTCTTATCCTAGTAATAGATCATAATAATATTGATAAAAAATCATCACCATCAGTACTCCTACATAAAACCATTATTCATACCCTGTGGAGAAGAAACAATAGAAAGGGATTAGCTCTTTTTCTCATTATGGGTAAAAAATGTAGATATGCAGTTATATAGATTTGAATAGTGATATGAGAATGCCTTCATAACATTATAAGTTAATAATGTGCATATAAATTAACATAAAAATGAGTCATTTAGTAAGGATTGGGAGTTCATAAGACATGAATCATAAAGGAATCAAGAGCATAAACCAGGAGATCATAAAACAATAATAAGACATTGAATTTTGGATGATTAATAAAAATTAAAAATTATTCCCATTCTTGTCAAGGACTGCTACCAATTCCACCATAATAGTCATGGTCCTTTTATGGACTGAAATTTCTCTGGATTCCCTCTATGTGTTTCTATCCATGAATCAGATGAGTTTATAGCCTTGTATTACTAAATTTTGTTCTCTCCACTTTGTAGCCCTATATTTCTCTATCAGGATCACTCCTCAATCAATTAAATTCACACTAAACTGTTCTGAATTATCATTCAATACTTATCCAGTCAATGTCATAATTATTTGAGTTCATTCTTCATTGTATTCCTCTCATACTGAACCATGTTAATTCCATCTTCCTACAATCTCATTCTGTCCAATTTTACTCCTTGTTCTATCCCTAGTATACTTATGAGATATAAATCAATACCCATTTCAAAATAGGTTGATATAGGTACCACACATCACATAATAAAATCATACATACATGACCCAAAAAATAATAAATCATTCATTATATCATGGCCCATAAAAAGATATGGGTTTCATATATATCATATCATATCGCATGTATTAAATGTATATTACAAACATTACATTATATGATAACCAAGGAAAATAAGATACGATTTATGAAAATTTCTTTATATATTATCCCATAAAAAAGTTGGTTTCATATCTGTAGCATCCATACTCTATTAGTTTGCTTGAGTTAAGGATGAATTACTATCTGTCATTTAGTGACATACACAAGGTGCCAATGGTTGTAAACAAATACTAGGATCTCAAATACAATTGGGGGGAAATATTCCTTTTTCTATGAAATAAATAACCCAACCATACACAACATAAAATATAACAACTAAATAATGCATGAAAACATTGTATACAATATAATATCAAATCTAACTACCATCAGAGTTCCCTAGCGGAACAAAAAATTGATAAAACACAATGACTTAAACACATAACCCAAAACCTACCCACATGAACTATGATACAACTAGACAATAAAGCCCATGTATCACACTGTATCACCAATGAAATATGATAACAATACATTTCATGTTCCCTGATAGACATTATTAGAAAATGACTCATGATTCAGAGAATGTAATAGTAATAAAACTAAATAAGATTTTCCTAAATTACTTCTATAATCAGGATACTTGGGTAGAAAATGTGGTAATAATTATGGAAATATATTTTAATAAAACATTATAACATATAAATAAGGATGAAAATTAAATTAAAAATTACATAAATGTCATATCATGACAGTTTTCTATTCCAAATAAAATTGAAATGAAAAAACAATACAATACATTAAATAATTTCAATAATTCCATGTTTGTAAAACTCATTACATTTCATATAAATATAGACAAACACTCAATCATACAAGCTTGTAGATAGTATTGATGGTAGAACATCACGTCCATAACCCATCCCTTTGATGTTGGTACATCAAGAATAATATCCATCACATTTAACATAGGATTAACAATTTATGGAAAAACCATGACAACCAAATATTTTCCAAAAAAATTAATTAAAATATATCTTTATTGAAAACTACATTTCTGTGCATGAGAACTAGTCAATATTTATAATATTTTCATTTTAAAAGAAGTTTTCCACTTTCACTTTTAACCAAAATAATCAATATCCACATTTTCAATAAAAAATCACAAATTTATGTTATCATCATCCATAACACAACCTTTTCAAAAATAAATATCATTAAAAATAATAAATTTTGAATGAATACATCATGTTTTAATAATATTTTTTCCATGTGATTCCAACTACAATATAAAATATTATGAAAATGATGAACGAAAATAATTATTCATCAAAACTAGGTTGAATATAAAAAACACACATTTGATCTCTTCCCGTATCATAAAAAAGTAAAATATAAATTTTAATGGAATTAAAAACCATAGATATATCTGTATTATATAAGATATAAGAAACTGAGAGAGTGAATATGATCTGATCTTAGAAAAAATAGATATAAAAAACAAGACCTAACAAGGATCCAGACATAAACAAACCTTGATTAAACATTGGAATACATCTAGTTCAATGGGTAATGTCTCCAAAACATTGTGTTGAAGAAATATTGTGTCATGGACCTAAATTAGGAAAAAAATTGGACATTGTGGTGAAAATTTTTGTGACTGTTTTTTAAGATATCACATTTAAATCCAATAATGTTAGTCATGCTGTTAGGCCATAGGTGTGGTAACTATGCATCATCCCCTCCCTCAAAGAGCATTGTGCTGGTATGGACTACAATGTTTGAAAAACCTTGCACTGACAATTTCAATTTTCTCAGTTCCATAATTCATAGTTACACCTAGGATCCCATATGATTTGGTCAAACCATGAACCATAAATGTGTTCCTATCTTGTGCCACCATGTCTCATAGTTAATTTTTTTCTATAGTCATTTCACAGTTTCCACTAACCATTATCAAAATAAAAACCTTTATAAAAGCACCAATAAATTTTAAACACCCACCAAACACTCTCTGAACCTCACATATACACATTAAATACGTAAAAAGAAAAATTAAATGATTAATAACTCAAATACAAGGGTGTACATTCTCCCCACCATTGGACATTCAATCCCCATAATGTAGAAATCCACCAGTGTCTTGAAAGCGGTCGATCCATTTCTCATCCAATTTCACCAATCATTCCTATGTATCTTCTTGAATTTGACCATTTTTCAACAATCCCTAACCTATAAGATTGATTTTTATTATAGAAGACATTTTATTTCCCATCAATAATCTTCACCGATATAAGATCCACCAATGCATCCACCTAATGTTCTACATCATCCCATTGAATCACATCTTCATGATCAGGCTGAAAGTTTTAATACTATGATACATCTAACACATTAAGCACTAAAATGAACCATGGTGATATTTTTACTGATATTCCACTATACCAACACATTCTTGAATCTATAAAAGGTCCATTCTATAGAGGAGGTAACTTGTCAAACCTCTCATAAAATTAGGAACATGTCTTGTAGATATCCTAAAGAACATGATCACCCACATTGTATGGAACCAGTCTCTGATGATGATCTACACACAATTTCAAATGACTATATGTTGTCTCCACCAATTTCCTAATCTACAGAATATTCTTTATTTTTTCTTGGGAAAGAATATTTACAACCAGTGAGGTGTCAATTGTTTCCACCCAACAATGATTGAATATAAATGAAACCAATAAAATTCTTCAAAAGGAGACATATATATCATTGTCTGATAACCATTGATATACTATAACTGCACTAACTAATCATGTACTTCGCATGGGCCACAAAAATACATTACAAAATCTCACATTATGTCTTCGAAAAATATTAACATCCTTTCGTATTTCCATTATATCTTATAATGATACACCCTTCTCATAGTTAGGTCAGTCCCAATGGATTTATATGAGGACATCAAAAAACATGATGTAATCAGCAAATATCTATCTAAAACTATCAAAATATGTATTCCATTCCTATTTACCATTTTTTGGATACAAATATTTTACATGACCTCCACTATTTAATATTATCAAATAGGGATGAAATGTGTCAATTTTGTGAGCTGGTCTACTAAAACACACATCAAATAATGATTCTGAATAGTTATATGGAGACCTGCTTCAAATTTCGTAGGTATATTCACAAATATTTAATTAGGAATAGATAAAGAATGCAACATACATGATTATCATTGATGATATAACATAACAAGATTACATGTAAAGAATTTTAGTACTAACTCATCGACATTTCATTTCATACTAAACCACCAAAACATTCCTTTCAATGTGTTATAAAACATTTATAATTCCAAAATAAATATACCATCCTGAATGGTGGTAAGCGTGAATAATTTTTTCCTTCCATGACATAGGTATGACAAGCCAATCTCAAAACCCCAACATTGGACTCCTATATATCCTCTGTCCCATTATGTTTCCCAACCATTATGTTTTTACTAATAAAAAATCATTCTTAAATAGACATTTTTTATGTTATAAATTTTTATTCCAAAGAATGGAATAAATAAATTTGAATGAAACTACAACATCACCTTGGTATTAAATTTCCATGATAATGTCTACTATCACTAACATCAACTTCCACTAGTCTAATGCCTCTTTTTCTAGCTTAGTATATTATTTTCTTATTAATACATATTCCACTGTATTTATTTTACCTAGAGTATAAATCATGTGAATGTAAAATATTTTCAGATAATCTATATATATTATATTCCACATGTTCAAATATTTTTTTTGAATATATGTTTCAAACTCATATGATCATTAAACAAAGTTAATAATGATTTAATGTTTTTAAATCATTGACTATAGATGCTAAATAAAAATCAAGTGATTGATCATTTTTCTCATGAAACAAGGATCTATAATAATCCATAATAAGAAACATGATCTCTTTTCATGATAACACATCCCTACCTAGATCTTAAAGTATCATTATACTCGATGAACCATTATATAGATTCCTAAAAATCATATTTTTTTCTAATGTAAGGCTACATTGAATCTCTTAAAAAGGCATTTGACTTTACTCATTTCATTTTAATGGAATATTTTTTAGTGTGAAATATTTCATAGGTGAAACTAGTCATGAAAATCATGACCAATGTTCCAGTAATAACCAGATACATCCAAGAAATGGAAAATCTCAAATACATTCATTGGAGGGATCAAAGAGTTAAAATACACTATCACTTACAATCCCCAAAAACATCTATTGAAATGATTACATTTCCATGTAAATGTTACTATTTTATAAAAATCACACATCAAAATAAATTTATACCGAAGATGATCTTTCATGATTCCCAACATTGTCAACATGTGTTTCTCATTCTCATCCCTTTTTCGTGAATACACCAATATTTAATCAATAAAAAATACCACAAACAAATCCAAATATATTAGAAATATCATTTTCATCATTTCAATAAGTACTGATGGTGCAATCCTAAGACTGAAAGAAAAGACCAATTATTCGTAATGTCCATATCTAATACATAAAGATGTCTTTTGAATATTTCCCATTTGAAACCACAATTTGTAATATCATGATCACATGTCAAAATTATAGAACCATTGAGAACCACTAAATTGATCGAATATATCACCAAAACCAGGATGGTGATATTGATTCATTATCATAACATTCATATGGTTATAATAATCCACACATAGCTAAAGTGTTCCATATACATCCTATACAAACCAGAATGGTGCTGCACATAGTGAGGTTTTAGGCATAATAAACACTTTTCTTTCCTACCCATACAACTACACATTCATTTCTCTTAATTATTATGGATCCATTAAATGATATGGAAGTGATATACGAATTTTCCTCACAAAAATATTAATCCTAAACTCCACTTACATTTTTGGTGGAAACCTAGATAAATGTTTAGGAAGATATCAAAAAATAGGTCAATAACATCTTAAAAAAAATTATTCCCAGTATCTTCCAATAATCCCAATGTCAAATATACCAAACCATTATAAGATTATTCAATCTGTAGGTCCCAAAAAAATACATTTCACTGCCATTTACACTTTATTCCCCTATAAAGATATGTTTGATGCTATCGAAAATCATAAAATTGGCCCCTCAGGTATATCAATCAATTTGAGCCTTAAAATTTGTCAAACAATCCATAGTCTGGATAATATCATATACATACATCTCATGTATATATAAATCTCATCCAAATATTATCCATCAATAGTTATAGAACATTATTTTCACATAATGTCTTAACAATAACTTTGACCAAGAGTATATTACATATTCAAAACAGATGGCATCATATCAATAATAAAATAGATTAATTAAAAAACATGAGGATAAAAAAGATAACAGGATTCATCAATATCAACAAAAGATTTCAAAAAATTTGAAATTAAAATCATTATTCCTCTCACCCTCGTTAGTCCAAATTTAAAATCCACAATAATATTTTTATGATTTGGATAATTGCTTTCATAGAACACTTTGTTCTTTATTGACCTATTTAGATTTTCCTTAATGAGGAGTAGTATTATTCCTATAATCATTATGGCTAACTTGGTTCTACTGATGTTTTTTATTCTACTACCATATTAATGTAGATGTATAAGCCATTTGCAACACATCATAAGTATCCCAAACATTAGACCTAAGTGAACTTCTACAATAGTGCTAAAGATACCCTATTTGGGTACACATGTAGCATGATATGGTTATCTTTCTACATTATCATTTTAGTTGTCTAATGAACCACATGGAAAAAAATTTCTCTTTCTATTTGTATTTTTTAGCTTATTTTTTCACCCATCCATCTGAATCTCACGCATCCCACTACACTAGAAATATTTTTTCCTCTACCAATTTCTCCCAACATAAGAGTTTGCAGAGTTTCTCATAAAAATACTCATGACACTCTTCCCATAGCTCCTGATATGTCCAATTCTTCCATAGTATCTCTTTTTAACATCGCTAGGTATAACATTATTCAAATAATTGCAATCTTTGAATGAATTTTTTTCCTTGTCCACGATAAAAACTGTATTTCTTTAAAGTCACAATAGTAGTAAAATGAGGTTAAAATAGGATTAAATTCATAATTTAAGTCATCTACTTTGTCACTATGAGGTTATCCTACTTATAATAGAAAACGTATGTGTTCATTCAACTATGAACAAGAGGGGAAGTAAATTTTTATTAAACAATTCATCAAATTACTCTGAATAAGTTCTATGGTATAATTTATTCTGAATTGATAAACCCCACATTAGTCATGTTGTATTCTCCAATATATACCTCACCATCTTGACTCTCTGGTCTTCTAGTGTGCTGAAGAAGTTTAATATTTGATTCATCCTATCAAGACACACATCTTTCTTCTCTCGTTCTGATTCACACCAATAGATGGGTGGATTCAACTTCTGGAGATGAACAAAAGGATTCATATTCCTTGATTTATCCTTCGGGTTCCCTCTATTCAAAACCAAAACATCATTGACTATCCACTGAACTATTTTTGGTTCACATGTGGATTAGGTGTATCCCCATTTTCCGTACCTTCATCTAGTTGGCGTGTACGATTCCTACTAGGTTTCATTCTCTATAAAAAAAATTCCATAATCCAAACACACTAGAAACTAAAGGATTAACAATTTAAAATCATCACATAAAAATATCCCAACAATACATTCCAAAAATCAATATTTCTACGTTTATCCATTTTTTACAATTTATCCATACTTTTGAAAATCATCCCATTCTTAAAATATCCATTTTATACGTTTTCTAATATCTTAAATCAGAAAAAAAAAATCAACACTTGTCAAAAATTAACATATTTTCTCGAAATCATACATCATTATGCAAAATGAAATATGCACTCTTAGTTGGAATTCATTTATAAAATTAATGTAATAATATTCTCATTGGATAAACCCATGAAAATGAGTTTACAATTCTAATATGTTTCTCAAAAACACATATGTGACCAACACCCGGAGACATTATGTTCATCATAAAATGGTTAGATACATCATTTTATATTCTATATTTTACATATAATCAATCCTACTTATTTATAGTAACCCAGTATATGTAATAGATTAGAATGAATAAAATATTCGATACTAACACAACTGATAAACAAGTATTGAACAATCATGTACTAATTTTATTTCAATGTTCAAAAAATATGATGCCACTTTTCCCACAAATATATTTTTTTGGGAAAATACTAATACCATTTGTAAAATAAAACTCCTCGTCATTGTTTTTAATAAAGGTGTAATTTCAAATTTTACCTAAGTGAAATCCATGATGTTTGAAAGTCCAACAATAAATTAAAAGTGATTAAATACATTTGGAGACTGATATACCACTTCTATAAATAAAAAACCCAACCAAACATACTATAAAACAAAAAACATAATGATGCATAATAATAATGTATACAACTAATTATCAGTTCCAACATCCATTAGTGTTTCACAACTAAATATAAATATTAAAAAATCAATGATTCCAAATCAGAATTCCACAATGTCCGCAAATCCGTCAATATCCAACCCTATAATACATCCCATATCTGATGATGCACCACCAATGAAATATTATACCTTTACATTATTTGTATATTGATAAACAATATCTTCAAAATCACCAATGTTCTAAACAAAGTGTGATTATTGTAGCACTACAGGATTTCCCAAAATGACATCCCTACTCATGCAACTATGATAAAACCTATGATAAAATTTATTTAAAAAAATTTAAAAATTTTGAAATCATTTATGAAGAATAATAACCATTATCCAATAATATTTTTTTCATATGAAAACAATTTTATTTAACAAAGAATATTCAATAAAAAACGAAAAAAATACATTTATAAATGTCATTAATTCCATTTGGTATAACCAAATTCCAATTTACATAACCTAACACATGCATTCAATCAAGCTATATTTGTTTTACTATTAATGGTGGACCGTCACATCCATAACTCATCCCTTTGATTGTGGTACTTCATGACCGATATCTATTCCATTCAACTCACACATAACATTTTAAACTGAAACCATTCCAAAAGAATCATCATAAACCCATCTTAATAAAACAATATCATTATTTAAAAACAAATATCCATGCATTATAACCTAATAACCATTTTATTTTTTTTTATTTTAAAATTAAGACACCACATTCATTTTTCATCAAAATGCCCAATGTCCATAATTTCATAAACTTTCACCAAAGAAGGATTTTATAAAGATTTGAAAAGATATTTCAAAGTAAATTTCAATCAATAGAATCAATATAATACAATGACATCTTATACGAATTAATTGATTCAATATTATAATATCCAACCTGAAAAAATATGTTAAAAATTCAAATTCTCAAATAAAACCACATTAAATGTCAAAAAAAATATAGTATATCTATTTATCTGACAATAAAAAATAAGAAAATTATAATTATTGAAATGAAACCATTATTTATATACATATATGAGTATATATATGAAACTGATAGAGGGAAGATGAATATATCTAAGAGAAACAACAAAAATTGAAGATGAGCTAAGGGAATCGTTCTTCAACAAACCAAGAAAACACTATGGATGAAGTATGTTTCAATTGGAAATATCTCCAAAACTATAAGGATGAGGGAAACCTAAGATTGGACCAAAAAATTAGGGGAATAAGTTTTATAGAGATGAAAATGGGTGATATTAACTTTTTAGGCTCTCACTTTTAAACCAAGGATGGTTAGTCTCACAGTTAAGAAAACTGTGTGGTAACTATGCTCAATCCCCTACCTCATGGGAAACCATGCATTATTGGATATCATGGTTAGAAACACTATGAAACAACCATGAATATTTTCACTATAAAATTTTAATTGATACACCACGGTGGCTACACAGTTTGTCTGAACTCCGTACTTTAACCATACTCTTTTCTTGAGCTCCCTATCTCACTGTGTATACATTCCAATAAAATATTCATAGTTTTCCAAAAACCATAATTAAAAAATACAAAATTATAAAATCTCCAAAAAATTACAAATGATTCTAAATTCTCCAAAAATTCACCCAAATATTTTATATACATAAAAATAATAGATAAGTGGTTACATGGATGAAACAAGGGGTGATAAAATATGTATTTTATCATGGTATGACTCTTGTAAGAGAAATAATATTCATAAAAAATCTTGTCATCATATGAATAAACAATTATTATGATTATTAATAATGTAATAATTGGATCATGATCTCATTAATTTATTAAATAAATCAAAGGATGACACCATATATTGTAAAAAATATATTGAATGATCATTTAAAATATTTGTTGAGGAAAATACTCAATAATGATTTCAATGTTTCCCACAACACAATAAAATATTTGAAACATAGTATCCATTAAACAATAACTTTGAATGAATCTAAAAATATAACTAAAAAATTATGAATTATAATATAAATTACCCAATTATGTTATATACACCTTGTAATAGAGAATATGTTCATAGAATAACTGGTGTATCATAGAAGGGAATTTGAGACAAAATTAATTTACAATTTCATAAATTTTTAGACAAAAAAACCAAGAAAGATAGATTGTGAAATTGATAATTAAATACCCATAAATAAATAATACAAATCATTTAATACATTTATGGTAATTATATACACCTCATAAATCATTTTAGTGGTGCATAATGAATAAGTCTCATAAAAATAAAAGTGAGAAAAGAGAGACCATTCCACTTCAGTAACCATTGAATCGTGATAGAAAAGAAATAATAACATAAACTGAAACATATATTATCATTACAGAAATGACATTAATTATATAACAGGTCATTGGGATTTATATACACCATATAAAATAAATGAGTTTTTAATATTCCATGTATCTCGTAGAAATATAATTTGTGATGAAATTACATTAATTTTAATAAAGAATGTTTCCTTACTAATTCTATATCCATGTATAATAAATATATTATTATTATTAATATTACAGAGACCCATATTATTATATCAATTTACATATTTAATTTCAATGTGACTTTATATTACGTATTTATTAACAACTCCTTGTTAATGTTACAATTCTTATACTATCTTCTTTTTCATATATTTATTGACATATTACTCTTTTTCCAATACATAGATAATCATTTACATTTTTAAAGAATGTAAAACCTAATATAAATATCTTATATATTAACAGTATATATACATATTAAAATCTATGAAATAATGGGATATTAAAAATAATACATCATTCATGGTGATGGTAAGACATACATACACATGAAAACTATTTTTGCATTCTAGTTTTGTAGAAAAAAAAGTAAATGACATATATATACATAATATCATAAAAATAAAACATGAATTTTATATATGTCATATAATTTTCCTAACCTCATTATTAATATATTCCATTTAATGTGTGAACGAATCACATTTATCTGAAGAGGAGGTAGTCCACACTTCCAGAAATGATGTTATCATATTTACAAAAAAATGATATCAGAAATGTATGTAATATAAAATATTTACCACGTAATAAAATTATTATATATGCCATCTATATTATAAAAAAAATTATTTCTATTATAATTCCTACCCCTAAGAGGTGGTTAATGATAAACAAACATCATTTTTGTGACGTAGTAGTTTGTCGTACTCAAAAATAGTATGTTTGTTACCTATTACAAATGTCTCTATGTGAGTGTACGTAAAACCTATAGAATAAAAATATCTTTTTTTATTTATGATAATTATTTTCATTATATAATAATTAAATAATTATAATTTATGTGGTGGATAATAAAAGATAAAACTAATGATATTGTTGAAGGATGTTACCTCTTGTTTGAATAAATCTTTTTGGTTCGAACCGAAGGGCTTCATTTTTTAAAATTATAACCATAGTGAGTCATCTAGGTTTATATCATGGACTATGGGATCTTATTTGGTTAGTTTTTAGGCTATCCATTATGTTTTGAGATATGTATGGAAGGGGAATATTTAATTCCTTTTTATAGAGTAGGGGAGTGGTATTCTTATCAATACAAAAAGATTAACAATATTGGCGCGTCTCCCTTACCTCATGTTCTTCCAAAATGGGAATGTAATCGAGTAATGTCACTTTGTGGTCATGAAAAACCTCTTTCACATTGTAAGAACCCGGATCTTCGTTTCATGTATGTTTTTCCTTTTTCTGGAGTTTCTAAGAAAAATGAACTTTCTAGATATTTTTGAAGTACACGCCATGTACTATTTGAGTACACGCCATGTACTTGTCTCTGGCTCGAAGTCGTGTGTTGGTCATGCCAGGGCCACACACACGGTGTGTAAGGGTGACGTGGAGGCCGATTTTGACAAAGTACAAAAATACCCAGTACACGCCGTGTACTTTTTTTTACTAAACGGATCGGGGTCTCGCCTGACGAACATAAACACCTCCGTCTAAGTCACGTTGGTTTCAGAACGACCCGTATGGCTTGATCATAGATGAGCCCAAGTCTCCTCATATGTTCTCCGATTAAAGCACGATCGATTGCATTGGAATCATAGCTGTAAGATCTTCCTTCTGCTTGAGCATCATCTTCTGATTTCCTCTACGTTTTCGAGTTATTGTAGGTTGTGCATTATATGCATTTTCCCAGATCTACGACATTCTAAGGGGAATCAATCGTCTTGATTCTGGTATATCGATCTACTATGATCGAGGTAGGTGGTTTGTGCCTTTCTGTTCAAATTCGATGAGTATATTGTGCAAATTCCACAAATTCCCTAGGGAGGGGAATTGTGGGCTTCCTATTTTTCCCTGATGATTGCCTGTTTTTCTTGATTACTATAGTAGAGGTTTATGATTGTGAGTAGTGTAATTTACTTTGTGCTCACGTTGCTTTTCCATTCTTTTTGTACTGTTTAGTGTTGCCAGTTTCCATGCCTAATTGTAGGATAGTGGAACTGTTGCTTTATTATTTCTTTTGAGCCATAGAATGATAGCCACGTAGTACATGAGGATTACTTGGATGATGTACGTGCACTGAGCATGTTTATTTTCACACATGACTGTGAATACCTAGTCTACCAGACCATAGGGAGAATTAACGTAAGGGCTTCTCCATAGTGTCTTTTAATACGATGCAAGACCACATGGGGAATTGATGATGAGTGCTTCCCCAGAGATTCTGTAGTTCCTCGACACAGGCCACAGGGGGAATGAGATGTTGAGTTCTTTCCCAGAGAGCCTTTAGTACGATACTAGACTATAGGGGGAATTGACGGTGACTGCTTCCTCTGATAGTCTATTAATTTCATAGCTGAACCAGAGGGGTGGGACTGTGTGTGCCTCTTAGAGGGTTTCTAGTACTTCAGTTGAACCATAGGGGTTAGGATGAGAGAGCTACCCAGAGGGTTACCTATTTTCATCCATTTAATGGTTGCTTACTTGTGTACTTATTTGTTAGAACTATGGATTGTAGTTGTTGTGTGCATTACTCTTTACTGGTTTCTGCACTTTTACATTCCTTATTTTAAATTACTATTAGGAAGAAATATTTGGGTGATTTCCTAATGGGATTTTATCTCACACCCTGTTTGGACCATGCTTTTGGGCCCAAAAAGACTATTTTGCTGCAGGTACAGATAAGGGCAGACGCCCTTCTACTTCAGGTTCTCGATTGCACTGGAGTTGGAGATCATGGGACAGATCGGTGGCTTGCGATGCTGAGGAGTTACTTTGTTTTCATTTGTACATTGTTATTAGTTGTACTTCATCACATTGGATTGTTTACTGCTTTCCATAGAAAAATGTACCATGTTTCATCATTATTGTTTTATACATTGCTTCTGATGTTCTGTTCAGTTGTTGTATGTTGTTTATTAATTCCACTATTGTGTCTGGTTGTTTTTCTACCGTATACTTTACCTAATGAGGGCATAGTTTACCCACAGATACACCAAGTCTCTAGCTGCTAGTCGACAGCCTCTGGATTTTGGGGAAACACTCTTGAGGTCATGTGGTGAACCGGGTACGGGGCACCAGTGGAGGGGCTCCGGATTCGAGTCATTACAAAGTTGTATCAGAGGAGTTATTTTCTCTTTCTTTACTGTGTGGAGACTTTAGCCAGGGATAGGATAGATTCAGTAATTGGTACTAAGCTGTGTTCAGGAGTAGCTAACCCATGTACAGGGAAAATCCATATTACCATATTAATTTCAGTTTCTGGTTTTGAGATTTTATGGTGATTTGATTTCACCTAGAGTGATTCACATGACTTGTGCTATTATTTTTTTGATATTTCTGTTCTATTTCTGTCGCAACTCGATGAGATGAGGGTATTCCATCTCATGCATCATATATGCACTTGTAGAAATCACATTCCATTCATTCTTGTCATGCCATCTATAGTGAATTAGTAATTTCATACTGTTGTGATAGACTTGTGTAGACTATGCATGATGTTATGATAGATGCATGATATATTCTCTACAGTTATGTTAGAAAACTGGTTGTGTTGTTCTTTTCTTAAATGAATTCCAAATTTTGATTCTTGAGGTGTTATGGGCCCTCACGGATAGAAATATGGCACCTCTTTGCCACGTTTTCATTGTTTTTGGGCTTCTATGTAGTTTCTAAGCTACTGCCCAGAAAATCCCAGAATACACAACGTTTACTTTTCGGAGACACGCCGTGTAGTTTTCACAACGTGTCACTGACCGTTTCAGTAGAAATATCATGTCATGAGAATATATTTAGGAACACACCATTTATGGTAGGTACACGCCTTGTAGTAATGGGCCGTGTACCTAGTCGTGTCACTAACAACACAGGTTATGGCAGCTCGGGTAGCACACTCCATGTTGTAACGGAACACGCCGTGTAGTACCTTCCAGGTATCGGGCCGTGTCACGAACAACACGGGTCAGTGTGACCTTCTCTCAGACATGTCGTGTTGCATTGGAGAATGTCATGTAGTCTTTCTATGTACCCAGCCATGTCACAAACAACATGTGATGGTGTCACCTTTCCTATACATGTCGTGTTTTTTCAGAGCACGCCGTGTAGATGGCCGTGTGTTTAACAACACGGGCCACCGAAGCTCTATCCCCTACACACCCTGTCCGCATGGAACACGCTGTGTAGTCCTATTTTATGAAAACCGTGTGGGTTAGTTGTGTAAGGGACTCAGACATGGTAGCAGTTTTCAAGTTCACGCCATGTTTGGGGTCAACACGCCCTGTAGTTTTAGGTGTACATGACTTGTAGTGCAGGAGTACACGCCCATGTTAGTGGCTTAAGAGGACACACAGTATAGTTTTTATACACGTCTTGTAGTCGAGTTTTGTAAACTTGTTTGTTTTTCTTCCCCTGTTCCCCTTATTGTTCTCTTGTGTTCTCTTTCCTTGTTTTCCTAATCTAATGTGTACTTTTGATCTTTCAGAGCTATACCTCCGAGACATCCTCCTGTCATATGTTTGTCGCCATGCAGTGATCAGACGCTAGACAAAGCTGATCAAGGACTTCTTTCCGATCCTCTAGTCGGGCCAGCCTTGGCACTGGCTATTATACCAGTTGCAGTCGTTGATGTGCAGTTTAGGGAAGGTATCATGAGGAGATGGAGGCCTTCCAGGGAGCACTGCCTCCTGCCAAGACTATGGCAGACCTAACCCGAGTTTTTCAATAGCAGCATCCTCCCACTTTCTCGGGGGGGAAGGAGGACCTCAGGCTGCAGAGTCATGGATGGAAGCCATGTTGAATATATTCGAGCATCTGCAAATGCCTCCAGAGAGGCGGGTCAGGCTAGCTATCTACATGCTACGAGACTCCGCCAAGAGGTGGTGGGACATGATCTCACAGGCGTGTCAATAGCAGGCTATGGCTTGGGAGGAGTTTCAGCGTGTGTTCTATGAATACTTCTACCTAGAGACCCTGAGGGCCGACCGACCCAGTGAGTTCATGAGCTTAGATTATGGTACTCTTTCGTTCATGGAGTATTCCTCTCGCTTCATCGAGCTGCTGCGTTTCACACCCCTCTGAAATGGAAGTGGGGTGTTCTTAGCAAGGAAGTTTGAGGATGGTATCAGGAGGGAGATCCTCTCGCAGGTGAACATCTTCTAGCTAACTTGCATCACTTCCATCGTCAACCAGGAACTCGTTGCAGAGCGCAATCTGAGAGACTCTGGAGCTGGGATCCAGCACGGTTCTGCTTCCAGAGTTAGTTTCCGTAGAGATGACAGCAAGAAACGCTGTTGATAGTCTATGCGCGGCGATCCAAGGAAGTGTGATGCATCGTCAGGCAGCCAGGTGACAAGATTCCAATGTGGCCAGTTAGGGCACACAAGGTCATAGTGCCAGATGGACCCTGTGGAGTGCCGATCTTGTGGCAAGATGGGTCAACTTCGGCGTTTCTGCCAGTTTTTCTCACCAGCAGCTGGTGACCGGGGTTATTCCATGACTCCCCGTTCAGGAGCAGCACCACCAGTTTCTCACCAGTCGGGGAACTAGAGTTCTTCCGTCCATTCGGGCCGAGGTGGAGGTCGAGGATATGGCGGTGAGCCACTAGTCCCTCAGCACCAGCAGTGAGGTTCAACTCAGAGTGGACAGCCAGGGGAACAGGGCCATGGTGCTAGTCAGTCTTTCATCATGGAGAAGATTTATCAGGAGCAGGATCCTGACCCTTCTACAGTTCGATGTACGATTTTAGTAGCCTCAGTTTTTTCTTCAGAACATTTCGATACTAGTGTTACACATAGCTTTATCTCTGTTGCCGTCATAGAATGCCTTGGGCTCTGCATTCTTTCTTCTACAAACTCATTGACACAAGACACACGTTTGGGGATGGGGACATCTAGTGTACGCCAGTGTAGAGATTACCCTCTCGAGGTTGCATGGTATCGTTTCTTATGGGACCTCTATGTCCTAGAGATGAAATGCTATGATGTCATCCTCAGGATGGACTAGTTGTTGGCCTTCCCAGAAGTCATCGTCTTTTATCACCGCAGAGTGAGTTTTGTTTCACCATAGGGTGATTCTTTTCTTCACAGAGGTGAATGGGATGTTCAGGCGAGTCGAGCAGGACACGAGCATCATGGGCTAGGAAGGGTGACAACCCAGATTACTAGTCTTTATCTGGATGATCAGGGGACTTCACCGTTTAACTTTCCTCCAGTGGTGGATTGTTTCAAGGACGTCTTTCCATAGGACTTTTCAGGATTGCCTTCGGAAGGTGAGGTAGAATTTTCTATTGAGTTTGTGCAAGGACCAGCACTAGTGTCCATTACTCCTCATAGAATGGATACACCTGAGTCGTAGGAGCTCAAGAAGCAGTTGTAGGAGTTTTGGGCAAAGAGTTTCATCCAACCCAATAATTCTCCTTGGGGTTCGCATGTCATGTTTTCGAAGAAGGCAGATGGTACCCTTCATCTTTGTGTGGATTATTGGAAGCTGAACCAGTTGACTGTCAAGAACCGATATCCCTTTCCAAGGATCGATGACCACATTGATCAGCTTCGAGGAGCCCGGTTGTTCTTGATGATCGATTTGAGGTCCGGTTATCATCAGTTCCACGTTAGACCATCAGATATACCTCGGACGTCCTTTAGGAGTAGGTATGGTATTTCCTAGTTTATAGTTATGCCTTTAGATCTCACGAATGCACGATCAATTTTCATGGCACTGATGAACCGAGTGTTCCATCCTTTCATGGAATATTTCATCATGGCCTTCATGGACAATATCTTGGTGCACTCTCACACTAGACACAACCATGCTACCCATCTTGATATTGTTTTGAGTACACTGAGAGAACATCGGCTTTATGCTAAAATCTCAAAGTTCCACTTACAGAAGAATCAGATTCACTTATTGGGTCACGTCATCTCAGAGGAAAGTGTATCTGTGGACCCAGAGAAAGTGAGAGATGTTGTTTCCTGGGAGAAGTTGAAGAATTTCTTTGAGGTACGGAGATTCATAGGGTTGGTTGGATACTACAGACGCTTCATTCAGGACTTTTATCATATAGTATCACCTTTGATAGGTCTGACCAAGAAGGATTCTAAGTTATTGTGGTATGATTCTTATGAGTCAGCCTTTCAGGAGCTGAAAGGGATGTTGACGTTAGCACCAATACTAGTCTTTCCCGAGCCAGAAAAGATCTACACTATTTACTGTGATCCTTCAGGTATCGGGCTAGGAGTTGTGCTTATGCAGGGAGATGGAGTCGTTGCATATGGGTCTCGGCAGCTGAGGCCACATGAGAGGAACTACCCTATGCATGATATAGAGTTGGCAGCTTTTGTTCACGCCTTACGCTATTGGAGACATTACCTTCTGGGAGAGGACTTTCTGGTCTTCACTGACCACAAGAGTCTCAAAAATATCTTCACTCAACATGATCTGAATCTGAGATAGTGCAGGTGGGTCGAGTATCTTCCGCTTTTTATTTCGAGCTTGCCTATACGATAGGAAAGGGAAACACAGTGGCTGATGCATTGAGCAGGAGAACTCAGGTTCAGGCTGTTCAGAATGCCAGTTGTGTGTGGCAGTGGATGGCTCTGTTTTATGAGATGCATCTGGTGGTGCACGACAGAATGGGAAAAACTTTCCTTTCTTCTGTAGCTGTTACCTCTACCCTTTTTGATTGGGTAAAGATGAGGAATCTATCAGACTTAGAAGGCATAGTCCTGTAGGAGGGTGTCTCATGAGAGGACCCTCTTCTTGGGTGGACAGTGAGGGAGGATGAGATCATGCATTTCCAGGGATGCGTATGGGTGCCAACAGACATATGCGAGGAGCTGATGTGGGATTTTCATTCCACTGTTTGGGCAGTTCATCTTGGAGTCACAAAGATGTATCGGGATCTTCATCGAAAGTACTGGTGGCCAGGTATGAAGAAAGATGTTACTGGTTTTTTCATGAGATGTTCTACTTGTCAGCAGGTGAAAGCAGTGCATCAGCAGCCAGTCGACCATTTACAACAATTACCCATTCCGGAGTGGAAGTGGAACGATGTTGCGATTGACTTCTTGACTGGTTTTCCGAGATCACCTTGGTGAAACGATGTTGTTTGTGTTTTCATCGACATGCTCACTACGGTTGCCCACTTCTTTCCGATCAAGGAGACCTTCAGTATCAATGATCTGGGACGACATTACATTCGAAAGATCATTCGTTTGCATGGAGTTCCACACTCCATTTTTTCCGACATGGATGAATTCTTTACTTCTCGGTTCTGGAAAAGACTTCAGAAAGCCTTGGGTACACAGGTACTTTTAAGTACAACATACCATCCCCATACTGATGGTCGTTCTGAGGAAACGATCCAGGTGCTTGAGTATATGCCTCGAGATTGCATCCTAGACATTGGTGGTTTTTGGGAGATGCATATTCCTATGGTGGAGTTCAC
This sequence comes from Viscum album, assembly GCA_963277665.1. Taxonomy (NCBI): domain Eukaryota; kingdom Viridiplantae; phylum Streptophyta; class Magnoliopsida; order Santalales; family Viscaceae; genus Viscum; species Viscum album. The sequence goes on from OY728137.1 coordinate 1,201,215,163, forward strand.
CTACAACAATAGTTTCCAGGAGACCATTCATATGGCACCATATGAGTCTTTGTACGGTAGGCCATTCTAATCACCCTTATGCTAGCTGGTGGTAGGAGAGGCAGCTTTGCTGGGACTTCGTCTCATACAGGAGGCTTAGAAGCAAATAGAGCTGATTCTGAAGTGGATGGCTACAACATAGTCCCGACAGAAGTCTTATGCTGATCAGCGGAGATGACCGCTGGATTTCGGGGTCGGGGATCAGGGTTTCCTACGTGTCGCACCGAGGATGGGACACAAGAGGATTCAGATATAGGGTAAACATTCACTGCGGTACGTCGGGCCATTTGAGGTCTTGGAAAGAGTGGGGTCGGTCACCTATCGGTTGCAGCTACCTCTGAAGTATCGGGCCATGCACGATGTCTTACCATTCTCTTACCTACGACACTACTTTTTAGAATCGTCTCATGTCTTTCAACCTGAGGAGGTTGAGATTGAAGCAGATGCATCGTTTGAGTAGAATCATATACTGATTTTCGATCATAGTATGAAGGTTCTCCACGGATGGTCTGTTCCTCTGGTACGGGTGCAATGGCAGTACTGGCGAGTACATGATGAGACATGGGAAAGGGAAGATGATGTACAATCGTAGTGGCCAGAAATGTTCAGGGTTTCTTCTTCTACATCACGTTAGGGAAATTCAGGGATGAATTTCATTAAGGGGGAAGTTTGTAAGAACTCGGATCTTCATTTCATCAATGTTTTTCCTTTTTCTGGAGTTTTTAATAAAAATGAACATTCTGGAAATGTTTTAAGTACACGCCGTGTACATTCTAAGTACACACCATGTACTTGTCTCCATCTCAAAGCTGTGTGCTAGCCATGCCCAACCACACACACGGTGTTTTGGGATGATGTGGAAGCCGATTTTAGAAGAGTACGGAAAAGGCCCAGTACACGCCATTTACTTTAAAAATACACACCGTGTACTTTTCTTTTTTTTACTTAACGGACCAGGGTCGCACTTGACGCATAGAAACACCTCCTTCTTGGTCCTGTTCATCCGAGCATGACCTCTACGACCAGATCTTTGATGAGCCCCTGTCTCCTCGTCTATTCTTCGATTTGAGTACGGTCGATTGCATTGGAAGCGTAGTGGTAAGATCTTCCTTCTTCTTGAGCTTCGTCTTCTGATTTCCTCATCGTTTTCAAGTTATTTTATGTTGAGGTTTTTGTGTGTTTTCTCAGATCTACGACGTTCTAAGGGGAATCAATCTTCGTGGTTCACGTATATCGATCTATTAAGATAGAGGTAGGTGGTTTGTGCCTATCTGGTGAATTTTGATGAGTATTTTGGGAAAATTTCAAAAATTCCATTGGGCAGGGAATTGTGGGTTTCTTGTTTTCCATGTTTTTTTCCTTCATTGCTTGATTTCTGTAGTAGAGGTTTATTCTTGTGAGTAGAGTAATTTATTTTGTGCTCAGGTTTATTTTCCATGCTTGTTGTACTATTTAGCATTCCCAGTTTCCATGCCTAGTTGTAGGATAGTGGAAATATTGCTTTATTATTGTTGTTGAGCCTTAGAATGATAATCATGTAGTGATTGAAGTTTACTTGGACGATGTACTCATGCTGAGCATGTTTATTTTCACACAGGATTGTGAGTACCTATTGTAACAGACCATAAGGAGAATTGACGTAAGGGATTCTCCAGAGTTTCTTCTAATATGATGTGAGACCACATGGGGAATTGATGATGAGTAATTCCCTAGGGAGTTTTTTGTTCCTCGATGTAGGCCACATGGGGAATGAGACATTGAGTGCTTCCGTAGAGAGCCTTTAGTATGATACGAGACTATAGGGGGAATTGATGGTGAGTGTATTCATAGAGAGTCTATAAATTTCATAGCTAAACCAGAGGGGTGGTACTGTGTGTTCCTCCTATAGGGTTTCTAGTACATGCGTTGAACCACACAGGTTAGGCTGAGAGAGCTACCCAAAGGGTTACTTATTTTCTTCCTGTTACTGGTTTCTTACTTTTGTACTTATTTTTTAGAGCTGTGGATTGTTGTTGTTGTGTGCATTACTATTTACTACTTTCTTCACTTTTACTTGCCTTGTTTTCATTGACAGTTAGGCACAAATATTTGGGTGATTGCCTACTGTGATTGTATCTCACATCCTATTTGGGCCATGCTTTTGGGCCCAAGCAGACTATGTTGTAGCATGTATAGATAAGGGAAAGCTCCCTTCTACTTGAAGTTCTTGATTGCACTAGAGTTGGAGAGCATGGGACCGAGCCGTGGCTTGCGATGCTAAGGAGTTACATTGATTTATTTTGTACTTTGTTTTCAGTTGTACTTTAGCACGTTGGTTTGTTTATTTCTTTCCATAGACATATGTACCATGTTGCATCATAATTGTTTTAAACATTTCTTCCGCTGTTCAGTTTAGTTATTGTATGCTATTTATTGTTCCCACTATTGTGTCTGGTTGTTATTCTGCCGTATATTTTACCGAATGAGGGCATTGTTTCCCCACCAACTCACCAAGTCCCTCGCTTCTAGTCAGCAGCCTCTGGCATTTGGTGAAACGTGCTTGGGGTCATGTGGCGAACTAGGTACAGGGCACCAGTGGAAGGGCTTCGGATTCAGGTCGTTACACACATAATAATGATTTTTTAATAATTTTCTTCCATAACATCTATTTTCCAATGTTTTTATCATATTAGTTTTTATTAAACTAACTACTATTATATTATAAATAATTTGACAAACTAATAAATAATTAATGTGAAATTTATTATAAAATATATAACAACTTAATTTGAAATATTAAATCCAATTTAAAAAATAAAAATCATATATTTCTACGAAGATTAATTAAAAACAACTACAAGTAACCTTAAAAAAAATTCAATAAGACAAATCATTATAACAATTTTAATAATATAAGTGGATGAAGAAGTTAATTAAGAAAGTCTATGTGAACTATAAATGGAGCATAATTTAAATTTATTAACACATAACAATAAGTTGGAATAGGATAGTATTTTTATTAATATTTTCATTTAATAAAATATAATTTCTTGTAAAATAAGTTTGTAGTCATCTTTGAAATTATATATTTAACTTTAGTTTTTTGATATAAAAACACATTCAAATTAAAATAGATTAATTTCATGTATTTTTAACGTGAAATATTAATCAAGAAAGTTATCCCAATAATTATTTTATTCTACTTCCCTTATAATATTATGAGGATCATCAATTTTATTTAATTATAGACTAAAGAATTCGTGTATCATTGTTTGTTATGAATTTATTGTTTCTAAATAATCTATAAAAATTATAGTTAAATTATCATAATAAAACACACATTTATATTTAAAAATAATTTTTTCAATAGAGTAAATGTAGAATTTTCTATTTTCTAATTCTTTATAAATGTTAAAGGTAAGGAATGTTTTGTTTTTTCTTTTTTAAAATAACTTTTTATATTTATCATTTATATGGAATAGTACCCCAATAATTCAAAACAATTGCAATCCAAGGGGGGATATAGTTGAAAAATAATTAGAAATTTTATTTTTAACATGTTTCTATGTCATTTTACCTTTAGATTAAGGTTAAATTCGTTGGTAAGCATAATTGTACCATAGTCACAATAATTAATTTTAAATTATATCACTATTTTTTTATCAAAAACTTATTCGATCGAAATAGAATGATAATATTTTTCCTATTACAACCATTTATTTCATTTTTCTAGATTTCGATTCAAAATAGCATAAAAATTGCTTTTGATATTAATCTTGAAGACAACGTGAGACTATGAGTTTTTAAAGAAAAAATTCAAAAGAATTATTTTTAATAAATCCATTTTCAATGAAAAATTAGGTAAAATAAATAAAATTGGAATGAATTTATATTAAATTTATCTAATTAAACCTCAAAGTAATATTGAATTATCATTTCACTTTATAAATATATTACCCAAAAAATCATCTTTAAATTAAAATTTTGAAATTTTAACTATTCCTAAAAAAATGAAATATTTTTTAAAATTATAAAAAATTCCCCCAAAGATAATTTTGTCATTATGAACCCAAATATAATTTTTATTTTATCACATTGAATTTATAAAAGTGTTTATTATTTACTTTTTTATTGTTCTAGGAATGGGAAAAAATGAATTCATATGAGAAAATAGAATTTCCAAAAATAAAAATAATTCTCAAAAAAATTATATAATTTTAATCACTATTTTTTTTATATAGATGAATTATAAATAATATATAATCATTCTTTAATACTATTATTAACACGATATTTAACTTCATTTTTATGACTATCTTATTTAAATAATTTAATAATTAATTTTTCATTGTAGAAACTCATTGTTACATGTAACACAAGAGTAGTTGGGGTTGTTTATAGGACATGATTCTCTTGGAGTATTTTATCATGTAATATTAATTTGGAATAGAGTGAAATCAATGAATGAATTCATTTTTTATATAACACATGTTATATTCCTTGTTATGAGAACTGAAATTTTTTTAAAAAATTAAATAAATTAAATATAAAATATTTCTGAATATCTCATTGTGTAACATTCTACCGATTAAAAGGATTTTGACCCTCAATATTCTTCTATGTTTTCAAATTTTAAATAGTTCCTTTCGGATAAACCCATATCATTAAATTTTATTCCAAATCATCCTTTAATACGGGCATTTTGGAAACAAAATAGTTACACATAGTAACTCATAACTATGCTTCCAAATTGGAGAAATTTTTTGAAAGTAAAATCATAGAAATATAAATGAAATATAACTAATAGGCTTTTATATAGGGTTATAGATAACATGATTTAAATAATTTTAATGATCACAAATCCATAAACCAAAATTTATTTAAAAAGATCATTTATATCATCAAAAATGATAATAACATGGAATCATTTTATTTCAGGATCCCTCTCCAATAGTTGTCAAATTTTATTAAAAAGATATACTTAATTGATTTCAGTACAACCTAACACTTTTTTTACCTATATCATTTTCCACAAAATCTATTATTTCATGTAATGAAGATGATTTTTTCATTCCTTAAGAGTTATTAAATAATGAAATACATAAATTGAATGATATTAGATTTCATATATCATTATTTATCACCAGAAAGGATTTGTCATGATATTGAATATTCAAAATTATTCAAATGATAATATTATACATTAATCTTTATAGCATCATTTTAATTTTAAAACAAACCATTCAATAAATGGTTAACAATGTGACCCTTCTGAATAATGAAATTTCATTACATGAGAAAGTAGATTACAAAATAATCATAACATGGATCCCCCACAAACAAAAAATATATCTTTCTATTTTTCATTCAAAAAATAATTATACCATCATAATAATTTTCCCCGAATCATTATAATAACCTGAATTAAAATTAGCCTTTTTTTAAACGTGTATGCTTCCTTCATCAAAATATTAATGGGTAATTTACTTATATACTTGATGTCTTAATATTAATACATTAAAACATATACCACATTGACAGAAAATAAATAATCAATTAAATGGTAATCAGTACAATCCGACTTGAATTATACATATCAATCTTATCTTAATCCTAGATAAAAAGAATTTCTATAATGTCAATAATACTTCTAGGGGTACCATACCATAAAAAATATCAAATTTACTATAAATAACTTTTATATGTCATCAATTAAATTCAATATATCCTTTTCAAATCGTATTTTAAATCTTATACCACAAATACATATATTTTTAATGATTTGTATAGTGTAATGTTTACAATAATAAATATAAACTCTTTGTAATCAAACAATATTCGTAAACCATTTCTCGGGATTTATCATATTATTCGTTCATTTCCATTTCATAGAAAAAATAAATTTTAATCCTTTCATAATATACCCTAACCCCAATTTAATCACAATTATTATGATTAATGTAAACAATACTACAATAAATTCCCATACATTTCACATGTCATTTACTATCTAGTTGAATTCAGTAGAATACCATTAAATATAACAGATTGTTGATTATCATTATTAGATTACCACATGGGAAATAATTAAACATAATTCCCATTATTTCCTCATCTAAAACATTCAATTTGAACTGTGTTCCATATAGTTCTCTCCATTTACAAAAACTAGAAATCATATAGTGAGAAACATTTATCTGATAAAAATAATACATTATCAAGAAAATGTACTGACATGATGAAAAATTAATTACACCTAATAATAAATATATGATATAATTAGCACATCCATAGAGACATACCAATAAATATTCTTGTAAATAAACCTATAAATCTATGTTATGTTTGGTTTTTGTATTTTCTAAAGGTTGACTGAGCCTTACATTTGATACCAGCTATATTGACATAGGCTTAACTTATATGGATATTACATATTTTTTTTTGTAATATTAATCACATAAGAACTATATATTATCAAGGAACGTAATTGATTTGTTTCTTAATTTTCTTGGAAACATAATATTCGATCCTTATGATTGATATTCAATATCTCTATTAGATATCTTCCTTGGTATGCCACCAATATAAAACCTTCTTCATAACATGGGGAAATGATGCATCATAAAAGGGGTGATCTCAATTGCTTAGTAAGGGTAAAAAAGTATATATGTAGGGCTATTCATGTGAATAATGGTATGAGAATGTGATCATAACATTTAAAGAACATAACTTACATATAAAAGATCTAAAAAAGTTTCATTTCATATTGATTGGTAGTTCATAATACATGAATCATAATGGAATCTAGATAATAATCCATTAGATAAAAATATATGAAAAAGGCATTGAATTATTTTATACACATAATAATATAAAATGATATAAATAGTAGTTAATCTTACTTATATGTGATCCATAATGGACAAGGTCCTTTACTCATCTGGGTTCACTCCCCATTCTAGAAATTTATTACTAAAAGAGGTTCACATCATGTTCAATCCCTATATTATTGAACCGGGTTCACATACCTTTCCATCCCTATACTATTGAACAAAGTTCACTCCTCATTGATGACATATCCTAATTAACTAGGTAAAATCCTCCTTCCATCCCCATCACATTGATAAGAGTTACCTCATAATTCATTCCCTTTCACACTGAACTGAGTTCATACCTTATTCCAGCCTCGACATACTAAACTGAGCTCATTTCTTTTACCATCCATGTCATAATAAACTGAGTTCAACCATTATTAAAACTCCATCATTAACATGGGATATAAGTCATTACCTGATAAATTAGAGTGAGATATATATCCCACCCATGAAAAAATAAATCATTAATACATATGCCATAAAATAAAAAAATATTACTCATATAATGACCCATAAAAATATACGAGCTTTGTAAATATAATAACAGATCCCATTAAAGGAAATAGATATCATAAAAATTAATCCCATCATAACCTATGGTGAAGATACAAATTTCTCAATAATTTTTCATATAATTAGTAATGAACAATTTTGTTTTATAATCATTTTATCATGTCATTACTCATGGAAGAGATCAGGGTACAATAAACAAAATGTAATCAAATGCATAAACCATTCAATTAAGGAATGAGAATGATACCCCTGGAACATAAACCTAATAATCAATAAAATAAATATTATGATGTAACATTATTTGGAAAATAATTTTGAATTATCATTTAAAACATATCTTGAGGAAATTAATATTTAATCATTTCAACGTGTCCAATAAAACTTTTAAACATTTGGATTATAATACTCATGAAATAAAAATATTAAATGATACTTATAATATCATCAAAATAAGGTGATTTATGAAATAACATGTGAAATGGGGGTATAAACAGCTAATTAATGAATATTGTTTTATATCGTAATATGGTCTAAAAAGAAGAAATTTTAAGATAAAAATAATTTACATATATTTTAACTTTTCACCTATCGACACCATAAAAGATATATTAGGAAATGGAGATATAAATACCAAAAAAATATAAGAATATGATACATATAAAAAATTAATGTGTAGTATATACACATCATAAAATTATTGATTTGTCTATAAGCCATATATCTCATAAAAAAATGTTAGATGAGAAAACATTAATAATTGAGTAACTATTAAATTATAGTTTAAATTAAATAATAACATAAATTGAATAATATAATATCATGAAATAAAATAAGCAGATGATATAACATTTTATAGTGAATTATATACACCAAAACAATGTAATGAGTAGTGAATATTACAAGTATCTCACGGATATAAAAAGTGTAATGAAATTCCTCTACCTCAACTCTTGAATTTTAACGTACACTTTCATACCATATTGATAATAAATATTAGTTTATTATATATATAATAAAGATAAATTGTTTTTTTAGTTATTCTATATATAATATGGTTTTAAATTTTTAATATTAGTTCAGAACAACTACATGTTATTGTTAATTTTAGGTTAATATCCACTTTGTTTTTCATTTAATTTCATACTTGTTACTCATGGTCATCTTACATAGATCAAGATGTAATTATTTATATAATATTGTAAATTATATAAATATCATATCTAATAATTATATAAATTCTAAATTAATGTATTAAATATATAAAAAGCAAATGGAATACACCGTTAATTGAGAAGGTATGATTTATGTACGCAAAAAATCAATTATCATTTTCATGTTTTAATAAAATCCAAGTAAATTATATATATATATATATATATTACCATTAAATTATTATTATTATGTAATATATACATTAAATTTTCAATAAACACAACCATAATACATTCCATTTAATGTGTGGATGAGTCACACCACTTTTAGAGGGTGCTAGTCCACTCACCAAAAAAACAATGTTATCGTATTGAAAAAAAAGTAAGCATGAAGATATGTTTTATATAATAATTACATGAGAATTAATAGATCATAAACAACATAAATATATTATTAAAATTTAATATATTCTTTAATTACCTCCAAAGAGAGGTGATAAATAAAAAAGGAAAAACATTATTTTGTGAGGAGGTAGTCCACTCTAAACATGATAACTATGTTTGATAAACTCTAGATAAAACTATTGTAATATGTAGTTATAAATATTAGAATAAAAAAACTCAAAATTTGGAGTATAATAATACTATTATATGAAAATTTAATTATGATAAATGAGATGATTGTGAATGAAAATGCAACTAAAGAGCATGAGTAAGAATGTTACATGTTCTATGAATAATTCCATTTTGTTTTCATCAAACTAATTCTAATATGGATTTATGACTAGTGTGTGGCTTATAAGATTAGTTTAGGGATGGTGGGATTTTATTTTGGAATGGTATGGATGATACAATGTATATTTATAGTTGTTATGAAGTATAATCTTGAATGCCTTTTTTAGAGGAGTAGGATTGGAATCCTAGTATATACAAAAAGATAAACAATATTAGGAGGTGTCCCCTACCTCTTGTGAGTCAAAAATTAACAAATAATTGATAAATAGGGATTTATGATTAATTCAATCCAATTCCATACAAATATAACTATATTTTTATAGTATTTTCTCATAACGTATAAGTTTCATTATTTTTTCCTATTGGTTATTATTAAAGTACCATGTCTTATATCATATTCAATTTAAAAATTGATAATAAATTAAATAAAGGTTAACATGTGAATAAAGATAAAAAATTATACAAATTATATATAATATAAAAAAAATATTTCACCTCTATGTGTAAAATTTATCTTAATACAACCACTAGTAAACTATAATAACACTACTTTAACTCGAACCATTGTAACAATTTTTTTCAATCTACGGGTAAATATATTAATTAAAAATGATCATTTGGTCATTGAATAGAATATTTGTGGTATTTAGTAACCATTAAAAATAACTATTATGATGATAATATTTCATTTAATTTAAAGCATTCTATAAAATATCATTTATTAAAAAATAACATTATTGTAAATTTTGACATTATTTATGTGATTCTAATTAGAATTTTTCAAAAAAATATTTTCAAAAATATATATTACATTCAAATATTTAAATATGATATATTAATTTAAAAATTATTGTACCACAATAGGTCATTAAATTTAGTTCCCTTATAATGTTTTCAGAAGCATATAGTTTACTTAATTATTAACTAAATAATCCATTTATTAGCATTTTTTTAAGAATTTAATTTTAATATTTCATCTCTAAAATTTTTAGTTAAATTATTATGATAATTTATTAAGAGATTAAAAATTATTTTTATAATCAATTTTATTTATTATCTTCTATAATCATAGTCATTAAATTTGTTAAAGCTACATAAATTTTCTTTTTGGCCTTTTTTATTACATAAATTGCTATATAGGTCATGTTCGTGGAATAGTATCGGAATAAAAAATAAAATTTTATTAATAGGGGGAATATGGTTAAAATATTGGAATCTAATGGATATTTTAAATGCCTCTTGGACATTTGGGATGTTACATTTAAGATTTTTCCTTTGTGATGCTTAATTAACCATAGTTGTTGTAAATAATTTTTATTATTTTGAATAATATTTTGGAAATAAAACTATGTTCACCGTATTATACTATAAATATTATTATGATCAAAACTATGTATGTTCACTTTTAAAAAATCATTTCACATAAGTTTCAAAATTATTATTAAAATTAATCCATTAAATGCAATGAGACAACATGTTTATAAAGAGAGAATATCAAACGATTGAATTGTTTATATATCCAATTTCAATGTAAAATCTGATAAAATTACAAAAATTGGAATAATTTTTTTTCAAATTATCTAATTAAATATTAATTTGAAATTTACATATAATTTTACAATAATAATTATTTTGATAAAATATAGTTTTCAGTTATAAATCAATATTTTTCATTATTCATCCAAAATATTGCATCTAAAAAATTCTAAAAAACCCCTTTATCTAATGTTTAAATTTATAACTCAGATATTATTTTCATGATATATATAAAAATTTATTAATGTGAATAAAAATAATTTTATTACTGTTCATAGAAAGACATAAAAAGTTGATAATTTGTGAAAATTGTATTTCCAAAACATAAAAAGGAAATACAAAATATTATATGTTATATCATCAATATGTATTAAATATATAAAAATTTGTAAATAATAATTAAAATGTAGTTATTATTATTTATATTATTAGGTTTAACAGAAATGTTATAACTATTTCAATTGAAGAATTATTATAATAAAATGATGTTTAGTTGAAAACCAGTGTTTAATTTGTCCCATGCCACGTTGATGTACTATGTAGTAGAATATTATCCTGAAGTATGTAATTACATGGGTTATTCCCCATTCCCTTTGTGAAAGTCCATGGTTGGGTGTTGTGGGAGATGATGGTGGAAGACTTCTTGATTTTTTCAACATTTCTATTTTTGCATCATCATGTCCATGTGTTGATGTGTTAGTATGACAGCATGTGAGAGTGTTGCCATGTTAGTGAGTTGACATGTCAGTGTGTCGGCATGTCTGGGGCTCCCACATCAGTAAGTCACATACATTGGCATCGGTAGGTCCGGGCATTTATACGCCTTTATGTAGGTAGGGATGTTTTTTCGTAGGAAATGGTTAAGGTAGGTCAGGGTGTCCGTAGGTCAGGGCATCGATAGGTCGTTGCGTTGGTAGTCTATTATGTTGGTAGGACAAGGAATCGTTAGGTCATGGAATCAGTTGGTATGTTTAAAGACAGTTTGTTGCTTCAGTAAGTCATTGTTGTGGAATCTTGTATTCAGTAGCTCAATGTCTGTATCTCACACATCGGTGACTCACCCCATTAGTGACTAATTTCCACTTATACATGTTTTCCTAGTTTCACCCAGGTTACGTGTTTTTTTACAATTAAAGTTAATACATCAACACAATATCATCCACTGGTCTATCTCTACCATATCATAGGGGAATTATTAACTCTCATTTAATTCAAATGTGTGAAACCGAAAAGACACACAGTCAATCCATGATCCATCTTTTATATACATTGAAATGGTCTCCCTGATTTTAGGATTTGGACACTTCATAAGCTGATGTCAACATTCCTTCTTCCTCATTGTTTTTATGGTTGTGGCTAGAAACATCTTACCGAGACAAGTCTTTAACCCATTCTAGATCCCTTCCAACTTATCCATGGAGTTTTTCTGATAAGTCGAGACATCACCTATTCTTGGAGAAATAACATACTTTGATATTTGATCACCTCATTTTGGATTTTCTTTTTCATCTCTTCAATTGTTCTTCATGAAGGGTGGCTATATTAATGGTTCCTTGTTTTGAATGGCTGGATACTCCTACTGAAATAAGAAATAAGTAAGGGATTAATATGAACAAAAGATAACACATGTACATAAAATAATTGTAAGGGTGTGGATTGATGTGGTTACTTGTTTTAATTTTTTATCATTGATTCTATTATTACTATTTTTGGGTTTATGCCTTCTTAAAATCATTGCCATTGGTAATGTTTTCTTATGAAAGAATGGTGTTCTATTTCACTATGATTTTTTGATGTACATATGTAACATGAAATATGAATAATCATGTATAATTGGTTAAGTAAAGTGATTCCCAAGGATCAAACCTATACATTGATCACTGAGGGTATTTTATAGTGGAAATTAACGAATCCATATCAGATAAGATTGAATACACTTGATTTGATTCTTGTGGTTATGTGATGTGTCTTCTGCTATTGGTTTTTTAGGCATGGTATGTGGGGTGGTACATGCGGTCTGTTGGTGTCTTAGTTTTAGTGATTGATTGACTGTGGAAAGGATGTGCTTGTAGGAAGCCGAACATAATTTTTTTGTGTTGTGGGTGCGATGAAAAGTCGAGTAGTGGGACTACAGTGTGGTTATGGAATCATTATGCAGTTGGACTACATTGGGGATTTTTTTGGACATCGGTTTTATTGAGTAGGTTGTGAGAGTGAGAATGGGCAGTACCACCACAACTAATGAAATTTTCAATAAGTGTAATGTGTATATCCATTAGGACTCAATGTCTAGTATTGTGATGTTGTGATGTGGGACTGTAGTTTGGATTAGCTTCATTTCATAGTATTGTTATGGGTTTTAAAATCCTGGTAGTGATTGAATAATTTAATATGAATCCCCTTATATAAATAAATGTAAACTGATCAAAATATGTAGTTAGTTTTATGATTTTAAGTGGTTGTTGCATGGTTGTGCGTATAAGGGTAACCGCAAAAGCGGTGCTGGTGTGGGGTTTTTGTATGTTCGTGTGAAACCTGTAGGTTGGGGTTGAGTGTTTGTTTATATATATATATATATATATATATATGTTCCTTGTTATTTCAATATTCACCCACCCTTTTTTAGAACCATTTTCTAAACACATCCATTTCATGGAGGAGGGTGGCTTTCTAAACATCATAGTAGGAGGATGGTTGGCTGGTTACTGACATTAATCCATGCACCCTATTCTCGACCATTCTTGTTGGTTGTATCTGAGCAAGCTATAATGGATTGAGTGTAACCATATGCCTATATTGTTATAGAATGGGTTTGTTTTGGATATAGGGATCAGGTGTTTGTGGGCCTTGTTTTTTCACATGTATCATCGGGATGAGGTTGTGGTGTCTACGAGAATGGTGTGAGGTTGTTGTGGCACATGAGTCTTTGGGTGTGGTTGTGTGTGGTTTTAGGCCCTGGTGTTAGCAGGTAGGTTGCAATAGTGAGACTTTATGTGGGAAGAGTGGCAGAGTCAACATGTTAGATCATTAGGTATGAGAAGTTAACCAATGGAAAAGTGGTACGGTGTACCCAAATGTCGATGTGCATATATTATTACTTTACATTACTAGTGTTACTGTAGTGAGTGTTTCTCAGTGAGGTTGGGATGGTTATTATTTCTTGTTAGGTGCTTGAGGATCTATTTTTTTCTAAAATAGGCATTCATATGTACCCTCACTTGGTCATGAGTATCATTAGTTTCCATAATGAGTATACTTGTATTCTCACCCTATGTTTATAAAATTGATTAAATTTATTCATGTTGTATTTAAGAACAATTCTAGACCTTAATTGCTCGGTCATCAGGATTGTTATTGTCACTACTTAGTTCCTTTTATTTTGGTACATTATTTGGGAGTTTTTTCAAACACTGTATCAGTTTCACTTTTGAACATTTATATGGGAATGGATTCATGGTATTACATTTACCTTTAATATTTGGTGTTTCTAAAATTTAACACCTAATATCTTGATCTTTTTCATTAAAAAGAGGAATTCCTTTCATTTTTGGGAGATTTTATACCCTTTATGCTTGTCACAATTCATGGGCCTATTAAAGATTGGACTCATGGGTCATTATCATTACTTCATATATAGGAAGGGTATGACACTTTATCATCCCTTCCCTCATCTTGCAGAAGTTGAGTCATAATAGAATGGTATAAGAGGCTGATTGTTGAATGATATGATAGAGTTCTGGGTTAGGCATAGTGGAGATTTCATGGGATTATAGTGAAACAGTTTTACACAATCATGCTACGTGAGGTAGGCTAGGGAAGACAGATTACCACACAGGATTTTAGGGCCCCCCATGATATTCTTTTAGGAATCTGGACATACCAGGAGACCAATTAAGGCTTCTACGGTTGTTTGGTAGTGACAATAGTATTTTTAAATGTATCATAATGAATTCTATTTGTGTGTTTCTTGGGTGTTTTGGAATATAAAATAAACAAAGAGTTCAAAAAAAAATTAATGTGAAATTTACACACTAATATGGAATCAGATTTTATTGTTTGATTTTCCACATATGGAAACTAGAAATCATCCATGAGTGGTATGATAAATCTAGGCCCATCAGGTTGATCTGGTTGATCACTATAGGGTCAATCGAGAGAAGGTGGAAGACCACAGGCAGACGATGGTCTGTACTTTCCAGTGGTAGTCTATGGGAATGTACGAGGGAATCATCTCAGAGAAGGTGATTGATAGTTAGATCAAGGTTCTTGTGATTGATTTCATCTTGATACAAGATATGATAGGTTACTGGGTTCTTCTAGAAGTGAGACAGATTTTAGGGGCAGCTTGTCAGGGGAGGATGCTTTACCATAGAGAGAGGAAGAAGAATGATATCACATGGGATAACATTGAGCAGAAGTTCTAGGAAGAATTATTTTCTTCCAAAATGAAGGCCAAGAAGAGGTAAGATCATCTCTCCCTCTTGGAATTTATTATTGTGGTGAAGGAACTGGGGATAAATATCATGGATCTCATTCATTTTTCTCCAGATCTCTTTTGGGATGAGGAGTCGTGTGAAAGAGGATTGGTGGAGGCACTCTGACCTTCTCTTTAGTATGTTGTCACTCCCTTTACTCTACCAACGTAACTAGATGTTTAAAAGAAGGACAAATTAGTGGAGATAATTCCTACACTTGGAGATTTTGGAAAATAGGGGTTTCATCTGAGTTCGTTAAAGGGTAAGTCCATTAGTGGTAGATCTCTAGCATTATGGACTTCTAGGTTTCTGCCAGTGGGGAGTTGGCCTCAATAGTTCCAGTTCTGATCTCCTAGTCCTCAATCATTACCCATAAACCTAGGAATGATTAGTATTGTTTTTGGTAGTCATGGAAATCATCAGAATTAGTGCCAAGTCTGATTATAGTAGAGTGGGGGTGGGAAGGTTCATCACCCACTGAACCAGCAGTAGTTTCTAGCCAATCCCTTTCACTAACAGGGGAAGTGATCTCCAACTCCACTCGGGAAAAATGGTGCTGGAGGAGGCCGACCTCAAGGCGCTCTCCATATACCTCGACCATGTAATGTTCAACAACCGAGGGGCAGTGGGGTTGGCCACGGGAAGCTTCACACCCTAGAAGTAGCAGTTCTAGTGGGGCCAGAAGTTGATCGATGTATAATCTGTCTTTTTAGTACAAATGAATGTTTCTTTTTGATTTGGGAGATTCACACTCTTTTATTTAACCTAGTATATCCCATGTTATGGTTCTATATGTATAGATACTTTCCATTCCCTATGTGTTGAGAATTCTAGTTGGAGGTCAGAAAACATGGTTGATATTTGTTGAGGATTTGGACTAATGTTGGGGCTGAATCAGTCTAGTGGATATCTTCTTCTACAAAAAATACAGCCATTTTATGTCATACATGGCATCTACTGGTTATTTTCCATGAATGATGTTATCTACTGCATCTAAATATGGTTCGGGATCTCATATATTTGTGGCCAACATGTATATTTCATTGGCTACAGGAGTTTCAAGGAGGGAAGTGGAATGTGAAGCCCCTTTTTCTTCGTTAGCCGAGCTGTTAGTGGAATCTACTGACTCAGAGATGGTGGATGTTCCAGGGATTATTGGTGAGTTCCCGGATGTCTTCCCAAAAGTGTTTGTGACTCTACCCCATCGATGTGATGTTGAGTTTGGGATTGAAGTACAACCTAGTGCATGACTGATTTCGATGGCTCCCTATAGAATAGTTTCTTCTGAATTGCGGTTGTTTTGGATTTAGGTATATGACCTGATGAAGAATGGTTTTATCCCCCTAAGTGTGTCAGCATGGGGTGGCCTAGTCTTGTTCTCATAGAAGTAAGGAAGTGGTCTCAGTATATATATAGACTACCAGGGACTAAATATGGTGATGGTCAAGAACTGTTACCCCTCCCAAGGATCAATAAACTTTTTGACCATTTGAAGGTATAATGTTGGTTATTTATTATCGATCTAGGGACTATATATCACTTGTTGGGGGTGAAGGAGGGTGACATCCAAAAAAATGATTTCAATTTCATGTAGGTGAACTTTGAGTTCGTGGTCATGCCATTCGACGTTATGAAAGAACCAATTGTGTTCATGGGGATCTTGAACTAGATTATTCATGAATATTTGGAACATTTCATGTCCATGTTCATAGATGAAATCCTAATCTACTCAATATCAAAGGAGGATGATGCTGAGAATGTAAAGACAATTTTGGATTTCCTCTGACACCACCAGCTCAATGGGAACATCTAAAAGTTCTAGTACTTGAAATGATTGGTGAAATTCCTTGGACACGTAGTGTCAGAACATGGAATTGAAGTGGACCCATCGAAGGTCGAAGAAGCTATTTCTTAGGCAGCACCCATGAATGTGGCAGAGGTTTGTTGATTCATGGGACTGGAAGGTTACTACTGGAGGTTAATACCCGACTTCCATTACCTTTCACCATTGTGGAAACCATTGACCAAGAGAGAACAGACCACCGTGTGGAGGGAGAAATGTGAGGTGGGATTCAACTACCTGAAGGAAAAGTTGGTTATTTCCCTAGTGATGATGCTACCAGAAGAGGGGTGATGTTTGATTTGTTTTGAGATGCTTCTAGTCTTTTTTTTAGGTGTGTGCTAATGCAGTAGTGGGGAGTGATCTCTTATGTGTCTAGGAAGTTCTATCATCATGAATGTATCTATGCCACCCACAACCTAGAACATGTATTTTTTGTGTTCAGATTGATTTTTTGGAGGCATTACGTCATCAGGGAACACTTTGTGTTCTTCACCAATCAAAAACGGTTGATGTATATATTCTCCGAGCAAGAACTAATCTTTTTAAGTGGATGTGGATGGAGTTTCTTTGAGAATAAATCATTAAAATCTCCTACACCAATGTAAATGGGAATTTGGTAGCCCATTCCATGAGTAGGAAGTCAATAAATGATATGGTTCCAGAGTCCATAGATGTTGAGAAGGAAATAGAAGCGTTCATTGCATGACATTTGGGATTGAGATTAGAGGAAATTAGAGGTTGAATGTTTCATATGAAAATGTAGTATTCATGTGTATGGTAGGTGGAGATTTCCCAATGGGGTTACATAGAGGATCGTGTTATGTGTGGTCATGTTATCCTAGGTGATGCTCATAATAGATGGTGGTAAGATAGTTAGGATCGTATGATGTTCCCTGGGAAGCTATTTTTTTGTCCATGTTCTTGTTATTTCATAGTATGTTCTGTAACTCAGACTTGGTGGTATATCATGGAGTCACCGATATGTACAATGGCTTGAGATTTCCATTTTAGTGTCTTGTATTGTAGTGTGTTGTGGAGGAGTTTGTGGCACGGAGCCTCATGTGTAAACAGGTGAAGGCAGAGAACCACATTCAGGGAGGACTGATGTATCCCTTGAACATTCTCGAGTGGGTGTGGGATTGCTTCACAATGGATTTCATCATAAGACTACCCTGGGATGAGGGAGGAAATGATGATATCTGGGTATTGGTGGATCAATTGATGAAATCAGATCACTTTATAGTGATTAAGGAGTTGAGGACAGTGGATTCCCTAGTATATAGGTATGTTGGTAAAGTGGTGTGGATGGATGGAGTTCAAAGATCCATTACATATGATCTAGATACACACTTTTCCTCATCAATCTATATGGGATTAAAACGTATTTTTGGCACCCAGTTATGCCTCAAAACTCATATCCAACCTCATACGAATGGGAAGATAGAGAGGATAATCCATACATTAGGATATTTATTGCGAGTGTTTGTTCTGGACATCGGAGGTTCATTGGATGTGACTGTTTCCCCTAGTAGATTCTTATTACAATAATATTTATCGCTCTACCATAGGAATGTCACCAATAGAATTATTATATATAACACCATGACAATCACAGTTGTGTTGGATAGAAGTTGGGGAGGCAGGTGTTCTTGGTCCAGAAATGGTGCAATGCATGATGGAGAAGGTTCAGCTTCTGGGTGAATGGATGAAGGTAGATCTTAAAAAGTTGTATATATATCATAGAAGTTCGCCTTTGGAGTTCGATGTTGGGGACGATGTCTTCATAATGATTTCCCCTTGGCATTGTCAACATATGTTTTATAGGGGGAGTAATATTTCTCGTAGGTTCATAGAACACTTTGAGGTGTTGGGATTAGTTAGCGAGGTGGCATATCATCTAGAATTTCCACTTCAGCTGGAGAGGATCCACGATGTCTTCCATGTATCTCAACTCCGGCGATATCTACATGATGATTCCCACATTTGTGAATGGGGTGTTGGATATCGAGGACAAAACAACGTTTGTGGAATGGCATGTGAGAATTGAGGATTGTAATTAGAAGGTGCTTCATCGACGAGGCATTCCTTTGAATTGGGTTCTATAGTGGCATGGTTTCATCGACGAGATTAAATGGTAGTGATAAGTGCATGTGTGTTCCCAGTAAATGGAAGTATTTCAATTTTTTCACTTATGTTTTCCTTTTTATCTGAGATTTTGATGATTTCCTGGCCATGATTACTATAAGATGAGTTGATTCCCTTTTTCTCTAGATGGGTCTAAAAATTCATGACGTGGAGCAAGGGAGAACTTAATTGAAAAGAAATATGCATTAATGCAGATGCAATTAAACCCATGTGGGTGATTCAGTTCCACACAATGTGGATAATATCTTGATATGGAGGAAGGAGATCCCATATCTATTTGCCTCGGCACTGTCAATAATGGTATTTATGTGATTTGATGGGGTAGTTTAATCCTAGTATCTCCCCAGATGTTCTGGAGATAGATGTCCAAGAGGTGTTATAGGATATTGAGGTTTCCCCTATAGTTTTTAATAGAGGGTGGTTTACTCCTAAGATGTTTCAAAAGGGATGTTTATTCGTACCTCTGTTCTTCTAGGATATATTTGATTCCTCGAGGACTATAATAGTTTGATAGGTTTATGATGTAATAACATGGGCATTTCACTAGGTTATTCCTTTTTTAAAATCCATTATTGAGTTTATATTGGAACTGGTGGTGTCTCTTTTCGAGAGATTGAAAAAAAATTAATTTATCCTTCATCATTTCAGTGTGTTATCATTTTATTTAGTCAACATGTTAGTGATTTGGAATGTTAGTATAATGGAATGTCATTACATCAATTTGTTGGTGTAATGACATGTTAGTGTGTCATCATATTAGGGGCATCAGTATTGGTGGGTCAGAGGAATTAGAATCGGTAGGTATGGGTGTTGGTAGGATGTTGCGTTTTTTGGGTGTTGGGTTGGTAGGACATGGTGTCAGTTGGTCAGGGCATCGACAAATCAATGCATTTGAAAGTCAATGTGTCAGTAGGACATTACCTCAGTATGATTGGGTGTCGGTAGGACATGGTATCAGTAGGTTATGGAATCAGTATGTTATGGTGTCGGTGGGTTGTTTCATCGGTAGTTTGTGGTATTGGTAGCTATGTGTTGGTAGCTCAATGTCGGTATCTCACCCATCGGTGGCTCCGTAATCGGTGACTCGTTTCATTTTTTTGAGTTTTTCCATTATCACACATTTTATTTGTTCTTCTCCATTTAAATCTAATCTATCAACTCACAGCCATCTGATGGTCTATCTCCACCATTTCCAAGTGTAAGTATTAAATATCAATTAATTCAAACGGTTGAAATAGGCAAGCCACATGATTAAACCATGATTTGACTTTTTAAGTACTTCAAAATGGCCTCCATAATTTTATGATCTATTAACTTCTTAATCTATGATATTATATTGATTCTTGCTTTTAATTTCTCTTGATGTCCCTAGAGTCTTCTTACCAAGACGATTCATGCACCCATTCTAGAGGCCTTCCCACCCAAACATAGAGTTCTTCCTATAAGTCACATCGTCCCATATTTTTTGGTCAAGAAGGAACTTCAATCATTGTTCATCCAGGTAGGTATTTTCATTTTATTATCTTTAATGTTTCATTATGTAGGGTTATTATATTAATGGTTTCTTTTAAGAAATGGCTAGATACTCTTCTTAGATTGATAATTATGCAAGGTTTTAATATGATCAAATGATAACACACATAAATAAATAATAGCCAGGGTGTGGTTGGAAGTGGTCTCCTATTTTATTTTTTTCTTTGTTTATCCTATAGTTTTTGTGGTGTTATGACATCTGAAAATCATGGATGTTGGTGGTCTTTGATTGTGTACTAGAGGTGTTTTGTTTTGTTGTGATGTTATTTTGTACAAATGTAACATGAAATCTGATTCATCACAAACACTCAGTTAAATAAAATGATTCTCTAGGATCAAACCTTTTATGTCACCACCCCACATATATTAAAGTGGAATTTAAATAAACCATGTCATATAAGAAAGAATACAAATGAGTTGATGGATTTTGTTATGTGTTGTGTGTTTTGGTCTGGGTTATGTGGGCTTGGTATGAGGGGTGATACAAAGGGTGTGTTAGTGTCTCAGTTAGAGATATTTATTGAGTATGGAATGGATTAACATGTCGGACACAAAACTGCCTTTTTGTTGTGTTGTGGTCGGGAAGAAACATCAAGTAATGGGACTATAGAGCGATTATGGACACATTATGCAGTGTTACTGCATTGGGGATTTTTTTGGGAAGAAGTGATGGATTGATGGGTTTTGGGAGAATGAACTGGTCGTATCACCTTGATGAAAAATGGTTGGCAGGAGTTGAACATGGATGTGCAGTGGGACCGCATGTCTAGTTTTGTGATATTGTGTAGTAGGACTACAGTTTGGTTTCTTGGTATTTTTATTTTTTTTAGTTTTCAATTATTGAAGAAATAATTTATAGAGAACCACATAAATAAATAAAAATAAATTGAACAAAATAGGTGGGTGGGATTATGCTTGGAAGTGGTTGTTGGATAGTTTTGCAGAATGCTGTTGTAGCAAAAGTATTGTGGGTTTGGGATTGATTTCATTGTGTGTGAAACCCATAGGTTAGTGATGAGTGTTTGATTACCTATGTATTATGTAATTCGTTGTTATTTCAATAATAACCACACTCTTGTTGAGCATTATGTGCTGAAAATCACATTTTCATGGGGTAGGGTGTCTTTCCCGACATCTGGATGAGTGGATATATGGTTGGTTACTGAATTTATTTCTTGCACCCTCTTTGGAATCATGCGGCTTTTGAATATCGGGACAGGATGTAATATATTGAGGTTTACCATATCCTTGTATTCATTGGGAAAGGGTTTGATTACAATGTGTTGCTTATGTTTTTTGTAGGAGATGAATGGTTTTTCCTAGTATATTCAGAATGAGTCCAAGGTGTCCTCTTGTGTGGTGTTTGGTTATCAGGTCCCGGGTCTCTGCGGGGGTGGTTGTGTGTGGATTGAGGCCAAGGTGTGTGTGGGTATGTTATAGAAGTAGGGATGTATGTGGGAAGAGTGGTAGCATGAAAATGATAGATCCTTATGAACAATAAATTAACTAGTTGGAAAATGGTACTGGGTACCCAAATGTCGATGAGAATATTTTATTACATTACATGACTTACGTTAAATCGGTGAGTGTTTCTTGGTGATGTATGACTGATTAGTATTCCTTATTAGGTTCTTGAGGATCTACTGTTTCTCATAGAGAATTTGTATGTCCCCTTACATGTTCATGAGTCTCTTTAGTTTTCCTATTGAGTGTACATGTATGATCACCCTACATATATAAAACTATTTTTTGGTTTCTAGGAGGAATTTGAGGACCATGTATGGACTTACTAGTGTAGGTGTCAGGATAGTTGATGTCGCTGCATTGTTACTTTTAATTTGGTACACTATTTTGGAGTTTTTTCATTCACTATATAGTTTTATTTTTGAACAAGCATGTGGGAATATATTCATGGCTTTAATTTTACGTTTAATCATTGGTGTTTTTGGGATTTACAATCTTGTCTCCTAATAATTATCTATAAAAGCATAGTTCCTTCCATTTATGTGAGATTCTACACCTCTTATTCTTGTTGCCACATCGGGGCCTACTGAAGGTGGTACTCAAAGGTCATTATCTATCATTCATCTTAGTGATGAAAGGGAAGGGAACTTTTTCATCCCTTCCTTCATCATAGATATGGTAGGTTATGACAGTTTAACATATAAAGAATGTTTCACTTAGTGTATCATACAAATCATGCATGTCGTCATGAATTCATATAACAGAGTTAATATCAACTATTTGGTGAAATGTAAAATACTAAAATTATTTAATTATTTTAAAAAAATTCTATTAAAAATAACTTGGTGTTATAATTCCACAGGGTCATATGATACATTGAATGATGTGGGATGATATCGTATGAAATTATCCATAAAATAAATTATCCCTCGTGGTTGATCTTTTCCCACTCTATCATGGATACCTCCACCAATTATTTCTTATTTCAACTAAACCATAAATATAACAAAATGTTTTGTTCTAATTATAACAATCATGGGATACATATTTAGAATGATATCTTACTATAACTGCCTTCCCACTATAACTTCCCTATTTACTATATGGGAAAACATTTTGAGTAAAAATAGTGGTGTACAGAACTATCTTTCATTAAATTAAATATCATTCTATCTTTTCCATAAGTTTAAATCTTGTTAATTGAATTCTATTATAATGTTATTAACCTGTAATTTATCTAAATTTTTTATGATACACAACAAGGTCGCATCCTTAAGAATTAAACATTATTTATTTATTGTTATGTATTTAAATATTTTGACATTGAGGAACGTTTTAGGATTATGTATTTTGATAATTAGTCTATTACTCATATATAACAAAATCCATAACATTAAAAGTGGACACTTCTTATTAATATCTATTTGACCCATATTACAATACTTTTAAAATAATGCATTACCAATTTTCTAAAAAACTAATGAAAACATTCATCATTATTACTTCCAATTCATTATCATCCTTAAATACTAGGGAAAAAATTAAAAATTTCGGATGTGCATTAAAAGATTGGTAATTGATATATGAAGAAGATAAAATTTATAGTCCAATGAAAAAAGGAAAACACATATAAAAATTTCTTTTACAATCAATTTTCTTGAAGAACATTAAATAAAATATTTTCATATGACAAATAGTGACACCATTTTATATAATAAAATCATTAAAACCCACAGTAAAATATTAAAATAAGTTTTGTTGACTTATATAATAAAATAAATTGATCCTTTTCAAATAAGATTGATTTTGAGTAACCATATGAGAATATTCAATCATTGTCAAAATTGAATGAACAAGAGATGTATAAGAGGGATCATCCTTTGTAAAAGATAGAACAGACTTAAAATATATATTTTGGAATAAAATGGAAATAAGGGGTTGAGAACATGTGAAAAATAGTTTACGAACAAACCATGGATATCAAAGATCATAATAATCAGTCATTGAATAAAAATTCATAGTTCATAAGAAATGAATTGTTATTAAATCAATAAAAATGAGTTGTGAGAGAATAAGATTTGAATACTTCATATACATGTGGAATACACAAATTAATTTAAATAAATACATACAATAAAAGGCTCATTTCCAAAATATATCATGTAACATCATGGGGACTACACCTATTTGGTGGGACACACCCACCATCTGTAGTAATAGTCAATTCCTTTTAGTGAATTAGTTTTCAACATCTTCCAAGAGTGGATTTGGGTTCCCCTCTTCCCATAGTGGATTGATGTTCCCCTTCATCCCATTTTAGATCAGGGTTCCCCTTATTCCCCTAGGATATAAAGACAATAAAATTTTTACAATAATTATCTCATGATATATAAATAATTAGGCTTTTCATTTGAAGGATTTATAGGTCCCATGAGTCACAAATTAAAATCATTTAAACAGCTTCCACAAGATAATAAAACATTCATTATATCAGGAACCATAAAAAATGATGGATTTCATAAACATCAAATCATAACACATGAAATGAATGGGTATCACAAACATGTCATTATATCCTAAAATTTAGAAAATATACCTGTATCAAAATCATTTAGTCAATGAATTTCCCATCAAAAGAAGCAGGTTTCAAATGACTATAACCCATGAATTAAAAATTGGTTTAATAAACATCATATCATTAAAAAAAATAATTTAATGAATAAGAAAATTTTATAAAATGGGACATAAATTGCCTAAATTGATATAAAATCTAAATTAATGAATATTTAATAAAAAAATTAGAAAAAAATAACATAATTTTATAGGATTATTTTTTTTGGAAACTGGAAAACATAAACAACTGGTTCTTAAAAGATATATATCATAACTTGCTTATATATTCATGATTAGAACCCCTATTTATGAATACTACATAATTCAATTTTTTGTTTCCGTGGAAAATAAATAGAAGAATTAATAAGATCTAATTATAATTAATGGTTAATAATGGAGATTTCAATACTATAATATTCATGATACATAATAAGATAAGACAAAATTTTGAAAATTATATCCTGAAAATAAAATATCATAATATGATGTCATGTGATAAATTATAAAAGATCATGAAGGAAATATTTTATGATATAATAACATCATAAAATAAATTTTGTCCTATAAAAACAATAGAAAACGATTTCTATATTTGTCGAGGATCACTCCTATGACCATCATTGTTGATAATGTTACTTACTAAATATTTTTCACTCCTTGATCCATCCAAATGGTACTGAACTAGTTTTATATACTATTCTAATCCTATATTACTAAACCTAGATAATTTTCCATTACATTCATGTCAAAATATAAACACAACACATATGTTTGATAAAATAACATTAATCATTCATCATATCAGAACCCATGAAATGAAATCGGTTTCAAAAAATCATTCAAACAAAACCCAGGGAAAAGAAACTGGTTTCATTGTAATCATTACATAATAAAAATAATATAACCATAGGAAAAATAGAGATAATATTCTTGAAAACATCCCCATTAATAAATAAGTATCATTAATGAATGTTAAATTAGATTCAAAATAATTTTCAAATAACAAATAAAAGTAATTTTTGAGGAAATTATTCAATATTATTTGAAAACATTTTCATTTCCTAAATTTTTTTGTATGAATAAAAAGAAAAATATTAAATTAAAACATTTTTTTAATATTTTATGTTATTATTTGGGTCATTAATTAATTATGAATGTGAAAAAATCTAGCCATGTCGTATATGTTAAAAAAAACTAAATTATGATATTTTCTTCAAAAAATCCACAAAATTCATCATCAGAAAAATACCAAAAAACCCATTAAAAATTCATAGTATATAGTAACACATCGGTAACGCGGAATTTATAAATTCTAGAAGAATATTAAAAATATTTTTGAATACATATTTATGAAGCATGTATATGGATGATATATATTTCCCACTAGATACTTATATATAAAACATCCAGAATAATGATGAGATATTGAAATTAATCCCTACATTTCATCTAATTACCATAATATGTATTCAAAACTCAAGTATAATTGATAAATTCTATTTACTTATTATAGAACCATATTCTTAATTATGATATCTTATATGATCATATTATCTCCCATTTGTTATTAATATTTCATTTTTACACTTTTCTCTTTTGTTAACTACTTCATTTTCCTAAGCATGATTTATAAAATATGTCACAATTATTATGCATAGGATATATACCATTAATTTACATAATGATATTAAGGTAATATATAATTAATTAATTTGTAATATACATTTATTTAGTCATTAATTAATGTTTAATATTTAAAATAAACCACATTGATTCTTGGATATTATTGGTCATATTTACACACAAGCGATTGTATCATTCCATTAATTGAAATAGTTTATGGAAGTGGAATTTATATATTCACATAGAGAAACAATATATCAATATATTTATAATAACTCTATTATTTCCATCATTATAGAAATCCATGGAAATTATATATTAATAACATATTACAACCTGACATAGAGACAGTAATATGCATGTATGCATGCACGGTGCTTTCATTTTTCATTGGGTGGATAAAATATGGAATTTGGTTATTAAATTATCATATTAAAATACCATAATATATGTGATTCTATATTTAATATTTTATAATGTAAATAACCGTTGATGTTGTAAATGATGATGAAATTAATAGGGAAGCGTCGATAAAGACGATTACCTCCTCCTTGGATAACTTTCTTTAGAGTTATCATTAGGGACCCCAGGGTTGGTCATTTGAGAAGACCATATCCCATACAATTTTCATAGGGAAGCTTTTAAGGTAATTTATTTCTGGTATTTTCAATCATTAACTCTCTTTGGGATGTAAAAAACTGAGGTAGATGGTGCCTTTTTTTAATTGAGTTGACGAGAAATTTTGAATTATCTAAAAATAATAATTTATAATAAATTTAACCTATACCCAAATACCTCCAAAATTAAATAGATAAGATGATAACATGATTTAGGTTGTTAATCTCATTATCTATTTTCATTCAAACAGTTTTTTGTATTATTTTGAACGTTATCAATTTTTTTATTCCTAATGTATGCTATATTAATATTTACTAAATTAAAAAAAAATATTAAAAAGTTCTAATTTATACCGATGTGATATCAATTAAATCATAAAATAAAAATTTATATCTTTTTAGACCATATAATAGTTTCATTGTATTTTTCTTGATTCATTATGAATTTAATATAATTTGATAATATTTTATTTAAATCAAATGTCATCATCGACAATTTTGTGACTATTTATTAGATAGAATTTTGAAAATATCTAGATAACTAGTTACATTAATTTTTTTTTATATATTAATAAGAGATCATTGTATTATAATAAATTAATTGATCATATTAAGTAACTAAAATTAATCTTTTTTAAAATATTTTTAACAACATTTATTTGAAATTAACATTAATAAAATAATTACAACATCAATATTGTGTAATTATTTAATATTATTATAAATTTATTAAACATAAAAAATAAAATAAAATGGAAAATATAAATATTATAAATTTCATAATAATATTTATAGTCAAATATATTAAGTTTTTATCCTTATATGAAACATGTTTAATTATTTAAAAAATGAATGCGAAATTTTTAAATATTTTTTAAAACATATTTTAGAAATTCCGTAATAACATCTATGTGACCCAAAATTTTAAATATAAACTTGTAAAAATAAAATATGCTTTTGATTTAAAACAAATACCGTAAAATTCGTACATGAAATTATAATGTCATGGCTCATTTAATCTCATGGCCACATTCAACCAAATCTCTTTAAGAATTAATATTATTTAAAGAGAAATATTTCAAAAAAATCCTTGGGTGACATTAAAGACCCCTCCAAACAATAAAATGAATTTCAATCTCGAAATTCATCCCATGGTTAAAACCATATGAGGATACCCCTTTATTGTCATGTCATAAGGTTCTCATGTAGCTACAACAAATAACTTGTTTTTCCATAGAACATTAACCAAGTGTGCTGTCTTACTTCATTTAACTTTATCTATATGATCCATAAACTGTATTAGTTTTTCATCAAAAAAATTAATTTCTCCAAATATAAAATTTTTTAGTTTATTACTTGTGTCTTATAATGAATGTACTTTCATAGGATAGATAAATTTGACACATAATGAAAATAATATAGAATCAGTGGAAGTGTAAATCGATAATCATCCTTTCTTACATGATCATGATTTTAGAAAATAATTATATTAATAAGGATTATAACTCAATTGTTTAAAAATATTGTCAATATATTAAATGGAGATATTAGTAGAAAATAATTTTCACCCACCTCAAAATCTAGGTCTCTTCATCAATTAACATCATAACTTATTTTATGACTAGGAATTGCATGAATGTTCTATTTAATTGATCTAACCTTATCATAAATTTCCTCAACAAGATCCAGTCCCAATATCATGGATTCCCCAACTTCATGACATCATTTTGGTGTTCTACAGTTTTTAACATAGAGGGATTTATTAGGATCAAAGTAAATACTATAGTAAAATCAATTTTGAATGAAAATTCTACCAATGGTTGGTGTGGATATCACCAACATTGAAATCCATACATTAACTCTCAACATTCCTTCTAAAGTGTGAATTATCCTCCCAAAATGACCATCTATCTTATGATTATAACCCATGATGAAACATAACTATGCATCCATACCATATTTAAGGATTCCCTATAACATTAAGTTAATTCTCTGATATCGATCATATATAATGGAATGTAGTATGACATGTAATCTAACCACTTCGATAATATATATTATGGAATGATGATTACAATAAGAGTATTTTATAATAGAAATGGTGTTTTTATACATCTTGTGGTGATCAAATATAACCTATATATAATAATAGATTTTGATTTTTTGGTGTGTCTAATAACAAATTCTATGGTGATTTCTTCCAATTTCACTTCTTATAATGGAAATAGAAGTAACATCCCCAAACACATTTGTCCCCTAGACATAACATATTGAAAAACCAAGCATCTAGAAACAGGTTATAAAATATATTTATTTATCTTGTCCCACCAAAAATATTGTTTCACATACCTATATATCTTATAGTGTCTAGGATAAATATTGAAAGATGAACAATGTTCTTCTTCCAAAAAATCTGTTAAATATTGTATTAGATGAACAGAAAAATTGCCCACGAACCTCATAATTCCATCACATTAAATTTTTTAAACCCATAAACATTTATCATATTCTTCTATAGTTCCAAATATTTTTTGTGTTCCTCCATAATCATCACTTCTATATATGTTTGAAAATTCATTTCAGATAGATCAGATTTCTCCGAATCCTTTATGATTTTCAAATCCACCATTTGAAATTGCAAAAATATTTGATATTTTTTTATCCTCACCATACATAATATATCATTGTCCATTAGAATTCTTGAATCTTACAAATTGATCACTCTATCAAGGTTCGAATGTATTTATCATTCGTAATCATTAAGCAACTCCAACCATCCCTTTTGTCTCATATTGAGCTGTTTTTTGTGAAAAATAAATTTAATCTATTATTATAAATATATATCATACATTCCCCTATAATGATAATAGGCACATATGTATAATGAATATATTACCACATCTAACTATAAATAATGGGTTGGGAATCATTTCTCATAGATATCCAATTTCCGCGAAGAATATGTTATCCCTATATCA
Organism: Viscum album; assembly: GCA_963277665.1. Classification (NCBI taxonomy): domain Eukaryota; kingdom Viridiplantae; phylum Streptophyta; class Magnoliopsida; order Santalales; family Viscaceae; genus Viscum; species Viscum album. Next base: position 1,201,245,282 of record OY728137.1, read on the forward strand.
TTTTTTAAGTGAACCCATTTCAAAACCATTAGGGATGCATCACTACAGATTCAATTCATTTATCTACTATTTAATAGTGTGATCATAGGTGCACTGTAAAAAAATATTTTTATCCCTTTGAAATTATCATCTACATCTTATATACATACGATATAACCTCCATTATTAGTCAACATGGTTAGTGGATTAGAAAATCATGAGTAATATTTTAAATTTTTTCAATAATATACATGCAAATCATGTAAAAATCAATTATAGTCACTATAGTTCTCCTAGTTAGACATTCAAAAACATTAATCTTTGATTTATGCATAGATATCCCCAATAATTAGATTATGTTTCCTAAATAAGGAAATTTTTGGAATCCAAAAATCAGAAATAGTAATTTTTCATAAAGCTAATCATATATCAGTGTATTCAGTAAAATCATCATGTGATCATCTTGTTCTTCATTCCCCTTCACATATACAAGAATATCGTCTATAATGTCTACCAAAAATTGATCATGAATGTTTCTATATAAAATATTCATTAAATCATTGAATATATCATAGTTATTAGTAAGAGTGAAATGGATCACAATAAATTTATAGTTTCCCAACGTTTTATGGGATGTCATCTTAGGTATATCCTCTTTCTTGAACCTTAATTGATGATATATAGAATTAATATCAATCTTATGTAAATATTCAGCTACGAGTTGTCTGACAAATAAATAATAAATTTGGCGGATAAGATATTTTTTCTTGATAGTGATATTTTTATGATCACGATAATAAGGGTAGAGTCTCAATGATCTATCTATCCTTTTAACAAATAAAATAGGTAAACCCAAAGGTGATGAACTATAATGAATGAATCGATTTTATATATTTTATTTGTGACTTTTGTTCAATTATTAAAAATAAACTGTGTCCAACTCAATATCATGTTTTAAAATAGGAATAAAATATTTTATGAGTAATATTGAAATCTCAAATTCAAATTTTGTGGAAAAGTGTGAAATTCATCCAAAAATATATATATAAAATCTTGTAAATTAGTTGTATCCTTAATGATGTGTTTCTCTCTTCCAATATGATATGAATAAATTACATTATAAGAATTAAACCCCACAAGATGGATGTAATTTCCATTGGGAGATCATATTCAACCTTTCATCGATAGATGATCACATACTCATTTAAAATATTAAATGTGACATTCTTTTCATCATAGTTGACATGGGCTCCACATTAAAAATGTCAATCCTAGCCATATTAACATCAAATTCAACTAAAGTAAGGATGAAAATATTATGAAAAGCACTTTCCTACAAACATGAACATGATACCAATTTTAACATTTGATTCAACTATTATTCTATTTTGAGTTTTCAGAGCTAACTCAACTTTTAATTATTGAGGCGATAAGAACATATCCTTTGAAAAATATTTAGAAAAAAAATGGGGTGGATCTAGAATGAAATAAATAATTAGCTATTTTAGATATTATGATAAGTGTACCTTACACTATAATATTGTTGTACTCGGCATCACATTTAGATTTCAAATGACATTTTCAATTATATTTTTCCATAATTGGTTTACAAAATCAATCATCTTTGATTACCTTGGATTAGGGGATCATTATCATAATTATCATTTTCTTTCAAATGATAAATTTACCCATGGGATGATGATGATATGTATCATTTTCTCAAGTTTCTTGAATGAAATTATTTTCCCATCATATTGGTAGAAATTTTATTGTACACATTATTTCCCATATATAAAATATTAAATAGTCTTATTAGGGAACATTCAATAATGTTTCTTTATGCAATTTGAGAATAATTTGAAAGAATGTATTTTATCTACTATGGATTTTTATTTTCACATGACTTAAATTTTTTCTTATGTTCACAACCATAAGATTTATGGGAAATCAATTATTCACCAGAAATCATTAGAGCACGGAAAGAATTTTGTAGCTATTGAAGTCCCTTTTGGGTATCAAAATTCAAAGACACTGTTTTATTCTTCTACTTAATTGTTTGACCATACTCAAATTTGGAATGATAATTCCATATTCATACAGTTAATGTACTTTAAAATTATCTATTTGCAAACCAATGGATTAATAATCCTTTTTCTTAATCCTAATGAATTATTTCTCCTTCTTAGTTTTATGATAAAGAGCAATTTAACTAATAAAAAATAAGATATTAAACTCATCCCAACCCATAATGTCAATTTCATCATGTTTCCTTATATTATTGATAACATTCCACCATCGATGTACATAAAATGATAAATGATAGACTGCCAAAATGATATGACTAGGTTATGAACATTGGAGAATGTGAAATATTTTTTCAGTTTTACTAATACATTATTAATAATCTAGTGAATAAAAGGCCAACTGGATGATGGTGGATGTTGTCTCGTGAAGGAATTAGTAAAATGTTGTTCCCTATAATTCTATTTTTGTAATCCATCTTGAATCTCACTATGAGAGTTTTCTTCTTAATTGAAAAATGAATCTCCATTACATATCCCACAATAGTCAGTTTCTAGAAATATATCATTATATTTCAAATCACATTTTTCATTAATGTGTTCTTCCAGGTTCCAAACATTGGTTAAAACCAAAAAGCATAGAATGAAAAATATTAATCATATTTACAAAACTACATAATCAAGGGAAATTACATATAATATATTGATTTAATATAGTGTAGATTTTATCCTAGGTTATTTATGATAATCAATGAAAATCAAGGATTGTATCTTATACTTATACATATGAATTTAGATCTTACAAAGGATTTCTCATCCTAGTATCCAATATTTAACTAATCTATTCTCTGATACAACCTATTACAGTCAATATATAACATAAATATATATTAAATCTAAAAGGAATAATATTCTTTTCAAAAATAGAAAACCCACAAAATATTAGTATAGGGTTGCTTTCATTTGATAGTAGGTATTATAAATGAATGGTTCATAAAACATCTACATTGTATCCTACAGTTTCCATCATAATTAACGTATGTTTTGACACATCTTAAATAATACCTTTATTCATATCCTATTAAATGAAACATAATAATGGGTGATCATATATTATCAATAAGGGAAAATAATAATGATATTAATCCTATCATAATCAAGAGACATAAGAACATAAGACAAAATTTGAAAATTATATCCTTTTAATTGATGATCATAGTATCATATCATGGGTAAAATCATAGAAGTTTTAAAATAACATATTTCATGATATCATTACACAATACATGACATTATGGAATAAATATAAACATATAGATTCATTCTCATATTAGTCATTCCTTACATCCAAGACCAATATAGTTGAAAAATTCTATTACTAAAGTAGGCTCTCTCCTCGTTCTAGCCTTGTGTTACCAAACCGAGTTTACATCCTATTCAAGCCATGTATTACCGAACTGAGATCATTTTTCATTATAGTTATGTATATATCATGAAATATAAAACATCAAAAATTTTATTTGAGGGTGATATAGCTTCCACCAGTAATATAAGGAAAATCCTACATAAGTGAGTTAGAATAATATAAGTAATTAATCATATTAGAACCTATGAATTAAAATGGGTTTCATAAACATCATTCAAACATAACCCATGGAACAGAAATGGGATTCATAGTTTTTATTACAATATATAAAAAAACAGACATATGATTAATTTGGATAGGAGCATTAAAAATTATCCCCATAAAAAAAGTAATATCTAATAATGTTATCTTATATGGGAATTAATTTTAACATATTTCTTGAAAATAAATCTATATTAATAAATATATTAATCATTTAAAATGTTTTATTTTATGAAAAATCCATGAAACATTTGAAAAAAATAGATTTTTTACAAATAAACATTTATTTTTGTGTCAGATAAATTACTAACTAAAGGAATCATAAATGTGGGAATAACATGTTCCATATAAGTTAATAAAAATTACATTCATACATTTGATTAATATGTCAAAATGTTCCTCATTAAGGAAACAACAATATGATTCCTTTAAATAAAATTAGTTCAAAATAAATCATGGTTGAAATGACTATAATAACTCAATATGAATAGTCAAAATATTTCTGAAATCATTTTTTAGATTCAATGATATGGAAGATAAATATTTCCTAGAAGAATTTTATGTATAAATAATCCATAATAATAATGATATTGTGAAATTAATACTTACATTATGTTAGATTTATTTTGATTGTATTTGAAACTTGAATATAACATATTAATGAATTTTATAAATATATTATAGAATCATATTCATTTGTATGATATAATATATTATCACATTATCATATTTTTTGTTAATAATATTTCATTATTACTATTCTTTTGAGTGTTTCCATATTCATTTTCCAATGCATGTTTTGTCACATAACACCAAATTATTTTGAATAGGATATAGTACAATAATTTATGTAATGATATTAGGTAAATATATATATTATTTATTATTTATTTATTTTTCTATAATCATTATTGACTGGTGATTATGGATAATTAATCGTATCACATCATGGATACTATAGGTCATACATACACATGAGTAATGGTATCATTCCAGTAATAGTAAAAGCATATGAAAGTGGATGGTATTTATATTTTTTCTAGATTAAATATTATTATTTAGTTATTATATATATATATAAAATTTCCAATTTCATATATATATATATCTAATGTAGTGATAAAATATATATTGCACCACGGTGTGGAGAAAGTAATTCGTACGTATGCACGTATGATTCTATAATTTTTTACGATAGATTAATGGTGTAATATGGTCATAAAATATTAACTATAACATCCTTGAAAAAATTTGATACTAGATTTATTAATTTTCAATGTATAAAATACATGAAGATGAATTACAAGATCCAATAACCATGGAAGGGACCGTAAAGACAATTACATATTCCTTGGATAACTTCCTTTTGATCTTCTATTGGGGATAATAAGGATGGTATATTGATAATACCAAAACCACTAGAATGTTTATATTAAATTTTATAATTTAAATTGGTATGGGATAGTTGATCACAAAGTCATAATGTGATGTGATCGATTAAGGGATAAGGTCATCATTTGTGTAGGGGTGAGGGGAACTTTTGAAATTTCTCAAAATAGAAATTTATAATAAAAGTATCCTCAAATTAAATACCTCAAAAACTAAATGGATTAGAATATAATATAGTATATTATTTTAATCACATCAAATAATTTAATTTATAAGTGTTTTATAAAAAATTTAAACATTATCATATTTATTAACCCTTGATTAACCTATTTTAATTTCAAATAAGGTAACAAATTTTTAATTATTAAAATATAGTAATATTTATATAAGTGATGTCAGTTAAATAAACAATGAACAATTTAACCGATTTTTTTACCACAATATAGAATTTTTATATTTTAAATGGTGTATAATTATTTTTAAATAGTTTTTAAGAATGTGATTTTGATAAAATTTCATAAGAGTCACTTTTGAGAGTATTCATCATTGGTAATTCTATAAATATCTCAATAAGAATTTAACGTCGAAATTTTTTTTTTATATATATAAGAAGTAAAAGTAATCTATGAAATTCATTTAAATTAATATTTATCTAATGTAATATTTATTTTACTTTATTAACAATATTTATTTGATATTTTTAGTAATAAAATAATAACTACGTAAGACATGTATAATAATTTGATATACTTTATTCTTTAATCATAATTTAAATTAAAAAATCATTATGAAAAAAATATATTATATAATATAAAAAAATATTTATATTCCAACATTTAGTTTTTGGATCCTTATATTAAAAATATTATTTTATACAAAAGATGAATGTGGAATATTTATAAATTTATTAAATAAGATTTTATAAATACCATAATCCCATATAAGTGTCCCCAAAAGTCAAAAATAAATTCATACTGTGAAAATATGTTTATTATTCTAAAAAATAATATAATATTAATTCATAACAAAACATTTTCCCCATGTGGAAAAATAATATATATTTATGATAATTAATATGCCATTTTCTTATTTCATTGATTTAAATATTATATAAGTCATTTTCAAGGACAGGATCCCATTAAAAAATGATATCGATACTTACCTATTTATGGAATAATAATTTTCATCCCATAAATTTATACCATGTGTTAGGTTAATTTTATAGTATTTATAATATTATTTTTATCCTAAATTACAATATTTACATTTACCATGGTAATAATAATTACCACGGATACAAATCATATTGCAAGAAATGGGACATATTCTATATTTGGACCTAATGAATATAAATTTGGCATGAATTTTTAAATGTAAATACACATATTATTTTGATTTTAATGTAAAATAAAATCTACCAGATACCATGAAAAAAATGTTTATAAAAAATCAATTTTAAAACAAATAATGTTTTTATAACAAATTTAGGCCTTAAATATTGTTCAAAACCCATAATTGTAATGTTTTAAATAAAAAACAATTAATTAAAATTGAAAATATAATACACAAAATGCTTTGACCTCATAATAAATTTATATAAATTGATGATTTGAATGAAACGAAATATTCTAATTATTCCATAAATATTTTTAAAAAATAAAAAAATGAATTTAATATAAATTTATTTATTTTTAATAAATATTTGATGAATTTATTATCTATAAATATTATAAATAAAATTTGTTGAAATATTTTTTAGATTTAATGTATATTTGAAGAATAATATGATTTTTCTTAAAATTGTGTGATAATTTTTTAAGGTTATAATATATTAATACCATTTTATTTATTTCATAAATTAGATATTAAAATTTATTCCATACAAATTAATGGCTTGGTGATAGGGTTAATTGAATTACAATGATTCATCCTGGTTCATTTAAATTTATTATTGCTAACGAAGCTAGCTCTTTAGTAATTCAAATTATTCAATGTGAAATATTTCATAAAAATATGTGGGTGTTAATGTTTCATTAGATCATATCAACAATAATGCATAAAATGTTTCAATGGATGCCATATTAGATAGATAATAATTTTTAATGATCACATGGAAAATTTATAATTTAAAATATTATTTCTTTTAAAATCATAATTTCAAAACAAATTTTTTAAAATATTTTTCTTATAAATAATTTTTTCAAATCTAATTTAATAAATTTAATGACAAAAATATATTATTGGATATGGAAAATGATTTAGAAAAGTTACATAATTTTAAGATGTGTTTTCAATCAAAAATTCATTAAATCCCATAAAACTTTTTTAAATTAAATATTTATTGAAAATAAGATCAAATAAGTATTAATTAAATAATTTTCTTATTATTTTGAATAAAATTTATTTCCGAACGAAGAGACATATAAGGTCCGATTTTTATAGAAACATTTAATTAATTATAGTAAGTATAAAATATTGAATTAATTGTATTAATACATTTATATATCGAATAACAAGAGGGTAAAAAGTTTCATGAGAGTTATTGAGATATGGATTATAAGATCTCATCAATCGATGAAAAAAAATTAAACTATGTTGATAGACCATGAACCTGTAGAAATAAAATATTATTACCTTTTTAATAGTAAATAATAATCCCCGTTATATAATTACAATACATGAAGCTTATAATATCATGAAAATAATATGATAACTTCTATAACATGAAAAATAGATAGCAGATAAACCATGAACATGAAAATAGGTGCATAGAAAAACATGTGTCTCAATGAAGAAAAATTATGACAAAATTACATTAACGAAACGGTAACCTATGAATAAAAAGCCAGAGGAGAGATAAATATAAAAATTCATATTTATATACAAATACATTTATTGTAAATATTCAAATAAAACATTTATGTTTATTATATACACCACATAAAAGGTATGATTGGGGAATATGGAAAAAGTCAAGTAGAAATAAATTTGAGATTATAAATCCCATTAATAAATGATAAAGTAATAAATATTATGATATATGATATAATGAAATAAATTGAATCTTTTAATAACATGTAATAAATAAAATCCATGATATAACGTGTCATATGATTTCACACACACCAAACAAAATAAATGAGTGATGAACATGGCATATATACCACAAATATAAAAAGTTAATGAGAAAAACATTAATAAATGCATATAATTTAAGTCATGATCACCACGAAATAATACGAACAATTGAATAATTTAATATCATAAAATTAATTAAATTCAAGATATAAAATTTCATTTGGTAATATATAAAACACAGAATGAAAATAATAATTATTGAATATGACATTTTTGTCACATAATAAATTAGATCAAATTCCATTAATAGATGACTGTCTTTTGAATCATGATGAACATGAAAGAATAAAATAAAATAAAATAATAAAATCATCTAATGAAGTAAATTCAGTATGTATCATTTCATTGATTAGTATATTCCCAACAAAAATAAATACATGGTGAATGTGGAATGTATCACACTGAAAAAATGAGATGAAACTCCATTAAAACATGAGTATCTATTGAATCATGGTCCCCCTGAAATAATAATATAAATTTAAAAATTTCTATCCAGATAAAAAAATTCATGATGTTGCATGCCTTAAATAATTATATAATCCACATAAAATAAGTGAGTGGTGAATATGGAATATATCTCACATAAATAATTGTAATATGAGTGACCCTTTAATTTATTATTAACTTTCATCATACATGTTCAATCATCATGAATAATACATATATGTATATAGTAAATCATACAGAGAAACATAATATTATATATAATTAAATATATTATTTTATTATGACATTATATTATTAATTTATGAACAATTCCATGTTAATGATACATTTTGGGTAATATTATCTTTCATCATATAAGGTTTGACATTCTATGTTTATTCCTCTTTCATATATAAAAATAAAATTATTTATAGAATGCAGAAAAATATATTAATATCATATATATATTATGTATATATATATTAATAGTAATATAAAAAATATAGGCATATGAAATTAAATACATTGATCATAGAGATGGAAGGTCGTATGTAGGCACGAAAGCTTTTTATGTTTTTTATAATATCAAAATAAAGAATATAAATGAGATATATCTATCATCATTCACATAGAATAATAATTCCATATATATAATATAATTTTATTAAACAAATCATTAATACATTCCATTGAAACTATGAACGAATCTCATCGCATTGAGGGGGTAGTAGTCCATATGTCCACAAATGATGTTATCATATTCCCACCAATTTAAAATCATCATTTAATGTTTTATATAATATTTATATAAAAAAATACATAATATATCTAATACATATAATATAAAAACCAAAATACATAATTATTACAAAAATTGGAAGATGGAAATGGGAGAATGAACAACATCAATTTGTGATAAGTGAGCACATTTTACATTAGAACGATGAATGTGTATCACAGTCGATGCATGTTTGTGTGAGTGTACTATATAAAAATAAAATAGAAACATAGAATTATATTATGTATACTAAGGATATTTTACATTATCTAAATAAGAATAATTTAAATTGTAAATGAATGAAATAAAATGAATGTACTTATTGAAGAATGTTAAATATTCCTTATGTAAATCCATTTGGTTTGAACCAAAGGACATCATTGGTCACATTTCATCCAAAATGGAGGATTCTAAAATTCAGGAAGAGAGAATGGGTGTTTGTTTTTTTCTATGAAAAATTTATTGATATATGTAAATATATAAGAGTAGAGGAGGTCATTTATAACTTGGGAAAATGAAATATTTGGAATTAGTAAAATGATTTCGGATCTCCCTACATTATATATTCCATGAATGGGTGAAAAATAAACCATCACTGATTAATAGAGTATTAATATTCAATATATATTAATCAAATAATTTATATACCCGTTTAGTTTCATTTTTACACTTTATATTCTACATTTAATCATTATGTATGCTCGTGTTTTACCTAAATAGTTGTAATCAAGTTTAATTTCATTCACTATTATTTTGTCAAAAAATAATTTTACCATGTTATGAATTATAAATTTTTACGATTGAAAATATTAAATCCATTTTGAAAAATCGAATCAAAATAGTTGCATAAATTAGTTTAAAAATAAACCTAAAGATATGAAAAGAAACATTGTTTTAATATTGATATGTTTGAATTTTTTAAATGATTTCATATTAAATTTATATATGAAATTTATTACAATGAAATAAAATGGATTTATAGTTTTGTAATTGATTCCTTATACATTAAATAATATTTAAAACAAAATTTAACTACATAAATAAATTTTGTAAAAAATTACTTTTCAATTAATAATCAGTGTTTCTGACTATACATCAAAAATTGAAATATCTCAAACAGTTGAAATTAATAAAGCATATGTAAATTAAAAAAAATTCATTTAAAAAATGATGTTTTTTATTTTACATAAAAATTATTAATTATTAAAAAATGGTAATTAAAATATGTGTGTATTGAAAAGGTCATAAAATTCTTTTTTAGATAAAAACATTTTTTAATCAATGTAATTGATTTTTTCTTATGTCATACCAACAAAATACATTGTATTGATGTGAAAAAATTTATTATATATATATTTTTAATTATCTGTATTAAACATGGTTTTTATAATTTATATGAAATTTAATCATGTATGAATATAGAAATAAATCATAGAAAAGTAATTTATTTATTTTTAAATTGTTCTAAAATTAATTTCCAATAATTTATAACCCAAGGATTCATTTTATATAGACGTGTAAATCATATTTTTGAAAATATATTTAATATTATTTTTATGAACCATTATAACTATTAAGTGGTGACTATAATAATATTTTAGTAAAAATATTAATAGTATTTTTTATGAAACACACCTTTTAATATAACACATGTTATGAAATGACCTAAAATTGTGTCAAATAAATGGAAAACATATTACTTATATAAATAAAGATAATATAAGTGTTTCATGTTGTGAAATATTAACAAGATGTTGTGTGTGACAAAACACAAACAAAGACAATTCATATAATAGAATATATTTCCAGTGTTGTGAAAAATAAAAAACATAAAAAAAATTAAATTAATAATAAAAATTAAAAAAATCTCTTGGTGTCACATTCTATACCCTTAAATTGAATTTATCCTGAAATTGTTTTGGCTCATTAAAGTTTTAATATATTATGTTTCTTTTCATTGAAACCCAATTCTTATAAATAAATAGTAAAACATAATTTGATAAGGGAACGATTGGAACATATCATTTACCCAATGTAAAAAATAACTATGTTTCTAAATATTATAAAATAGGAGTGAAGTGAAATTTTGGATATGGAAGATAAATCTTACTACTTTGTTCTGACAGAGAGTGATATAAAACATGTTCAAGATAAAGTTAACATTAACAAATTGATAAATAATTTTTGATCCAATTGACCATTTGATTCATTGAAGATTATTATACTAGGACTAAATTTTGGGTCTCATTGTATTTTTAATAATTATTATGAAATTTCAATAAAAGATATACTTGCTCTATTTCAACACAATATTGTATTTTGGTTATTTCATGACAAATTTCTAAATCATATTTATTAAAAAATATAGTTGAATTTTTTATTAATGAAGCAAAAATGTAAAACAATATCCATAAATTATGATACAAAATTTCCATTATCATTATTAATAATCATATAAAAATGGATAGTGAGTTTTACATAATAAAAATAAATCATCATTTGGTGATATAATGAATTAATATCCAAAACCTAATCTAAATTTCATCATAAACTATTACTTAAAAAAGTTAACCTTATTTCCCTTATGAATGATGAAAATCTAAAACCATATATATAATGTCACTAAATATATAATAATAAATTCAAATATTATCCCCCATATATCATAAAGTGTCAATTGACTGTCACATAGGAAACATGTGAATCTCTATACAAAGGATTCTATTGAAATATGGTAATAACCTGATTCACCATAAATAATTAACAAAAACATACATGATTTTATATTCTAAATATTATTTTATATATTCATTAAATACAAATATGTTTTAAAAACCTTCCATGATATCCTAAACTATTATTTTTGTAAATCCATAATCAGTTATAAGGCTATAGAAGATCACTTTATCCAATTCAACCATATCTTCCTCGATGATAAAACCAATTTATTAACCTAAGTAATACATTATGGTTTAACATACCATTATAAAACTAACTCCATTTATTTAAATAAGTAATCTTGGTCATCAAAAAAATTAAATTTATTTTTTGAATAATTATTGGAAATTATATAGTTGATGATTCATATAACATAATTCAATAATTTTTATACATAAACTCATCAATCAATAAACTTGTGTCTTATAATGAATGTACTTTCATAGGATAGATAAATTTGACACATAATGAAAATAATATAGAATCAGTGGAAGTGTAAATCGATAATCAACCTTTCTTACATGATCATGATTTTAGAAAATAATTATATTAATAAGGATTATAACTCCATTATTTAAAAATATTGTCAATATATTAAATGGAGATATTAGTACAAAATAATTTTCACCCACCTCAAAATCTAGGTCTCTTCATCAATTAACTTCATAACTTATTTTATGACTATGAATTGCATGAATGTTCTATTTAATTGATCTAACCTTATCATAAATTTCCTCAACAAGATCCAGTCCCAATATCATTGATTCCCCAACTTCATGACATCTTTTTGGAGTTCTACAGTTTTTAACATAGAGGGATTTATTAGGATCAAAATAAATACTATAGTAATATCAATTTTGAATGAAAATTCTACCAATGGTTGGTGTGGATATCACCAACATTGAAATCCATACATTAACTCTCAACATTCCTTATAAAGTGTGAATTATCATCCCAAAATGACCATCTATCTTATGATTATAACCCATGATGAAACATAACTATGCATCCATACCATATTGAAGGATTCCCTATAACATTAAGTTAATTATTCGATATCGATCATATATAATGGAATGTAGTATGACATGTAATCTAACCACTTCCATAATATATATTATGGAATGATGATTACAATAATAGTATTTTAGAATAGAAATGGGGTTTTTAGACATCCTGTGGTGATCAAATATAACCTATATATAATAACAAATTCTATGGTGATTTCTTCCAATTTCACTTCTTATAATGGAAATAGAAGTAACATCCCCATACACATTTGTCCCCTAGACATAACATATTGAAAAATCAAGCATCTAGAAACAGGTTATAAAGTATATTTATTTATCTTATCCCACCAAAAATATTGTTTCACATACCTATATATCTTGTAGTGTCTAGGATAAATATTGAAAGATGAACAATGTTCTTCTTCCAAAAAATCTGTTAAATATGGTTTTGGATGAACAGAAAAATTGCCCATGATCCTCATAATTCCATCACATTAAATTTTTTAAACCCATCAACATTTATCATATTCTTCTATAGTTCCAAATATTTTTTTGTGTTACTCCATAATCATCACTTCTATATATGTTTGAACATTCATTTCAGATAGATCAGATTTCTCCGAATCCTTTATGATTTTCAAATCCACCATTTGAAATTGCAAAAATATTTGATATTTTTTTATCCTCACCATACATAATACATAATTGTCCGTTAGAATTCTTGAATCTTACAAATTGATCACTCTATCAAGGTTCGAATGTATTTATCATTTTTAATCATTAAGCAACTCCAACCATCCCTTTTGTCTCATATTAAGCTGTTTTTTGTGAAAAATAAATTTAAACTATTATTATAAATATATATCATACATTCCCCTATAAAGATAATAGGCACATATGTATAATGAATATATTACCACATCTAACTATAAATAATGGGTTGGGAATCATTTCTCATAGATATCCAATTTCCGCGAAGAATATATTATCCCTATATCATTTATTAAGTGAACTCATTTCAAAACCTTTAGGGATGCATCACTACAGATTCAATTCATTTCTCTACTATTTAATAGTGTGATCATAGGTGCACTGTATAAAAATATTTTTAGCCCTTTGAAATTATCATCTACATCATATATCCATACGATATAAACTCCATTATTAGTCAACATGGTTAGTGGATTAAAAACTCATGAGTAATATTTGAATTTTTTTCAATAATATACATGCAAATCATGTAAACATCAATTATAGTCACTATAGTTCTCCTAGTTCGACATTCAAAAACATTAATCTTTTATTGATGCATATATATCCCCAATAATTAGATTATGTGTCCTAAATAAGGAAAATTTTGTAATCCAAAAATCAGAAATAGTAATTTTTCATAAAGCTAATCATATATTAGTGTATTCAGTAAAATCATCATGTGATCATCTTGTTCATCATTCCCCTTCACATATACAAGAATATCGTCTATAATGTCTACCAAAAATTGATCATGAATGTTTCTATATAAAATATTCATTAAATCGTTGAATATATCATAGTTATTAGTAAGAGTGAAATGGATCACAATAAATTTATAGTTTCCCAACATTTTATGGGATTTCATCTTAGGTATATCCTCTTTCTTAAACCTTAATTGATGATATATAGAATTATTATCAATCTTATGTAAATATTCAGCTACGAGTTGTCTGACAAATAAATAATAAATTTGGTGGATAAGATATTTTTTCTTGATAGTGATATTTTTATGCTCACGATAATAAGGGTAGAGTCTCAATGATATATCTATCCTTTTAACAAAGAAAATAGGTAAACCCCAAGGTGATGCATTATAATGAATGAATCGATTTTATATATTTTATTTGTGACTTTTCTTCAATTATTAAAAATAAATTGTGTCCAATTCAATATCATGTTTTAAAATAGGAATAAAATATTTTATGAGTAATATTGAAATCTCAAATTCAAATTTGGTGGAAAAGTGTGAAATTCATCCAAAAATATATCTTGAAAATCTTGTAAATTAGATGTATACTTAATGATGTGTTTCTCTCTTCCAATATGATATGAATAAATTACATTATAAGAATTAAACCCCACAAGATGGATGTAATTTCCATTGGGAGATCATATTCAACCTTTCATCGATAGATGATCACATACTCATTTAAAATATTAAATGTGACATTCTTTTCATCATGGTTGATATGGGCTCCACATTAAAAATGTCAATCCTAGCCATATTGACATCAAATTAAACTAAAGTACGGATAAAAATATTATCAAAAGAACTTTCTTACAAACATGAACATGATACCATTATTAACATTTGATTCAACTATTATTCTATTTTGAGTTTTCAGAGTTAACTCAACATCTAATTATTGAGGCGATAAGAAGATATCCTTTGAAAAATATTTAGAAAAAAACTGTGGTGGATCTAGAATGAAATAAATCATTATCTATTTTAGATATTATGATAAGTGTTCCTTACACTATAATATTGTTGTACTCGGCATCACATTTAGATTTCAAATGACATTTTCAATTATATTTTTCCATAATTGGTTTACAAAATCGATCATCTTTGATTACCTTGGATTAGGGGATCGTTATCATAATTCTCATTTTCTTTCAAATGATAAATTTACCAATGGGATGATGATGATATGTATCATTTTCTCAAGTTCCATTGAATGAAATTATTTTCCCATCATATTGGTAGAAATTTTATTGTACACATTATTTCCCACATATAAAATATTAAATAGTCTTCTTAAGGAACATTAAACAATGTTTCTTTCTGCAATTTGAGAATAATTTGAAAGAATGTATTTTATCTACTATGGATTTTTATTTTCACATGAATTCAATTTTTTCTTATGTTCACAACCATAAGATTTATGGGAAATCAATTATTCACCCGAAATCATTAGAGCACAGAAACAATTTTGTAGATATTGAAGTCCCTTTTGGGTATCAAAATTCAAAGACATTGTTTTATTCTTCTACTTAATTGTTTGACCATACTCAAATGTGGAATGAAAATTCCATATTCATACAGTTAATGTACTTTAAAATTATCTATTTGCGAACCAATGGATTAATAATCCTTTTTCTTAATCTTAATGAATTATTTCTCCTTCTTAGTTTTATGATTAAGAGCAATTTACCTAATGAAAAATAAGATATTAAACTCATCCCAACCCATAATGTCAATTTCATCATGTTTCTTTATATTGTTGATAACATTCCACCATCGATGTACTTAAAATGATAAATGATAGACTGCCAAAATGATATAACTATGTTATGAACATTGGAGAAGGTGAAATATTTTTTCAGTTTTACTAATACATTATTAATAATCTAGTGAATAAAAGGCCAACTGGATGATGGTTGATGTTGTCTCGTGAAAGAATTAGTAAAATGTTGGTCCCTATAATTCTATTTTTGTAATCCATCTTGAATCTCACTATGAGAGTTTTCTTCTTAATTGAAAAATGAATCTCCATTACATATCCCACAATAGTCAGTTTCTAGAAATATATCATTATATTTTAAATCACATTTTTCATTAATGTGTTCTTCCAGGTTCCAAACATTGGTTAAAACCAAAAAGCATAGAATGAAAAATATTAATCATATTTATAAAACTACATAATCAAGGGAAATTACATATAAAATATTGATTTAATATAGTGTAGATTTTATCCTAGGTTATTTATGATAATCAATGAAAATCAAGGATTGTATCTTATACTTATACATATCAATTTAGATCTTACAAAGGATTTCTCATCCTAGTATCCAATATTTATCTAATATATTCTCTGATACAACCTATAACAGTCAATATATAACATAAATATATATTAAATCTAAAAGGAATAATATTCTTCTCAAAAATAGAAAACCCACAAAATATTAGTATTGGTTTTCTTTCATTTGATAGTAGGTATTAAAAATGATTGGTTCATAAAACATCTACATTGTATCCTACAGTTTCCATCATAATTAACGTATGTTTTGACACATCTTAAATAATACCTTTATTCATATCCTATGAAATGAAACATAATAATGGGTGATCATATATTATCAATAAGGGAAAATAATAATTATATCAATCCTATCATAATCAAGAGACATAAGAACATAAGACAAAATTTGAAAATTATATCCTTTAAATTGATGATCATGGTATCATATCATGGGTAAAATCATAGAAGTTTAAAAATAACATATTTCATGATATCATTACACAATACATGACATTATGGAATAAATATAAACATATAGATTCATTCTCATATTAGTCATTCCTTACATCCAAGACCAATATAGTTGAAAAATTCTATTACTAAAGTAGGTTCTCTCCTCGTTCTAGCCTTGTGTTACCAAACAGAGTTTACATCCTATTCAAGCCATGTATTACCGCACTGAGATCATTTTTCATTATAGTTATGTATATATCATGAAATATAAAACATAAAAAATTGTATTTGAGGGTGATATTGCTCCCACCAGTAATATAAGGAAAACCCTACATAAGTGAGTTAGAATAATATAAGTAATTCATCATATTAGAACCTATGAATTAAAATGGGTTCCATAAACATCATTCAAACATAACCCATGGAACAGAAATGGGATTCATAGTTTTTATTACAATATATAAAAAAACAGACATATGATTAATTTGGATACGAGCATTGAAAATTATCCCCATAAAAAAAGTAATATCTAATAATGTTATCTTATATGGGAATTAATTTTAACATATTTCTTGAAAATAAATCTATATTAATAAATATATTAATCGTTGAAAATGTTTTATTTTATGAAAAATCCATGAAACATTTGAAAAAAATAGATTTTTTACAAATAAACATTTATTTTTGTGTCAGATAAATTACTAACTAAAGGAATCATAAATGTGGGAATAACATGTTCCATATATGTTAATAAAAATTACATTCATACATTTGATTAATATGTCAAAATGTTCCTCATTAAGAAAACAATAATATGATTCCTTTAAATAAAATTAGTAAAAAATAAATCATGGTTGAAATGACTATAATAACTCAATATGAATAGTCAAAATATTTCTGAAATCATTTTTTAGATTCAATGATATGGAAGATAAATATTTCCTAGAAGAATTTTATGTATAAATAATCCATAATAATAATGATATTGTGAAATTAATACTTACATTATGTTAGATTTATTTTGATTGTATTTGAAACTTGAATATAACATATTAATGAATTTTATAAATATATTATAGAATCATATTCATTTGTATGATATAATATATTATCACATTATCATATTTTTTGTTAATAATATTTCATTATTACTATTCTTTTGAGTGTTGCCATATTCTTTTTCCAATGCATGTTTTGTCCCATAACACCAAATTATTTTGAATAGGATATAGTACAATAATTTATGTAATTATATGAGGTAAATATATATATTATTTATTTATTTATTTATTTTTCTATAATCATTATTGACTGGTGAATATGGATAATTAATCGTATCACATCATGGATACTATAGGTCATACATACACACGAGTAATGGTATCATTCCAGTAATAGTAAAAGCTTATGAAAGTGGATGGTATTTATATTTTTTCTAGATTAAATATTATTATTTAGTTATTATATATATATATATATATAATATTTCCAATTTCATATCTATATATTTAATGTAGTGATAAAATATATATTGCACCACGGTGTGGAGAAAGTAATTCGTACGTATGCATGTATGATTCTATAATTTTTTTATGATAGATTAATGGTGTAATATGGTCATAAAATATTAACTATAACATCCTTGAAAATATTTAATACTAGATTTATTAATTTTCAATGTATAAAATACATGAAGATGAATTACAAGATCGAATAACCATGGAAGGGACAGTAAAGACAATTACATATTCCTTGGATAACTTCCTTTTGATCTTCTATTGGGGATAATAAGGATGGTATATTGATATTTCCAAAACCACTAGAATGTTTATATTAAATTTTATAATTTAAATTGGTATGGGATAGTTGATCACAAAGTCATAATGTGATGTGATCAATCAAGGGATAAGGTCATCATTTGTGTAGGGGTGAGGGGAACTTTTGAAATTTCTCAAAATAGAAATTTATAATAAAAGTAACGTCAAATTAACTACCTCAAAAACTAAATGGATTAGAATGTAATAAAGGATATTATTTTAATCGCATCAAATAATATAATTTATAAGTGTTTTATAATAAATTTAAACATTATCATATTTATTAACCCTTGATTAACCGTTTTTAATTTCAAATAAGGTAACAAATTTTTATTTATTAAAATATAGTAATATTTATATAAGTGATGTCAGTTGAATAAAAAATGAACAATTTAACCGATTTTTTTACCAAAATATAGAATTTTTATATTTTAAATGGTGTATAATTATTTTTAAATAGTTTTTAAGAATGTGATTTGGATAAAATTTCATAAGAGTCACTTTTGAGAGTATTCATCATTGGTAATTCTATAAATATCTCGATAAGAATTTAACTTCGAAAAAAATTTTTTTTTTTATATATAAGAGGTAAAAGTAATCTATGAAATTCATTTAAATTAATATTTATCTAATGTAATATTTATTTTACTTTTTTAACAATATTTATTTGATATTTTTAGTAATAAAATAATAACTACGTAAGACATGTAAAATAATTTGATATCCTTTATTCTTTAATCATAATTTAAATTAAAAAATCATTATGAAAAAAATATTATATAATATAGGAAAATATTTATATTCCAACATATTGTTGGTGGATCCTTATATTAAAAATATTATTTTATATAAAAGATCAATGTGGAATATTTATAAATTTATTAAATAAGATTTTATAAATACCATAATCCCATATAAGTGTCCCCAAAAGTGAAAAATAAATTCATAATGTGAAAATATGTTTATTATTCAAAAAAATAATATAATATTAATTCATAACAAAACATTTTCCCCATGTTGAAAAATAATATATATTTATGACAATTAAAATTACATTTTCTTATTTCATTGATTTTAATATTATATAAGTCATTTTCATGGATAGGATCCCATTAAAAAATGATTTCGATACTTACCTATTTATGGAATAATAATTTTCATCCCATAAATTTATACCATGTGTTAGGTTAATTTTATAGTATTTATATTTTTATTTTTATCCTAAATTACAAAATATACATTTACCATGGTAACAATAATTACCACGGATACAAATCATATTGCAAAAAATGGGACATATTCTATATTTGGACCTAAAGAATATAAATTTGGCATGAATTTTTAAATTTAAATACACATATTATTTTGATTTTAATGTAAAATAAAATCTATCAGATACCATGACAAAAATGTTTATAAAAAATCAATTTTAAAACAAATAATGTTTTTATAACAAATTTAGTCATTAAATATTGTTCAAAACCCATAATTTTAATGTTTTAAAGAAAAAAGAAATAATTAAAATTGACAATTTAATACACAAAATGCTTTGACCTCATAATAAATTTAAATAAATTGATGATTTGAATGAAACAAAATATTCTAATTATTCCATAAATATTTTTAAAAAATAAAAAAATCACTTTAATATAAATTTATTTATTTTTAATAAATATTTGATGAATTTATTTTCTATAAATATTATAAATACAAATTAGATGAAATATTTTTTAGATTTAATATATATTTGAAGAATAATATGATTTTTATTAAAACTGTGTGATAATTTTTTAAAATTATAATATATTAATACCATTTTATTTATTTCAGAAATTAGATATTAAAATTTATTCCATACAAATTAATGGCTTGGTGATAGGGTTAATTGAATTACAATAATTCATCATGGTTCATTTAAATTTATTATTGCTAATGAAGCTAGCTCTTTAGTAATTCAAATTATTCAATGTGAAATATTTCATAAAAATATGTGGGTGTTAATGTTTCATTAGATCATATCAAAAATAATGCATAAAATGTTTCAATGGTTGCCATATTAGATAGATAATAATTTTTAAAGATCACATGGAAAATTTATAATTTAAAATATTATTTCTTTTAAAATCATAATTTCAAAACAAATTTTTTAAAATATTTTTCTTATAAATAATTTTTTCAAATCTAATTTAATAAATTTAATGACGAAAATATATCATTGGATATGGAAAATGATTTAGAAAAGATACATAATTTTAAGATGTGTTTTCAATCAAAAATTCATTAAATCCCATAAAACTTTTTTAAATTAAATATTTATTGAAAATAAGATCAAATAAGTTTTAATTAAATAATTTTTTGATTATTTTGAATAAAATTTATTTCCGAATGAAGAGACATATAAGGTCCGATTTTTATAGAAACGTTTAATTAATTATAGTAAGTATAAAAAATTGGATTAATTGTATTAATACATTTATATATCGAATAACAAGAGGGTAAAATATTTCATGAGAGTTATTGAGATATGGATTATAAGATCTCATCAATGGATGCAAAAAATTTAAACTATGTTGATAGACCATGAACCTGTAGAAATAAAATATTATTACCTTTTTAATAGTAAATAATAATACCCATGATATAATTACAATACATGAAGCTTATAATATCATGAAAATAATATGATAACTTATATAACATGAAAAATAGATAGCAGATAAACCAAGAACATGAAAATAGGGGCATAGAAAAACATGTGTCTCATTGAAGAAAAATTATGACAAAATTACATTAACGAAATGGTAACCTATGAATCAAAAGTCAGAGGAAAGATAAATATAAAAATTCATATTTATATACAAATACATTTATTGTAAATATTCAAATAAAACATTTATGTTTATTATATACACCACATAAAAGGTATGATTGGGGAATATGGAAAAATTCAAGTAGAAATAAATTTGAGATTTTAAATACCATTAATAATTGATAAAGTAATAAATATTATGATATATGATATAATGAAATAAATTGAATCTTTTAATAACATGTAATAAATAAAATCCATGATATAACGTGTCATATGCTTTCACACACACCAAACAAAATAAATGAGTGATGAACTTGGCATATATACCACAAATATAAAAAGTTAATGAGAAAAACATTAATAAATGCATATAATTTAAGTCATGATCACCACGAAATAATACAAACAATTGAATCATTTAATATCATCATATTAATTACATTCAAGATATAAAATTTCATTTGGTAATATATAAAACACAGAAAGAAAATAATAATTATTGAATATGACATGTTTGTCACATAATAAATTAGATCAAATTCCATTAATAGATGACTGTCTTTTGAATCATGATGAACATGAAAGAATAAACTAAAATAAAATAATAAAATCATCCAATGAAGTAAATTCAGTATGTATCATTTCATTGATTAGTATATACCCAACAAAAATAAATACATGGTGAATGTGGAATGTATCACACTAAAAAAATGAGATGAAACTCCATTAAAACATGAGTATCTATTGAATCATGGTCCCCCTGAAATAATAAAATAAATTTAAAAATTTCTATCCAGATAAAAAAATTCATGATGTAGCATGCCTTAAATAATTATATAATCCACATAAAATAAGTGAGTGGTGAATATGGAATATATCTCACATAAATAATTGTAAGATGAGTGACCCTTTCGTTTATTATTAACTTTCAACATACATGTTCAATCATCATGAATAATACATATATGTATATAGTAAATCATACAGAGAAACATAATATTATATATAATTAAATATATTATTTTATTATGACATTATATTATTAATTTATGAACAATTCCATGTTAATGATACATTTTGGGTAATATCATCTTTCTTCATATAAGGTTTGAAATTCTATGCTTATTCCTCTTTCATATATAAAGATTAAATTATTTATAGAATGCAGAAAAATATATTAATATCATATATATATTATGTATATATATATTAATAGTAATATAAAAAATATAGGCATATGAAATTAAATACATTGATCATAGAGTTGGAAGGTTGTATGTAGGCACGAAAGCTATTTATGTTTTTTATAATATCAAAATAAAGAATATAAATGAGATATATCTATCATCATTCACATAGAATTATAATTACATATATATAATATAATTTTATTAAACAAATAATTAATTCATTCCATTGAAACTATGAACGAATCTCATCGCATTGAGGGGGCAGTAGTCCATATGTCCACAAATGATGTTATCATATTCCCACCAATTTAAAATCATCATTTAATGTTTTATATAATATTTATATAAAAAAATACATAATATATCTAATACATATAATATAAAAACCAAAATACATAATTATTACCAAAATTTGAAGATGGAAATGGGATAATGAACAACATCAATTTGTGATAAGTGAGAAAATTGTACATTAGAACGATGAATGTGTATCACAGTCGATGCATGTTTGTGTGAGTGTACTATATAAAAATAAAATATAAACATAGAATTATATTATGTATACTAAGGATATTTTACATTATCTTAATAAGAATAATTTAATATGTAAATGAATGAAATAAAATGAATGTACTTATTGAATAATGTTAAATATTACTTATGTAAATACATTTGGTTTGAACCAAAGGACATCATTGGTCACATTTCATCCAAAATGGAGGATTCTAAAATTCAGGAAGAGAGAATGGGTGTTTGTTTTTTTCTATGAAAAATTTATTGATATATATAAATATATAAGAGAAGAGGAGGTCATTTATAACTTGGGAAAATGAAATATTTGGAATTAGTAAAATGATTTCGTATCTCCCTATATTATATATTTCACGAATGGGTGAAAAATAAACCATCACTGATTAATAGAGTATTAATATTCAACATATATTAATCAAATAATTTATATACCCGTTTAGTTTCATTTTTACACTTTATATTCTACATTTAATCATTATTTATGCTCATCTTTTACCTAAATAGTTGTAATCAAGTTTAATTTCATTCACTATTATTTTGTCAAAAAATAATTTTACCATGTTATGAATTATAAATTTTTTGGATTGAAAATATTAAATCCATTTTGAAAATTTCCACTCAAAATAGTTGCATAAATTAGTTTAAAAATAAACCTACAGATATGAAAAGAAACATTGTTTTAATATAGATATGTTTGAATTTTTTAAATGATTTCATATTAAATTTATATATGAAATTTATTATAATGAAATAAAATGGATTTATAGTTTTGTAATTGTATTCCTTATACATTAAATAATATTTAAAACAAAATTTAACTACATAAATAAATTTTGTAAAAAATTAATTTTCAATTAATAATCAGTGTTTCTGACTATACATCAAAAATTGAAATATGTCAAACAATTAAAAAGAATAAAGCATATGTAAATTAAAAAAATTCCATTTAAAAAATGATGTTTTTTATTTTACATAAAAATTATTAAATATTAAAAAATGGTAATTAAAATATGTGTGTATTCAAAAGGTCATAATATTCTTTTTTAGATAAAAACATTTTTTAATCAATGTAATTGATTTTTTCTTATGTCATACAAACAAAATATATTGTATTGATGTGAAAAAATTTATTATATATATATTTTTAATTATCTCTATTAAACATGGTTTCTATAATTTATATGAAATTAAATCATGTATGAATATAGAAATAAATCATAGAAAAGTAATTTATTTATTTTGAAATTGTTCTAAAATTAATTTCCATTAATTTATAACCCAAGGATTCATTTTATACAGACATGTAAATCATATTTTTCAAAATATATTTAATATTATTTTTATGAACCATTATAACTATTAAGTGGTGACTATAATAATATTTTAGTAAAAATATTAATAGTATTTTTTATGAAACCCACCTTTTAATATAACACATGTTATGGAATGACATAAAATTGTGTCCAATAAATGGAAAACATATTCCTTATATAAATAAAGATAATATAAGTGTTTCATGTTGTGAAATATTAACAAGATGTTGTGTGTGACAAAACACAAACAAAGACAATTCATATAATAGAATATATTTCTAGTGTTGTGAAAAATAAAAAACATAAAAAAAATAATTTAATAAAAAAAATTAAAAAAATCTCTTGGTGTCACATTCTTTACCCTTAAATTGAATTTATCCCGAAATTTGTTTGGGTCAGTAAAGTTTTAATACATTATGTTTCCTTTCATTGAAACCGAATTCTTATAAATAAATAGTAAAACATAATTTGATAAGGGAACGATTGGAACATATCATTTACCCAATGTAAAACATAACTAGTTTTCTAAATATTATAAAATAGGAGTGAAGTGAAATTATGGATATGGAAGATAAATCTTACTACTTTGTTCTGACAGAGAGTGATATAAAACATGTTCAAGATAAAGTTAACATTAACAAATTCATAAATAATTTTTGATCTAATTGACCATTTGATTCATTGAAGATTATTATACTAGGACTAAATTTTGGGTCTCATTGTATTTTTAATAATTATTATGAAATTTCAATAAAAGATATACTTACTCTATTTCAACACAATATTATACTTTGGTTATTTCATGAAAAATTTCTAAATCATATTTATTAAAAAATATAGTTGAATTTTTTATTAATGAAGCACAAATGTATAACAATATCCATAAATTATGATACAAAATTTCCATTATCATTATTAATAATCATATAAAAATGGATAGTGAGTTTTACATAATAAAAATAAATCATCATTTGGTGATATAATGAATTAATATCCAAAACCTAATCTAAATTTCATCATAAACTATTCCTTAAAAAAGTTAACCTTGTTGCCCTTATGAATGATGAAAATCCAAAACCATATATATAATGTCACTAAATCTATAATAATAAATTAAAAAATTATCCCCCATATATCATAAAGTGTCTATTGACTGTCACATAAGAAACATGTGAATCTCTATACAAAGGATTCTATTGAAATATGGTAATAACCTGATTCACCATAAATAATTAACAAAAACATAAATGATTTTATATTCTAAATATTATTTTATATATTCATTAAATACAAATATGTTTTAAAAACCTTCCATGATATCCTAAACTGTTATTTTAGTAAATCCATTATCAGTTATAAGGATATAGAAGATCACTTTATCCAATTCAACCATATCTTCCTCGATGATAAAACCAATTTATTAACCTAAGTAATACATTATGGTTTAACATACCATTATAAAACTAACTCCATTTATTTAAATAAGTACTCTTGGTCATCAAAAAAATTAAATTTATTTTTTGAATAATTATTGGAAATTATATAGTTGATGATTCATATAACATAATTCAATAATTTTTATACATAAGCTAATCAATCAACCAACTTTATTCTAAATCCATTACATATTATTTATAATCTTATTATTTAGTACACTATTCCATGTATATAAAATATATATCATGGATAATGTTAACACAACATAAATTTAATCATTATTCTAAAAATTAATTTAAACTTTACTTTTTGATCATCCCATACATTTCTCATATTGTTCTCAATATATTTTTCTTGAGCAGTATAAACAGTACTCATACCCACTTCCTAATTATATTCTTCAGTTTCACACATAGGAAATCAATATTCAGAATGGAAAAAAATACAAATATGAATAAATAAATATTAACCCATTTCCTTCAAGTTATTGCTATTGACAAAGACCATAAAACATTTATTGAGAAACAATTATCGTATAATTAAACAATATAATCATGAAAAATTAATCATAGGATGCATAAATACTTAATAAGACTTCATTAATATTAAACATCATTGGATTATCCTGGGTTTTTCATAGACATATTATATTTATACATTTTATGATTGTTAACAATGAGGTTTGTAAATTCCAAAATTATTTCCACCAATAGTGTGAAAATAGGTGTCCATGAAGGATTGTTGTCATGAACCAGTTCTGAATCGAGCCAATCTCAATACAATGTTTTCAGAGTTTTTAAACCTATGTACATCTGTTCTACATCCAAATCCACCTATAGTATTTAGACTGGTATTCATTTAATGAAAATGATTCACTCTATCTTATAAAAAAATAATGGACAATTTCCTACACATTAACTCAATATTAGACTTATTAGTAGAGACATCCCAAAACATATCCTTATAAATATTCTGAACGATCTATAAATTGTTTTCTCAAACTAACATCCAAATTTTGAATAACCCTTATCTTTTTTACCATATATATATTCCTAGGGTAACATATATGGATATTATAATATTTAAGATGAATATTTGGCACCTTAAACAAGTATATTCTCTAGGACTCTAATGGTCTAGTGACTTTTATAACTTGGTACACTATATTATAAATATGGTGAATGATATAAAATGTTTTCATATAATATATTAACATATAGTAATCCATCATAATTCCTTTAATCATAACCTGGAAAGAGGAAACATAATAATGGGAAACGTAAGATGCCTTGTAAGGATATATAGAGGATATATGTAATAATTACATTGAAATAAGGGTTTGAGAACATGAGAAATTTAGTTTATGTTCATACCCTGCATATCAAATATCATAATCATGAGTTATGGAATTAATATTAGCTATTCGGAAAACACAAATCATAAATAAATATAAATAACATGAGGAATTAGTGACTAATATTATAATAAGGTATACACCTGTTCTTTACTCATAATCATAAAAAACAATCTCTATAATTCAGGGTTCATTTCCAAATCATATTAGGTAACTTAGTTGGGACAACACCTATTTTTTAGGACACACCACCATCCCTTGTAACATTAAATTCCAAATAGTGGATCAGGTTAAACCTTCTTCACAATGAGGATTAGTTTTCCAATTGTTCCAAAAGTTAATTGGGTTTCACCATGCCCCCATAGTGGATCATGATTCCCCTTAATCCCATAGTGGATCAAACTTTCCCTTAGTCCTATAGTGGTTCAACCCTATCAAATTATTTCCCATTATTTTATCATTAGATATAAATATTTACCAAATTAATTGGAAGGGGATATTGGCCCCAACCACCACATAAAAATGTTATACATACATGCTTCATAATATAATGAAAAAATCATCATATCAAGACACATAAAAAGTGACGGATTTCATAAATATCATACAACAACCCATGAAATGAATCGGTATTCTAAACAAGTCATCATAAAAAAACATGTGTGTAATAGTACACTATAATAATCTTTTAATCTATGAATATTCCATGAAAGGAATAAGGATTAAAAATAATATAACATGTGAAAGAGAAATGGGTTTCATAAAAAAATTAGTCTTAAATTAAAAAATTCAATTGTTCATTAAGAATTGTGTACTTGGATAACATCCCCCATTAAAAAAAACTATTTCAAAGGATTTAATATTATATTGAGAATGATTTTTAAATATATCACATATCATTTCTGAATAAAAATGTATTTTCATTAATAATACCTTTCATAAAAAAATTTCAATAATCCTTTTTGTATAATGATGGATTTTAATTTTCATTTCAAAAATTTCATGATGAAAGTATATATTTTTTTCTATGAAAAAATATTATTAAAACATAATTAATATTGAGAATCACTTTAGTTGAAACATAATTTAAAAAAATAAAATATTATTATAAAATTTTTGGTTTGATAATTATCATAAAACATTGGTTAATAGAATAATTGAAATAATTTTAATAACATGGTTTTTGAATTAAACTAATTTCCTACTAAAGATAGAAATGATGTCATATTTTCGTAAAAATATTTCTAAATTTATCAAGTGTACCAAAAATTGGAATAAAGGTACTGACACATGAATATATCATTAATAACCATAGGATAAAAAATTTAGTTATATTTCTTGTGATACATATCAGAATTAGTCATCAATAGAATTATAATTGTAAACAATCTTGACAAACAATGAGATTGTAAAAATATACACATACCATTATGGAAACATTAACTTATAATACCAAAGAGGGAATAACATTACATGAATAATTAAATATCATTAATAAAATAACTATTCATTATATAACATGTCAATGGGATAGAATATTCTACCTTTAAAATAATATATGTGTATAGCGAATCATGTGTCTCAAAAAGGAAAAACATAGGCAAAATTACCTGACTAATTAGGTTCTTTTCAATCGTAAACCCCATGAAGTAATTATCATTAAATATATATTTAAATAACCATAAATTAATTTATTATTATCATAAAATAAATTCTTATTAAGAATATTCATGACACAAAATAATTGAGTCATGAATGTGGAAAATATATCATGAAACAAAACATTTGACTAAAAATAAACATAATAAATGGGTAACTTATAAACAATGATATATTTGGAATAAAATGATCAATTGAAACATTTTATATCAATAAATAAATTATATTAATGATCTATCATGTCAATGGTAATTACATAGACCACACAAAAGAAATGAGGGGGTAATTTGGCATGTCTCTCACTAATATAAAATGTGACATTGGAAAACCCTCACTACAAGGGAACCTTGTGAATAATAATGCCCATTATTGATTAAAATATATTAAAACATTTAATGTAGTTAAATAAATAAAATTTTTAATATAACATTTAGTATCATAGTATATAATCCACCCAAAACTAATAAGTGATGAATATGGCATTTATCTCATGGCAACAAATGAGAGGAAATTACCTTAATACAAGAGGATCTTTTTAATCAAGGACCCATGAAATTTAAAAAATCAATTTAATATTTTAATATCATGAATGAATAATATTAATGATATATCATTACATGCATCACTATATACACCACATAAAATAATATGTATTGTATATTTAATGTATCTCTTGGATAAAAAAATGAGATGGAATTTCCTTAATCCTTGATTATCTTTTCAATCACATTCTCCGTGAATAAATAAAAACTAATAAATAATTTAATTTCATTAAATAATTAAAATTAATGATTTATCATGTCATGAGGAATTATATACTTCAATAAAAATAGGTTACTGGTGAAAATTCCGTATATCTCAAAGATGAACGTTGGATGTGAAAACACAAACCTTAAGTTTTAAATTCATTACTACTCATTCATATCTCTGGTATAATAAATATATGATTATTATAAATCTACCAATAAACAATATTATTTTATATCATATAATATCTGATTTAATTATTAAATTATATTATCTTTTTAATAACTATACCATGTTAATGTTAGGTTTCAGGTAATATACTATCTATTCATTATATATGATTAGACTTATTATTATTGATGCACATATATAGATAATCATTAAAGTATTAAAAGATTGTAAAATATATATATAAATATAACTTATATTAAGTATATAATTATTTATAAAAATAATTATACGATATAAATATGAAATGAAATCCACTGTTCATGGAGACTGTAGGACGTACATACGCATGAACACTAATTTCTTTTTCATGTGGCATTGAACAACATAATGTAAATGAAATGTTTGTGTAAATATATAATAACAATAAATTATCATTATTATGTTTATGTATGATATATTTTTATTTATTTCATTCTTAATACATTCTAAATAATGTGTGAACAAATCACATCACTTTGAGGAGGCGATAGTCAAGACGTCGACAAACGAAATTATCCTATTCCCAATAAAAAAATAATAAAAGAATATGTAATATAACTATTCCATAATCATAAATTAATCATATATATCATATATAATATATTAAATAATAATTCCAGTCCCTATTCCCAGCCTTTATAAGTGAAAACGGAATAATAGAAAACACCAGTTTGTGAGGCAGTAGTCTATAGTACACCCGAACTATGATCACATATCCCATCATATAGAAGTGTGTGTGTGTAGGTTTTATCCTTAAAATAAAAATATATCTTTATATTGAATATAATTATATTATTATATAATCTTTATATAATAATAATTCAAGGTTGTGATGACATAAATAAAACCAATTTTCATGTTGAATAATGTTACCTCTTCCTTGGGAAACTCCTATTGGTTTTCAACAATGGATATAATTGGATGGATTTTCAACCAATGAGTTGTATATAGGAATGAATTAGGTATATTGGGAGGATATTTTTATTGGTTTTTTCTGAAGAAATTTTCATGGGATTTATGATTAGATTTGTAGTAGAGGATGCCTTTTATAAGTGGGAAAATAATACATTGAGTATTCATGAAATGTATGAGTACTCCCTATGTTTTATGGGTCCCATAAGGGTTTAAAATGAAAAATTATATATCATAATAGGTGGAATGGTATATTAATGTATATAAAATAATTCATTGTAGATTTTAGGGTCATTTGTACATCATATATTCTAGGATTTTCTTTTTATTATACTCCTTTTTACCCTAATCAATGTAAATATTTTTTAATTCCATTAAATATTATTTTTTTCAAATGTATTATAATAGTTATTAGAAATTAGAAATTAATATTATTTCAAATATTTAATACATTTTTATAAATTAAAATCACATATGTAAGAGAAATTAATTTAATATTAATCTCACAAACACGATGAAAAACATGGTTATTAATGTAAACATTTTAAGTACATGAAATGTTTTATATAAGAAATTAATTTTACATTGAATCCAATGACCCAAATTGGGTTATTTTTATATAATTAAATAATTAAAATTTTAAAAGAAATTAACATACCTATTATCTATTAAATTTTCTAGATTAAAAAGATGTTGTAATTAAAATTCTCTATTTTTAACTACTCATCATTTAATAAAATTTATCCTAAAAAAAAAATTCACTGATTCTAATTAATTGATTTCAAATTAGAAATAAATTATATTTTCAGATGAACAATTTAAAATTTTCTAATATTATATTTAAAATAGGTGATCTGGTAAAATTTTATTAAATTACAACATAGAGAAATAAATATTTTTATTAATAAAAATTTTATCTAATATTCTATCATACCTATAAAATCAATAAGATGATTTCTACATAAATATAAAATATATAAATTTTATTTAAAAAATTTCATAATTTTTTTGAATATACAGTGGAAATTTTGAATTTGAATATAGAAAAATATTTTCCTTTTGAAATGAATTTAATTATTTTCACATAGTTATTACATTATTTTATAACCGATTGATTTTACAAAGAATAATAATATCATTGTGTGTAAATAATATTATCAAAATATAGTCAATATTTTTCATAACATCAATTCAAATTCCTATTTGGAAACTCTAATATAATTATATTAACAATAAAAATAGTGTATAATGTTTATGAAAAACTAGTCCTTTCCTGTGACACATGATATCGAATGGAATATAATTCTTGGGTAACATAATAAAAATAAACTATTTTTATATTTAAATCTATTAAACTGTATTATGTATTTGATATATTAATATGGTTGTGTGTTATATGCCGACTAAATTTAGTGTTCTCATATAACAAAATTTATATCTTGTGTTGCGTAAAAAAATATATCCACATGTTTAAATTAATTTAAAAATCAATTCATAGAATCTATTGGTTTTAATTTATATAAAACACCCAATAAATATAATTATATTATATTTTATAATGAATAAAATAATTTCATTAAAAATCATATTTTTAAATGTCCTATAAACAAATATGAAAATAAATTCTGGAAATAACAATACCATTTTTTATTAAAAACAAATTAAAAAACTAAAAGAATGTATTCATTAAAGACTCATTTTCAGTACAAAAATAATTAATAGAGGGAAATTCAAATTTGAAATAAAAAAATTATATTTAGATAAAAAATAACAATAATTACAGAAAAATCTATTGTTGTCATATATATTAAGAATAAAATATCCCTTATATGATGTTTCAAAATGTTCTATAAAGGAAACAATAAAATATTAACATTCAAATAATTTTAGATACATAAAATATTAACTACTATTATTTTATTTCTAGGAAATGATTTTATAGATATGGACTTGGAGATGGAATTTATTTTGAGGTTTGAGAAATAATCAAAACAAAAATGAACTTTAGTATACATTATCTCTTATTTGGTATGTCCTTTGAGTTTTCAAAAAATAAATTCATTTGAATGATTAATTTGAAAAATAAGGTTTCTTAGATGAGATTATGGAAATGTTTTTTAGTCTTTTCAATGATTATTTGGGAAAAAGGTATATGGAGTTGTTAATCGATAAAGAGAGGTGGGTCCTTAGTTAGGGATGTGAGTTGGAATGTTATAATTTTTGGATAGAGGGAATTCCACCCTAATTTTTCAATTAAAATTTGGATACAATAAAAAAAATCAAATTGATAATTTTTATATAGATCCATAAATGGGTTATTTAAGTGTTTATAGGTGATTTGGACTATTATGTTTTATGTATAGTCACTTGGTAATTCTCGTTTTAACATTAATCATTTTGAATAATTTAAATTTCATTCACTAATGATTTTTTTCAAAAAATACATTTATATTTAATTTAAATTAGAAATAATCTATATTCAAAACATAGAATATATTTTTTGAAATAGGGATCACATATGTGGAAAAATTAATTTAAATATTAATCTTATAATTACGGTCAGACAGTGGGTTTTTAAGAATAATATTTTTTTATTTTAAAATAGATGAATCTATATTCAATGTATAAAAAATAATAATCATATCATGATAATTGATTAAAATTTAATGAAATTTATTAAATAAATTGAAATTAAAAAGTACCCCCTTGGGTATTATTTAAATTAATTAAAACGGTGCAATATTTTATAATTAAAACCTGTTTTAAAAAATTCCAACTCTTTAGAAAAAAACATTCTCATAGTAGAAATAATATATTTTTAATTATTAATTAATGTAATGAGATAAATATAACTAAATAAAACCTCAATTACATAAAGATATTATTATAATCAATTTGATACTTTCAAATTTATTATTTTATTAAATATTTTTTTTATAAAATTATATATTTTATTGTTCATAAAAAAAATAAATCTTCTCATAAAAATAACAAATTAAACCTAAGAATTATTTGAAATTACTCTATCAAAAATAATTTTTTATGTAAAATACATATTATAAATTTGTAAAAAAAATGAGAACACAACTACAACTTTAAAAGGTGATAATACAATCTTTAGAAAAATATATCGTTTATGTGTAAAATAGGATTTGTTAATATCTTGAACCATTCGATTAAATTTTATGAAATTAAAAACTATTGATCAAATATTTTATATATATACTTCATTATGATCATCACATATTTTTCGTTAATTTATTTTGTAATGATACAAAACCTTCATCACAATTAGTTAGTTTATTCTAAAATATTTTTCAATTATATTCAATTTTTTCATATTAATTTATAAATAAATAGTCATAAAATATATCACATGTGTAAAAAATATTTTCATGATTTAATTAATAATTATCATATCTACCATCCCAATTTCAATTTTCTAGTATTAATATATATGTAGGTTCTATTATGTTTGGTATTTCATGTTAAATACACTATTGATCATAGAATTCTCTGGGATTCTTGTAATGAAATCCAAAATGGGTGTTGAATGTAATACAATATTAAATAAAAGTTTTGTGCCATTTACTCTAGCAAACTAAATTTTATTCTTATAAAATTACCATTAAGTTACAATAGTAGGAGATCATTTATATGACTAGTATGGTCAATGTACAATACATATTTCTACAATTCATCGATTCAATCTTATTCTAATATAAGAAGATAAGTGGTGTGACTACATAAATTTCATCCAAGGAAGTAAAATACATTTATATAACAATAATTCTTCCTCAAGATTAATATACTAAGTTCAAAATACACTTATAATAAGAAACATATGACTATAATAGTTACAAATAAATTAGATAGGGTGTTACATAATGTTCATTACCTATATATTTTGGGTACTATAACTTATAGTTCATTATCATGAATCAACTAATACTATAAATCAATTATAGTCAATATTGTTATCAAGGATCTCAATAATTAATTACCATTCAGATTTATTAATTCTTTTGTGCTCCAACCTGAATGGAGTATTAAATTATATAAGGTATATACTATAGGTAACTTTAAGAATAATTTATTTTTCTTTATCATCAAGTATTATTTTTAATAATTATTTTTAAATGCATAGAGAGGGAATTCATTTAGGACTCTTGAGAATGATATTTAACCTTTTTGAAACCTCCAATTATTTAATTATAGAAACTTTATAAGTAATAAATCACTATGGATATTAGTATAAAGGTGTTGTATTATTTAAACATAAATTTCTATTAACTCTAAAAGAGGATATCAAATGAGATTATTTTAGATAATAGTGGCTCAATGATGGTGATAGTAAATCAAATTTTTTTAAAGAAATTTAGATTGATATTTATGTATACATACGTTTTCCACTGCATAATAATGGTGACTGTATTATAAACAAATGGATGGCCCTCTAATACCATCTAGTTAAATATTTTAAGAACCACTCATTTTCCCCGCTAACTTTTTAATGCTATATAAAATCATTTAATGTCATATTTCTCATGAGAACAATCATTATCAAATATGTTCACTAAGATAGTTAGGTTAATAGGCTATCTATAGATTTATTTCTGAGTATTATTGTTCCTTAAATTTCTTCCTTGTTTTTTGTATCACACCTAATGTAAATTCATCCAATATGTTATTTTTACACTAGTCCATCACTTCATTAATGGTAGAAGACATCTATATGGGGTGATTATTCAATTTTATTCCGTTTTATTAAAAATGGAAACTTCCATTAAATTTTATCTATTTAGTAAGGTTTCTCCTATAAAAACCATATATAATATTTTGGATTTTTTATGAAAAATATCCCATCCTTTATCACACATAATATTTTATCCCAAATTTTGTTTTTATTCAAAATATTTTGGACAATTAAATATTTAAATATAAATGAATAACATTATAAAAATACTTACATATTATGTAATATCAGATTGAATATTAATGTAAAAAACCACTTTGATAATATCGATAAAAATTTCATTTATAGTGTTTTTACCATATTCAATTTTTATGATACCTATATAAATTAGGATAATAATATATTGTGTTTGGAGAAAAAATTATTTTTCATTATTGTCTCATACAAACATTATTTTCCATTTGAATTTAGAATTTAGAAATGTAACCCCCTCTCATAGATTCTATTTTCTAGAACAAAAAGAATATCCCAGTAGTGTCCTTTTTTATGTGATTTATAATGGAAATATTAATACCATAAGGTAATTCATGAGATTTCATCTCCATCACAAATTTAATATGTGACTTATATAAGATTCATCCCTAATTGGTAAAAAAAATATTCCAAAAAACCCTTAAAAGTAATCTTTTATTATTAAATGGTTTTAGGTCAATATATTTATTGAGATATGTATTTTTATATTGTGGAATGGAAATCACTACTTCTAGGAAAATTGACATCAGTAGTGAGATGGGATTTACAGATGTGTCCCGTCCCATTTTTACCTATGTGTCTATATATTATTGGAGTGTCCTAGAAAATCTTACATTACATAGGTTATTAATCAAACATTAAAACAAATTTCCTCTTATTAACAAAACTAATAATCCTTGGATTGTAAAATATTCCTAGAGAAATAAAATATTATTTGAACTATTTTTTAATTCATTATGACCTATCAACATCCTTTTCCAATGATCTTGACAAACAATTTTACTCTAAAACATCATATTCCGTGGATAAATTATTGCATGATGGTTGTACATGGTCTCATACAACTAATAAAATAATCACAATTTTGATTTTGGATAGAAAAACCCATTATATTTATTATCAATATATTCAATATCATTTTACGTGAATTCTCATTACTAAAAATACAATGGTTCATTGATTCATTTTAACCATATTTTAAATATTATCAATTCTAGAAATTACAATTACTTGTAATTTTCAATTTTTCATGATATATAATGAAATTTCACTTTAATTTCATCTCAATCAAAAAGGATAGTTAATATATAATATAATCTTAATGTTTTTTCAACCATATAAAAGGGAAGGAAATTAAATGATATACTTCGGAATTAAATCCTATATTTTTATCAGGATTCAATGATTTAAGATCAATATGAATATCCAATCAATTACTTTTCCATGGATATCACGTCTTTGGTGAGATATGATTCATTCATATGTAAAGAGGATGCCATGGTTTTGGAACAATGTGTGAATTGGGTTCTTACATCCAAGAACATGAAGTAAAATATTGCAAGATTGAATGTGAGGTATCCTATCAAAGTGTGTAGCATGAATAAAAATAAGATCTGGTTATCCAATCAACTATGTTTATGGTGTCTAGAGCCTAGGAGGCTTATTGAAAATTACTATACTTTACCTTTTTCATGTCCTAATTTTTTATATGTTTCATTTTTCACCAACATATATAAGGCATTAATCACATCATCATATATTTTGACACAACAAATTATATATGTAAAACTATTATTTATATGTTTCAGATTCATATTCCCTAAGATTGTTCTACATAGTAACACCTCAAATTCTATTTGGATATCCTTCTCTCCCCTTATATATTCAATTAAGTTCTTGTCTATATAGAAAAACTAATTCTTAATTTTTTTAATTATTATATTATTGTATACATGACTAGGATTACATTATTCCTTATATTGTATTATATCTAATGATGTCTTCTCTTTGATATTATAGTCTTCTATAAATATGTAATTTAAACAACACAATCCTTGAACTTTCGTTTTTTAATTTGTTTTTTGAATCAATGATAATTTTTCCCTCTCTATCGCACAATGAATACTTTCTTGAATTACTCATATCTAGTATTTATTAAATTCCACACAAATGGTTTTAAAAGAAGAATTACGGTTTATTGTGCTATAGACATATCATCATAGATCATCGTGGAAATGGTATGGGATTACTATATGTAACATATGAGATGTATCCCTTTCTTGAATATTATTATGATTTATATATTAATATGATTTAAAAATACAAATAAAAATTTAGGAATAATCTTTAAAAACAATGTGACAGTTATAAAATAATTATATCCTTCAGAATATTCCATATTCACATCCAACGAAACTTAACTAATCGATATTTTAGGTTATGGAATCATAAATATTCATTTTAATTAATTATAATAAATTCATAATGGTTGGACAAAAATTTTATGGATGGCATGTACTCATTTTATTCAACAATTTTGATCTCATATTGTCTAATGGTATATTTTATTCTCATTATTTTGTTTTTAGATAGATGATGGTAAAATCCTGATTTTTTACTATTTTGTCTTTTCATTTTTTTAATAATATTCTATTATTATAATTTAATATCTCACTTTCCTCTCATATTAAATTTATCAAATTCATTATT
This sequence comes from Viscum album, assembly GCA_963277665.1. NCBI lineage: Eukaryota > Viridiplantae > Streptophyta > Magnoliopsida > Santalales > Viscaceae > Viscum > Viscum album. The sequence continues at coordinate 1,201,284,020 of OY728137.1, forward strand.
AAAAAATCCCAAATTCCATATCAAATTCCCACTATTATTATCAATCCTACGTCTTAAATCTAGTGATCAATATCAATGGACATGACAAAAAAATAATAATTATCTATAATATACAAATTTAAAATCAATCATCTGAAGTAACCATTCATCAAGATAATAATTATATTTCATAGAAACTTATAATTAATATATATTTATTATAGTTTAATAAAAACTCATAATTTTCTAATATTCATCATCAATTGTTTTACTTTTTAAAAAAAATTATGTACTTGAAAATTATAATCATCCAAAATAGTTATAATATATTAATTCATTAAAATAACAATTAATAACATTAAACACATATAATGAAAAATAAAAAAGCACTAGAACCCATATCATCCATATTAATTTCTTAGACATGATTTATTATCTTTTATTAATTCATTTATATTAAAAATAATTTAACAAATGTTACCCCATGGATGAAATGTTTTAATATTATAGTAATATTTTAAAAAATAACATGTAATAAGTAATATAAGAATATATGATGAAATCATGTCAATCTATTCAATCATATCAATTAATATCATACATATAATTTCTAAAAAACACTTCCAATTTTGAAGAATCAACTTTTTAATATAACAATTACAATAGTAAAACTGATCAACTAATAAATAATCTGAAATTATTTACTCTTGGGCCAAAAACACATTATTATCATGGCATAGGCCAAATACAACGAAAGTACAAATTAACATGATATCGTAATCCCTATGACAAAAAGATGAATAAAATGGTTGGGAGAGATGGTAGAGAGAGACATGATTGATTAAATAAGTAATCCCCACATGATACATTGGTATTAATTCGTGAGGGTTTATCATAAGGAACCGATAGATTTAGTTATTTCAATATAGGGATGATGATAATGGAATAAAGCCGACCGGGGTTGGCTTAGTGGTACCGTGTAAGGCGGCCACTCCCTGGAAACGGAACTGGCGCAGGTTCGAGTCTCGCCACTCTCGAATTTAGCTGGGGACGAGCGGCGCGCAGGTGGTGAATGGGGCCCAGAATAAGCGTGGCGTGGCAATCACCAATACCTCGTTACCCACAACTCGTTGCCGACCGGGGTTGGCTTAGTGGTACCGTGTAAGGCGGCCACTCCCTGGAAACGGAACTGGCGCAGGTTCGAGTCTCGCCACTCTCGAATTTAGCAGGGGACGAGCGGCGCGCAGGTGGTGAATGGGGCCCAGAATAAGCGTGGCGTGGCAATCACCAATACCTCGTTACCCACAACTCGTTTTTTTCTTCTTTCTGGAGTTTCTATGGCGGTGAGGAAACCCTGGATTATTTGGGTTCGTCGACCACGATGGACATCAAATCCGCTACCTCAATAATTTCACACTTCCTTGAAACTGTTCTTCTGGATGACAGGGCAGATGAAGTCCAGCTGGTGGTGTGCAACGTTGTTCAACGAGGTATTACCAAGACGATTGGGGAGGTTGTAGGGTAGGATTCTCAAGAAAGGATCATGAACCATGTTAAAGCTAACCATGATGCCTTCTCGAAGCGTCTGATTTTGGGTAAAAACTTGTTAATTGGTAGGGTTGTCCCTCCCAAATGCCAGAAGCCATAGATTCTTGAACAGCATGTTCCTAGGATCCCTTTCTGTGGAGATCTTCATTTTGGAAGTGTATCTTCTTAGATAGAGGTTGTTTTTGCTATGTGTTTCCATTGGATGAAGCCAGAATTAGTGCTTGGCCATTTGGTTTGTTATTTTTAAAGACAGGAACATTTCATCATAATGGAATAAAAATGAAGGAAAAGTAAAATTTAATCCATATTTATAGACAACCCTCAATCAACCATGAATATGATGTAGTGATAACTAAAATAGGAATTATTACCATAGTAATAGATTGATCATTATATCAACCATATGAAATGCAAAAATACCCACAAAAATTTAGAACATTTAATGAATTTTAAAATTTGGATGGACAGTTTCTATAGATTGATTGTAACCCAAACCACTATATAAATGATAAAAAATCACTACAATTTAAGGAACACGATGACAAAGAGACATGTTATTTACCTTTTAGATATACCTTTACCAAATGGGCACACTAAATATTCCACATAATCATGATATTACTCCACTAGAACTCATAAAACAAGAATTTCACACTTCCTTGTTTAAAAAATGGATTCTATGAAAAATAATATAACATCATTTTTAATAAAATTAAATCCCTAACAGAATGGTGATAGAGAATTGGAAGGATATTCACTATAATGGGTTTTATTGAATACATACATAAAAAACCTTCAAAACATCCATGCTAACAATCTCATAACAACATCATGACCGTACGAATGGAAAAATAGTTTTTCCAATGATTTGTTAAATATCTTCATTCCCAAAACAGAACTACCAACCTACAAAACACAATAAAACTACATCGCTACACACTAGAATATATGAAAAACAAAAAATGTTGTAAGATTCTTTCTGACCATAAATTTACAACAAATTTGTATTTCATTTTTATGGATTAGAATATCAATTAATTTTCCAAAAAACCATTTTCAACTATGTAATCAATAATGTTAAACACTATACCATGTCTATTGCATTTCCATTTTCTGAGTTCCATGAGATATTAAAGCACAACTAAATAGAGGTCAAATTAGTATATTTCGAAGACACAAAATATCATAAACATCATGAAGCCTATCATCATTTTTTATAATATATCATATTGGAGAGGACATCGTGATGAAATGATAAAAAATATAGGGAAAATAATGAATTACCAATCTATTTATAAGTTTTATTAAGCCTTTTCTTGTTATGTCAAGTTGTTATTAGGCTGTAGTTGTGATCCCACACCCCACATTATGATTTTTTATCAAAGTAGAAGTAAATGATAAAGTGGGTTGTTGTGAAAAACAAATTACTAGATTAATAATGAGTATTATCAAATTTAATGACAATCACTTCACAAACCTCAGGATCCTTGGGAATATAGACTATTATTGAAAGGTTATTCTCTTATTTTGAATCCAAGTATGTTCTTTCTAAAATGGAGGTCAAATAACAGATATTCTCTGTAACATCACTCAATATTAATGTTTAGTAATACATTAAATGAATATATTATTTGTCAATATATACCATACACAACATCATGAATTGTTGAAAATTTATATTTGAAAGAAATATTTCAGATAATTATGATATCTATAATATAACTATTTCATTGGTGGTTAGGAATATGTGTAAAAATAATAATAAATATACATAGATTTTTTTGAATATGAATGTATTATTTTTTTATTATGGTATATGTCTTATATATTGAATGTTAATAATAAAATAATATATGGTTAGGAATAGTTAATAGTTAAGTTTGAATATTTCTATAAAAATGACATTTAAAATATATGTTGGATTTCGATATAAAATATATAATTAAAAATTTTTGTAAATAAATTTTATAATAATGATTTTATTTTTATAGTATTCTATTATTTTTATAGTAGCGTATTTTTGGGATATTTCTGAAAGAGTTCATTTTTTGGAGAATAGTGAATTCTTTTAATAAATAAAGAAAATGTTGAGATATTTTCATGATATATGAATGTATTAAAATTTTTATTAACCAATTTGATAAAAATTATATATATTTAAAAATTTATATAATTTATTTATAAATATATATTTTTAATTACATATATATTTCTGGTATTTTGAAAATCAATGTATAGTTTTTTTTAAATAAGAACAAAATCTTAAAATTCTAATATAATCATTTTTTGATGTCATACATTTTTTTTGAATTTTTTTGATATTAAAATAAGTTTAAATTGAATAATAAAAAAATATTTATTGAAAAAATAATAATAAGTATTCATGATCATATAATAAGAGAATTTTCATTCTTATAACTTTAATTTATCTAAAATTATTATTCCATAATAGTTCATGATGTTATATTAAATATAATTTTATCCAATTTTTCAAATTCAAAATTTTAAAATTGAAAATTATTTTTGAATAATTATATGAATAATTATAGTATGGTATATTTAATTTTATCCATAATCTAGAGTAACCATTATAAATTTTTTCACCATGAACTGCTAAAGATACAGGGCGTATCAGAGTGCGAAAGACTATTTTTAGTGATAAAAACGTGATGTTCTTATAAAAAACGTTAAAATAAATAAAATTTTATCCATGATTGATGTACAACTAATATATGTTCCTTATATCTATTCTATATTAATAACTGAAAAATGATCAATCTTCTAGTGATAATAAGAACACTGAAAAGCCACATGGGTTAATGCAATGTCATACAACATTTATATGAAATTATTGCAACCCATATTTAAAATAATTCAAAATAATTTAAAATTAATAAATTAAAAAGTAAAAACATATCAATACAATAAAATAACAATTGTTTGTTCAATTCATCCTAAAGGATGCATTTCCTAAGAAATTCAAAATCACAGTTGGTGAAGTTTTATTCTAGTCTCATTTGGACCTTGTAAAAAAGTCCCCAATCATGTCACATGTTTATCTACACCCTAAAACAAATTGTGAGGAAATAATCACATACCAATAATAAAAAATAATTCATATTTATTAATTCTATATTGAAATAATTGATTCATATATATATATGATATATTGAAATAATAAAAAGTCACTTTATAAATGAAACACACAATTTGATACATATTTGTAAAACCTGGTATTAGATTAATTTTTTATTTTCTCATACACATCCCAATTGATTATATATAATTTTTCAAAAATGTATATTGACAATATATGTATTTCTTTCAATTTAAAATATGGGTTGGGTTTTCCACCTAAACTATTATTTTTAAATATAAATACACACTAAAAGACATACTAGGAACACCATGTGTCATATTGAAAAATGCCTTAATACTTCCTCTTAAGAATGAAATTAATATTGTTTTTATAATACATTAAGAAAATATAATAAAATGTTCTCAATTTTTAGTATATTAATTTTAATTTGTATTAAAATGTTCATTTTAAATAGAAGACTTTTTGTTTTTTATCAAAAAATTGTTCAATGTTAACATTAGACAAATTTAAATTCATTATAAATGACTTATAGATTGTTATTATAAATTTATCAATCAATTTGAGTCTATATCATTGTATTTTAATGAGTTATTTATGGTGGGAAATAAAATATTACATTTAAAATAAAAACATAAACATTGAGTCATATAAGAAACACTATTTGATAGAGTGACATGAAACAAATTACTATAAGTTGAAAACTACTCATTGATAATTTTCATAATTTATCAATAATATACCAGTGATTTTGATATTTTTTCAACCAATGAAGAATTTTGGGAACAAATATTTCACATTTAAAATGGAAACGTGAAGTTTGAGACATTTATAGAACAACATGTGTATGATTGAGGTGTTCAAAATAAAAACATAATAGAAAATAAATATAGCTTATTTTCTTATATAATTAATATTTTCCTTGTTTATTCTCTCATTTTAGTGAATAACACACTTTATGTCAAAAAATTATTATTTTTCTAAATAAATTTGAACTTTTATTCCAAATGACAACACAATGTTATTGTATGATGTGAAACATATTCCAATATATAAATATTGACCTGAAAATAATTTTACAAAATTTTCAAGATAATAAAAGTTCAGTTTAATTGTGTCAATAGGAAATTAATGTTTTAAACTAAAAAATATTTTTCAAGAGAAAAAAAATCATACTTGGAACACATTTTCTAATAATGTTATGTGGTTGATTTATATAAAACAATTTGTGGATCAATTTAAAAAATTATTAGGAATGTTGGTCGAAGAGAGTATCTCAAGAGGGTAGGGTGTGTTATGAACTAGGTCGGGACTCCATCCAACTCGGTGCTTGACCTGGTCCACGACATGGCTTGAGGGGAATTCCCAATTCCCACGTGCTGGAACAAGTGCTCGGCTATCATAAGTAACAAATGGGAATATTTTACCTGAAATAAAAGATAACAAGAAAACTCCCAATATAATTAACAAAAATGAGAAATAGACAACCAAACATGACATTAAATAATAAATAGGTTTTAAGTATACAATTAGACTAAAAACCCACGGTGATCAATAACCAGGATAGAGAACTAAACTCCAAGACCAACATCCATGCAATACGTGAAGCTACATTCCCAAGCTACCAACACCAACCTGCACGCGAAGATCAATAGCTTCCAGAACCACCAACACTAAGCACATTTCCACAACATGGAATAAACAAGAAACAATTTCTGCATACACCCATAGGTGTATGTAGGGTTTGAGACAATATCCCAGTAGGATATCACCCAATAAAATGGTTCCACACATAATTATTAAATAACAAATACATTTGCAATATTTACTAAATAAAAGAGATAAATGCTAGAACAGTTTAAAAGGAAACAGAATTAAACAAAATAGTTTCAAATGGAACAACTTAAATTAAAACACAAACACCCTTTCTTTTTCAAATAACCAATATATCACACCGACAACCATAATGTAACCAATGAGCACTAATATGGGAGAGGCTGCATGGGTATCAGCTAGCTTGGGTCCCTATATATTCGTGTCACGGTGAAACATGGCTTAGAAGGCGAAGACCCTTAGAAAACATGGCTTAGAAGGCCCCGACCCTCAGAAAACCTGGCTTAAGAGACCATGACCCTTATAAAGACATATGTTTAGTTCGTGTAGCAATCATGAGTTCTTCCACCGAAACTGGGTTGAGTCACCTTAGGAAAACAATCCCACTAGTCTTTTCCACCCTCATAGTAACCCTTGGCTCCATTCATTGTATATGTCCCCAACCATAAACCTTACTTAATCTAGAGTTATTAAAAGATTACACATTGAGGATCTTTTTGGGTTTAGAGTTTTAGAGAATTAGATCATAAAACTTGCATTACATTCCAAAATAAACAAAGTGGTTACATAAAGATAGTATTCTTCATTCCCATCAATGGAAACATATTTAAAATAAACATGGATTCTTTCTTGACACTTCCTTGACACTATCATCATATCATATACCTTTTCCTTGACCTGTGAAAAACATTTCAAAAAAACTTGTGATGAGCATAAAAAGCTCAGAAAGGGATATAAAAATATGGAAAGGAAACATGGGTACATATATACATAAGGATGAGATCATACTTTACCCATAAAACATAATCATTATAACATACCTCATTAAATCATGAAGAAATCATAGAAATCATAAGACATAAAGGTAACTTGAGGCATTCATAACCTTCTTACGTAGGGAGTAACCCTCTTGGTTACGTTTGGAACCCATCACACTATATTCCCTAAAATCTCTTCGGAGAAACCTTAACTTTTCACTCCTTCGCGTTACCCAATGCATTGGAGAGCTATATCGGGCTCACCCGCCCTTAGTTTATCACAGAACCACCCGTCTTCATAATAATGCCCAAGAACCTCAACATAATCGTATCATATAAAACATGCATAAAGGAAACATAACATTTCCACCTTTCAATCACAAGATATCAATACAACACATTGATATAAAAACATCATGAAAACCATTTTCCATACCAAAATAATAGAAAAGTAAAGCATGGTAATTATTTTTCCTTTAAAGAAAATGTATGGCTTATAGAGGAAGTCGAAGCTCAAATAACGGTCACGGCAGCGGAGAAGTCGTTGTCGCCGCATACGTACGACAAAAACATTCCCTTTTGTCATTTAGTAAAACTCTTCGTATAAAAATGATTCCTTTTGAATAAACGTAAAACTCAAAGGGGTTTATACACCGTATAAAAGAAGGTTGTGTATAAAACAAGATATGCCTTAATGAAAGGAGATTGAGACAAAGTCCCATACCTCGGGTCCGACATGACTCGATCGTTCTTTAATGTCCTGAATAATAAACTTGAGTTAATTTCTACTTTCTTAAGAACCATTTTAAAGTTCATTATTCCTTTTATATCACTTATTTCCATGTTATGAACACTATGTAATTATTTAAGTTAATAACGGTCGTTTTAACGATCATTGGTACTTGAGTCAAAAATAAAGCCTTTATAATTACAAGTTGTTCATGTATCCATTTTATCCAGAATTATAATCATGATGTATATATCATATATATCGTATATATTCAGTATATACGTGCATTTATAATATTACATAATCATTTAGAGGTAAGAAATGAAATTCACCGTTCATGGAGACGGTAAGCTGTACGTATGCATTAACGCTACTTTCATTTCTATTTCATATTTTATAGAATGGAATCATAATGATTTAAAGGTATAGTATAATTACAGTATAATATCATATATAATATCATAGTTTCATCCTTTATATGTCCCACATATGGTATTTATCGAATCAAATCACTTTGAGGGGGCGGTAGTCCGCACTTCCTTAAATGGAGATATCGCGTTTACCAATAATGGAAACCATAAAGGTATGACCAAAAAGAAAAATAAAGAAGCTTAAGGAAAACATAAACATATTATATATCATATATAAATATAGTTTCATCTTAATGACCTCCTTTGAAGGTGTTAAAATAATGTTGAACAATAATCGTTTCGAGAGGCATAAATTCACCATCAACGGAAACAATATGTTCATTAACCATTAGATGTAGGTGTGTGTAATTGTAGATCGAATCATTATTATAAAAACATCCTAGTATATTGAGGATACTGTAGTTGTTACAAAAGAAAAGAATAAAAAGAGTTTAGGGGGTTGGAGAAGAAAAATAAAACAAAAGGACTCAAAAGAAGACATTACCTTAAAATCGGGTAACTCCCTTTGGTTTGAGCTCAGAGGCTTCCTTGGGAAGACTTCTTCCTAAAGTTAGGCTTCAAGGAGTAAGAGAGGGAAGTGTAGAGACAAAATGGGCAGGGGTCGGCCGAGCCAAAGGCTTTGGAAGTGTGAGAAAAGAGGTAGAGGTGGGGGCCTTTTATAAGAGGAGAGGAGGGGCACTCTTGGAATGTAAAGAAATATTACTTTATTTGAAAATGAGTTTCGGATTTAAATGGTCCCACATTGATATAATTAGATGATATGGTGATAAGATTTCGAAATTTAGCCATCCAATATGTTTTGGACATGTGTAGTTTTTAGATATTACATTATATTTCCATTTTATTTAAATCGTTAAATAATGAGGTCATCGCTGCATCATCATGATGTCATAAATAATTTAATTTATTTAAAGTCTAAAAATAATAAAAATACTATGATGTAGAAAATATTTTTATCTTTCCATTGACTATTTATAATCAAAAATTGGATCTTTATAACCCCATGTAAAAATTGATTCGTAAAACATATTATGTTTGTGTCATTTTTACTTTTACATTAAATAAAAAGTTATTTATGTCATTTCCCAACCAGAGTGGCTCCATGGGGTCCCCAAGTTGACCCATGGCTTTTAATGGTCGGACATGACACAACCAATGAGGGTAGGACATGTTTCAAGCTCATCTCATTTTATTAAAGCATTATTTTTACCTTAAACTACACTAATTACCACTAATCGCGATTAAGAACTTAAAAGTTACTATTCACCAAAAAATTATTTTAATCTCATTGAACCACATTTTAATTCTTAATGACAACCATGTATGTCGGATTTTTGAAATTCAAAACACATAGATGGAAAATTTTCATTTAAACGGAAAATAAGTTTTTATAAGTACCACTTAGTGGTTTCACAATTCATCAAAAATGGAAGTTTTTCAAAAAATTACCAAAAATTCACCCTAAGATATATTTGATATTACGAATTAAAAAATGATTTATATTTTAAAAAATTAAAAACATATAAGTCACATTAATTAATTTAATAATTAATTCCCGCTGTCAGAGAAAATAGCGTGTTTTTATAAAACAATAAGTATCAAACGATTGACACCAGTTTAAGTATAATTTCAAAGTGAAATTGATTCCAATGTCCAGCATTGGATAAAATGATAAAAATATATTTAGATTACACATTAAGACCAATTCGAAGGATGATCTAATCATATAAATAAATTATATTAAGAAGCAGTTTTGATGTAAAATGTAGTATTTTTCACTATTCATTAAAAAATGAACATTGTCAGAAAAATACCAAAAATTCACACAAAGTAAATTTTGATGTCCCAATCATAAAGAATAAGTTTATTTTGACAAAAATAGCTTATAAAATTGTCAAAAGATAGATTTAAAAATGGTTTCCCATCAAAAGGCAGTAGAATAATCTTTTAAAAATATTAGTGTATTCCATGCTTAAGATTGGATTTATTTTCATTTTAAGACTCTAAAACACTATCTAGTTCATTAATAGACATAGATAAAAATATCTATTATTTATAACTTACTTGGGATGTTACATCCTTCCCCCTTTAGAAAATTGTGTCCACGCAATTTATTTACATATCAAATAAATGGGGGTACTTATCCCTCATTGCATTTTCATATTCACATGTTGCATCTTCCATCATGTGGTTTTTCCACAAAACCTTTACCTGATTAATCACCATATTCCGTAACACTTGCTCCCTGTGGTCAAGAATCTGGACCGGTTGTTCCTCAAAAGATAGGTTCTCTTCCAGCTGAACTACCTCTGGACTCAAAACATGAGATGGATCTGGCATATACTTCCTCAACATCGAAACATGAAAAACATTGTGTACCTGAGATAAACTTAGAGGTAAAGCCACCCGGTATGCAACTGATCCAACTCTCTCAAGAATTTAATATGGTCCAATGAACCTTGGACTCAACTTTCCTTTCTTACCAAATCGCATCACACTTTTCCATGGTGATACTTTGAGAATAACATGATCACCTACCTCAAAAGATAGATCCTTCCTCCTGTTGTCTGCATAACTCTTATGCCTACTCTGAGCTGTTTTCATGTGCTTCTGAATCATCTGAACTTGTTCTGCCATCTCTTCTACCAATTCTGGTCCCATCAACGTCCTTTCACCCACTTCATCCCAGAAAGCTGGAGTTCGGCACTGCTTCCCATATAATGCCTGAAATGGTGTCATTTGTATACTGGAATGAAAACTGTTATTATATGAAAATTCAACCAAAGAAATATGTTGGTCCCAACTTCCCTGATAATCCATAGATCAAGAACATAGAATATCCTCCAAGGTCTGAATTGTTCGTTCTGACTGCCCATCTGATTGAGGATGAAAAGTTGTACTAAAATTTAATTCAGTACCCACCGACTTCTGAAGGCCTTTCCAAAAGTTATAAGTGAACCTGGGATCACGATTAGATACAATGGAGAGGGGAACTCCGTGTAACCTGACTGTCTCTTTAAGATACAAACGGGAAAGTTGATCTAGGGAAAAAGTATCTCGTATAGCAAGGAAATGAGCAGATTTGTTCAAGCGATCAACAATAACCTAGATTGCATTATTACCTCGAGATGTCTTCGATAATCCCACAACAAAGTCCATGGATATATTCTCCCATTTCTACTCTAGCACTGGCAAAGGCTGAAGCATCCCTTTCGGTAAGTGCCGCTCTGCTTTAACCTGTTGACATGTCAAACACTTCACAGTAAAATCAGCAATATCTCTTTTCATTCAATCCCACTAGTAGTACTCCTGCAGATCTCTATACATTTTAGTACTGCCTGGATGAACTAAAAAAGGAGAACTATGAGATTAACATAACAACTCTCTCTTCAACTGTGAATCACAAGGCACACACAATCTCTTCCCAAATCTCAAAACGCAATCATTATCAATGTTGAATTCATGCAACTTACGTTTCTGAACCAGATCTACCTTTTTCTGCAACTCAATGTCTTGCTTCTATGCTTTCTTGATTCTATCTGATAGAGATGATCTCACTGATACCTAAAACAAAACAGAAGAACTTCCTGAACCAACAACATCTATGCCAAAGTTCATCAAATCCTTAACCAAAGGATCACGTTCCAAATGCAACATTGCTAATGAAGCATTACTTTTTCGACTTAAAGAATCAGCCACTTTATTTGCTTTTCCCGAATGGTAATGAATTGTACAATCATAATCCTTGATTAATTCTATCCATCTCCTTTGTCTCATGTTCAATTATTTCAGAGTGAATATATACATTAATCTTTTGTGATCGGTATATATTTCACACTTTACTCAATAAAAATGATGCCTCCAAATTTTTAAAGAAAAAACAATAGTAGCTAATTCCAAATCATGTGTAGGGAAATTTACCTCATGAGTTTTCAACTGTCATGAAGCATAAGAAATAACCTGATCATTCTGAATTAGGACGCAACCAAGTCCTTTTAATGAAGCATCACTGTATATAATAAACTCACCATTCCTGGAAGGTAGTGCCAAAACTGGAGCATTCACCAATCATCTTTTCAATTACTGAAAAAAATCATCACATTCTTTTGTCCAGATAAACTTAACACCCTTCCGAGTTAGCTTAGTCATTGGACTAGATAACCGTGAAAAATTTCTAACAATCCTTCGGTAATAGCCTGCCAAACCAAGGATGCTATGAATCTCGGTTACATTTGTGGATCTTGGCCATTCTTCCACAACTTTTGTTTTTGCAGGATCAGCAGTTATTCCATCTTTAGAAACAATATGACCAAGGACAGAGATTTTTTGTAACCAAAACTCACACTTTCTCAATTTTCCATACAGTTTATTTTCTTTTAAGGTTTTCAAGATAACCCTTAAATGTCTTTCATAGTCCTCTTTACTTTTAGAAAACACCAAAATATAACCAATGAAAACCACCACAAACTTATCCAAGAACCCATGGAAAATTATATTCATTAAGTCCATGAATACAGCATGTTCATTGGTTAGCCCAAAAGGCATTACTACAAATTCATAATGGCCATATCTCGTACGGAACACGGTCTTCGGAATATCTGCCTCCTTTACCTTCAGATGATGGTACCCCTATCTCAAGTCAATCATTGAAAAAAAACTGAGCTCCCTGGAGCTGATCAAACAAATCATCGATATGAGGCAAAGGATATTTGTTCTTAACAGTGATATTATTCAAGGCCCTATAATCAATGAAAAGTCTCATAGAACCATCTTTATTTTTAACAAATAAAACAGGAGCACCCCACGGTGATGTGATAGGTCGAATAAAACCTTTCTCTGATAAATCCTGCAATTGCTCCATCAACTCTAAAAGTTCAATTTGAGCCATTCGATAAGGGGGTTTTAAAATTGGCTTAGCATCAGGAACTAAGTCAATAGTAAACTCAACTTCCTGATCTGGTATTATTCCAGGCAACTAATCAGGAAAAACATCAGGATACTCATTTACCACTGGCACGTCATTAATTTGAACAGTTCCTCTATTTTCAATGATGTTTTCAAGGTAACATTCATTTCAATCATTTACAAGTTTCTTGGCCTCTAGAAAAGTTATCAACAGTAAGGGTTCATTCTTGTACACAAACTGAAAGTTTTTCTTAAAAGAAACTTCTTTAGCTCTACAGTCAATCTTAGAATGGTAAATAAAGAGCCAATCCATACCCAGGATAACATCAAACTCTACTAGAGGTAGAACAATAAGGTTTGCAAGTTGGTTCTTTCCACAGATAAGGATAGGAAGATTATTATAAATTATTTTTGCCTCAACATTTCCCCCAGGTGTTTTTACCAAAAGTTCAGGAGTCATTTCTTGAGATGGTATTCCCATTTTACTAGAAAAGGTATCAGAGATGAAAGAATGTGTTGACCCCGAATCAAACAACACACTGGCATAATCTGAAAAAACATTCAAAGTACCTGATTCAACTTCATTTGACGGCCCGACATCTTCTGAAGTAGTTGCAAGGGATTTCACCACCCCTTTATGCTTGTAGTCTAACTACTTCCCATCACTCAAGCACTTTGTCGGACACTCATTTGCATAGTGACCCATATCATTGCACTTATAACATTTCACTAACTACAAATCAAATTTGTTCTTACCTTCACCTTGATCCTTTTCAGTGAAATCATGAGCCTTATGTCCAATCTTACCACATCGGTAGCACTTTCCAGAATTCAGAAGACATTCCCCAGCATGCCTTTTGCCCCACTTATCACAAACTGGAAACATAGTTTTCTTACCATCAGACTTTTTTGAAGAATTATTACCTTTCTCCTGCCACCTCGGTCTCTTCTTCTGCTGGTTGTTATAGAACACTTGGTCATCAGCAAACTCCATTTCCACCTTCTCAGCACATCAAACAAGCTTTTCATAACATTTAAACTCATGAGAATCTAATTCCCTTCGATATTTTGGATTTAATAATGAGTAAAAACGATTGATTTTACTATCAAGGTCTCGGATAAAATTTGGAGCATACCTTGCCAATCGAGTGAAACTTTCTTCATATGCAGCCACTCAGTCTTCCTCTTGCCTGAATTCCACAAATTTCCTTTCCATCCTATGTCGAACAGCCTTAGGAAAATACTTCTCAAGAAACATACCTTTGAATTCCTCCCATTCGAGAGCATCAATCTCATCAGCGTCCTTGATATTTTTAACCATCGACCACCACTGATCTGCCTCACCCTCCAAATGGTAAATATAAAGACTAACATTTTGATTGTCTGAACACCCCATGACATCGAAAATCTTTTCCAGTGCTTTAATCCACCCTTCAGCTAGCACAGGGACAGATGCTCCTCTGAATGATGGGGGATGTTGCCTCATGAAATGTTCCACCACTAACATGTTCCTCTGCGGTTGGTCTGGCTGATCTCATTCATGGATACCACCAACATTTATCGCTTGAGTCAACTGTGCCATCACTGCAACAAACTGTTCAGTTCCAATTCCGACCATCTCGGGATACTGATTCGGAAGGTTATTTCCTTCTGTATGCCTTCCTAACACTGCTTCCCTGTTTCCTCTGCAGAAAACCATTCTAGACAAACATGTCTTAGATAAAGCAACATGGTAATCTTAAAATGCTATATCACTTCAATTTGACCATAAAAAATATTTTTGGATAATCATTTAATAGAATTCAAACTCCTAAAGTTATCTAAACCGACCTCTGATACCAACTATAAGGCCCAAGCCTTAAACCTCACTTAATCTTGAGTTATTACAATATTACACATTGAGGATCTTTTAAGGTTTAGAGTTTTAGAGAATTAGATCATAAAACATGCATTACATTCCACATATAAACAAAGTTGTTACATAAAGATAGTATTCTTCATTCCCATCAATGGAAACATATTTAAAATAAACATGGATTCTTTCTTGACACTTCCTTGACACTATCATCATATCATGTACCTTTCCCTTGACCTATGAAAAACATTTCAAAGAGACTTGGGATGAGAATAAAAATCTCACTAAGGGATATAAAAATATGGAAAGGAAACATGGGTACATATATACATAAGGATGAGATCATACTTTACCCATAAAACATAAGAACTTTAACATACCTCATCAAATCATGAATAAATAATAGAAATCATAAGACATAAAGGTAACTTGAGGCATTCATAACCATCTTACGTAGGGGTAACCCTCTTGGTTACGTTTGGAATACCCATCACAGTATATTCCCTAAAATCTCTTCGGAGAAACCTTAACGTTTCACTCCTTCGCGTTACCCAATGCATTGGAGTGCTATATCGGGCTCACCCGCCCTTAGTTTATCACGAAACCACCTGTCTTCATAATAATGCCCAAGAACCTCAACATAATCATATCATATAAAACATGCATAAAGGAAACATAAAATTTCCACCTTTCAATCACAAGATATCAATACAACACATTGATATAAAAACATCATGAAAACCATTTTCAATACCAAAATAAAAGAAAAGTAAAGAATGGTATTTATTTTTCTTTAAAAAAAATGTATGGCTTGTAGAGGAAGCCGAAACTCAAATAACGGTCACGGTGGTGGAGAATTCGTTGTCGCCGCATACGTATAAAAAACATTCCCTTTTGTCGTTTAGTAAAACGCTTCGTATAAAAAAGATTCTTTTTGAATAAACATAAAAGTCAAAGGGGTTTATACACCGTATAAAATAAGGTTGTTTATAAAACAAGATATGCCTCAATGAAAGGAGATTGAGACGAAGTCCCATACCTCGGGTCCGACATGACTCGAACGTTCTTTAATGTCCTGAATAATAAACTTGAGTTAATTTCTACTTTCATAAGAACCTTTTTCAAGTTCATTATTCCTTTTATATCACTTATTTCCATGTCGTGAACACTATTTAATTATTTAAGTTAATAACGGTCGTTTTAACGATCATTGGTACTTGAGTCAAAAATAAACACTTTATAATTACAAGTTGTTCATGTATAGATTATATCCAGAATTATAATCATAATGTATTTATCATATATATCATATATATTCAGTATATATGTGCATTTATAATATTACATAATCATTTAGAGGTAATAAATGAAATGCACCGTTCATGGAGACGGTAAGCCGTACGTACGCATGAACGCTACTTTCATTTCTATTTCATATTTTATAGAATGGAATCATAATGATTTAAAGGTCTATTATAATTCTAGTATAATATCATATATAATATCATAGTTCCATCCTTTATACGTCCCACATATGGTATTTAACGAATCAAATCACTTTGAGGGGGCGGTAGTCCACACTTCCTTAAATGAAGATATCACGTTTACCAATAATGGAAACCATAAAGGTATGACCAAAAATAAAAATACATAATATTAAGGAAAACATAATAATACTATATATCATATATAAATATAGTGTCATCTTAATGACCACCTTTGAAGGTGTTAAAAGAATGTTGAACAATAATCGTTTCGGGAGGCATAAATTCACCATCCACGGAAATAGTATGTTCATTAACCATTAGATGTAGTTGTGTGTAAGTGTAGATCGAATCCTTATTATAACAACATCCTAGTATATTAAGGATACTAGAGTTGTTACAAAAGAAAATAATAAAAAGATTTTAGGGGGTTGGAATGCAAAATAAAACAAAAGGACTCAAAAGAAGACATTACCTTAAAATCGGGTAACTCCCTTTGGTTTGAGCTCAACGGATTCCTTGGGAAGACTTCTTCCCAATGTGAGGCTTCAATGAGTAAGAGAGGGAAGTGTAGAGACAAAATGGGCAGGGGTTGGCCGAGCCAAAGGCTTTTGGAGTGTGGGAAAAGAGGTAGAGGTGGGGGCCTTTTATAAGTGGAGAGGAGGGGCACTCTTGGAAAGTAATGAAATATTACATTATTTGAAAATGAGTTTCGGATTTAAATGGTCCCAAATTGATATAATTCTAGGATAAGGTGATAAGTGTTCTAAATCTACCCATCCAATAGGTTTTGGACATGTTTAGGTTTTAGATATTACATTATCTTTCCATTTTATTTAAATCGTTAAATAATGAGGTCATCGCTGCATCATCATGATGCCATAAATAATTTAATTTATTTAAATTCTAAAAATTATAAAAAAAATACTATGATGTAGGGAAAAAAAGAAGTAAAAATTTCATTTAAACGGAAAATAAGTTTTTATAAGTACAACTTAGTGGTTTCACTATTCATCAAAAATTGAAGTTTTTCAGAAAATTACCAAAAATTCACCCTAAGCTATATTTGATATTCCGAATTCAAAAATGAAGTCTATTTTACAAAATTCAAAAAATATAGTTCACATAAATTAATTTAATAATTAATTCCCGTTGTTAGAGAAAATAGCGTGTTTTTATAAAACAATAAGTATCAAAAGATTGACACCAGTTTAAGTATAATTTAAAAGTGAAATTGATTCCAATGACCACCATTGGATAAAATGGTAAAAATATATTCAGATTACACATTAATACCAATTAAAAGGATGATCTAATCATATAAATAAATTAGATTAAGAAGCAATTTTGATGTAAAATTCAGTAATTTTCACTATTCATTAAAAAATGAACATTGTCAGAAAAATACCAAACATTCTCACAAAGTAAATTCTGATGTCCCAATCATAATGAATAAGTTTATTTTGACAAAAATAGCTTATATAATTTTCAAAAGATGGATTTAAAAATGGTTTGCCATCAAAAGGCTGTAAAACAATCTTTTAGAAATATTAGTGTATTCAATGCTTAAGATTGGATTTATTTTCATTTTATGCCTCTAAAACACTATCTAGTTCATTAATAGTCATAGATAAAAATATCTATTATTCATTACATACTTGTGATGTTACACATTGTGCTCATGTGCATCAGAGTTCATGTCATATGAAGTATTCGTATACTCAAACCAAAAAAGAAACTACACTGGTCAAAACCACTATTTGCATAAACAAAATCCATTAGAAACAAAATATACACGCTATAATATTTTAAAACTCAATATACATTTCTTACAAAACCAATGAAAACCAAAGTGTGGTCAACGAAAGAAATTTCATGGTCAAACAAACCATTTAAAGAGTTTATTAAACAATTTCAACATCTGTCGTGTGTCTTTAAACACCAAATATCCACTCGAATACTCATTTAAGACAAAACTCATACAGACGCTACACCAAAACACCAATTACTCCCACCCACAAATTCTCTAATAATAATAATAATAATAATAATTACAATAATAATAATAATAATAATAATAATCATATACACCCCAATAATATTTACAAAACTAAATTAAAGAAATTTCTATCCTTAATAAATATTTAATAAAACATTTATGATTTTAATAAACAAATTTTGAAATGCAGAACATTGATTTGAACACAAAACCAAACCAACCATCTTTTTAGATTCAAATGTACAGTGGCACCATAATAAAATATAATCTACATCCATTGCAAGATTTAATAAGCTAGATAAAAAATTTGTAAATCATTAATAACCAGCCCGACATGAGTTTTCACATGAAATCACAGTCATATCGCATACCCATTACTAATAAATCAACGAATATGATATCTCAATAAGAAAAAAAATTAGCACAAGGAAAAGAAAATTAAATTATACACTGAGCTAATTAAACATTCAAATTAATTCATTAAGGAATTATTATAAGAGTAACTACCTACATTTGACACCAAGACTTCCAAACATGGGTGTTAAACTCTAATCCCAACCAATTCGCATCAGAACCAAACTAAATTTATACCCTAAAAACTGAATCGGACAAACGATAACATCAAAACCAGACCAAAAACCACATAAACTCTATCTAAACCCCATTAAATTGAAAGAAATAGACTAGAACAACATAGGGGGTTTACCTAAGGTGATGGTTTCCGAATGTAGTTTCAAGGGAAGCCGCCATTTAGGAGAGGACAAGGGGTTGTGTGGGTGTCCAGATGAGAGGGGCATGGGTGGTCAAGACGGTGGTCAGGACGGTGGTCACTGGATGTAGCAGAAGCAGGGGCGACGAGGAGTTAGGTAGAATGGTGTGGTGCATGCGGGTAAGTCGGGCAGAAGGAGGATGGCGAGCAGGAGAGATGCAATGCGACGTAGGTGGGGTCTGGCCAGGAGATCAGAGTGAACCACGATGAAAATAGGAAAGGGGGGAAGTGATGTGGCATGACGCAGTGTGTGTCGAGGGAACAAGGAAGCGGGGTGATGGGATGTGGTTGGGTAGTAGTTGGAACGACGAGGTGTTCAAGGGGTAGGAGGGCGGTGGTTTTCAGTGTGCAGGATTGTAACGACCCAAAATTTCATTAATGGAAAATCCCTCTTGATCCAGTTAAATGTTTCGTTATGTTTTTATATGCTGTCAACTTCTTTAGTTTTATGTTAAGGTTTGTGACCGTTACTTTTATAGCCGTTGAACAGTGATCATCTGGGTAGTTTAAATATAAGGCTTTAACGAAACCCTTTTTACTCAGACAAAGGAAGCGATGGCCTCATCCAGTAGAATTGCCCCTTACGAAGCCCATTTGTCGGAGCTCGGTAAAGAGGTGGCGTCTTTGGGCTTTGCCCATGACCAAGCCCAAGCTGAGCTTCATCAAGTCAAGCTCGAACGTGATCGTCTACGGGAAAAATGGAAGTTGATAGAGATTACCACTCGAGCGATGTTATCCGAGCAGCCCCATGAGTCTGTCACCATCGCGCACCTTACCCTTAGGTCTTATGCGGCTATTTTAAGGGGTTATGTAACAAATAAGTAGAACCATGTTCATGTACATTATTTTTTTTATATATAATAATGAATATAATTTCTAGTTATTTTTGATACTTTGTAATTAGTTTTTAAAGTACAAATGGTGTTTTTAGTTATTATTTAATTAAGAATTATATTTTATTAAATTAAAGGATTTTTGAATTAAATAATATTTTAATAAAATATTATTATTAATATTAAATTAATTGTCATTAATTATAAATGATCTTATAATTTTATGAATGCGATTAAAATGTTTATTAAGGTTTGAAAGCCATTTCTGTCAAAACCCGTGAATTTTTTTATAAATGTCGGTTTTTATTTTAAAAGTGAAAATTCACATATTTAGAAAATTATTTAAATAAAATAAATATTATTTTTGGAATCAGGACGTCGAAATTATCCAACGGTGAATTTTTCATAATTTTCTGAGACAGTCCAATTTTTGGATAAAAATTAAATACCATTTAAATATATAATGTGTTTTATGACATCATAATGACCCAATGGTGATGTAATAAAATACCATAATCCTTAGGTTCGGCCAATATATGTTTTATCATTAAAATAATGAGGTTTTGGGTTTGTTTGACTCACTTTTCAAAGCATTAATGGAGCCCTCAAGACTTATTCAACACTTTGCCTTTTTAAATTAATTTCCATGGGAGTGTGACTCACCTCCAAATAAGCAACCCTAATTTTTTTAATAAGTTCGGACCTTGGCCTTATAAAATATTATTTTCCTCTCTCCTTTTCCAGAAACCATGGGCAAATACCATGGGATGGTTTGTGGTTTGGATTATTTTAATATAAGGGGTCCCAAACCTAAATAATAAAGAATTCTCTCACCTTTCCTATATAAACCCACCCAAGCTCCCACTTCCTCCTCACTCAAAGCCCTTGAAGTTCGTCCAACCTCTGCCCTACTCTCTCTAGAATCCTCTCAAGGTGCCCCAAGCTCCCAAGAAGCCTCTCACAAGCCTCTCTCTAGCCTTTGGAAGCACACTTCCAAGTAAGGGTTTTTCTTCCTTTCTCATTTTTGTCAATTTTCTTTAAGTTGTATTGCCTTTTTAATTTCAATTATGAATGTTGAGGTATGGTTTCGCACCTCCCCCATACTGCCCTCTTATTGTTTGAATGATGGGAGAACCCTTTCTCTCTCATTAAATGCCTCCCATGTACACCCGTTACTATGCCGAAATTCCGAAAGGAACTTCTCTCTCCTCTTTTATATTCAAGCAATACTTTTGTATCATGAATCTAAATTCCTTTTCAATTGTTGGGACATGTATCTATATGACCTTATTACTGTCCATTACATGTAAATATGATGAGGAACCCCTTTCTCTCTCATCAGCCTTTTTTTTATGAATTCTTATGTCACGCCGTTACGCTGCCGAAATCACACCGATTTTCTAAGCCAATATCATTGTGTAGTGAATACCATGCCCATTTCTCCATCAAGGGTATTCACCTTTATGCACGTTTACTTATTGATTGTAAAGTCTCATGTATGAATTCCACATTCCTTTATCGTGGAATAAATGATTATGTTTTATGAATCCGTGTTTTATGATCCATGTGGCACACTTATGCATGAAATGAAATGTTTAAGAAGGGTGCGCCCTGATAGCGCTCCAATGCATTGGGTAAAGTATAGTATCATGATACGTCATGTGCAATGAGTGTTGACTCATGCTAATTCAAGTGCAACGAGGGTTTACTCGTGCTTCAAGTGCAATGAGGGTTTACTCATGCTCCATGTGCAATGAGCCTTGGCTCATGCTAATTCAATGTTAAGTGTTGTTGCCACATTTCCATGCTATGATTATCATGCTTTATCATGCCTTTATGTTCATGTTTCTCTTATGCTCTATTGATATGCCTATTGCCTAACATGTATTGTACTCCTCATGTTATTCATTGTGTACTCCCTTACTGGGCTTTATAGCTCACCCTTTTCTTATGCATGTCCTCAGGTTATCCCTTGCAATGCTAAGTACGAAGGAATGTAGTGGTCATGTAAAGGAAGTTTTCAATAAAGATGTTGTATTTCAAGTTTAAAGTTTTTATGTAATGATCCTAAGCCCCAAAGACACTAAACCTCTCGATCTTCTTTGTTGGATCAAGTGAAGTTTTATGTAATAAAGCATGTTTAAGTTGTAATAAAAAGCAGGGTTGTCATAGTTGGTATCAGAGGATAGGTTTAGTTATTTTTGGGAATAGGAAACCCTAGTAAAGCCTTAGATACAAGACTAAGCATAATAAAAACATCCCTAAGTTTTGGTAAATACTAAGTAAGTGGTTTATCAAACAAATACATCCCTGTCTGGATACGAGCAGGTAGAGGCGGCTCTGGCACAGATGTATCCTAGGGGTAAAACCCGAAAACACCGCTTTGAGCTAGACTCGAACGGGAACTGGTGCACGACAACGGGCCTTGCTGCACTCTTGGTTACGACACTCCCGGGGGATATGTTTTGATAAATTCACAATCTTAGTATGAACCCTTATTAAGGGAAAAATGCCCCTAAGAATATATGTTAGAAGGAAGATCATGAAAAGCCTGGATTGAATCCTATAGACTCATGAGTTAAAGAGATTAAAGTTTATTTATAAGTCATCAACTTTTGTCTTTGGATTACCCTTTATGTGTTACCCCTAACTTTCCTTTTATTCCAGCCAATGGCCGGTAATAGGAGAACTCGGGCTAACAACCGTTGTGAAGATCAGTGTGATGATTGTACTAATGAGATGCCCAATCCGATGGGAGCGGGAATCGCGAACTTTGTCACGCTTCTCTCTCAGCTAACTCAAGTTTTGAATAGAAACACTGGTCAAGAGGAACGTTCAACCCCCCCTAAGAAAGAACAAGTCGCTATTGAAAGCTTCATGAGACAAAGGCCTCCTACTTTTAGTGGATCATCCGATCCCACGATTGCTGAACAATGGATCAACTCCATTGAAAAGATATTCTCTATCCTCCAATGCTCTGAAAAAGAGAAGGTTCTCTTGGCGGCTTATCGTATGGAGGGTGAAGCTGATCAATGGTGGACGTTGATCAAAAATACGAAGCCTGAGGAGGAGATCGAGGCTTTGGAATGGAAGGTATTCCGGAAGATGTTTTTCGATAAATATTTTCCACGCACCCTCCGTCTTAAGATGGAAAGGGACTTCCTTTCCCTCAAGCAGAAAGATGAAGAATCTGTGGGAGCGTACGAGGCAAACTTCACAAGGCTTGCACGATACGCTTCCGGCTTTGTCGTTACCCCCGAATGCAAAGTTGACCGCTTCTTTGGTGGGCTGAAGCCTAGCTTGCGGAAAGCATTAGCGATCCGTGACTTTGACAGCTATGAGGAGATTGTCCGATGTGCCCTTAAGGTTGAAATGGAGATCGGAGAATCACAGGGGTATCATGGGGACAAGAAGCGGAAGGTGGACTTCAATGCTGGTGGTCCGATGGATAAATCCAACGGCGCTAAGAAATTCCAGCACCCCACTTGCCAAAAGTGTGGAAAGAAGCACCCTGGAAATTGCCTTAGGGGGACAAGAAAATGCTTCAAGTGTGGAAGAGAAGGGCACCTAGCTATTAACTGTCAGCAAGAAGGACCCGCGGCTGCGACGGAGGGGAGGAACGCTCCGTTCGAACCTCAACGCGTTGTTCAATGCTTCAAATGCAAAGAACCGGGTCATTTTGCGAATCAGTGCCCTAATCCAAGGGTTATCGGAGGCAATCAACAACCTCCAAGACAGCAAGGAAGAGCTTTTGCCATCACTTCTGCCGAAGTGAACCCCGACAACGAAGTGGTGACAGGTACGCTAGTTATTCATTCAAGAATAGCGAACGTACTTTTTGATTCAGGTTCTACGCATTCTTTTATATCTCAAAAGTTTAGTAGAATAATCCCTGCACCACCACAAATCATGGAAGTAAAGATGTCGGTGAGTACGGCAAATGGGGCAATCATTGCATCCCATGAGTATAAGTCCTCCCCTGTTATAATCTGTGGATTGAATTTCCCGGCGAACCTCGTCATACTCCCTTTGGTGGAATTTGATGCAATTCTTGGCATGGATTGGCTTTCCTTATATAGAGCCAACATAAATTGTCGGGAGAGGGAAATCACACTCTATATGGAGAATCGACCCCCGATTCTTTACAAGTGTCAGGAGGAAGATGAATCTCCTTTAGCCCCATCATCTCAAGCATGGATATTACTGCCTTATGAGCACGCATATCTGGCTCAGATGATTGAGTCCAAGGAAGAAACCACCCTTGAAGAAATGCCTATTGTGAGGGAATTCGCTGAAGTATTTCCCGAGGAACTTCCTGGTCTTCCTCCAAGAAGAGATGTTGAGTTCTCAATTGAACTTATACCTGGGGCGCTACCAATATCCAAGACTCCATATAGAATGGCTGTGGTTGAGCTTGAAGAACTGAAGAAACAACTACAGGAGAATCTGGATAAAGGGTTTATACGCCCAAGTGCATCACCATGGGGTGCACCAGTCCTCTTCGTCAAGAAGAAGGATGGGTCAATGCGGCTTTGCATCGATTATCGTGAACTTAAAAAAATCACGATAAAGAACAAGTATCCTCTCCCAAGAATCGATGACTTGTTTGATCAGCTGCATGGAGCTCAATACTTCTCCAAGGTCGACTTGCGGTCGGGATATTATCAAGTAAGGGTGAAGAAGGAAGATATCCCCAAGACTGCTTTTCGTACAAGGTACGGGCACTATGAATTCATAGTAATGCCTTTTGGACTCACCAATGCTCCAGAAATATTCATGGACTTGATGAATAGAGTCTTTAGATATTACCTAGATAAATTTGTGGTAGTCTTTATAGATGATATTCTAATATACTCCAAAACCAAGGAGGACCATGAGGAGCATTTAAGAACTGTACTGGAGACTTTGCGCAAGGAGAAGCTCTATGCGAAGTACAGCAAGTGTGAGTTCTGGTTGAAGGAGGTCTCATTCTTGGGCCACATCATCACAAGCAATGGGATATCTGTGGACCCCTCCAAAACAGATGCAATTGAGGGATGGCCGAGGCCAACATCGGTAACTGATATCCGTAGCTTCTTGGGGTTAGCTGGATATTATCGACGATTTGTGAGAAACTTCTCACGATTGTCCAACCCTCTTACCAAGCTAACTCGAAAGGGAGTAAAGTTTGCTTGGAGTGATGAATGCGATGAAAGCTTCAAGGAGTTGAAAAGGAGGCTTATCACTGCACCTGTGCTCACTTTACCCACAAGTGGGGAGCTTTTTGTGGTATTCAGTGATGCTTCGAAGAAGGGCTTAGGATGTGTGCTGATGCAGAATGATAAAGTGATATCCTATGCCTCAAGACAGTTGAAAATCCATGAGCGAAACTATCCAACGCATGATCTGGAGTTGGCAGCGGTGATCTTTGCCTTGAAAATCTGGCGGCATTATCTCTATGGAGAGAAATGTGAGATATATACTGACCACAAGAGTCTTAAATATATATTCACACAGAAAGAGCTTAATATGCGCCAGAGAAGATGGATAGAGCTCATAAAGGATTATGACTGTTCAATACATTACCACCCTGGGAAGGCGAACAAGGTAGCGGATGCCCTAAGTAGAAAGGATCCAGCAATTCTATCAATGATGAGAATTGAGAAGGATCCAATCTTCTTAGACTTAATGAAGATGGACGTGGGAATCATAAAGAAGGGAACATCATCAATCCTTTCACAAATGATTGCTCAACCATCTCTTTTGGAAAGGTTAAAGGATGCTCAAAAGGATGATGCGAGAATTCAAGAAAAAGTGGAAGCTATCAAAAAGGGAAAATCCTCAGAGTTTAATGTTAATGAAGAAGGAATTGTGCGGTTCGGGAAAAGACTATGTGTCCCATCAAGTTCGGAGCTGAAGAAGGAACTTTTGGATGATGCACATAGTTCAAATTTCTCTATTCACCCAGGGAGCACAAAGATGTATCGAGATCTCCGAGAAAACTTTTGGTGGGATAATATGAAGAAGGAGATCGCCCAATATACATCAAAGTGCCTGGTGTGTCAGCAAGTGAAGGTAGAGAGGCAGAAGTCTAAGGGGATGATGCAACCATTGCCCATACCAGAATGGAAATGGGAGAACATCACCATGGACTTTGTCACTGGACTTCCAAGGACATCCAAAAGCAACAATGCAATCTGGGTTATTGTGGATCGTCTTACAAAGACTGCACACTTCATTGCTATTCGAGAGGATTTCTCTTTGGATCAACTGGCACGGATATATATCAGGGAAGTGGTACGGTTGCATGGAGTACCACTATCTATTGTGTCAGACCGAGATCCAAGATTTACCTCTAAGTTTTGGAAGAGTCTTCAACATGCTCTGAATACTGAACTGAACTTCAGTACGGCCTATCATCCTCAAACTGATGGCCAATCCGAGCGGACTATCCAAACACTTGAGGATATGTTGAGAGCGTGCTCAATGGACTTTAAAGGAGGATGGGATCAACATCTTCCTCTAGTTGAGTTCTCTTATAATAATAGTCTCCACTCGAGCATCCAAATGGCACCATATGAAGCCCTATATGGGAAAAGGTGCAGAACACCGGCATGTTGGGATGAGGTCGGTGAACGTAAGCTGCTTGGACCAGAAATGGTCGAAGAAATGGTGGAGAAGGTGAAAACCATTCAGCAGCATATCAAGGCAGCCCAAAGTCGACAGAAGAGTTATGCAGATAATCGTCGACGAGACCTTGAGTTTAAAGTCGGAGACATGGTGTTTTTACGCATATCTCCGTGGAAGAAGGTTATGAGGTTTGGAAAGAAAGGGAAGTTAAGTCCAAGGTACATAGGCCCATTCGAGATTCTTGATCGTGTTGGGGCTGTGGCCTATCGACTAGCACTTCCACCTACTATGGCCAAGGTGCATGATGTCTTCCATGTATCCCTCTTAAGGAAGTACATACCAGACCCTTCACATGTACTCTATTCTGAGGTGGTACAATTATAAGACGATCTTTCTTATGAGGAGCAACCAGTGAAGATCATAGATCGTAGAGAAAAAGTTCTACGAAATAAGACAATGCCCCTCGTCAAGGTGTTGTGGAGAAACCACAAGTTTGAAGAAGCAACTTGGGAGTCGGAGGATATGATGAAGCTAAGTTACCCACATTTGTTTTAGTGTGGGAAAAGGAAAATTTCGAGGGCGAAATTTCTTAAGGGGGGAATGTTGTAACGACCCAAAATTTCATTAATGGAAAATCCCTCTTGATCCAGTTAAATGTTTCGTTATGTTTTTATATGATGTCAACTTCTTTAGTTTTATGTTAAGGTTTGTGACCGTTACTTTTATAGCCGTTGAACAGTGATCATCTGGGTAGTTTAAATATAAGGCTTTAACGAAACCCTTTTTACTCAGACAAAGGAAGCGATGGCCTCATCCAGTAGAATTGCCCCTTACGAAGCCCATTTGTCGGAGCTCGGTAAAGAGGTGGCGTCTTTGGGCTTTGCCCATGACCAAGCCCAAGCTGAGCTTCATCAAGTCAAGCTCGAACGTGATCGTCTACGGGAAAAATGGAAGTTGATAGAGATTACCACTCGAGCGATGTTATCCGAGCAGCCCCAAGAGTCTGTCACCATCGCGCACCTTACCCTTAGGTCTTATGCGGCTATTTTAAGGGGTTATGTAACAAATAAGTAGAACCATGTTCATGTACATTATTTTTTTTATATATAATAATGAATATAATTTCTAGTCATTTTTGATACTTTGTAATTAGTTTTTAAAGTACAAATGGTGTTTTTAGTTATTATTTAATTAAGAATTATATTTTATTAAATTAAAGGATTTTTGAATTAAATAATATTTTAATAAAATATTATTATTAATATTAAATTAATTGTCATTAATTATAAATGATCTTATAATTTTATGAATGCGATTAAAATGTTTATTAAGGTTTGAAAGCCATTTCTGTCAAAACCCGTGATTTTTTTTATAAATGTCGGTTTTTATTTTAAAAGTGAAAATTCACATATTTAGAAAATTATTTAAATAAAATAAATATTATTTTTGGAATCAGGACGTCGAAATTATCCAACGGTGAATTTTTCATAATTTTCTGAGACAGTCCAATTTTTGGATAAAAATTAAATACCATTCAAATATATAATGTGTTTTATGACATCATAATGACCCAATGGTGATGTAATAAAATACCATAATCCTTAGGTTCGGCCAATATATGTTTTATCATTAAAATAATGAGGTTTTGGGTTTGTTTGACTCACTTTTCAAAGCATTAATGGAGCCCTCAAGACTTATTCAACACTTTGCCTTTTTAAATTAATTTCCATGGGAGTGTGACTCACCTCCACATAAGCAACCCTAATTTTTTTAATAAGTTCGGACCTTGGCCTTATAAAATATTATTTTCCTCTCTCCTTTTCCAGAAACCATGGGCAAATACCATGGGATGGTTTGTGGTTTGGATTATTTTAATATAAGGGGTCCCAAACCTAAATAATAAAGAATTCTCTCACCTTTCCTATATAAACCCACCCAAGATCCCACTTCCTCCTCACTCAAAGCCCTTGAAGTTCGTCCAACCTCTGCCCTACTCTCTCTAGAATCCTCTCAAGGTGCCCCAAGCTCCCAAGAAGCCTCTCAGAAGCCTCTCTCTAGCCTTTGGAAGCACACTTCCAAGTAAGGGTTTTTCTTCCTTTCTCATTTTTGTCAATTTTCTTTAAGTTGTATTGCCTTTTTAATTTCAATTATGAATGTTGGGGTATGTTTTCGCACCTCCCCCATACTGCCCTCTTATTGTTTGAATGATGGGAGAACCCTTTCTCTCTCATTAAATGCCTCCCATGTACACCCGTTACTATGCCGAAATTCCGAAAGGAACTTCTCTCTCCTCTTTTATATTCAAGCAATACTTTTGTATCATGAATCTAAATTCCTTTTCAATTGTTGGGACATGTATCTATATGACCTTATTACTGTCCATTACATGTAAATATGATGAGGAACACCTTTCTCTCTCATCAGCCTTTTTTTTATGAATTCTTATGTCACGCCGTTACGCTGCCGAAATCACACCGATTTTCTAAGCCAATATCATTGTGTAGTGAATACCATGCCCATTTCTCCATCAAGGGTATTCACCTTTATGCACGTTTACTTATTGATTGTAAAGTCTCATGTATGAATTCCACATTCCTTTATCGTGGAATAAATTATTATGTTTTATGAATCCATGTTTTATGATCCATGTGGCACACTTATGCATGAAATGAAATGTTTAAGAAGGGTGCGCCCTGATAGCGCTCCAATGCATTGGGTAAAGTATAGTATCATGATACGTCATGTGCAATGAGTGTTGACTCATGCTAATTCAAGTGCAACGAGGGTTTACTCGTGCTTCAAGTGCAATGAGGGTTTACTCATGCTCCATGTGCAATGAGCCTTGGCTCATGCTAATTCAATGTTAAGTGTTGTTGCCACATTTCCATGCTATGATTATCATGCTTTATCATGCCTTTATGTTCATGTTTATCTTATGCTCTATTGATATGCCTATTTCCTAACATGTATTGTACTCCTCATGTTATTCATTGTGTACTCCCTTACTGGGCTTTATAGCTCACCCTTTTCTTATGCATGTCCTCAGGTTATCCCTTGCAATGCTAAGTACGAAGGAATGTAGTGGTCATGTAAAGGAAGTTTTCAATAAAGATGTTGTATTTCAAGTTTAATGTTTTTATGTAATGATCCTAAGCCCCAAAGACACTAAACCTCTCGATCTTCTTTGTTGGATCAAGTGAAGTTTTATGTAATAAAGCATGTTTAAGTTGTAATAAAAAGCAGGGTTGTCATAAGGATAGGAGGGAAAGCCTGTGGGTGCGGCAGATTCCCATGGAAGGAGGCACGATAGAAAACAAGGGTAAAAGGGGGGTTGGGGTGTGGTGTGGTGAAGATGGAGAGGAAGGGGACCGAGAAAGAAACCCTAACAAATGAAGAAAGGAAATAAATAAAAAACAAAACAAAACTAATAATAATGTTGATATTAATAGTAATAGTATTACTAAAATAAAATCTCAACAGAAATAATGAAAATAAGAATGAGAAAAACAATAATACTGTAATAAATGTTATATCTTCAAGATAATAATGATAATTATAATGTTAACACTTTTATTGAGAAATAATTAATGATGATAATAATAAACATGATATAAATAAACATTACAATAATAACTTATTATTATTATTATTATTGCTCATAATAAAAATATTATCTGCATTAATATTTTTGAATCATTAAATTATTAAATTATTTTACTTTATTTTTATCTGACGACTTAATAAATTTTTATTTCATCATTATTACTACATTTCATTTAATTAATTTAACATCGTTAGGGCATGCAGTGACCAGGCGGGGTCGCACGACGACCCACGCGAGGCCGCTTGACTTCGACCATGGTTCGCTGGATGCAGTCAATGTCAAAACATACTATTTTAAAAAATAAATCAAAAATTTTATGTCAGGCCTCGACCCGAACTACCTGATGCCCAGATAATTAACAAAATAAACAGTCTATGAAAGACGTGTGTGACAATTCTCCCCACAATAATGATTTTCTTTCCTAGAAAGCCACAACTAGGACCAAACCAAAAAGCAGAAAACCAAAATCCTTTATGTTTAAAAGGGGATAACCACAAACATCATGTGAAGAAAGAAAATTCGTAGTGCTCTGAAAATTGACTCAAAGACAACTTCAAGAAGCACATAAAAAGAATTTCAGATATGTGTCCCCTGCCACAAAGAGATAGAATATCTCCAGTTGATTAATTAAGGAAAGTAACTCTCCCACCCATAGAAGGTAACTTCACAAATCGAAACTTTTGAAGCACAATTAAAAGAAAACCACACCATTTTGTTAGAATGAACAACCAAGGTCAAACAATGTCCAAGGAACACTCTGATCACAATCCAACAAGCCACATCTAGGAACAAAACTATTAGACAAGGAAATGCCCGAAGGGGCTCCCCACCTTTAGGAACATACTAACACATGAGACGGGATTAAAAAATACCAACATGGGGATGCATGAGTGGACTACCCACCATTATGAAAAAATCCAACACTGATTTATTCTAGTGATATTTGAGCGAGACCCGCTGTGGGTCTCCCCATCATTAGAACTAACAAAATATACAAAACATTGAAATTTTCTTGACGGAGTCCAAACATCACCCTACAAGGGGAGAGGAGGGAAGGGTCTGACTACCGGGGCATCAAAAGCATGACCCAATACAAACCTGTATTTCCACATTCCTGGATAAGAAACATTCAAATTTGTGACAAATTCACAAGAAAAACCGCATAAGGAGCACTAAAAGGTGATTACAACTAGTGGGACATAACTCCAAAGACATTAAGGTGACAAGGAAACCACACGTCCTAATGGAAAATGGAAATCCCATGCACCTGGATGGGTCATTCAGAATGGAAGAGCTACATGAAATGATTTAAACTACTTTCACCTCCAAAACTAATGATAGAAATAAGGTCAGGGTCCCATACACACTCGGGGTTCCTAACCATGTGTCAGCTTCACTCAGAGGCCTATGGCGAAATCGCTGATGTTTGAAGCATCTCCTGCCTCGCAGTCAGGCATTCAAGACTTCTTAATGGAGCTTCTCCTTTCAGTGTCACACACAACCATCCTGTAACCGATATAACACCATCAGACACTACACACCTCGATGTCCAACCAGTCTCTTGCTGTACATCCACCAAAAGAAAAGATTAGATGATGCACCTGAATCACCTCTTCACCTTAACCAGGGATCTTATCGAGGTGAAAGATGCACGACAAACACATCCCTTTGAATTTACAGGAAAACAAACTCCCTAATAGTGGGACACACACCTATGTAAATAGGGATTCCCAAAAGATAGTATGAAATCCAATCTTAATCTTCAAAGAGACTGACAATGCAAGACATCACCAAACATGATCCATTCACCCGATGGAAGGATTACCATAGTTTCAAAACATTGGCCAACACTGATAACTCTGAACCACATTCACCCTCCCCCGCCATAATTCCTTTCACCATTTCCAGGGGGACCTTTAGACACAACAATGCCAAACTTCATTCCCGACAACTCACACAACTCAAAGAGACCAAAAATCCTATCAACTCCCCTTGCTTTTGTCACCCCGCAGGGAGAAGATCCATATAGTGTTCAAAAGGGGAGGTGGGTTCAATACTAGAATTCAAGAAGACAGACATCTAAACAACTGGAGGGTTGGCCGATGGTGAGTTTCCCGTGGCCACACTTCAATCTTAGGTTAGCGCATTATGGGGGGAGTACACTAGTCAAGATAGAAAACCATGGACCCTAGCAAATTCTTCCAATGGTCAAGACATACCACAACCGAACACTAAACGGGCAGGGGGAACTACTACAAGGGCTTCCCAAATAAAATTTCAAAATAATTCACTAACCACATGCTTTTACACCAACATAAAAATATGAATTGAAACACAGGACACAAATCATTAAAAATAGAATATTGGCTAAAACGCCTCACACCCAACATTTCAAAAAAACTAGGAAACACGATGCAGTAACCAGTTACTAAAACACCAAATTTTCATTTAACAAAACATATTGAAAATAAGAAAATCTAGTGAGTTTCATAAACAACAATGGTGTCCCATGGGCCTCACACATTCATGTTATTGTACCACACTAGCACCCACCTCGTAGACACCCATGAATTCATTATCTCATGCCATTGACCATTTCTTTTTCCATATACACTCATGCATGTAGTTTCCCACGAGAACACCAAGGATTAAAACCAATCATTTTCCATTTTTCAAAACCAAAACATTCAACCCACACTTTTCAAAACTTACACACCATTTCCTTCTTAAAGCTCTTCATTTAAAATCATTTTCCAAGACTAAATAATTTTTTTCACCTAAAAAACATGTTTATGTGAATCCAAAACAAAGAGATGAGGAACAATGAAGGAGGATACTAGTGTCAGCGGGTGATTGGAACATATAGTTTGTAGCCATATGCCAATCATGCCACTACCACAGAGAGTATTATAGGACAGCGTCCCCAGCTCCACATGGCTTTCCAGACCATGTGAGATCCCTAAGACCACTATCCCTACAATCATTTTATTTTCCCTAAACTAGATTAATCACATGAACCGATGATTTAGGCAGACCTCAACATACATTTATTACTCGGGTCCCACCACAAGGTGTTCTGGCCAAGCACCTTGCTCATATCTAGAATGTTGAGTTCTGAAAACCATAACTCATGTATATTTTGACTATATACCAAAAGAATATGACCCAAGAGAAAAAAAACCTACTCTGATACCATTTTGTCATGAACCAGGCCGGGTCGGCATACGACCTGGCACCCGAACCAGTCTGTGACATGGCCTCATAGGCGTTCCCGATCCCCATGGGTTCGCACAAGTGCTCAGGGTATCATAAGTTACAAATGGTAATGGTTTACCTGAAATAAAAGATAAAAAGAAAACTCACAATATAAACAACTGAAACTAGAAACAAACAACCAAACTAGCCTTTAAACTATAAATTGGTTTAAAGTCTACAATTTGACTAAAAACCCAAGGTGAACAATAACAAGGATAGAGAACTAAATTACAAAACCAACCACTATGTGATAAGAGAAGCTGCATCCCCAAGCTACTAACACCAACTTGCACCTGAGGACTAATAGCATCGAGAACCACCAACTCTAAGCACGACGTCACAACCTAGAATACGAAGAAATAAGGCTATATACACCCACAGGTGTATATAGGGTGTGAGAAAAGAGCCCATTAGTACGTCACCCAAAAAAGGGTTCCATTAATAATTATTAAATGAAAAATCAATTTGTAATATTACCAAAATGAAATAAATAAATGCTTGAACAATTTAAAAGAAAACAGAATTAAATAAAATATTTTCAAATGGAATAACATAAATTAAAACACACATAGACTTACATTCTAAAATAACCAATATGTCACACCGATGAGTGTAAAGTAACCAATGGACATTAATACAGGGGAGGTCGCATGGGTATCAGCTAGCATGGTTCCCTAGATCATCGTGTCTCGGTGAAACGTGGCTTAGAAGGTCACGACCCACCAAAAAAATGTCATAGAAGTCCACAGCCCTCAGAAAACGTGGCTTAGAAGACGAAGACCCTCAGAGTGGAATATTTTTAGTTACTGTTGCAATCTTCAGTCCTGCCAGTGAAACTTGGTCGATTCACCTCCGGAACACTAGCCCACTAGTCTAGTCCTCCCTCCTAGCAACTCGAGCTTCCTGCTTTGTGCTCAAGTGGTTCAGAGTTCATGTCATATATTGTATTCATATACTCATACCAAAAAAGACACTACACATTTCAAAACTATTACTTTCACACACAAAATCCATTAGAAATAAAATAAACACACTAAAATATGTCAAAACTCAATCTACATTTCATACGGAAACAATTAAACCCAATGCATGGTCAAAGAAAGGACTTTCAGGGTCAAAAAACCGTTTAGAGAATTTATTAAACAATTTCAACATATGTAGCCCATCTTTAAATGCCAAAAAACAACCCAAAAACTCAATTATTACAGAATGCAAATAGACGCTACCCCAAAACACCAAATGCACTAGCCTATAGATTCTCTAAAAATAATAAAAATATTATTATTATTATTATTATTATTAAAAATAATAAAAATAGAAATAATAATAATCATCATATGCACACCAAGAATCATTACATAAGTAAATTAAAACATTTTTACATCATTAATAAATATTTAATAAAACATTTAAGAATTTAATAAACAGATTGTGTAAATTAGAACATTGATTTTGTCACAAAAACAAACCAACAATCTTTTTAGAATCAAACCCAAACTAAATTCGTACTAAAATATAATCTAGATCCATTGAAATATTTAATAAGCCAGGTGAACAATTTTTAAAAAACTAATAACCAGATCGACATGAGTTTTCACAAAAAAATCACACTCATTTCGCATAAACACATTACTAATAAATCAATACATATGAGACCTCAATTTTGAAATACTATTTCACAAAAAGAAAATAAATTAAATAATAAACTGAGATAATTAAATACGCAAATTAATTCATCGTAGAATAATTAAATAGGAACTACCTACCTTTGATGCTGATACTTCAAAACATGGCTGCGAAAATCCAATCACAACAAATTCACATCACAACCAACAAAATGTATACCCTAAAAACAGAATCAGACCAAATATAACAACAAAACAAGACTAAAAACCACATAAACACTAATTAAAATCCATTAAAATGAAATAAATAAACTAGAACAACAATGGGGTTTTACCCAAGGTGTTGGATGCTAGAAGGTGTTGCGGGGGAAGCCACCAGTGAGGAGAGGCCAAGGGGCTGTATGGGTTGCTGGATGGGAGGGGAAGGGGTGGTCGGGATGGTGGTCCCCGGACGGAGCAGAAGAAGGGGTGACAAGGTGGTAAAGAGAAGGACATGGTGCATGCAGGTCGGTCGAGAGGAAGGTGGATGGTGAGCAAGAGAGATGTAGTGCGATAGAGGTGGGGCTGGTGGGGAGATTAGAGCGTGGATCGACGAATCTAGTAAGTGGGGGGGGGGGGGTAAGTGCTACGGACCGACACAGTGTGTGTTTGGGGAACAAGGAAGTGGTCCACCAGGATGGTGTCAGGTAGCAGGTGGAACGATGAGGTGTTCAAGGGGGAGGTGGGCGGTGGTTTTCAGTGCGCAAGATGGGAGAGAAAGCCTGTGGGTGTGGCGCATTCCCATGGGAGGAGGCATGATGGAAAACTGAGGAAAATGGGGGTTAAGGTGCGTCGTGGAGAATATGGAGAGGAAGGGGCCCGAGAAAAAAAAAGAAACCTTAACAAAGGAAGAAATGAAATAAACCAACAAAATAAATATTAAAAAATCTAATAATAATGTTGATATAAATAGTAATAGTATTCCTAAACCAAAACCTCAATAATAATATTGAGAATAAGAATGAGAAAAACAATAATAGTGTAACAAATGTTATATCATCAAGATGATAATGTTAATTAAAACATGGACACATTTATTGAGAAATAATTAACGATGATAATAAAAAACTTCATACTAATAAACATTACAATAATAACTTATTATTATTATTATTCATAATAAAAATATTATCCTTGTTAATATTTTTGAATCATTTAATTATTAAATTATTTTACATTATTTTTATCTTACGACTCAATAAATTTTTATTTCTTCATTATTAATTCATTCCGTATATTTAATTAAAGATCAGTAGGGCATGTAGTGACATGGCGGGGTCACTCAACCACCCAAGTGAGGCCGCACGACTTCAACCATGTTGTGTTGGACTCAGTCAAGGTCAAAACAGACTTTTTTAAAAATAATTGAAAAATGATATGTCATGCCTCGACCCGAACTACGCGATGCCCAGAACATTTTTAAAATAAATATACTATGAAAGACGGGTGTGACAGGGGGGGGGTGAATTGTGTACCCAATAAATTTTATATGATCAAAGATTAAAATAAATTCACCAAATTTTATATATAATACATAATTAAACAAAATAGATGATTAATATATCTTTTAATATTTTAAATTATTTTTCAAAAGATTCAATATGTCACAAATAAAATAATAAATAAAATCACTTCTATATTTAAAATCAATTTACTTAATAATATATTACAAAAACACTAGTAATATATTAACATCAACGTGTTGATTTTGTATGGAGATAAATAGATTTACACTTATATATCTTAGAAATATAAAAAACAAAATAAGGAGTGGAAATGAATATATGAAGACCAGTTTCAATTTGAGACTTAGTCCTCCCTATACGAGGATCACTTAATTCCATGAAAGTTATATAAATAAACATTTTATTCATATCCAGAATCTGATATTATAATTGCATAAAAATAGTCCTGACCAAATAATTAAATTTTCCATAGTTATTTTTGGAAAAAATATGACAGGCCACAAATGATCCCCTAACACAACATGTAGGAAATCGGGTAAATATTGTTTGGAGTTGATATGAATGTATCTTATAAATTAAAGAAAGAGAAAAGTTGTCTGTTTATAAATAAAAACTAACATACATTACTAATAATGTAAATTCAAAAATAAATAGAACAAGATAATTAATTATTTATTTGAATAGTGTGTCTTAGTATGATATTCTCTATATATCGCGACTAATTGAATGTAATTTAACTGACTCCTGTGTTGTGGTTCTGAATTGTTATATAGAACAGATTTTCCTAATGTCTTTTTCCTTGATAGCATGAATCCATTGGATATATGTTTTACTACAACATATATTATATAATGTATCAATGTGAGTTTTTTTTCATGTTTCTATAACAGGTCACAACTCATGTTCATTTGAATAAATTTCTATATGTTCAAGATCTATCTGTTTTTTGTTTTTCTATTTTATTGGTAAAAGGGGGTCGGCATCCTCTTCAATCATTAGCGTACTTGAGTATCCACAATTGTATCTCGAATTTATGCATCCTCATTCTGCATGTGTGATGTCAATTTATACACTAATATGCATCAACTAAAACTCAATCATTAAAATATGATTCCTTGTAAAATTTTATAAACAATCCATTAGTTGTATTTAATTTATACTTAAATGTAATATAATTGAGTTGGTGAGTCAATTTATTGTTGAAAATTTGGTTGTATATCAGTCTATTGGAAACTCAGAGAATGATAGTGATTCCGGAGTAATGTGTCTTTGGATGATGGTGAGTCTTCGAATATGTAGGTTTTTTCAACGCATTATAATATATCCATTATAGTATTAAATCATATGATGTCAGGTCATCTAAATATTTAGTAATGTAATTAGCATAGTGGCATGTCATAGATAGAGGTAGGTAAATTCCATACATATATTATTATTCATTCTAGTAATGATAAATTCATTACTTTAATTTCATCTCAACGATGAGTATTTGAGGATGGTAAATCATTTTAGTACATTTGCATATTAAAAATTGATGTTATATCACATATGTGGGGACCCTTATCCATACATTGTCACATTTTTATCATGGTTTCATCCATAGTAGTGACTGAAATATAGAAGTGTGTGTTTCCAACACATATCCCTTTTACATAGTGTGAGTGATATATTTTTTGGAGGTGACTGATCATCAATGGAGAGTCAATACCAGACTGTGACTCATACTCTAGAAAATTTTACATTCTTTCTCATATAATAAATAGTTAAAAAAACTCATTAGTTATCATGTTAAAAATGAGTTTGGGATCACTAAAACAATTCTATCAATAGTCTCTGAATAGGTTCCAAAATTCTCCCCATTATTCATGATCACAAATCAAGAAAATTTTTCAAACATTGAATCAAAGTAAGATCATTTTATTTTACACATATATATGGTACCTAAGATAAAAGTATACACCATGATTAATAGGATAAAGATACTCTATACCATATTCCACTTACTTCTCCCCCTTTTATGAGTATCAAAAAGTTAGAAAAATTTTAGAAAAGTAATTGAATAAAAATTATTTACCTATTAATGGAATTAATAAAATAAGTAATTTAGTCCAAAAACATACTGACTGAAAATGATTCAAAAACATCAGACAATTCTTATTAATTAAAAAATTCAACGATCAATGACTCTTATAAGACTGGGTAGAAGAAAATATATGAGATTTTCCCCTATCCTTATATGAGGAGGAGGTTATAGAAACTAAGGTTGCAGATTTGGTAGGAATAGTTGTAGGAACATCTATCATTGAATGAGTCTCTGTAAAAATTATAGGTCTGAGATACAATACATGTTCTCTTGTAGGTATGGATAAATGCTAGAGTCTGGAAAAAAAAGCTGCATGAGGGTTTATATTCCTAGAAGGGATAATTTAGTCTAGATATATAGTAGGATGGGTCAAATGATTTGTAATTGTAATGTCCTCATGTCCCACAAATTCATTTCATGAACATATAGAAAAATTTAATTTTACTGTTAAAATCAAATATTATAATGCCACCTCTTCCATTGCACTATAACATTATTTTTTACCATAAATATCTGAATAATAATAGTTAGAACCTTAAAAAGTCTAATTATTCTGTAATACATGACATACCTGATTCAAACGAAAATTAACAACCAGATCCATGAAATGTATACTTCATTCATTCATGGAGTATATCACTGATAGATTACACATGATTTCATTAGTGATAAAATCTATGTCTGAAGTAATAGGTTTCATGTATTCATGGATCATCATGTTAGAATTTTCATTTTCCTTTTCAATATTTATAAAATCTTCCTTATGTTTGTAAGTGGAATGACTTGAACGACCAATGTGTTCCTCACAACCAACAAATTTTCTCAAATCTCTATCAAGAGAGGGTTGTGGACTTATATAGTTGGAAGTAATAGAAGTGATATTATATAATTTCTTAAGTAATTTAGGTATATAATTATAAATCTATAACATAATCCCATCATAAATAGACTTCACATAATCTAAATTATTGAAATGTCTTCTATTTTCTCTTTATACCTCATAAATCTAGTTCATCATATTCAGTTTAATATAATTAACCCCCAAATAAAATATATATCATTCATATTTTTCACATATATTTTTAGACAAGGAATGTTTTTTGTTCAATAAAATACCAATGTCAAAATAAAACATTCTCTAATGTAATTGAAAAATAATTGAGAAATAGTTACCATTTGTTATGTGGTTGTTGGAAAAGAATCACCAAACATACCAGAAGATTATATATGACCCACTGTAGGTCTAAATATTGATCCACAATATTTTCATTTACCTCCATCAACATTTTAGTCTATATTGACAATAGAATGTATAATATGCCCTGAAAATATATCAAAATCATCACCAACTTGGTCCATCCCCTAGTCAGAAAATATAGAAAAATTCATAACATGAACAACATTTTTAGAAACAATAACTAAATACACATCAGACCTCTTATAAAATTCTATTCTCTCAAAGATTGTTGGGGGATCAATCATAAACACATTAAATGATGGCCCAATGGTATTAGGCACATCACCCAATCCTATAGAGTTCTATACTAAAAATGATTCTTTCTATTCAACTATAATTGATCAATACAAATTCATTATTGTAATAGGTAAATATTCATATATAATAGAAGAAGCAACAAGATGATGACGTATCT
This sequence comes from Viscum album, assembly GCA_963277665.1. Lineage (NCBI taxonomy): Eukaryota > Viridiplantae > Streptophyta > Magnoliopsida > Santalales > Viscaceae > Viscum > Viscum album. The sequence continues at coordinate 1,201,324,574 of OY728137.1, forward strand.
CAACTGCCATAGCATGAACTCATCCACATAGACAATCAATACCATCATCACAATCAATCTATAATCTATCTCCAATTACAACTTTGTTATTATTTCATAATCATCATAATCCTACTCTTCTTGATTTTACCATCATTCTTCCTCATGTAATTAATCATACCCTCAATTATCATATTATTTAGAAGACATGGAAGAACTATTGAATTGTTCCTCTTCTAATATTTTTGTGTCATCATCATTGCTTCTATCCTTCAAATAATTTTCTCATTTAGGGAGAGACCCACGATTACTGGGTTCTATATATTTGAAACGAGAATAGTCTCACAGAATCTCAGGGTCACTACCATAATCAACATAATATGATTCCTCTTTATAAATACAAAAGGAACATTATTTTTATTCATCATAATAATCCAAAACATCAACTCACTCAAAGCTATACTCAACATGGTTCCTTAGATTTGATGAATTTTCATTGGGAATAAAATTATTGTATAAATTTTCAACAATGACATAAAATTTTCATTTCAAAGGGTACAATTTTGTTCTATTCTGTATACATTTTAATATTTTTATTAAATAACCACTATTTTATACTACAAATTCATCATCTTCACCAACAAACCCTCTATTTTCATGCATAACTGATATTAATTTACACTCTATCAACGAATTATATATCATATCAGGATTACACATATATACCATGTGAAGAATAAAATATCTAAACAGAGATATCTTTATCATTGATTTTATCTTATAGTGGTAGTACAAATAATGGCCTCTCATTCTAGAAAAGCCTTCATTTCTTGAAGATAGAATGTTATGAGAATACGTAAAAAGTGGCATAAATTCCCCATTAAGATCTTATTCAATTGGCATATGAATTATCCTATCTCTATTAAACTTTTAAATTTATTTTTAATTAAATAAATTATCATAATTATCTAAAATGCTTCCTTGATAGTCATTTACCTCTCTTTTATGTGGTACTCCATGACATGTTGCACATTATCTTGATGAAAATAATACATTTCACCAATTTACACTAATTCTTATTCATTCTTCATTATACTCAAAATGATAATTAATAAATTGATATAACTCATTAATAGATATTTTATAATATGGTCTCTGGTTATTAAATAACCATTCAACCCGACCATTGTCTTATAAAACATGAATCACTAAGGACATACTAGATTACGACCACTCTTATTTAACATCCTTCTATAGAATAAATATTATCATTGAAAGATACCGATTAACAATTTTAAGACAACTATTTAACGGATTGTTTCACATTTCTTCTTCTTATAAGGATGATACTCATCTAGGTATGACTCGGTATTTCTCTTGGTTCTAACCATGGTATTCCCCGTCAAATCACGGGTATAGAATAAGGGATTGTTGATGGTTACAAGGTAGAGGTCATGATAGGATTGGCATTAGGTAGTGTGAATTTTGAAAATAGATATGTTTGACGTTATATCATTTTAGGATTTTACAATTTGAAATTTAAAAATTGTAAAATAATTGAATCAGCTCAAAAAACATTAAAAAATAATGGAATCTAAAAACCCAATATTAAATAAATGCAAATTCCATTATCTTTCAATGGTGAAACATTATATGATAAGAATATCATGGTTGGGATGCATATTGGTGATGAGATAAATATAGAGAAGTTTTAATTGTGAGAAGTTTAATAGTAAGGCCCATAAATTTGAACTCGATAGATGATTATCAAACCTAATTTTTTGTTGATGTAATTCATTCTCATTGAATTCAATGTCTTAAAAAATATAACAGAAAACTGATGTTCTGTGAAAATGTCTTCCAATGTAATATCACACAATAAAATGATATCTCCAAAACTATTATATTAGATCAAAATACTTCTTTTCAATATTTTGAAAATAGATCCTTTAAGATATTAATATTTCCTACATTATCAAATTTTATAGGTTCCCAATGGAATTGAAATATATAGTATATTAATGTGTGATTCATCCAAAAAAATTGGGCATTGTAGATTTTTAATGAATTATATTCATAATTTGTAGTGTAAAATATAATAAATATATTTTTTCATACTACATCAAGAAACTAGGGACCTTCCTAAAAGGTGACATATTCTAGAAGTGACTTTTCTATATAATGTACATCCACTAGAATCAGCATTAGAATAACTAACTACATAAAAAACATGTATTCATCGATAAAACTATCCTAAATTGGTAGTATATTTGACGTATTTGAAAAATATTTTTAAAAGAAGTTAGTTTTACCCTTTTGGATTTTACTGAATACATGAACACATACTCATCCAACATAAAATATTATCCATGCTTTCAGTGAGATAGAAAAGGCTTCCAATTATACCTCTGTAGCTGGTTTGATAAAATACTATCAAATCATCATCAAGAATTAACGTACACGTGGTACTAAATAGTTTATAACAAAATTTAGTTCAATAAAAATTATATGGATTTAAAATATCCTTATTATATTTATAATCATTTAAAATAATTCCTTCTTTTTTTCAAAAATAAAAAATAAAAACCAAGAATATAAATTAGTTCACCCATCAAACTCAATTTATATTCATAATTTTTTACTTTTTAAAACTGAGTGCATGAAATTTTTTTGATAATCCCAGAATATTATCATCTACATAATGTTTTACAACTAAATCATAATTTCAAATTAAATATATAAAATGAGATGGTTTAGCTATACCTTTTCAAAATCCTTCTGAAATAAGAAAAGTGTTGGTCCTATCTTACCATGATCTAGGGTTTCATTTCAAACCATATATATTTTTTGGATAATTTGAATACATTATTTGGAAAATGGGGATTTAGAATTCCACGGGGTACTTCAAAAATTAGTCAATTATAAACCCAATTAATAAATTCATTTTTCATTAATTTGATAATGTTTGAAATATAGATAAGTTATTAAGAAAAATATAATTCTAAAGGATTGATTTCAATGAACCATTACAATAGAATCTTTGTAGTATATTATTTCATCTTAACTATAACCATGTGAAACTATTTTGTCATTATTTCATACAAACATTTCCGATTTATCTTCCATTTCTCAAAAAAATACATTCAGTTTTCATATTCAATGTGTCTATACATCTATATCAATATGTTTTGATACCTTTATTATTTAAAATTGATATTATCTGTTCTTGTATATCCAAATAACTAGAATTTGTAATTAGTTTAATCATTGATGTTATTTGATTCATGATTTGATAAGAATTCTTGTTTTTCATCCTGATTTCATCGAGAAGATCTTTTCTATTTACCTCTATCTTGGTCTCCAACTATATAATCTATAATATAATATGTAATGGCAAGAAAACCTCATGAAAAGAGGCTATGGAGACATCAGAATACTCTATAAGTTTGTGTTATTATCTATAAATTCAATATAACTTTATGCTTTTGTTGTTTACCTTATAATAGAATTATTAGTTTTGAAATTTATGTTTAAGATATTATAAATAATCATTAAAATATTCTAAATAAATAATATGATAACATGGATTTATCTCATCAATTTTTTAGGAATATTATTTTACAGAATCTTGGTCCATTTTTGGAAAAATCTTTTGTAATTTATTGATGTTGAATAACCCTTGAAAATTTATACATCACATTTGAAGAAATTTTGTACATACTTTCTATAATGGTAATAATAAATAATTTTCAATGAAACACTATAATTTAATTTTCCATCAGATTTCAAATATTCCAATGATCATAAGGTGCCTTCTTAAATATAAAACTTATTTAAAATATATTTATTATATAAGCATCTGGGTTCACCGCATCTTCCCTTATGTATACATGAAAGTCATATAAATTATTAATATTAATAGATATCTCTAGAAGTTTTCTATTCCTTCATTCTGACTGAAAATTACTTTTTTAATTATCATAATCCCCATTTAAGGGGTAAGGGGGAACCAAAAATTACATAAAAGGAAATACCAACAATCATGTCTCCACATAAAAAAATCAATGAAAAACATACTATTAAAAACTATAGAGAAAGGGACCTACCCAACATCAATACCATGTAAACCAGTTCCACCAACCCCTCACATTACAGCTAATTATCCCATGAAAAAATGAACGAGGTCGGTACCGATGGAAATTCCATACCCTCCCAAACATTCAAATCCATATAGAAATTCCACGATGAAACTCTTCCTCTAACACCATTGGGAGTAGTCTCAAGTAGATGAACAAGTTGCAAAGGGCCTTAAATCATTAACAGTAGGACAGCAAAAAACACCACAGAAAAACCATTTCAACAAGACAATAATACATCACCATAATGCATTAAACCTTCACATCATCCATGAAACCTTCACATCCATCTGTGCCTCCACCGGTGATACTGTCAATCCCTGCGGTGCTCTCACTACCACTGTTTCCACATAAACAGTGGGAAGATGATCCCAAGAATGAGATGCTGAGCCATCTTCACCTAGGACTGGATGACCCAACACCATATCAAAGAAGCATCTCTGATGAATAACATCTAGCCGATCTGAAATAGAAATGGCAATCTGGATATGGATATTGTCATAAGTGAGCTGTGAATACATCCTCAACGGTTCACCAGACCATGTAGACCAAACAAGAGGGAGAGGCCAAAAGGGAGCAATACCTGTTATGAAAAGATGCAAAACACACCAAAAAACCTCCAGAATCATCACCATGTCAAAAATTCACTAAAAACTACTATAAGATGAGACCCTCCCCCTCTAGAAAACTCAAAATCCGGTTGTTGGCTACCTCAGAAGACCACCAAGGAGACATCAGTAGTTCGAGGTGACACCCATATCGATCCGCACTATAAGCACAACGAGACCATCAATCCACACTGATGTCACTGAGCAACACCGAATCTACGCCTTTGACACGTCGACCACCACCCGAGCTGTAGTGGAATGTCAGGGCCAATGTTCTTTTCGGAGCCTCCAACACCGCTGAGCCACCCCAAATCGATTATCGATGCACGCTGGAGACCCGAGGGACACCTCCACCGAAGCAGGTTCCAAGATAAGTCAGTCCTGAGCCGTCGAGCAACACTGAAGTAGCGGGATGAGAAGGGCCCTGTGAAAAAAAACCTATAAGCGAGATGCTCAATGAACCACACAAATCAGAGGCCTAGTCCTATTCCTTAATTCTATCACTCCATTCTGTATATGGTTCCTTTATGCAAAGAAGTTGCGACTATATCCATTTTGGGAGAGTAAAAATTAAAAACCATGATTTTCAAACTCACAGTCATTTTCTATTCATAGCGTGTTAAACTTTTGTACACTTCGGTTATTTATTGGAATATCATACATGGTTATGTATGGAATTGAGAAATATTTTCATCTAAAAATAAAATCCATGTAATCCAAAAGAAGTAATTTACTAGTACATTTACATATTATATCCAATTTACACTTGTAACTATAGATGTTAAAAATAGATCCATATGAACCAACAATAGTGGTTTACAGGATTAATATTAATTATTTATTTTATAATAAATCTTCTATTTTCTCCCTTTTTGATAGGGGTGGCATATTTTTTCATTACATAACTCTATTTTCGGAATATCATGGACTGACCATTTTCATATAAGTTATCATATTTGAGTGACTATTATAGTGTTGTAGTATTCTATGAAAAAACAATGATTCTTTATTAAATTCACTCAAGAAAAATATAATTGCTGTTATCAAATATGTAAGATCAATGTCATAATAATATTAATTCATTATTGCAATAAAAACTAACGCATCATTTCAATACAAAATATGATCTGAAATATTATAAAATTTAACATGAGAATAATAATCACATTGTTATGTGATAGAAAGAAAATTATATTTCCAACCATCAATAAATAATACTTTTGAAATCAAAAAAATTGATGTTTCCATGTATCCTAAGGCCGCTGATTTTTAATTTATCATTATCACCACAGGTGAAATTACCACTATCAACCATTATTTGGATCATGAAACATGAGTAGTATCCTTTAATATTACATGATCATCCATTTTTTATGTACCATAAAAATTTAAAATAGGACATAAATTATTTTGACTACAACAAAAATTTATAAATGAAATGATTCTGGTATTCGGATTTCCTTCGGTCAAGAAGTAATACTAATCATGGTTTAGGAAACATATTTTTTCTAAATTTTCTCATAAAAAATGTATGTATGTTATTTGAAATACATATTTTGTTAGGTCCATTATAATAATAAATATTAGTTGTTTTTTTGGGTTTATATTTATCAATAAATGTTCTCATTATTATTTTTCTTTTCCCATGTCGATGTCATATACCTGTAAAATAAAATGTAGTAACTTATTTTACATGAATCTATATAAGTGTTTCTATGAAGTTTTTAGATATTTCTAAATCATTATAATGTTTCTCATTATAAAATTTATGTTTATTATTCACTTTTAAATAATAATTATTTTTTCCTTTTTTAGTAGATAAATGATTTTTCATATTAGTAGATAAATAATGTCTTCTATTCAGATTATTATATTTTTATTTTAAACCATTGAATGTATTTTAAATAATATTACAATATTAAATAAATTTTTTTTACTCATATAATCATCTGTTTTAACTTTTTAAAAATAGACATAAGTATGTTATGATGACACAATAGGTATCTCAAAGATATTAGTAATAAACAACATGCAGGTACTGTCATAATTATCTTAATGAGTAGTGTCAGAATCGCTAGAGCTATCCTCAGAGACACTACATGATGATATCATATAATTCTTGTATTTTCCATCCTTATCTACATATTTCATTTTATATTTTTGTTTTTTAATGTCTTCCTAAACATTTCCTTTTATTTTTAATTAATAATAGGTAATTTTATTTTCATCATTCATCCATTAATTTTTCCTATTTCCTTTAATATTATACATTACATTTTAGATTAGGTTTATGATAAATTTATTTTTTATATAAAACATCCTAAATCATTTGGCCAAGTGTGCCATCATCTCTCCACATTATAGATGTGACTCAATATGACCTATAAATTTTACTTCTTTCATTTCCATTTCATTTTCTCTGTGATTGGATACAGTAGTCTTGAAATCTAATAGTTATATTTTTCACCCATAATCCTCTTATTGGATTAATTATTACTCTTATTCATACATCATCATCTTCCCAATTAGATATTTTACTGGATGTTTTCTAATGTCACACGAGTCCCTAATGGAAATAGATATGACTCTCCAACTATTTGGAATGCATTGTAGAAAACTAATAATCTTGTCTTTGTCTGACACTTGATTTCATAGGGATCTCATTCTGTTTAAAAGTTCATTAATCCTTTGATACATATCAAGGATTAGTTCATATAATTAATTATGAATTAAAAATATTCAATAGTATGATTATTTAATCTACCTTTATTAACATTTTTTCCTTCATGATAAATAGTAATTTCATCCCAAATCTCAAAATCATTTTTACTACAATAAATTTCATTCAATTTTTAATCTCTATGAATAAAATAAATATAATTAATTTGTTCTAAATAATTTTAATAGGATATATTTGTTGCATCCTCTCAAATACTCCAATTTTCCATATGAAACTCAATCATATTATCGATAGCATAAAAAATCTAAAAAGCAATACACTCTACATGAATTTTATTTTTTTGATCTTCTTAAATGAAAAAAATAATTCCATTTAAAAAAATGTGGTAGGTTATTAGTAGAAAGATCTTTTTTGTAATCCACTTAATGAATTAAATTTATAACATAAAAAATGAAAATAATTAAGGCATAACTAAAATGAAATTTCAAATTTCATTAAAGACAATGATACCAATGCTTTAACCATTGATTCCAAATTTTTCTGAGATTGAGAATATCATAATGGGGGTGGGGGTAAATTGAATACCCCTAAAAAATACATGGTGTTCTGTTTGATGATGAAAATTTGTCTCATCAACATGGAAACCACCTTCCACCATGGAGTTTAAATAAATAAACTAATGAACACCAATCTAATTCGGATATAACAATAAAATGAAAAATTTATAGGGAACATATGGACATATTAGATTATTATTGTGGGAAAAAAATTAAGAAACGCCACAACTAGATCACTACCAAAATATGTGGGAAAATATGTAATATTAGAAATTAAAATATATATGTGTATCCCATAGTTTAATTCATATAATTGTTTGAGTATATAAATAGATATTAACACACACTTCTACAAATTTAAATGAATAAATAAAGGGACATAAAAATAATGAATGTAAAGAGATAGTGTTTTAGGGATTGATATGATCTCTAACTCATGCCTCATTGAATCTAATTCAAACATATAAACAATTGTTGTTTTAGAAATTTATTATAGAACTGAGTTTCATAAATTCAATTTTATTGATTGTAGTAGGAAACTAGATATATGATTTTTTTGGGCTTCCTCAGATGATTTTAGTCATGTGAGGATTTTTAGTTTCATGTAATTCCTAAAAGATCTTGTTCACTTCCATATGTGTCTATATTTTCATGATCTACAAGTGTGTTTTTCCTTAGTTTTTATTTTCATGAGTGAGTCTTCTTCATCTATTATCAATAGTGTACATGAGTATCCATGCTAGCATCAAGATATTATTTATCTTCATATATCTGGTGTGACGTGAATTCTAATGATACTGTATAAAATTGAATTCATAACTATTAAAATATATTTCATTATTAATTTCATTAAACTAGTTACTATAAATATTTTATTCAAAATAACATGTAAATGAAACATTGTCAGTGACTCTTTTATAAGGTAATACTTTGGATGTGTCTCTGTTATTTTGTAACTCAGGGTATACAAGTGAGTCAGGATGATGGTGAGTGAGGATGTAAATGAGGATTCTTAGCGATATGTGTTTTTAACACTTTTATAAAAATTAATTTATGAATAAACTCCTCATAAGATAGTTTATATGAATACATAGTAAATTTTTGGGCCTAGTATAATGTCATAGTTGGTGGAAGGTAAATTCCATAATTTTATGAATTTTATTTCTAATGGTGAGTAATTCCTTAATGGAATAAAAGTCATCATCACAGTGAGTCTTTTTAGATGGGTATTCTTTTCAATACTTTTAAATATTTCGACATTAACAATAACTCTTTGATGGTGACTATGCTTTTAGATTATTTTTCAATGTATTATCGTGCTTCCATCCAAAGAGGATACCAAATATTGAGGTGTGTGTTTCAAACACATATGTAGTTATCATATAGATGGTGGGATATTTTCTAGTGGTGGATCAACCTCATCGGTTAGTTATTATCTAACGGTGCCTGATAATTAATAAAATTTTCCCATTATCTGTCAACTAATAAAATTACAATAGAAAACATGAATCTAATTATTTATCATTAAAAAATGATTTTTGATCATTTAAATAAGGGTTCAAAAACAGTAATTGATGATTCACCAATGAAAACATGAGTTTTGATTCCCATGTTTTTATCACTGAAGCATGTTTTGAACTAAAGTGTAAATTTTCATCAGAAAACAAGAAATTTCGTTTATCTTAGGATCAATGTGTGTCTGATTTATGTCTGTTTGATCCATAACTATTATGAATAACCTATGGATCACTATTAAAAATTATCAAGAATATCAATAAAAAATTAATATTATATATATGAGATTTTTTTTCAATAAAATAGAAATTTTAAATTAAAAAAATTAATTATGTCATACTAGTTGGAACATGTGTCAGATTAGAGTTTGGATTATTTCTACATAGTAAGAAATGTATTATGGATCATTTTCAAAATGAAGAATGTAAATCATAGTGTATTTCTGTTATTTTTAGTGAGTAAAGTATTTTATGATAGAAAGTACACATTAAAAATATATACATGAACATTGAGTTGTATCCTGAAGAATATGTTTCATATTATTATACGATTAATTCCTATACATGGAAATTTTGTTATTGTAAATTTATTATATTATATTGATAGCATGATGAATATTTCTTGATTCTGATCATAGGACACATTTTTTGAATTAATATGCAGATTATAAGTAAAAATATTCACCTTCAGTTATATCATAAACATTGTGTTTCAAATTTTTTTGGGTTTAATTACTATATGCAAAAATGTAACATATGTATATTTTTTCAAGTGAATCAATAATGTCATAGTGTTTATATTATATTTTTATTCAATTACAAATGATTTAAAAGAAATTCCTCTTTTAAATTGAATCACAACCATTGATTCATATCAGGAACATTGTGTGATTGATTAATTGTTGGTGGACTCTGTCATGTCACAAATTACCTATGTATATTTTTTTTGAAATTTATCATGAATGTAAATGTATGTTTATTATACTGTGAAAGAGATGTTTATTTTAAAATATAGTGAAAAAATTAAATAAAAACATGCATTTTCATTAATAATGTCAACATTATGTTTTCGAATAATGTAAATGTTATTCTAAAACATTAAATATCACATATGGTACAAAATAATAATATTTGATCAAAATAAAATTTTATTCCCATAATTTTTTATGAGTGAAACATCTTTTCATATAAAATAACATTTTTAACTTGAACACCCAAACATTAGCTCATACCGGTCGAACCATGTGACTGATTAATTTTTATTTATTCTGATACATCAAACAATTATTTATTGAATATTGTCCATAATTATCAATACAATTCAAGTTAATTTGTGTTAGTGTTTCATCATTGATTAAAAAAATGTTTCATTTAAATAAAAACACATATTAGTCTTATCAGCCACAATTTAGGCTAGACTAACATGATGATAATTCAAATATAATAATAATAATTTATTATTGCTATTTTTCATAATTTATCAATATTGTACAAATAATTTTTTTCTTAGTGAGTTACACATGATTAACAGTAAAATATCCATTTTAAAATAATATTAAAGACCCTAAGACATACTAGGAAATTTTTTTTTAAGATTAATGCTGGGTTACTACAAATACTTTAATAAATATTTATAATTTTTTTAATAAAATCATGATATAAATTCATGTTTTCATATTCATGACCATACGACACTTATTCTGAATGAAATTATTTATTATAAATCAATAACATCGAATTTCTATAATATTGGGAAAAATTTTGTTATAATGTTATGATGATAATTATATCAAATAAAAAATATATATTTTAGCTTTTCTTTGATTTTTCAAGGAAATATATTTAAATTTTCATAGTAACTAGTTAATGATATGTGTTTCTAACAAAAATTTATATTTCAAATTGAAAATTTTATATTTGATTAATACCTAGAACATAGTGGGTCTAATTGACTTGATGTTGATTCATAAGATAAAAAAATAAATTTTGTAATTGTGCTCTGTAGTATGAATAAAATAACAGAAATTTTATTTATTGATATTTTTATTCATGTTTTGAATTAAAATTTCAATTTCAGATCATAACACACAATTTCAGTCATATAGTTATAGTTTTTTATCAAAATATTGTGATAATAAATCACCTACTATCATAATTATTTGTTATTATTTTCTCAAAAGTATCATGAGATAAAATATTTTTTTATGGTTCGTTGTGTGTAGAAGATGATTATTACTAAAATTAATCTTTTAAAATGTAAACACACATTTTAAGTCACATCAAGCAAAACATTTGCAGATTTGATGCCCAATTGATTGATATAAAATAAAAATTACAGAACAATTATTTTAATATAGGTATCTATATAAAATAACATTCCAAGGTCTTAGATCTAAAAGAGAATATATTTATTAAATACAAATAATAAATAACTAAAATCAAGCATTAATTCCTATGTGGAGATAAAATTAACCTATACCACATTACATCATCTTTTGTTTTTTCCATTATAATTTATTTCTTCATCATGAATGTTTTACCCATGATTATATTAGAAAGACATCATAATTAGTTCATTGAATGTTACGAAAAAATAAAATTTTATCTTTAATGAATGTCTATGAACTCTATTTTAGGAAATTATCAACATTCTATAGGAAAAAATTACATTTATGAAAATAAATAAATATTAAACTATTCATGAACTTCATAAAATAAAAAAAATAACCAGTAGAAAAAAATTAAAACAATATTAACTATTTAGAAGATAAAATGATTTAAAAATTTACAAGATTACAAAATAGATAATAAACATTCCATAGAATCTTTGAGATAAAAAAAAATTACAAAAGTGTGATTATATAACATCTTGACAATGTTATTAATAATTCTAAAAATAATAATTCTTACTTATAATTTCTAAAAAAATAAGATTCCTCTTTGGAATTTTTTTATTTTCCATATTGTAGGAAATTTGTAAAAATATTAAATAAATATTATATTGCTAATTATTTTAAATGTAATTGTATTTATTACTGAACATACATATTTAGCGATCCTAGTTTTTTGATAGAATAAAATGTAATCAAAATATTTTCATATATAATTGTCAAAGTTCATATCATTATTTTTTTTATAAAATAAAAAACCATTTAGAAATTTTATTATTACACACATATATAAATAATTATTATAATTAAATCATATAATATATTTCCTAATACATATCCAATTGTCAAAATCAAGTGTAATTTTATGCTCATTTACTATAGAAAACCAAGCTTGGTATTCATCCTCATAGAATCTAACAAAGCTCTCAATAAGGATCTATGTGTATTCCAAATACCTATGTGGATGGGAAAAGATCATGTGAATCATAGTATATTTTTTTGTGAAAAAATTCCCGAAATCTATGGTAAATACAGTAGAATATCTACTATGGTGCAGAACATGAATGTCCTCACATTAGTTGTCTATGAAATTTGAATCCCATGTTTTTCCAAAATAAATGACGAATAGAAATATTAAAGAATTGAAAATACTGATCACAACCATTTTCATAGATACGAATGTCCACTATTATGAAAAACAATGTAACATGACCTAAATAGGCACAATATAAAAACTAAGAATAACTATAAGCAAGTTCTTCACGGCTGAAAGAAACCATGACATAGATAAAAAAGATCAACAAAAAACTAGGGATAAGACTGAACCTACTCAATGATACATTTTATTCCTTACTACCACCCAAATGAACCCATATTTGAAACATGGAACAAATCTTGAATCAATCAAGAATCATCAAACAAAAATTATAATGAAGTAAGTTGCAATCCCTATAGGTTGACAACAGATAATGCTATTTAATTCAATTTATAATGAAATAACAAAAATAAAAAAAGTAAAATATACCAATAATATAGGATTTTGATTCTAAGAATGTGATAAATTATAAAAATACATATATAATATTTTGAAATATCCAGTTTTTTATTAAATGATAACATTCAACTAAAAAAATTCACCAAAAGGTCTCCTTTAAAATGAAAATCATTTTAAAATAATCATTAAATACTTATAAATTAATATTTATATTATAATGGATATTCTAAACATCCAAGGAATCCATTTTTTAGTAGAAAATACCCTAACAAATTCAGGTCTTGTATAACAAGTAATACACCCCATATAACATGGAAAATAAAAAATGATTGCAGGATATGGGTTCTAAAAAAATATATGTAGGGTAAATTATACAATGGAGCACTATATTAACACCTTTGATATAAATTAAAAAAATAGAATGTGTTACCAAGTCTTTCATTGGATCCCCAAAATGTGACACACCTAACATTATCAAATTTACTCATATGACAACTATTCAAATATGATGATTCCATAAAAATTCCCTATAATTGGAAAAAATTGTCTTTTTTGATCAAACACCGATATTAGTCATAATCTATTACATGACTTGATGGTCAATATAATAAAAAATACAAATTTTTTATTATATTAAAAGACTTTCAACATAGTACTTTTGTTAACACGTCTAATTGTGACATGGGTTTACTGATCACACAAGAGACGATGAACATGAATGAAATAAAAATATCTAACCCAACCTATTAAAACCATACAATAGATTCCCTAAATTTCCTATAAATTAATAGAATGGGTATGATCATTCCAAAACAAGGGGTGGACCAATAATAACATATTGAAATACATCCTAGAAATAGGGTAAACAACACATGATGTGAAAAAGAGGGTTCTTTTATAACCAAAAATTATAAAATTCGAAATTTCTATTTACCAATAAAAATGTATTGTATTTCATAATATTTTTTATTTCATAAAAACCCTATTTATTCATTATTATGGTTAATTAAAATCACCAAATTTACTATTTGTTTAAAAAATATCCCCATTAAAACATTATTCATCAAACTATAATTCAAAGGCAAATAAAAAATCATCCATTTCCATAAAAACATGTTTATGATTCATAAATTCATTTTTACTAGGTGAAAATAAAGACTTATTTAAACCCAATATTATTGATATAATAAGGAACTCCCTTGAAAGAATATTGATTCAAACACCTCACACTAAATCAATTTGAGTTACAAAACCAATATTTCACTCATTGAAACTTAAAATGAAATAAAAATGCTACCTGCAACATCAATTGAATATTAATATGTCACCTTTATTACCGAGCACACAAATTTTTATATATATGATGTATATAAATCCTATATAGAAAAACAATAAACATTGGATTGAATAAGAACAAAAACATGTTATAGGAGGTCAAGGATTCATCATTGAATTCAAACCCAAGGGAAAAGGGATACAAGGAATACAAATGGAATGAGAGAATGATTTTCCTTCAATCACATTAAAAATATCCACAAAGAAGATAAAATTGAAGGGAAATATAGGGTATTGTTAATTTTGTTTTCACGACCCGTCCTCGGGGCCCATGTCGTGACTACCCCATGCCTGCCTTCCATAGGCCAGGGGCATGCGACTAGCACCAAAGGTGAATCCCAGATACAAATGGAAGGCATTGCCTTCAATCCTCTAACGCAGACAGTCTGAAAATAAGCAGTATAGCCAACAAGTTCTAAAATAGAAAAGAAAAATGTGCTGAAAGTAAGTGGGCCAGCTTACAAACCTAACTGAACAACAAGTACAAGTTCTAGTAAAAAGGGGGAAACAACACCTAGATCATCCACCGGGCATTTCTTCCTAAAAGGTATGTACAGAACTCAAACAACTTGTCCCTTTGTATTTCTCGTCTAGTCCAGCTCCGAACAGCCTCACGTCTGTCACCCTCAGCATCGATCACTGCTGTCTATCGTCTGTACAGAACAAAACAAGGTGCGGGTGAAGCCTTTGCAGGGGTGAGTATAACAATACTCAGTAGGGGGCACTAAGGCCCCAAAGGTCTCCGAGAATCCACTAAGGATAAACCACAGAAGAAAGATACAATCACCAATTATCAACCAACCTTACTTAGGTATATGACCATACATATACCTAAGTTACCAATCACATTCCGGCTCCAACTCTAGAGGCCATGCACAAACCATTCCACAATGGAATCAAATTAAATCATCTCAATGATATCGACTGAATGTAATGACTCCGCTCACATAGGTATACATCTTTTGTAGAGAGATAGAGATGATCATATGTAGTCACTGATTCATCTAAGCTGTCGGACCCACACATGATATAGGACCAGCTAAGTTGTCAGACCCACATAGGATATAGGACCAAATATTCTTTCAGACCCACACAGGATACAGGAATAGAACTAAGAACTGTCAGACCCATGGAGGATCCCGGTACAGTACTCATCGTTGTCGAACCCACAGAGGATTCTGGTACAGTAGTCATCACAGTCCAACAAACGGAGGATTTCAGTACATAATTCATCACTGTTGAACCCACGGAGGATG
Source organism: Viscum album (assembly GCA_963277665.1). Classification (NCBI taxonomy): domain Eukaryota; kingdom Viridiplantae; phylum Streptophyta; class Magnoliopsida; order Santalales; family Viscaceae; genus Viscum; species Viscum album. The sequence continues at coordinate 1,201,340,524 of OY728137.1, forward strand.
CTGGTACATTATCATCACTGTCAATCCAATAGAGGATCTTGTCATCTCAGTCGCTGCCAGCCCTAGGATTCCTGCATAGATCAGGCTCGATTCCAGGAGGGTCCCCTGCTTGAGCCAAGTGTTGAAAAATGAACTATAACAAATTTTTGAGTTGATGTATCATGTTTTTCCGTCTCATCATAAGGAACCCAATGTGACAGATAGCACGTCAATTGGACGCCCGGTCTGAGAGTTATTGGCATTTTCGTTCCAGGGGCCCGGTTGGTTTTTAGGTTCAAACCAATCCAACCATACCCCAACATTTTCAAAACCTCAATCAGGGTATTCAAAAATAATTTTCCTTCTCTAATCATTCTGTTTCCGTAGACGGTTCATCGTTCGAACATATGTTACCCAAAATACGGATAAAAAGGTGATTTCGGGTTAAACGGTTGAGACAGGGGTCCGACCCAATTCGATGGAGCGGCCTAGCCCGATAGCGGTCTGGTGTGATGGCGGTCCGGCCTGACGGTGTCTTGTCCTTGGGCGGCACAGCTGGTCTAGGGAAGCCCTGCACGGTGGTGGCATGGACCGCTGGTCGGGGGGCCCGGCTGGACTGGTCGGGCGGGCGGACACGGCCAGCAGTGGGGCCTCGCCCGGCGGGCTGTGTGGCACCCGGCCCGGCTGGTCGTCCGGCGCCCGGCCTGGCAGGCCGTGCAGCCCGAACCGACTGGTCGTGGGGTCAGGACTAGATGGCCAGGGGGCACCAGCCCTGGCTGGCCTTGCGGCGCCCGTCAAGCCGTGATGCTTGGCCCGGCTGGCCATGTGGTACCCAGCTCGGCTGGCAATGAGGCTCCCGACTGGGCGGCCCGGCTAGCCCGTTGGTCGCGAAAAGGTGGGGGAGGGGTGGGTTAAACCTCCTGGATCCCAAAAAGGTCGGCACATGGTTCAATCACTTGTAACCGTGGGGACCTATAGGGTCCCGCTTAGTGCACACAACGGCCGGCTTAGACGACTGATCTCTCTTTTCCACCGCAGCCTAATGCCACGGTCCTGTTCCACCGGCATAGCGTGACGACACCACGCCCCTCCCCTCAGAACGACATTCCTCTGCATGCCATGATGGTGCCACGCCTTTCCGGTGACCCGGCGGTCTTGCGCTGCCGGTGTCCTCGCGGACGGCCTGACACCGGCCATCGTTGACTGCTCCCATCGTCTACCACAAACAAGATAAAAAAGGTGAATGGGTCGGCCATGATGGTGTGGTCCGAATTTCCCCATGTTATTGTGATATCATTTGGTTGTCAAACCATAATTTCAATGATGTATAACGGGTCCCATAAATGAAAACCCCTACCTCGTAATCAGATTTTTTTACAGAGTCACAGAAAGCGGCGTCGTTCCATTGACATTGAGAGGAGAGGACATCGTCTTTCGCAACATTCTTCATGGGCGACATCATCCCTTTATTGCCCCAGTTGGAGGGGGACAAGACGAGGTCTCCGTTCCTCGGTGGAGGAGGGCGTTCTTCATTGAGAGGAGATGTCAATCTTTGTGGGGAGGATATTTTCTCAATCCTTCCAAGGCTCCACCTCAAGATTAATACAACCCCAAAATAATAATATAACACATCTTAATATAATGTTAGATTAATTAATTCAAAAAGATTCAAATTCATTAAGTTGCCTCTCTTAATTAAAAGGTGGTGTTGGCTCATTATTTTGGCGAGGGAAGGTGAAGAGGCTCCCTAATTTATGGGGGAAGTGAAGAGTTTCCACCATTAATGGGGAACCCAAGAGGTTAAAGGGGGTTTGAGATCATGTGGTCCCTGAAACATAATATCCTCCCAACAGAGGTTATGTGTGGGTGGGCGCAACCTCCAACCTCTCCTTGGAAGATTAAACAACCATTAAAATAAAAATATTCTAGAAATAATTTTATTTTATTTATCTACAAACCCCAAAAATTAACATCCAACGTCAATAAAATCAAACTATAGGGAATGTATCCTTAAGAGAATACTAGCACTATGAGTTCAACGTTGTCCTCGGATTTCAATTCCGAGCACCGGGGCAAAAGATATAAAATGTCACTCGTACGTTTTCTAAAAAAACCCAAAAAATAGTTTGGAAAATTATTAACAGCCATCCTCGACCTAATATGGTCGAGGTTAGGATATGACAATGTGAAACACGCCCCAATGATCCCAACAGTACCCTCAGATTTTCAATTCGAGTTACCTTTTAAATGTTATGAATTTTACAATAAAATAATTGTCACTTAATTATTTTATTTGCGGCCAAAAACTAACTTTCTATGGAGGCCCTCACCAACCCAAGTTAATATCTGTTTAAAGAAATCCTACCCTCATGAGTTTAGTAGTGGTCTCTGATTTTTAATCCATGTTAACAGTTGTGAGTTATATGATTTTGAAAAATAAAATAACTTTATTTAATTGTTTTATTTACGGTTATGCGATTGTTGGGTTTTCTCACAAGAGGCCCGCGCCGACTAAAATTAAGTCACCCCTAGGGTAAACAAGCCATCCTGAGTTCAATGGTGGCCTCAGATTTGTGATCTGAGTAACCATTTATGAGATATTCCACTTTTTCAAGAAAACTGCATAGGTGCATTAATTTAAGCTTAACAAAACATCGACGGATCATTCCAGGCACTCTGGGCCTCGAAATCACTCGCCGTCAGAAACTGCAGACTCGTTAAATTCCCTTGAATTTATGAACAAATTATCCATGGAATTTTAGTGACTTTAAAATCTTCCCAACCCTCATATTTACCTCTATAAAAGCTACAACTCACACTAAAGAAACAAATGAGTGTACTGAGAACGCATCTGAGCCTCCTGATCTCATGTGCTCTCCTAGAGGTTCTCGTGCTGCCAGAGAACACACACAGGAGGTATCGATTATCAACAATGGACCTATTCCTATCGATATTCAATCTCCAATGGATCTTCTGGGAATGTCGCCCCGTCATCGATATCCACCTCCCCTTGGTCGATAATGTGGGAAGGGTAGTGCACGTATTTCCTCAGTTGGGATACGTGGAAGAAATCGTGCACCAGGTGCAACTGAGTTGGAAGAGATAAGTAGTAATCCACCTCACCAACTCTACTGATGACATAGAATGGTCCGATGAACCATAGATATAACTTTCTACCTCAGCCAAAACATCGTTGACCTCGTCGAGGTGAGACCCTTAGAAAGACCTGGTCGCCATCCAAAAACTCCAGAGGTCTCTATCTCCTAGATGTACATGGAATACCCCTCACGAAGTCCATGGATATCTCTCCCCTCTTCCACTTTGGGACCTCTAAAAGATGAACCATGCCTGCTGGTACCTGATACTCTGCCTTTAATTGCTGACATGTGAGGTATCGAGAGACAAACTCTGCTACTACCTTCTTCATACCTGGCCACCAGTGCTGTCATCGGAGGTCCTGATACATTTCCGCCACTCTTGGATGTACTGCTAAAGGAGATGTGTGGAACTCCCTCAACACTTCATCCTAAATTGAAATTGTCACCATGGTACACTCTCTAAAGTGAATAACGTGATCCCCACATTCAGAAAACCCATCAGGTTCCTGCCCCATGGATATATGAGCACATCTCGTCTCATAGTCAACGTCCCCACACAGCATCTCCATGTCACTTTGAAGAAGTAGAGGAGTGAATGTTAGAGACTGTAGAAAGGATGCTCCATCTCTATCCACAAAGGATATCTGCAACATGGCTAGCTACTTTTTCACCTCTCCTAGTAGATTAATGCCATATCTCTTACTGAGTGCATATTCTACAATGTTCACCTTCATAGGTGTATAGACTATCACGAACTCATATTCCTAGAGGAACTCAAGACATCATCGTTGACTCAGGTTCAGGTCCTTCTATGAGATGATATATCTGAGACTCTGGTGTTTAGAGTAGACTGTAATGTATTCACACATATGATAGTGCTTCCACGTCTTCAAGGCGAAGACCATTGCTATTATCCCCAGGTCATGGGTAGCATAGTTTTTCTCATGTTGTCTCAACTACTGAGAACCATACATGATCACAGCTCACTCATACATCAGGACACACCCGAGTCTGGTCCCTTATACATCGCAGAAAACTATGCTCCCTATGTATTTCTCTGGAAGCTTCAATATTGGGGCACTAGTCAGCCTCTCCCACAGCTATTGAAAGATCTACTGGAATCTCTCCGGCCACATAGAGGGTTGAACCTTCATCGCCAAAGCTTACTTTGGTTATTCAAATTTGGAGAAGTCTGGCACAAAGGTATGTCTGGACAACTCATGATTGATCGACCACACCCCCATATGCATGATTCCATCATTTTCTTCTAGGTCATTCATTTTCGCCGACCAAGAAAAACCCCATCCCAACATTGTAGATAATCCAAAACTTTTTTCCCTAATACAGTCAATCTTTATTTGAAATGTGGTTTCCAAGTCCATACCCAAACTAACGTCATATGGTCTCGATACTTCCACCAAGAGGTTCCAACCTAAACTCTTGCCTCAAGGGTTAGATCACACTGTCGATATATGTGTCATTATCGAGTCTCCTCCTAATGGTATCTCCAGACGTGAGGGTCATTTCCAAGGCTTAACCGGAAACTCTATGTCTGGGACAAGATTTTTGGAAGGAAGGAATTATTGGTACCTATGTCTATTGATACGGCAGTTAGTAGTAGACACAGAATGTACCTAAAATAATTCATAGAGCCCTTGGGTTGAACTCCTTCACACCAAGTAGCTACTCTTTTCCCCTGACCTCCAGCTCTATGAGCCTAGAAGGGAATACAATGGATGGTGGTTGTAACATGTCGAAATGTTCACCGCCTCATGCTGCTCTCCTAGCTCTACATACACATCTGTTGCCCTGTAGATTCATATGTCCTAATCACTTCCTCTTCTCGAAAAATTTTACACACTGAAGTCTCTGAGACTGGCTCAAGTTTCATGCTTTCCAACTGCTAACATTCACAGGCTGTATCAGCTCATCCAATGAACATTCAACAAAAAAGGTTCTCTCTAGTACAGTATCATAAGTAGGAATGCATAGAAGAAAATTTTCTTGCTCGGATATCCTTAAACACACATCTCTTAGAGGTCCGATCTCTAAATCATGGATCATATCATATTCATCGAATACCAAGAAAGATCGGTATGCCACGATGAATACTCCGCTACCGACATGTCGTCCTGCTGATGTTGAATAAGCTCTAGTAAACTCTCAGCCACCTCTTCAAGATAGTCCTCAGCCACCAGTGATTAGGGCTTGCCTCGGAACCTGAGGGGTATCTGATGCTGAAACACGTGTAAGGCACTAAGCCTACAAATTTCATCTATAGGTAATGCCAGTTACAACGGCTGACCAACATGCAGTGATATAGCTGTCACACTACCCAGAGGTACTATCTTGTGTAATATTCCATGTACCGAGGCCTCATCACCATGCGGACCATCCTCATGGTCACTCACTGAAAATGTCTAGTAGCTAAGATCACCATCTTCTCTACTAGTGTCTCAACTTGGTGGAAAACTCTGTCAATCGCCTCCTGCCAGCCTTTAGCTGTGTGGGAATCTATCTCGCCTTGAAAACTTAGAGACCACTATTGATGGGACTCATAAAACACGGTCATTTGGCGTGCACCATACTCCCATGCATCTAGTGGTATCTTCTTCCCAATGAGTGGTGGTGGTGTTGGTACACCACCCAAAGGTGCCAACGTAGAAAGAGGTCCCTAAATTGGGGCCTCGTCACTCGGTGGGCCGTTATCGTGTACCCTCTCAGAAACCCTAGATGGTTGACTATGCAATGGAATCTTGATATGGAATAGGTGTTCCACTTTCAATAAGTTATACCTGGTGAGCTGACTCAAATATTTCACAAAGAAGACACATGGAAACACACTCACAGTCTGTGCATTCGTGCACTGAGTCAGATATCAGAAGTCAGGGTCCTGGTGTATGGATACATCGGTCACCGCAACAACACTGTACTCCATGGACTAAAAACCACACTCAATACTCTTAACACTATTTCTTCACAGTAAGACATATCTGAGTCCTATGTTCTGTAGTCGAACCGACTCCTCTGATACCAATTTGTCACGACCCGTCCTCGAGGCCTATGTTTTGACTACCCCAAGCCCACCTTCCATAGGCTGGGGGCTGGCTACTAGCACCAAAGGTGAATCCCTGATAAAAAGGGAATGAATTGACATTATACCATTAACACACATAGTCTGAACACAAGTAGTAGAGGAAACAAGTACTAAAATAGAAATGAAAAGTGTGTTGAATGTAAGTGGGCCAGTACACAAACCCAACTGAACAACAAGTACAAGTACAAGTAAAATAGGGAAAATATCTCTTAGATCGTCCATTGAGAATTCCTACATGAAGGGTAGGTATAGAACTCAAAAAAAATCATCCCTGCGGTATGTCCCATCTCATCCAGCTCCGAGCAGACTCCTGTCTATCCCCCTCATCCTCGATAACTGTTGTCCGTCGTCTGCACAGAATGCACCAAGGTGCAGGCGAATCCCGAGAATTGGTGAGTATAACAATATTTAGTACGGGAACCCGAGACCCCCGAAGGTCTCCCAGAATCCACTAACGATAAACCATAATAGAAAGATACAATCAAAAAATATCAACCAACATTACATAGTTACATTCCCATACATATACCAACGTTACCCATCATAATATGGCTCCATCTCTCGAGCCCAAGCACAACCCATTTCACAAAGGAAGTAATGTCAATTATATAGATGATATAGACTGAATGTCAAAACTCATTTCACACAGGTATACATCATTGGTAGAGAGATAGAGATGATCAGATGTAGTCACTGATTCATATAAGCTATCAGATCCACACAAGATTCAAGAGCAGCTAAGTTGTTGGACCCACACAGGATACAAGACCAACTATTTTTTCGGAATCACACAGTTTTCAGGAACAAAAGTGAGAACTGTTGGACCCATGGAGGATCCCGGAAGTGTAGTAATCGCTATCAAACCCATGGAGGATTCCGTTAAAGTAGTCTTTATTGTCGAACCCATGGAGGATTCCTGTACTGAAGTCATCACTGTCGAACACATGGAGGATCACATTACAGTATTGTCGATGTCGAAACCATGGAGGATCCTATCATCTCAGTCACAACCAGCCCTAGGGTTCCTGCACATAGCACACTCGATTATAAGAGGGTCCGCTCTTTGATCCTAGTGTCGATACATCAAATATCACGAAGTCCTGAGTTGATGTATCCCGTAGTTCAGTATCATCATAAGGAACCCAACACAACAAACAACTCGTCAATTAGATGCCCAGTCAGAGAGTTATTGGCATTTCTGTTCCAGGGGTCCGGTTGGTTTTTAGATTCAAACCAACCCGACCATACCCCAACTTCGTCCAAATATCATGCAGGATATTCCAAAAGAATCGTCCTACTTTGAGCCTTCTGTCACCGAAGATGGTTCATTGTTCGGACACCCGTATCCCAAAATACAGATGAAAAGGTGATTTCGGTTAAAACAGTCCAGACAGGGGTCCGACCTGGTCCGATGGAGGGGCCCGACCAGATGGCGGTCCATCCTGATGGTGGTACGGCCTGATGGTGGTCCGGCCTGATGGCGGCCTGGCCCATGGTGGCCCGGCTGGTCAAGGGTGGCATGTCCCGGTGGCGGCCCGGCCCGCTGACCGTGTGGCCCAGCCCGGCCCGGCAGGTCTTGGGGCCAAACCCGGTAGGCCATGTGGCCCGGCCTGGCTGACCATGTGGCATGGCCCGTCGGCCAGTGTGTCGCCTGGCCGGGCTGGCCGCGTGGCCCCTCCTAGCAGGCCATGCAGCGCCGGATGGCCGCGTGGCTCGGCCCGGCTAGTCGTGTGGCGCTTGACTCGGCAGGCCGTGTGGCATCTGGCTGGCCACCCGGCCGCGAAAGGGGGGTGGGGTGGGGTGTTACACACCTTGGATCATGAAACAGCGGTTGAAAGGCACCGACCCTTATAACCGCCGGACCAGTATTGTCTTGCCTGTCACGAACGGCAACCGGCTCAACCGGCCACACTCTCCTGTCTGCTGCGGCCTAAGGCCACTGTCCTGCTCCACCTACGCGGCGCGACGACGCTGCACACCTCTGTCGCGGCCCACCCTGGCAACAACCTCTTGTAGCAACGGCGCAGCCTGATGGTGTTGTTCCCCTCTCTCGTGGCCCGTCTTGACTGTGTCCCGACTTTCCTCCACGCGGCACAACGGTGCCTCACCTTTTTGGTTACCTGGCAGTCTTGCTCAGTCGGTATCCTCGTGGCCGGCCCCACGCCGACCTCCGTTGACTCCTCCCATCGTCAACCACAAACACGATCAAAAACAAGAACGGGTCGACCGTGTTGGTGCGGTCTGAATTTCACCATGTTACGGTGATATCATTTGGTTGTGAAACCAAAATTTCAATGACGTAGAACGGGTACAAGAATTCAAAACTCCTACTTGTAATCATTGTTCTCTTGATGGAGTTGTGGAAAGCAGCGTCATTCCGTTGACGTCGGGAGGAGACAACACTTATTCTAAATGAAATTCTTTATTATAAATCAATAACATCAAATTTCTATAATATTGGGAAAAAATGTTTTATAATGTCATGATGATAATTATATCAAATAAAAAATATATATTTTAGCTTTTCATTGATTTTTCAAGGAAATATATTTAAATTTTCATAGTAACTAGTTAGTGATATGTGTTTCTAACAAAAATTTATATTTCAAATTGAAAATTTTATATTTGATTAATACCTAGAACATAGTGGGTCTAATTGATTTGATGTTGATTCATAAGATAAATAACTAAATTTTGTAATTGTGCTCTATAGTATAAATAAAACAACTGAAATTTTATTTATTGATATTTTTATTCATGTTTTGAATTAAAATTTCAATTTTAGATCATAACACACAATTTTAATCATATAGGTATAATTTTTTATCAAATTATTGTGATGATAATTCACCTACGATCATAATTATTTGTAAATATTTTCTCAAAAGTATCATGAGATAAAATATTTTTTTATGGTTTGTTGTGTGTAGAAGATGATTATTACTAAAATTAATCTTTTAAACTATAAACACACATTTTAAGTCACATCAAGCAAAACATTTTCAGATTTGATGCCCAATTGATTGATATAAAATAAAAATTACAGAAAAAGTATTTTAATATAGGTATCTACATAAAATAACATTCCAAGGTCTTATATCTAAAAGAGAATATATTTATTAAATACAAAGCATAAATAATTAAAATCAAGCATTAATACCTATGTGGAGATAAAATTAACCTATACCACATTACATCATCTTTTGTTTTTTCCATTATAATTTATTTCTTCATCATGAATGTTTTACCCATGATTAAATTAGAAGGACATCATAAATAGTTCATTGAATGTTAAGGAAGAAAAAAATAACATTTTATCTTTAATGAATGTCTATGAACTCTATTTCAGGAAATAATCAACTCTCTATAGGAAAAAATTACATTTATGAAAATAAATACATATTAAACAATTCATGAACTCCATAAAAAAAATAACTAGTAGAAAAAAATTAAAACAATATTAACTATTTAGAAGATAAAATGATTTAAAAATTTACAAGATTACAAAATAGATAATACACATTCCATAGAATCTATGAGATAAAAATAAATTACAAAAGTGAGATTATATAACATCTTGACAATGTTATTAATAACTCTAAAAATAATAATTCTTACTTATAATTTCTAAAAAAATAAGATTCCTCTTTGGAATTTTTTTATTTTCATTATTGTAGGAAATATGTAAAAATATTAAATAAATATTAAATTGCTAATTATTTTAAATGTAATTGTATTTATTACTGAACATACATATTTATGGATCCTAGTTTTTTGATAGAATAAAATGTAATCAAAATATTTTCATATATAATTTTCAAAGTTCATATCATTATTTTTTTTATAAAATAAAAAACAATTTAGAAATTTTATTATTACACACATATATATATAATTATAATTATTAAATCATATAATATATTTCCTAATACATATCCAATTGTCAAAATCAAGTTTAATTTTATGCTCATTTACTATAGAAAACCAAGCTTGGTTTTCATCCTCATAGAACCTAAAAAAGCTCTCCATATGGATCTATGTGTATTCAAAATACCTATGTGGATGGGAAAAGTTCATGTGAATCATAGTATATTTTTTTGTGAAAAAATTCCCGAAATATATGATAAATACAGTATAATATCTACTATGGTGCAGAACATGAATGTCCTCAAATTAGTTGTCTATCAAATGTGAATCCAATGTTTTTCCAAAATAAATGACCAATGGAAATATTAAAGAATTGAAAATACTGATCACAACCATTTTCATAGATACGAATGTCCACTAATACGAAAAACAATGTAACATGACCTAAATAGGCACAATATAATAACTAACAATAACTATATGCATGTTTTTCACGGCTGAAAGAAACCATGACATATATAAAAAAGATCAACAAAAAACTAGGGATAAGACTGAACCAACTAAATGATACATTTTATTCCTTACTACCACCCAAATGAACCCATATTTGAAACATGGAACAAATCTTGAATCAATCAAGAATCATCAAAAAAAATTATAAAGAAGTAAACTGCAATCCTTATAGGTTGACAATAGATAACGCTATTCAATTCAATTTATAATGAAATACCAAAAATAAATATAGTAAAATATACCAATAATATAGGATTTTTATTATAATAATGTGAAAATATTTAAAAATACATATATAATATTTTGAAATATCCAATTTTTTTATTAAATGATAACATTCAATTAAAAAAATTCACCAAAAGGACTCCTTTAAAATGAAAATAATTTTAAAATACACATTAAATACTTATACATTAATATTCATATTATAATGGATATTCTAAACATCCGTGGAATCCATTTTTAGTAGAAATGACCCTAACAAATTCGGGTCTTGTATAACAAGTAATAAACCCCATATAACATGGAAAAAAAATGATTGCAGGATATGGGTTCCAAAAAAATATATGTAGGGTAAATTATACAATGGAGCACTATATTAACACCTCTGATATCAATTAAAAAATAGAATGTGTTACTAGGACTATCATTGGATCCCCAAAATGTGACACACCTAACATTATCAAATTTACACATATGAAAACTATTCAAATATGATGATTCCATAAAAATTCCCTATAATTGGAAAAAAATTGTCCTTTTTGATCAAACACTGATATTATTCATAATCTATTATAGGACTTGATGGTCAATATAATAAAAAATACTAGTTTTTTATTATATTAAATGACTTTCAGCATAGTAATTTTGTTGACATGTCTAATTGTGACACGGGTTTGCTGATCACACAAGAGATGAGGAACATGAATGATATAAACATATCTAACCCAACCTATTAAAACCATACAAAAGATTCCCTAAATTTCCTATAAATTAATAGAATGGGTGTGATCATTCCAAAAAAAGGGGAGGACCAATAATCACATATTGAAATACATCCTAGAAATAGCGTAAACAGCACATGATGTGAAAAAGAGGGTTCTTTTATTGACAATAATTATAAAATTCGAAATGCCTATTTACCAATAAAAATGTATTGTATTTCATAATATTTTTTATTTCATAAAAATTCACTTTATTCTTTATTATGGTTAATTAAAATCACCAAATTTACTATTTGTTTAACAAATATTCCCATTAAAACATTATTCATCAAACTATATTTCAAAGTCAAATAAAAAGCATCCATTTCCATAAAAACATTTTAATGATTCATAAATTCATTTTTATAAGGTGAAAATAAAGACTTATTTCAACCCCATATTATTGATATAATAAGAACTCCCTTGAAAGAATATTGAGTCAAACACCTCACACTAAATCAATTTGAGTTACAAAACCAATATTTCACTCATTGAAACTTAAAATGAAATAAAAATGCTACCCGCAACATTAATTGAATATGTATATGACTCATATGACTTTATAAAAGGATTATCACATAAAATCATTACATTTTAAAACAATTAAAAAATTAAATGGTTACTGAATAGCATTATTCCAAGCAGAAAAACACATTTAAAAAGTATCAAATTATCAAAAGGATACCACATATCATAATAGATTCTTGAAAGAGTTACTTATAATGTGGAAACACAGTTTTAAATTCACAAGGAAAAATGTTATATGAAAACCAGCCTTAATGGGTTATAAATAGGGCTAAAAAACATTAGAATATGTCACCTTCATTACCGAGCACATAAATGTTGATATATATGATTTATATAAAACCTATATAGAAAAACAATAAACATTGGATTAAATAAGAACAAAAAATTGTTATAGGAGGTCAAGGATTCATCATTGAATTCAAACCCAAGGGAAAAGGGATACAAGGATTAAAAATGGAATGAGAGGATGATTTTCCTTCAATCACATTCAAAATATTCACAAACAAGATAAAATTGAAGGGAAATATAGGGTATTGTTAATTTTGTTGTCACGACCCGTCCTCGGGGCCCATGTCGTGACTACCCCATGCCCGCCTTCCATAGGCCAGGGGCATGTGACTAGCACCAAAGGTGAATCCCAGATACAAATGGAAGGCATTGCCTTTAATCCTCTAACACACACAGTCTGAAAATAAGCAGTATAGCCAACAAGTTCTAAAATAGAAAAGAAAAATGTGATCAAAGTAAGTGGGCCAGCATACAAACCTAACTGAACAACAAGTACAAGTTCTAGTAAAAAGGGGAAAAAACTCCTGGATCATACACCGGGAATTTCTTCCTAAAAGGTATTTACATAACTCAAAAAACTCGTCCCTATGGTATTTACCGTCTAGTCCAGCTCCGAACTGCCTCACGTCTGTCAACCTCAGCATTGATCACTACTGTCTATCGTCTGTACAGAACAAAACAAGGTGCGGGTGAAGCCTGTGCAAGGGTGAGTATAACAATACTCAGTAGGGGACACTGAGGCCCAAATGGTCTCCCAGAATCCACTAAGGATAAACCAAAGAAGAAAGATACAATCACCAATTATCAACCAACCTTACTTAGGTATATGACCATACATATACCTATGTTACCAATCACAGTTTTTCTCCAACTCTCGATCCCATTCACAAACCATTCCACAATGGAATCAATGTCAATCATCACGATGATATCGACTGAATGTAATGACTCATCTCACATAGTTATACATATTTTGTAGAGAGATAGAGATTATCAGATGTAGTCACTGATTCATCTAAGTTGTCGGACCCACACAGGATATAGGACCAGCTATGTTGTCAGACCCACAATGGGTATAGAACCAAATATTCGGTCAGACCCACATAGGATACAGGAATAGAACTCAGAACTGTTGGACCCATGGAGGATCCCGATACAGTACTCATCGTTGTCGAACCCACTGAGGATTCTGGTACAGTAGTCATCACAGTTGAACACACGGAGGATTTCAGTACATAATTCATCATTGTTGAACCCACGGAGGGTGCTGGTACAGTATCATCACTATCAATCCAATCGAGGATCTTGTCATCTCAGTCGTTGCCAGCCCTAGGATTCTTGCACAGATAAGGATCGATTCCAGGAGGGTCCCCTGCTTGAGCCATGTGTCAAAAAATAAACTATAACAAATTTTTGAGTTGATGTATCCTGTTGTTCTGTCTCATCATAAGGAACCCAATGTGACAGACATCACGTCAATTGGACGCCCGGTCTGAGAGTTATTGGCATTTTTGTGACAGGGGCCCGGTTGGTTTTTAGGTTCAAACCAACCCAACCATACCCCATCTTTTTCAAAACCTCAAGTAGGGTATTCAAAAATAATTTTCCTACTATAATAATTCTGTTTCCGTAGATGGTTCATCGTTCGAACATACGTTGCCCAAAATATGGATAAAAAGGTGATTTCGGGTTAAACGGTCGAGAAAGGGGTCCGACCATATTCGATGGAGTAGCCTAGCCCGATAGCTGTCTGGTGTGATGGCGGTCCGGCCTAAAGGTGTCCTGGCCTGGGGCAACACAACTGGTCAAGGGAGGCCCAGCACGGTGGTGGCTCGTCCCGCTGGTCGGGGGGCCCGGTTCGGCTAGCCGGGCGGCCGGACACGGCCAGCAGCGGGGCCTCGCCCGGCAGGCCGTGTGGCACCCGACCCGGCTGGTCGTCCGGCGCCCGGCCCGGCTGGCTGTGCAGCCCGACCCGACTGGTCATGGGGTCAGGCCTGGATGGCCAGGGGGCACCAGCTCCGGCTGGCCTTGCGGCGCCCGTCTGGCCGTGCTGCTTGGCCTGGCTGGCCATGTGGTACCCAGCTCAGCTGGTAATGAGGCTCCCGGCTGGGCGGCCCGGCTAGCACGTTGGCTACGAAAAGGTGGGGGAGGGGTGGCTTAAACCCCCTGGCTCCCAAAAAGGTTGACACAAGGTTCAAGCACTTATAACCGCGGGGACCTATAGGGTCCCGGCTAGTCCACACAGCGGCCGGCATAGACGACTGATCTCTCTTGTCCACCACAGCCTAACGCCACGGTCCTGTTCCACCGGTGTAGCGTGACGACGCCATGCCCCTCCCCCCGGCATGACATTCCTCTGCATTCCATGATGGTTCCTTGCCATTCCGGTGACCCGGCGGTATTGCGCTTCCGGTCTCCTCGCAGACGGCCTGACGCCGACCATCGTTGACTTCTCCCATCATCATCCACAAACAAAATCAAAAAAGAGAAAGGGTCGGCCATGATGGTGTGGTCCGAATTTCCCCATGTTATTGTGATAACATTTGGCTGTCAAACCATAATTTCAATGATTTATAACGGGTCCCATAAATCAAAACCCCTACCTCATACTCGGTTTTTGTTTGATGGAGTCGCGGAAGGTGGCGTCGTTCTCTTGACATTGGAAGGAGATGACATCGTCTTTCGCAACATTATTCATGCGCGACATATTCCCTTTAATGCCCCAGTTGGAGGGGGACAAGACGGTGTCTCCGTTCCTCGGTGGAGGTGGGCGTTCTTCGTTGAGAGAATATGTCAATCTTTGTGGGGAGGATGTTTTCTCAATCCTTCCATGTCTCCACCTAAAGATTAATCCAACCCCAAAATAATAAAATAACACTTCTTAATATAATGTTAGATTAATTAATTCAAAAAGATTCAAATTCATTAAGTTTCCTCTCTTAATTAAAAGGTGGTGTTGGCTCATTATTTTGGAGAGGGAAGGTGAAGAGGCTCCATAATTTATGGGGCAAGTGAAGAGTTTCCACCATTGATGGGGAACCCAAGAGGTTAAAGGGGGTATAAGGGGGTTTGAGATAATGTGGGCCCTGAAACATAATATCCTCCCATGAGAGGTTATGTGTGGGTGGGCCCAACCTCCAACCTCCCCTTGGAGGATTAAAGAACCATTAAAATAAAAATATTCTAGACATATTTTTATTTAATTTATCTAGAAACCCCAAAAATTAACTTCCAACATCAATAAAATGAAACTGCAGGGAATATATCCTTAAGAGAATACTAGCACTATGAGTTCAACGGTGTCCTCGTATTTCAATTCCGAGCACCGGGGCAAAAGATATAAAATGTCGCTCGCACATTTTCTAAAAGAACCCAAAAAATAGTTTGGAAAATTATTAACAGCCATCCTCGACCTAATACGGTCAAGGTTAGGATCTGACTAAGTGAAACACGCCCCAATGATCCCAACAGTACCCTCAGATTTTCAATTCGAGTTACCTTTTAAATTTTATGAATTTTACAATAGAATAATTTTCACTTAATTATTTTATTTGCGGCCAAAAACTAACTTACTCTGGTGGACCTCACTGACCCACGTTTGTATCTGTTTAAAGAAAGCCTACCCTCTTGAGTTCTATAGTGGTCTCTGATTTATAATCCATGTTAACAGTTGTGAGTTATAAGATTTTGAAAAATAAAATAACTTTATTTAATTGTTTTATTTACAGTTATGCGATTCTTGGGTTTTCTCACAAGAGGCCCGCGCCGACTAAAATTAAGTCACCCCTAGGGTAAACAAGCCATCCTGAGGTCAATGGTGGCCTCAGATTTATGATCTGAGTAACCATTAATGAGATATTCCACTTTTTCAAGAAAACTGCATAGGTGCATTAATTTAAGCTTAACAAAACATCGACGGATCATTCCACGCACTCCGGGCCTCGAAATCGCTCGCCGTCAGAAACTGCAGACTCGTTAAATTCCAATGAATTTATGAAAAAATTATCCATGGAATTTTAGAGACTATGAAATATCCCCACCCTTCATATTTACCTCTATAAAAGCTACAACTCACACTAAAGAAACAAATGAGTGTACTGCACATGCATCTAAGCCTCCTGCTCTCATGTGCTCTCCTAGAGGTTCTCGTGCTGCCAGAGAACTCACACCGGAGGTATCGACTATCAACATAGGACCTGCTCCTATTGATATTCAATCTCCACTGGAACTTCCTGGAATGTCACCCCGTCATCGATATCCAACTCCCCTTGGTCGATAATGTGGGAAGGGTAGTGCACATATTTCCTCAATTGGGATACGTGGAAGAAATCGTGCACCAGGTGAAACTGAGTTGGAAGAGCTAAGTAGTAAGCCACCTCACCAACTCTACTGTGACATAGAATGGTCTGATGAACCACAGATATAACTTTCTACCTCAGCCAAAACATCGTTGACCTCATCTAGGTGAGACCCGTAGAACGACGTGGTCGCCATCCAAAAACTCCAGAGGTCTCTATCTCCTAGATTTACGTGGAATACCCCTCACAAAGTCCATGGATATCTCTCCCCTCTTCCACTTTGGTACCTCTAAAAGATGAAACATGCCTGCTGGTACCTGATGCTCTGCCTTCACTTGCTGACATGTGAGGCATCGAGAGACAAACTCTGCTACTGCCTTCTTCATACCTGGCCACAAGTTCTGTCGTCGGAGGTCCTGATACATCTCCGCCACTCTTGGATGTTCCGCTAAAGGAGATGTGTGGAACTCCCTCAACACTTCATCCTAAAGTGAAATTGTCACCATGGTACACTCTCTAAAGTGAATAACGTGATCCCCACATTTAGAAAACCCATCAGGTTCCTGCCCCATGGATATATGAGCACATCTCGTCTCATAGTCAACGTCCCCACACAGCACCTCCCTGACACTCTGAAGAAGTGGAGGAGTGAATGTGAGAGACTGTATAAAGGATGCTTCATCTCTATCCACAAAGGATATCTGCAACATGGCTAGCTACTTTGTCACCTCTCCTATTAGCTGAATGCCATATCTCTTACTGAGTGCATATTCTACAATGTTCACCTTCATATGAGTATAGACTATCTCGAAGTCATAGTCCTAGAGGAACTCAAGCCATCGTCGTTGACTCAGGTTCAGGTCCTTCTATGAGAATATATATCTGAGACTCTGGTGGTTAGAGTAGACTATAATTCATTCGCACATATGATAGTGATTCCACGTCTTCAAGGTGAAGACCATTGCTGTTATCCCCAGGTCATGGGTAGTATAGTTTTTCTCGTGCTGTCTCAACTATCGAGAACCATACGCGATCACTGCTCACTCGTACATCAGGACACACCCGAGTCTGGTCCCTTATGAATCGCAGAAAACTATGCTCCCTATGTCTTTCTCTAGAAGCTTCAATATTAGGGCACTAGTTATCCTATCCCACAACTATTGAAAGATCTACTGGAATCTCTCCAGCCACACAGAGGGTTGACCCTTCTTCGCCAAAGCTTATTGTGGTTATTCAAATTTGGAGAAGTCTAGCACATAGGTATGTCTGGCCAACTCATGAGTGATCGACGACACCCTCTTATGCATGATTCTATCATTTTCTTCCAGGTCATTCATTTTCACCGACCAAGAAAAACCCCATCCCAACATTGTAGATAATCCAAAACTTTTTTTCCTAATACAGTCAATCTGTGTATGAAATGTGGTTTCCAAGTCCATACCCAAACTAACGTAATAAAGTCTCGATACTTCCACCAAGAGGTTCCAACCTAAACGCTTTCCTCAAGGGTTAGATCAAACCGTCGACATATGTGTGATTATCGAGTCTCCTCCTAATGGTATCTCCAGACGTGAGGGTCATGTCAAAGGCTTAACTGGAAACTCTAGGTCTGGGACAAGATTTTTGGAAGGAAGGAATGATTGGTACCTATGTCTATTGATACGACAGTTAGTAATAGACACAGAATGTACCTAAAATCATTCCTAGAGCCCTTGGGTTACACTCCTTCACCCCAAGAAGCTACTCTTTTCCCCTGACCTCCAGCTCCATGAGCCTAGCAGGGAATTCAATGGATGTTGGTTGTAACATGTCGAAATGTTCACCGTCTCATGCTGCTCTCCTAGCTCTACTTACACGTTTGTTGCCCTGCATATTCATCTGTCCTAATAACTTCTTCTTCTCGAAAAATTTTACACACTATAGTCTCTGAGATTGGCTCCAGTTTCATGTTTTCCAACTGCTAACATTCACAGGCTGTATCTGCTCATCTAATGAACATTCAACCAAAAAAGTTCTCTCTAGTACACTAACATAAGTAGGAATTCATAGAAGAAAAAGTTCTTGCTTGAATATCCTTAAACACACCTCGCTTAGAGGTATGCTCTCTAAATCGTGGATCGTATCATATTCATCGAATACCAAGAAAGATCAGTATGCCTCGATGAATACACTTCTACCGACACGTCGTCCTACTGAAGATGAATAAGCTCTAGAAAACTCTCAGCCACCTCTTCAAGATAGTCCTCGACCGCCAGTGATTAGGGCTTGCCTCGGAACCTGTGGGGTATCTGATGCTGAAACATGTGTAAGGCACTATTCCTACAAATTTCATCTATAGGTAATGCTGGTTACAATGGCTGACCAACATGCAGTGATATAGCTGTCACACTAACCGGAGGTACTATCTCGGGTAATATTCCATGTACCGAGGCCTCATCACCATGCGGACCATCCTCATGGTCACTCACTGAAAATGTCTAGTAGCTAAGATCACCATCTGCTCTACTAGTGTCTCAACTTAGAGGAAAACTCTTTCAATATCCCCCTGCCAGCCTTTAGTTTTGTGGGAATCTGTCTCGCCTCGAAAACTCAGAGACCATTGTTGATGTAACTCATAAAACACGTTCATTTGGCGTGCACCATACACCCATGAATCTAGTGGTATCTTCTTCCCAATGAGTGGTGGTGGTGCTGGTACACCACTCGAAGGTGCCAACGTAGAAAGAGGTCCCTAAATTGGGGCCTCATCACTCGGTGGGCCGTCATCATGTACCCTCTCAGAAACCCTAGATGGTTGTCTATGCAATGGCATCTTGATAAGGAATAGGTGTGCCATTTTCAATAAGTTATACCTGGTGAGCTGACTGAAATATTTCACAAAGAAGACTCTTGGAAACACACTCGCAATCTGTGCTTTCATGCACTGAGTCGGATATCAGAAGTCAGGGTCCTGGTGTATGGATACATCGGTCACCGCAACAACACTGTACTCCATGGACTAAAAACCACACTCAATAATCTTAACACTATTGCTTCACAGTAAGACAGATCTGAGTCCTATGTTCTGCGTTCGAACTGACTCCTCTGATACCAATTTGTCACGACCCGTCTTCGGGGCCTATGTCTTGACTACCCCAAGCCCACCTTCCATAGGCTTGGGGTTGGGTACTAGCACCAAAGGTGAATCCCTGATAAAAAGGGAATGAATTGACATTAAACCATTAACACACATAGTCTGAACACTAGTAGTAGAAGAAACATGTACTAAAATAGAAATGAAAAGTGTTCTGAAAGAAATTGGGCCAGTACACAAACCCAACTGAACAACAAGTACAAGTACAAGTAAAAAAGGGGAAAACAGCTCTTAGATCGTCCATTGAGAATTCCTACATGAAGGGTAGGTATAGAAATCAAACAAATTGTCCCTGCGGTACGTCCCGTCTCATCCAGCTCCGAGCAGACTCCTATCTATCACCCTCAGCCTCGATAACTATTGCCCGTCATCTGCACAGAATGCACCAAGGTGTAGGCGAATCCCGAGCAGGGGTGAGTATAACAATATTTAGTACGGACACCCGAGACCCATGAAGGTCTCCCAGAATCCACTAAGGATAAACCATAGTAGAAAGATACGATCAAAAAGTATCAACCAACATTACATAGTTACATTCCCATACATATACCAACATTACCAATCATAGTATGGATCCAACTCTCGATCCCAAGAACAACCCATTTCAAAAAGGAAGTAATGTCAATTATCTCGATGATATCGACTGAATGTCAAAAATCAGTTCACACAGGTATACATCATTGGTAGAGAGATAGAGATGATCAGATGTAGTCACTGATTCATATAAGCTATCAGATCCACACAAGATTCAAGAGCAGGTAAGTTGTCGGACCCACACAGGATACAAGACCAACTATTTTGTCGGAATCACAAAGTATTCAGGAACAAAAGTGAGAACTGTTGGACCCATGGAGGATCCCGGAAGAGTAGTAATCGCTATCGAACCCACGGAGGATTCTGGTAACGTAGTCTTCATTGTCGAACCCATGTAGGATTCCTGTACTGAAGTCATCACTATAGAACACATGGAGGATCACGTTACAGTATTGTTGATGTAGAACCCATGGAGGATCCTATCATCTCAGTCACAACCAGCCCTAGGGTTCCTGCACATAGCACGCTCGATTCTAAGAGGGACCGCTCCTTGAGCCATGTGTCGATACATCAAATATCACGAAGTCCTGAGTTGATGTATCTCGTAGTTCCGTATCATCATAAGGAACCCAACACGACAAAAAACTCGTCAATTATATGCCCAGTCGGAGAGTTATTGGAATTTCCGTTCCAGGGGTCCGGTTGGTTTTTAGATTCAAACCAACCCGACCATACCCCAACTTCGTCCAAATATCATGCAGGATATTCCAAAAGAATCGTCCTACTCTGAGCCGTCTGTCGCTGGAGATGGTTCATCGTTCAGACACATGTAGCCCAAAATACAGATGAAAAGGTGATTTCGGGTAAAACAGTCCAGACAGGGGACCGACCTAGTCCAATGGAGGGGCTCGACCTGATGGCGGTCCGTCCTGATGGTGGTACAGACTGATGGTGGTCCGGCCTGATGGCCGCCTTGCCCATGGTGGCCCGGCTGGTCAAGGGTGGCATGTCCCAGTGGCAGCCCGGCCCGCTGGCCGTGTGGCCCAGCCTGGCCCGGCAGGCCTTGGGGCCCGGCCCGGTAGGCCGTGTGGCCCGACCTGGCTGACCGTGTGGCATGGCCCATCGGCCAGTGTGTCGCCTGGCAAGGCTGGCCGCGTGGCCCAACCTAGATGGTCATGCAGCGCCCAGATGTCCGTGTGGCTCGGCTCGGCTGGTCGTGTGGCGCTCAACCCGGCAGGCCATGTGGCATCTGGCTAGCCACTCGGCCATGAAAGGGGGGTGGGGTGGGGTGTTACACCCCTGGGATCCTGAAATGGCTAGTGCAAGGCACCGACCCTTATAACCGCCAGACCCGTATTGTCTTGCCTGTCACGAATGGCAGCCAGCTCAGCCGACCACCCTCTCCTGTCCGCCGCAGCCTAAGGCCACGGTCCTGCTCCACCTACGTAGTGCGACGATGCTGCACCCCTCCGCCGTGGCCCACCCTGGCCACAACCTCCTGTAGCTGCGGTACAGCCCGATGGTGTTGTTCCCCTCTGTCGTGGCCCGTCTTGGCCATGTCCCAACTTTCCTCCACGCAGCACGACAGTGCCACACCTTTTCGATGACCTGGCAGTCTTGCTCGGTCGGCCTCCTCGTGGCCGGCCTGACGCCGACCTCCATTGACTGCTCCCATCGTCAACCACAATCACGATCAAAAAGGGGAATGGGTCGGCCATGTTGGTGCGGTCTGAATTTCAACATGTTACGGTGATATCATTTGGTTGTGAAACCATAATTTCAATGAGGTAGAACGGGTACAAGAATTCAAAACACCTACTTGTAATCGTTGTTCTCTTGATGGAGTTGTGGAAAGAAGCGTCATTCCGTTGACGTCGGGAAGAGAGGACATCATCTTTGGCAAAATTCTTCATGGGCGGCATCTTCCCTTTCTTGCCCCAGTTGGAGGGGGAGAAGACGGCGTCTCTGTTCCTCAGTGGAGACGGGCGTTCTTCGTTGAGAGAAGATGTCGATCTTTGTGGGGCGGATATTTTCTCAATCCTTCCATGGCTCCACCACAAGATTAATCCATTCCTAAAATAATAATATAACACATCTTAATATAATGTTAGCATAATGAATTAAAAAATGATTCATTTTCATTAAGTTATATCACTTAATTTAAAGGGGGTTTTGGTTCATTAATTTGGAGATGGAAGGTGAATGGGATCTAAAATTTATGGGGAATGTGAAGAGTTTCCCCCATTAAGGGGGAACTCAAGGGGTTTAAGGGGTTTGAGCTCATGTGTACCCCGACACATATTATCCTCCGATGGGAGGTTATACGCGGGTGGGCCCCACCTCCATCCTCCCGTTGGAGGATTAAACCACCATTCAATTAAAAATATTATAAACATATTTGTATTTAATTTATTTAGAAACCCCAGAAATTAACTTCCAACCTTGATAAAACACAAATGTGGTGAAGGTCTCCTTAAGAGAATATCGGCACTGCAAGTTCAATGGTGTCGTCAGATTTCAATTCCGTGCACTAGTTAAATGATATTAAACATCACTCACATGATTACTGAACGTACCTGAAAATTTTTTGGAAAATTATTAACAACCATCCTCAAATTACTGCAGTCGAGGTTAGGCTCTTCCTAGGTGAAGAACGCCACAATGTTCCCAATGGTAGCCTCAGATTTTTAATCCGAGTTACGGTTTAAAATTTATGAATTTTACAATAAAATAATTGTCACTTAATTATTTTATTTGCGGCCAAAACTACTTTCTCTAGAGGCCCTCGCCGACCCAATGATGTATATAATTAAATAAATCATACCCTCATGAGAAAAGCTGGTGGTCTCATGATTTTTAATTCGAGTTACCATTTGTGAGTTATAAGAATTTGAAAAATAAAATAACTTTATTTAATTATTTTATTTATGGTTATTCCATTTTTGGGTTTTCACACAGGAGGATTTCACCGACTAATCTTAAGTAACGCCCAGGGTAAACCTGCCATAATGAGCGCAATATTGGCGCCAGATTTCTGATATGAGTTACCATTTAAGAGTTATTCCACTTTTTTAGGAAAACTGCATACGCACATTAATTTATGCTTAAAAAAAATTCGACGGATCATTCTGGGCACTCCGGATCTCGGAATCGAGCGCCGTCAGAAACTACAGACTCGTAAAATTCCAAGTAATTTAAGAGAACATTTTCCATGGAATTTATGGGTCTTTAAATTTTTGGCTCCCAAGGATGGTCCAATTCAACTAGTTGAAGAAATGATTTAAATAAAATTTAATTTAAATGGGTATTTTTGTAATAAACCTTTCAGGTAGACATAGGTAAGGATTCATAGTTTGGAAATTCATTTCCCTTAACCATGCTTTAATTATATTATTTCCACAACCTAGGAAAAAATAATTCATGATTTGTGGTATTCTCCAAATGGTTTTCTATGATTTGAGAAATCATTTCAAAATGGATTAGTTTATATAATATCACCATCAACATGATAATCGAATGGATATGTCTTTTAATGATGGTACAAAATGAAAAAACTAGAAAAACATTGAAAAAATATTAGGCAACAAAATATTAAGACCCATAAATATCTTATCTAATTTAAAACTAAATTAAATTAATATCATAAGTGAAATTTGGGTATCATAATTCTCCCCAAAATGCTACTTTATACCCCATAATGTTATTTGTTTGAATCATAGCCATTAATGAAGTTAGGATCCAAAGAAAACATAACATAAGTTAACCACACATAAATATCAAACCTAAAACTAGAAAATAAAGATCAATAAAATGGTCTAAATGATCATACACAAGATTCCTAATCATATACATGTACCACCAGTAAAGTAATCTCAAATAATAATTCATAATAAGAAAAAGGTACCAAGAATGGTCTATCAAAAACTAGAAACCGTATAACCTACTGGGTTAAAATAATCTACAAGGATAAACATCCTTTCAACCATAGTGAAACTGCCTGAGAAACCCATCCTTAGAGAAAAACCACATAAAAAAGGAGGATTACTCAAAAGTATCCTTAAATGAATGATTTGAGATCTCCCCATCACCAATAGCTTACATGAAAAACATCTGATTTTAAATTGATTATACATTACATGTATGGATCTAAACTATTGAATTAATATACATGATATAATGTAACTCAATTAGAAATTCCCCAACTGTAGTAATCCAATTTGGAACCCAAGGTCGTTATCGGGTGTATCAAATGAGAAACTCCAAAAAATAGTACATATAACTAGTGTAATATAATACAGTCAACAAAGGATCAACCAATAAATAATATGTATAAATAATCAACTAAAAACACTAATATTAGAGAGAGTAAAACTAAAAAAACAATCCAATGGACTACATAATGTATATTCCATAAATGATAATTTTATACTACAAAATATCATTCAAATCAATTCATTAAAATAATTAAATAATGAACCCTCAATTAAATCCAAAAATGTTTGACACGTGGAATGATTAGCCCGGATTGAAACTATGATACAAAGAGTTCAAAATTATAACATTACAAAATGGACCAACTATGAGACCTCTATAAAAATACCAATGTAAAAAACATTTGTAGGTGATACAAACATCCACAATGGAGGCATAATCATAGTGGATTAATCAGTGTGGGAGATTTACACATAGCACAAAGATATAATTATTTAATATATATTTTATTCACTTTAGAATTAATATTTTATTATATCTCTGGATCAACTTTCTTGTGATCCATATCTTCCATGTTAATCCTTGTCCCAAAATTTTGAATTAAGGAATGACAGAAAATAGGTTTCCCAGACTTGTCTACTTCAAATCAAATAGCATAATTTATAGCCTTTGTAAATAAATAAAGGACATACAAAGTGTATTTGAAGATTAATATTATTGTATGACACATACAAAAACCATTCCTTCTCAGAATCCTTCATGTTCTATTTGAGAGAGTAGTTGAAAAAATTATATAAAATGATTATCTTTCCCCATGAATGTTTAGATATTATGAAGATGCCTCATAATTTCGATATTTATCTATTGTTTTATATCCTTA
Source organism: Viscum album (assembly GCA_963277665.1). NCBI lineage: Eukaryota > Viridiplantae > Streptophyta > Magnoliopsida > Santalales > Viscaceae > Viscum > Viscum album. The sequence continues at coordinate 1,201,365,934 of OY728137.1, forward strand.
ATAATTAACCATTATAAAAAAACCATCATTATGAAACCCTAATACATGCCTTCTCATATATGAAATGGTATAAAATACTACCAAAATAATTACTTCTAACAATGATTCTAACTCAAAAAATTAATGATGTATGGAATGGGGTAGTATGACAATAGAAGTTCCACATCCTCCAATTTACTATGCTTTTTGGAATATACTGGATTAAAATAAAGTCATTTGACTATTTTTTGGATCATTATATTGATAATAAAATCCATTCCCATTGTCAATTTCTATCCAATGTCATAATAAAATATTTCATATTAAACACTATGTATCAAATAAAATACATTAACCACTAAATAAAAGTATACAAAAATAAAACTAAAAAGAAAAATTTTCATTTCAAACTAAATGCATTGAGAAATGAAATTTGAAAACATTGAACACCATGGAATTTGATTGAAATCCAAGAAAAAACCAATCTTTGAAAACATTAAAACAATGGTCGAAAACTTATAAACCATAAAAACATGTGGAATAAGTAAAAAACTATTTGATTTGAAAACCAAATGTTTTGATGTAATGTTATCGTCACATTAATTATATTCAAATCACTAAAAAAAATTTATAATCAAAATCCCATTTTAATTCTAAAATACTACTACAACATCCTCTCGAAATTACTCCAATTTTGGAATTTCATAAGAAATAATCCTAGACTATCACATTTTTAGAAATTTAAAAATATGATACTAGATTGAAATGATTATTAAATCATTTCATTAAATTTTTGTGACTTGAATATTCTAATAATTCATCAAACTATTTGTGGAATTAATATTTTCACAGACATCCATAGAAGATTCAATGTAAGGATTAAAAAATAATTATGACAATATCATTACACAAATTTTAAAAATCATTTATCTTGATCATCATAAAAAGAATCAAAACAATGTACAACCCATATCTATTTAATAAAAATCACATTTGGTGAAATCTAAAATAACATGGATAAAAAATAACTAAACTAGGGAAGAAATATGGTGGTGCATGGTTTCCAGACATATTTTTGGAATCCTCTTCCCAGAATTATACACGATCTATGATATGGATATCCCCAAACTACATGGGAACATCACAGTTTCCCAGGATATAAAAGGTAGTTTAACAACTCATGTTCTCCCCCATTTTGACCCTAAAACCATACATAGTCCAACAAAATCACGTGCATTCTAATTGGGGATCAGGAAAAAAATCCACAACAATGTTTATTAGAAAATTTTAAAATAAAATGGAATTTATAATTCAATACCCAGACATCATTTTTTTGGATGAGGCACATTAGAAGATAATGAAAAATAGACAATACACACAAATACCTATAGAGACATTACTATTGTATCCCATTTTTACTAGGACATCCCTACATAACAAGATGGATAATATGGGTAATTAGTCACTCACCATAAAACCCATGCTTACAATACTATGTTTTATGAACCATTCAAGAATCCCTCTAATTAGTACCCAACCTAGCTCTATATAAGAATCAAAGGGTATTCATTATACTCAATATATTGAAAATGAGATATTAGCATCACATGATTACATTATGAACTATTTATCACTAAATATTAACTAAAAAGATATAGGAACAATTTATGAGATATTGTAATTGTCATTTTTTACACAAGACATCAAAACATATCAATAATAAGAGAATTTGAAATTAAAAAAACATAAAAAACAAGTAATAGATCACAACACCGATCCTGCGTATTTTAAAAAAATATGCAAGACCAAGAAAAATATAAATACTATATTATATCTTAAATTGATAGAAAATAAAAATACATATAGCTATAAGGATGGAATTTGGGAAATTTACATCACAAAACATAAATAAAAATAACCACAATCAACTCATGAATATCTTTAACAATCTCCAAACCATCATCAATTTCCCACCCCCACCCAAATAGACCTATATTGGCCTCATTGAAAAAACTAAAATCTATGCAGAAACATGAAAACTACAATTTATAGTCAAGATATAAAAATTCCTATATGTTTCCACTCACTGATAATATCTAATTTATTCGTAGGGTCACTCCTATATTCATGTATCCAAATATAAATACAAATAAGTAATTAAATCTGAAGCATTTTAAAACAATTATCATTTCTAATATCAGATTACAAAATATTATATTTATTTATTATAAATGGAAACAATCTGTTTAGAAATATTTCACTAGTTCAAGACTCCTTTATATAAAATACTCCATTTATAATCCACAATAGAAGCCCACATATTGTTCTTTATAACAAAATGGGTTTTCTAAATTTTAATGAAGAAATTATCAATGGAATAAATCCAAACACAAACATGCACCAAAGAATAAAATGTTAGAAAACACATGTTAATGGAACATAATTATTGACATAAAGAAGTGATTTCCACAACAATATAGGAAGTTGTAAATGTTAAAATCGAAAAATAGATCCAAAAATGTAATTTCAACCACCAAATTAGAAACAGAATTTAAAATGAGGTCAACCTTGGTTCCCATAACATGGTTTGATTCAATAATTATGAAATTATCTCATATTCGATCCACTGTAATATGTTGATTCAAATCAAAAATCCATCCTACTAGCCAAAACAACATCATTATGATGGAACATTCCTCTTAGATGTTGTTACTATCATGACATGAGGGATACTATATTCATTTTTATAAACTACTATAATATAATAATTAACCTACCCCATCATATGTAGCTTCCTATGGGGAATAGAATAGTCATGTTTGTGATGATGTAAGACCTAGATAACATGGATGGTATTATCAATAACTATTCTAGACCAATAACACCCTCACAATAAATATCCCCATAAATAACATATATCATCAACAAAAACGGAAACATTCCCACACATAGGGAGGAAAAATCATCACTTTGTGACAACATAACGATTCAAGTGGTAAAAAATAATGGGTAAATATTGAGGGGTATACCACAATAATAAATTTAAAACCAATGTTCTAATTATGAATTTAAAAATATAATTCAAATTATAAATCACCACATTTGGAAACCATAGTGATCTGTTGAAATTGGAAAACCCCTTTAATTCGTTTTGATGAAAACATTTAAAACATGTTTTTTCTTATATGAACTAAAAAACAAGGCCAAAGGCTATCCATATCTGAAAAAACTAATTATTGTTCCATTATATAATTTACACAAGGGACAACCACAATGTCATTAGAAACTAAAATTTGAGAGTCAACAATGATTTGCATTATTAAAAACATTGATGTCAAAATCTCACATTATGACAATTTCCATATTAAAACGTTTTTTAATCATTGAAAACAAAAACTGTATTTAAATTGCACATACACTGTATAATATATTTTAAAATTCTATATAGGCATTTCAAAAACGCATACAATGTATAAAAACATCTTTATCAGACCTGAAAAACATGGAATCCAAATTAAAAGACCATTATGAAATGCCGAAAAAATAGAAACATTTTTAATTGTTTGAACGGATATAATATATATATATACACACATTAAAAAATTCTTCTTGAACCATCCCATACACATTAATTTAAAAATGAAACAATTTCCTAGAAACCACAACATTAATGAGGAGGGAATTGAGGTAAAATCCATTTGAATGAGTCAGTATCAAGGTTGATCACCAAACAATTATAGAGAATGAACCTTTATGATCTGGGAACCTAACTGCCACAAAAATAGGATTACCTAGTCCCCTAAAATATTACATTAGGGTTTTAGGTTTCATTATAGAATAAAAAATATGGGAAAGGAGATAAAATAGAATAATGGAGGAATGTGACAACAATTTATTTTGGATCTTCTTGGGATCCACTATTAAAGAGGCATGATTGAATACATGAGGTTAGAGGAAAACCTCCTTGGGTTCCAAATAGTTTAATGGAATGTGTGGGAGAAGAATTTGGTGAAGTGACTTTTAATTTAAAGGGTTATTTTTTATGAAAATAACATTTTCATTTAGTTATGTTGCTTGGTAAGGGTTGTTTAAATTATTTTAAAATATATAAACCATTTATTCACTAAAAACTACATAATCAAAAATATATCACATTATTTATAGGATGTTCTATAAAAGTTTTCATATAATGTGTAACCCATGAAAAATGTCTTTATCTCATTGAAACATTCATCCATATAATAATTCTATGGATAACACAGATGGTGTAATTAAACCATGAAAAATGAAATAATTCCCCCAAATAAAAAATAGTAGGGCTATAATACTATGTCTCAAAATTAATAAATACTAAAAATAATAAATAAAACTATAAAGATCCTTGAAATTTGGGTATCACATTTATTATCCACATATTATGAATATTATTATATTTATACACCACCATATCATAAAAATATCATTAAAATTACCTAACAGATGTAAAAAATTATTTTTATTTGTCAAATGATTACTATATTGTATTAATAATTGATAAAAGTTATCCTGTGTTGTGTTTATGGAATCCATGATTTGAATTGAAAAAATAAATATTTAGAGTGTTCAAAATGGATGAAATAAGAAACAAAGAGGCTTTAAAATATTTTTCTGTAGTGAAATGAAAGAAATTATTATTTATATTATTATATTATAATGATTTAAAACTAATTTATGTTTAAAATGATGAATTTTTTATATTTTTGACTCCTCTCAAGCATTATAGAAGAATAATCCACTATTTTGGAGTAGTATTTTTTATCAAATTATTTTTTGTGTAAAAAGACATTGATGAATAATGTTTTCAAATTTTATCTATTATTATTTTACATTCACATAACAGTATATATATGTTTTTAAAAAAAGTGGAATTATTTAACTCTAATTATGATAATAGATCCTCAATTGGAAAAAATATGAATATATACCTCATGAATACATTTGCAACTAAGACTCTAAGACATCCTTGCGGGATGATTTCATCTACATTATAAATGTTAATATAGTCTCTAATAGACTCACCATACATAGAATCATCAAAATAAATAATTTTAAAAATTGATTCATTGAATGGTGTAACATAATAATAATTTAATATTAGTATATGTGGATATTTATCTAGTGGAATTATCTAACTATCATATTTTTTTATCTTTTATAAATTTTTTATTCTCATTTTTTTTCACATTCATTTATCTCTCTATAATAAAATACATCGATTAATTAATTTATTCATATGATGATAAAAATTCTATATAGAAAACAATTTTTAATGACAATAACCTTTATCGAGATATATTTTATCAATATACAAAATTTGATACATGAATGTTCATATAGAATGTTCGAAAATATGAATAACCATATCATTATGGTGAACATGATTCCTATTAATAATCTCATGGGGTATGGGAATCCATACTCACACTTGATATTTTTTTATTATTCAATATTTTTAATATATCTCCTTGGATAAAAAAAATAATTCCCCTCACAACAAGTATATGTATTGGTGATCCTATATATTAATAAAAATTAATTTTACATTATAGAGTATTTGAATTTGAAAAGTATCTATATATGATTTTCAATCATTTATAAGAAAAAGTTATGAAAAAATCCATTAATGAAAATAAGTTATGATTGTGAGGGGAATCTGTTGTCTCGCTATAGAGGTGGGGTGGTGGGTGGATTTTAAGGTAGAGTTTGTTCATCTATTATTTCATATATTTATTTACATCAGATAATGTTATCATAATATATGGTATACAAATTATTTTTAACATATAAAATATTTATTCATTCGTACATGTCATCAATTTATTATCATTATTTGCTGTTTAATTCCATTTAAAAAAAATATGTGCAGGGTGACATTGTAAATTCCAAAGATAGGACATGACAATATATTTTCTTACCAATTTTAAGCTACTGAATATATTCCCTCATCAAATATATATGATGAAAATTAATTTTTTATTAAGAATATAAAAATATCTTCGAAAAATATATGTTTTAATTTTATTATACCAATTAAAATAATAGAATATTTTTACAATTTCTAACGAAATTTTTTACTAAACTGTTGACTGATTTTCATTAATTTTATTTCATTATCATTTACATGATCTACGTTTAATAGAACCTGGCATGGTATTGATGTGTATTTTTACATAGATTCTTTAGTATTCCTATAAAAAATTTAATATAATTATGTTGTTCATTTTTGGAACATAAAATTTTTACTATATATTAAAATTATATAGAATATTTCTTCATGTGAATAATACCTCATTATTCTATATGGTCCAGATATAGTTGTATTGATGCATGATGGTAATTTTAAAAAACAATGTTTTTGTTTCCTAAATTAAAAATTATTAAATCAACTGATTAATAAACATATTTACATGTTAATTATTAAAAATCAGAATATACCTCCAATTATTATTCCCTAAGATAGATAATAATCATATTTCATATATCTTGGTTTAGCATGTATACATAAATCATTAACTAGGGGTTTTACATTCTGATCTAATTCACTATGATGATACTTCATTGAATTGTCTAAAATTATCTATAGTCCTTCCGATTAATCATTAGTAAACATTTTTTTGACATTCACCAAGAATATATTTACTCTCTATAAGATAATTAATAGTAAATGACTATTTCATTATATTATTGATTAGTAATATTGATAATTTCTATCAAAATTTTATTCGTATTGCTTCAAAAATAAGTTCCTTGAACTGGGGAACAACATTGTAACACATATTTATATCAATCACTACATTCATTAGAGTGGTTGTTCCATTGTAAGTAATCAATATATATGTGTTTGGATCAATAGGTTGGAATTATTCATTCCCTTAAATAATAAATTATATGCCTTTACGTGTAACCTGATTAAATATTTTTAATACAACAGTGATATACCTCCCATATATTTTTCATACAGATGTAGTTAACTATGTAAAATTTGTTTTATTTAATGATTATCAATTTGTTATTCATCAGGATTGGTAACTTCAAAATGTAGATGAATAAGTTGTTCTCTGGGATTAAGAGTATCAACATCCAATGAATCCATTATCAATATAAATAGTTGAACATTTAATTTAGATTCTTTAAATAATACAGTTGAAAAATAATATGATATGTTAAAAAAATGTATAATTAAAAAACTGTTGACGTATTAATGAGTAAGAAATTTTTCTTGGATGTTTGATTTCATTTTCTACTGCTAGTATTTATAAAAATCTACACAATGTTTCCTATGGTGTAAGAATTAGTTTATATATTAGTACTACTGCAATATTATTGTGATTTCCCAATAAAATTTTCACCCATAATTGAACTGGAATCATATCCTACTGTTGTTTTGGTATATAACAGGATAATTGACCATGTTCTATTTGGGGGATATATGGTGTAAAATAATTCAATTTCCTATGATTCCATATAAAATTTCTAATCTGTATTCCCTTACATACTGAAGTCCTAATTACTAAATCCCAATTTAGAGATTTTAATAGCAATATTTTTGTAATCTATTTTGAATTGAGAAATAAAAACATGAAATATTGTATAATCCCAAAGAAGTATTTGTTTGATTATTGGAATTTATGAAATATTCATGTGAACTAGATTTCTATCCTTTTACTAGATACATGCATTTCCTCCACTCAAGAGATAGTAAATTTTTTATCATGGAACAATATTCATTAATTTCATTTTTATGGAATACATAACCATTAATTATACAATAATTATATGATAGTACATTAAATCCGTACCCCCAAGATATTCGTCGATGTTTTAATAAAATTGAATGCATATTTTTTGTAGACTACTTGAAATATAGAATTTAAAACATCTTATAAATGTTAGATTATTTGTATTTGATAACCATATTTTTTTAATTTATTGATTAACATTACAAATAATTACTTTTTGTTTCAAAACATATGAAAGAATGTCTAAATTAGTATATATATGTTAAATTCTCACATACTCTCACTATATAATGGTAATTTTTGAAAACAAATGTTCCTTAAATTCAATTACCTGCATGTCAGCAACAATGAAAATATTTTGTGGGGGAAATTCTTTTAACTTTTTATTTGTCATCAGCATATATTTTTAACCACCATCAATTTAATATTTTGTTATAATTCAACCATATGGATTGATTCCATTTATTGACCTACCTATTTGTAATATTCATCTATTGTTCAATGGGGTAGATCCATAAATATTATACAGGATAAAATATAAAAAACTCACCAATAAAGAGAACCATCATATCAATGAATGTCATAGGGGAGAACATATCCATTTAAGATAATATGAAAGATATTATATTTTCTATAGCTGGAAAAATAACTATCATTATAACATCACTACATATATAATTCCAAAATAAAAAATTTGTGTTTATTTAAAATGATTTTTTATAAATAATTGAATTGTAAATGTACATGCATTAAATCATATATCCAAACATGACAATCAGGTTATTTTATTCACTGTAATTATAAATGAGTCATTGAAAAGATATTATTTTTTAATTTATAAAACCTTTTGAGAACCTATAATCCATTCTACATGTATCAAAATATATATCTCTCATTCATAAAATTTCATTATTATCACATTGAAATAAAATTTCATCTTTCACCTTACATCATTCAAACTCTTCTAATATCCCCTTGTTTATCATGTTCATCCTAACATTAATGAAATTATTTCTTTATACATGTGAATTTAGTAATTCTAATATTACTCTACCATGTATTTTTTCTATATATATTATATCCTGAAAACGGTTGAGTTAAGAAACTAAATTAAAGTAATTTAATAAATATATCTCTTTTACCTAATAGTATTCATACGAGTTTTTAGTAACGGTTTATAAAAATGAGTGATAATATCCATTACACACACAAAAGTTTTATCAATTGTTTATTGAGATAATGTGTCACCTTATTCAAAATTCCCATCAAATGATTCCATATTATATTGGAATTAATATCTTTACAGTTAAAATTTAAAATGTCTAACAAATAAACAATCTATTGAATGTTTCAACCTAATTGAAAGTGAAGCATATTATAAAATGGGACATGCTAGCATTATATTAATTATATATCCTATAAAATGTAAATAAACCCAAATTCATTTTTAATAATATAGAATATAGATATAAATGGGAATTTTTTTTCTATCAGAATAATAAAACATTACAGGAAAAACAAAAAGTTAAATTTAGATATTTAATAAATTTATCAAAATTATAATCAAAATCATTATATGATTTTTTAGTTCCATATATAAATATTAGAAATTTAATTTAATTTCACTATATGTATAACCACTATAATAATTTATAATATCCAATCATTATTTTCCATGTATAGTGAGTGTAACATTATACAGTAAAAGGATTCACTCCATCTATAGATAGTGCATGAGGGGTTATTTGATTGTATCCAAATTGATCACATAACATAGACATTTTCACATTCTAATGAATATATACATTGTGATGAATATTCCAATATTGATTTCTTATATCTATTTTCGAAATTAATATCATTATAGTATCTTCACATATATACAAAACCACAAACCTTAGACTGATTGAAAAGTATGACATAACATTTGATGGACATTATTAAACTTTAATATGTCTAGAAACACAAAATATTGTTTAATTATATGTGTCTCGTAATCTTTGACATTCATTTATATTCATTTCTACATGAATGATTTCATTTATAAATAATTCCATTTGAACTAATCTATCATTTAGAATAACATGTTTTATGATAAATCTCATTGTATTTTTTTCATATCATTGAATTTAGAAATAGGTTAATTAAGATAGCAACACTCTAATAATTCCCAAGATTCCATTTATTCCAATTCAATGTGGTTGAAAATATGGTATATTTTGTAGAATTATCGTATAATTTCATAGTATTACAATTAACTATCTTTAGACGGAACATTAAAAATTATAATTTTTATCATCAACCGTCATTTTAATTAAATCAATACGAACATCATCACCAAATAAACATGTAATTATTTCATTGATTCAATATTCACCATCACATAATATTTTAATCATATAGAATGATACGTAGAGCATGGTGTTATCCTAATAACTCTTAAAATTCATTTCATTTCATTGATTGAGAAAATAATAACAAAATTGAAATTATTTGTCTGAAATATATTTTTGTACCTAGTAATTTGAAAAAATTACTCTATATTAACAATGAGGAAAACTTATAAACAAGATTTATGATGGTTTATATGCATGGAATTCTGTAAACATAATGATATATTCATCAGAATTCATATAATCATTTTTTTATGATTTTAATTCAGAGGAAACAATGATGGTACTTTAATGTATCAATGTTTTGTATTTATTGGAACTCAACTCATTTTTTAAAATAATGTTTTTGTTTTATAGAAATAAAAAACAACCATTATAATGATGTTATTTTCCAGAAACATGTTTCTGGACCCAATTTTTATATCGATATTCACAGGATAGATAAAATTTCATGAAGATAAATTTTTTTATCATACACTTTATCGTATTCATGTCCATCGGTATAAAAATGAAAATAATTGAATTTAAAAGTTTTTCAAGAATAATTTTTTGCGTGAAGTACATTTTTTTAATTAGTGATCGAATGTGGTTTCTGAGGTTTTCAGAATATTGAATGTTGATTTTGGAGTTAAATATTTTCATACTTTTTAAAAAAATGAGATGATACTTTTCTTATAAAGTTGTTCTCCGAAAACATTAAAACACTTTTTATAAAAGCTACGGAAGAAAACATTGAGTGGCTTGACTAATTTTATGGTTGAAAAATGATATTTCTCTCATAATTGGACTCCCATCTTAATGGGAATTACAATGTAATGAACTGATAATTAAAATTATGTAGCTGAGTCTGAGGATAAAACAAACCTTACTTAGATTTTGATTATCATATTTTTTTACATAGATTTCCATACCCCTATTTTCATACTGAGTTATTTGTACTCTAATTTTCAATATTGGAAAATCATAATGATATTATCTCACTAAAATATTCATATAGGGATTTTAGTTGTGGGATTTTTTGAATGGGAAAATCATACTATGATTTTCATACATATATTTCCATACTAATATTTTCATACTAGGATTTTAAAAAATAGATAATCAAACAGGGAAAAAATATTGTAATGATCTAAAAAGAAACAGATCATAATCAGCTGATAAATAAATAGATCTTAATCAGATGAGAAAGAAACTAATCGTAATGATATCCAAAATATATAAATAATTTATGTGGTTAAACATTAATTTCAATTTTTTATAAATCTTGGAGAAATACATAGATCTTAGAGGTATTAAAAATTTATGATCATCAATATGAGATATGTTTCGAATATTTTGAGATTTTATGAAGAAGTGAAAGTTCCCTTGTATATCGCCTTTGTTTTCTGAGTTTACTATAAATACTTCTTATGATCATTTATTCATAAAAAATATTTATATATTTGGAAAAGGAGGAGATCTTTAGAATTTGAGCAAAATTTTACTATATGATTAAAGAATAATTTTATTGAACATTTGAGAACTGTTTGAGTATTAAATATTGGTATTGAATTAATTTTATTGAATAATTTTATTGGGAAAATCAAATCTAGAATCCATAATTATCATACATTTAAAATTAGATCCCTCATCTAGCATCATTGTATTTTGTGAATCAGATCCAGAATCATCATACTCTGAAAATCATATCCAAAATCCAGGATAAATATATTGAAAAAATTAAATCTCGAATATAGCATCTTCGGGTACAGATAATAGGATCTAGAAAAATCTTACTAAGGATTCACAATGAGAAATTTTTTAGAAGATTCAACATTTTCTTTATTCTATTTTTTGGCTGAGTTTTTTTTTAAAAAATTGGTAAATATCGAGTGTAAGTATATTCATTCATATTGTTAGATAGAATTTGTATAACTATAACCTGCACAAGTTTAATTCAGTTCTTATTAATATATATAGTTCCATAAGACCCACTACTGTTGATATGTTAAGGATGCAGGTTCTATCACCTATGCCAAACATTATAAATATTCTGTACTTTTCTAACTTTTTTACTTTTTTATTCAGGGTTATTTAGTAAAATTTGATAAGAGAAAAAATTAACAGGTTTCAGTGGTCATGTTTCTAAAATATGGGAAAATTATAAATAGAAAACAACCAATTCTACCCCAACCCCTTCTCAGTTGTTATTTGATCCATTGGAACATCAATTTTTATTAGATGGGTGGTTACCTTATTGTACCCTTATCACAAATAATATCAATTCTATTAATAGTAAATGAATTCCTACATTTGATGGAATATTTATTATAGATGGAAAATGGATGATTACATATCACATATTTGATAGCCTTTAAGTTATGTATGTTGATATTATTGAGTTTACAACTATTGAAAAAGATCCTCAAATGAAGTTTGATTGTAATAGAAATGTATAATTTGATGGTAAGGATATCAATATATTCATTATTTTATTATCATTGGATTTTTATCAAAATTTGATTTGTCTCAAAATGAAAAAAGTATATGGGACCAGATGGAAAGTGTTTTCTAATGTAATACAATAGTTAGGAAGGAAAAGGTAAAAATATCTTTTATTAAGTATCATAACATTGTAATGAGATATGAATAATAAATTAATTAATAATTCACTGTAGTAAATGAATTTCTTTGAAACATCATAGAATTTAGAGATTTATTTTAAGATTGTACAATTGTAATCAAACTTATGAGAAACAATAGAGACAAGTTGGATACTGAGATTTCATCATTAGAATATAATGATGAATTATCTCATGATGAATTTCATAAAATCATTGAGTCTTATGAAATGAGGAAAATTTTAATGTTTAAAAATAAGATGAACAATGGAATTATTTTTAAAGATATAAAAAAATTGATAATTCAGGGTATTGAATTTGTTGATCCTTGTTACTTGAATGATAAATTGGATTGTATTTTTAATTAACAATTCATATCCCCCATATCGAATAATCATCGATGATGAATAATATATTTAGAGGTAATCATCTACTAAAATGACTTGATTCTAGTGGAATGGTACACTTTTCTATGAATTTCACTAAGAATGTTGTTGGAGAATATCGAAATGATTTTGATGGAGAATATGGAAAATACTTGATGGAATAAGATGAAAAAAACTATTAAAAAATAAAAGTCTTCCAACAAAATGAGAAGTTTACTGAAAGAAGTTTTATGTTGAGTAAGAAAGTTGAATCAAACTCAAGTAACATAAATTATTCAAAATGTGACAGTTTAGAAAAATTCATAAGCATCATTAAAAATGTTGAGAAAAAAATATATTCCTCAATGAGTGAAGATGGTGATGTAGAATCATATAGAGATATTCTGCTTAGAATAGAATTTGTTGCATGTATTGATCAAAACAAAACCCTTAAGAATTTAATTAGAGTTATGAATAAAGATTTTCAATATGTTATTAATGTATTAAAATATGTTATATTGTTGGATTAATAATCCATTAAGAATATTATAAGTTCTAACATTATAATTGTTTAGCATGGAATCATGATTGAAAATCATAGTAAAAATCTAGAAAATAAGGAAGAAGAAGTTAACAATTTTCAATAAAAACTTCTTTATTCTAAAAGATCCATGAGAGAGATGAATGAATACATAAACAATTATTCCAATGTAAAATATAAAACATCAAAAGTGGTTCAGAAGGCTCAATACATGAATCAGGTGAAATCTTCTCTTAACAAAAATAATGTTTCATTTGATTCTTTTATTATTTAGTGTTTTGAAAAGTATTGTTAAATATTTAGTTTAAGATAGTGGAAGAAACCTTTAAAATTTTAAAATTTTTAATCCCACTAAAATGTGTGGTTCACATCCTATGTATTTTAGATATGAAAGAAGTTACCAACCACAATAATGTTTTAATAGATAAAGATCTTATATGAATAGAAAATTGTGATTTGAAGGTTATTTCTTGTGTTGTGGAATCTATGTGAATAATGAATATAATTTTTAGCACAACATATCCTTACCCATAATAAGTTATGATAAAATTGGATGAAATAATGAATGTGTAATAGGAAACCATTCGAACATTTAGAATGTTTAAAAAGTTAATTCCAACGATATTAAAACCATTCCAAAAAGAAATCAATTTGAATGTCTGGAAGAAGTTAGTAGAAGAATTGATCAATCTAGTAATCATAATGAAATATGTATGACTCCCATTCTTGAACTAATTTCTTATGATAGAAAAGTAATGAATTTAAAATTAAAAAAACGTTGAAGGAGAATTAGTTATTGAAAAAACATTGAAATCAATTTAATGGAGAAAACAAAGTATAATTGATAGTGGTCTCTCTACAAATATGAATAATGGTAAAAAAAAATCTTAAAACATGTTGATATTCATGATGGGTGAGACGTTACCTTTTAAAATGATTGTTTCATAAAATTTATAGGAATAGGAACATATGATATTTATGAAAAAAGGATGAAATGTTGATTGGATAAAACATAACATATGTTGGGTACATAAAAAATTTGATGATAAAAAAGATTTTGTTTTTATAATTTATTTTGATCATTAAATGCATGAATGTTTGAAATTCCATTAAAATGGAAAATGAACTGGCCAGAATCTCACTTAAATAGAATAATTCAAAAACATTTGTTACTTGAGTGATGAAAATGAATACATATTGTGGCATCGAAGACATGGAAACCTTGGGTATAAAAACATGAAAAAGGAAATTTCGTTTATGTTATTCATAATTATTTTGAATGTAAAATAAGAGATCAATATATTTGTATTAATTTTTCTAATAGAATGACAAATATCCTAATTCATAATATAATTCAGATTAAATCAAACAGACAATGTTAGATTATTCATTTTTATTTAGGTCGGCCGATGATACATCGATCAACAAAATAATATTTATATTTTATTACATTTATTGATGATTTCAATAAGATGAAAAACATTATGTTTATGAAAAAGAAGTCAAATGTTCTTGAAATGTTCTTGTTCATCCAAATGGATTTTGAGAGATAATTTGGGTGTCCATAATGTATTTGAGAATAGATAAATGTACCGTTTTTACAAGGAATACTTTTTAAACTTATCTAAGAAGAGATGGTATCGGACATCATTATAATTCTAATCATACTCCACAAAAATAATTGAGTAGAAGAATGAAAGAATAGAATTTTCGTGGATATGTAGAAAATTATTTTATCATAATTAAAATTTCAAATTTCTATTTTAGATAAGATATTAATAATACTATAGAGGATCAAATTAAATTCCTATTTAGACTGGAAACTATAATGCCTCCTTAGAAAATGTTTCATCATAGAAAACCTTTTGAAAAAAATTAATCTTTTTTGACCTGTATGTTTTCTAAATAATGTCAAAATTTGGAAATTTTAGATCAGAAATCTTATGAAGGAACATTAATGGGTTATCAAGTAAATAGAAGAATATTCAATTTTTGAAATTTTTTACAAAAATTAGTGGATTCATATGATGTGAAGGTAATTTAAAATCAAATATTCTTTACCAAAGATTTTGGGAATACTGAGGAGGTTATACTGCAGAATTCCAAAAATTATATATTCCTTCCAAAAAATCATTATCAATATTTAGATAAGTCATTTGGTGATGAGTGATAAGTTAGGAATTAAACCATGAGATTTCCTACCATAAAAAAATTTGAGACAGAAAACATTATTGGATATAAAAAAGCATCTTGTTTAGACCATAAAGATGTTGATATTAGAAAATAAAACATAAATTATCTCAAAAGTTGAACTAGAGTTAGTGTCCAAATGTATTCAATATAAATAATGGGATGATTCTATAAATGAAGAAATATATACGATTTAATAAAATGAATAATTTCCCATTCTTCCATGGCTGGAAAATAAATATTTTTTTGGAATAAATTGTTTTTATAGAAAAAAAATTGAATGAGCATCGAGAAGATTCATGAAATAAAGAAATACTTGTTTTTATATTATATGAACAAGCAAAAGTGGTGGATTATATTGAATACATTTCCCAAATTTCATGATTAGAACCTATTACAACATTTCTTCCAGTAGATGCTCATTAGAATTGCAGAGATTATCAAATGGATGTAAGGCCAATTTTCTTAAATTGAGAGATTGAAGAATATTTTCACCTTGAAAAAAATTGTGTATTTCAACATTATGAGGAAGAAAATGAGGTTTTTAAATTAAAAAAGTCCCATGTATGATAAATCAAGATCAATATGCATGCCATTATAAGCTTGATTTTTTTGAAAAAGTTGAACTTTTTAAGATTAATAGTTTACCTATACTTGTATATGAATGATATTGAATATAGAAAACAAATTGTAATTATTTATGTGGTCGATATAATTTTTTCTAGGGATTGAGAATATGTTTTTCAAACATTTACAAAGGAAACGAAGATAAAAAATTGAAATGTCAATGATGAGAGAATTAACAATAATCATTGTCTTACAAGATCAAAAAAATGAGAAATAAATTTTCTAATCTAGTCAAAATATTTCCATATAATTTTTAATGATGCTTTTGATATAAAAATACAATGATTTTTCAAATCCATTTTCAGTAATAACAATGTTTAGTAAAGATGAATCTAGAATTAATGTGAATCAGAATTACTTTTATAAACTGATAGGATGTATTATTTACATTATAGCCTCAAGAGTTAATAGGTTTTATGATGGGACTTCCTGTTACAGGTATCAAAGTAATCACAAATAATAAAATATTATGGAAGAAATTCTGATTATTCTATATTTCAAAGGAACAACGTCAAATGGTTTTTATACAAAAGAAATGGTTAGATGAAATTATGTAGTTATAATAATGATGATTTAGATGGAGATTAAAATGATATAAAATCAAAATATGAAGGAACATTCTTCATGGGTGAATCTTTTGTGAGTTAGAAGAGAAAGAAACAATGTTTAGAAATATTGAGAATAATTTTATTTTATTATGGTGCAACTACTAAAGATTTTAATCAAATGTTATTGATGAGAGTTCTGTTAGAAGGCCTGAATGAGAAATTTTATAAACCATGGAATATATTTTCTAATATTCAATTACAATTAATATTTCTATATAAATTTTAAAAAATCTATATCAATGAATGTTGATTTAATGTATCACTTTACAAAAAATTGATATTTTCTACTAGAGATGATTTGTTGGATTAGATATGAAAAAAGAATTAGATTTTTCATATCATTACAAAAGAAGTTCTAGATGAATGGTTTTTTATAATTGAGGCTGAAACTTCGTTTTTATCCTCCTCTATTGTCTTCCTAATCTTCATATGGAAGAAACCCCCACCATGCTTTAGATTATTTAGAAAAGGGGGAAGAGAATGTAAGAACAATGTACATTGTGAGATGTTTTTACTTATCATTCTTTTATGAATCAGATTTTGTGCTTATATATATAATGGGGGTGAGAAAAATAATTTGTGAGAAGAAATGTCTTGAGAGATTATATTTATATTACAAAAAAATTAAATTTCTAATTAGGGATGAAATTCCTTTAAAACATTACATTATCATGTAGTGTGATATCAAGACACTCACTTTTGAGTAAGTGTTTGTCTTAATAAAAGTAAAAAAATATGGGTTGTTTACAAATTTTGAGTTGTGAAAAAGATATGAGTTGGAATAGTTATAAAATAGAATTTTCAACAAATAAAATGAGTTATATTGAAGAACCATTGTGGTTATTTTCTTTTAAAAATGGTTTGTAATTGTTTTCAACTAACTCTATTTGTAATGGAATGATTTTGATTTCCATCAAGAGGACCTAGTCCATTGTAGTGAGTCCATTTTATAGAAATATGTTTCTAGACCTAGGATTTCATATTGAGATGCACTAGACAAAGAAGATGCTAAAATGATGAATATTTTTGTGAAATAATTTATTTTATTCAACTCTATCAGCATAAAATTAATAATAATTAAATTAAAAAAGAGTTAGAGGGAGAATTTATTTTTACTATATGTCTTTATTTTCTGTAATCAATTAATTAATGAAGAATCAGGATAACTTTTAAGAAAGAACATGGATTTTGGAGTTAGAATGTTTTCACACATTATAAAAAGACCATTATATAATTTTCAAATCAAAAATTTCTCACAAATCCTCAGAACACTCATGTCAATTGGTTTTGATGAAATATATAAGTGGTTTGAATAATTTCATACTTAAAAATGTGATTTCTGTATAATGGGATTTCCATTGTATTAGGAACTACATTGTATTGTGTTTAGAATGAAAAATATGTTTTTGAGCCTGATCAAGAAAACAATATTACAAATATTTTCATACATAGATATTCATACTCTTATTTTTGTATTCATATTTTCATCCTCAAAAAATCTTATGGAGATTTTTATACTGATAATATTTTAATGTGATTTAAATATTCATATTTTTGTACTAATAAAATTGTAATGTGATTTGCATACTCATATTTTTATACAGAGATTGTCTAACATTGATTATCATTCTTGGAAAATTGTAATAAGAAATAAATAGATTCAAAAATGTAAAAAAAGAAATAGATCATACTGATCTCATAAAGAAATAAATCTTATTGATCTGAGAAATTAAAAGATAGTAATGAGATGTTAAATATATAATGAATGTAATTGGTAAATATGAATGTCAATTTTTCTTAAAAAAATTATAAATTTATGGATATTTGAAGAAGTCAACATTGTAGTTAATAAATGGAAGAGATTTTTTGGTATTTTGTAATTTGAAAAAGGAAAAGTTTCCATGTTTTCAGCCATTGTTTTCTAAGTCACCTATAAATAAAACCTTTGAACATATGTTCATCCTAAAAATTCACACATGCAAAAAAATTTAATCTTCTAGGAATATTATGTAAAAGTTAATGTCTGATTGAAGAAGAATTGTATTCATAATTTGAGAATATTATGTGTTTTTCAGACAGAGAATGAATTCATTTTATTAAATAATAGTTTTGGAAATAAATAATTTTAGAAACCAACATTATCTTACTAAAAATCATATATATGATCCAACATTATTAGATTCATATAATTAGATTCAAAATAATCATACATTAAAAGTTGGATCTAGAATCCCACATCATTGTATTTAGAAAATCTAATCTAGAGTCTAGCATCATTGTATTGATAAAATTGGATCCAGAATCCATCATCATTGTATTGATAAAATCGGATCCTGAATCTATCATCATCGGATTGATAAAATCAAATCCAAGAAAATAAAACTAATTTTTCATGCATGAGTATTTACTAAAATGAGATAAGGAATAAAATCATAAAATGTTACAGGGGGTATGTTTATAAATGTTTTGAAACGTATAAAAAGTGGAAAATTGATTCATCCCCTCATCTCAGTTGTTATTTGATACATTGGAACTTCACTTCCTCCCATTTTTGTTTCATATCGACCCTATTTTTTTGGTATTATTTGTATTTAACAAAAAACAATTTAGACCATATGAACATAAAATCTTGAAATTATATCGACTACAATAATATATATATAGTCATCATATTCAATATAAATTTTCATTTCATCAATAACATGTTAAAACATACAAATATGTACAATTATATGAATCTAATTCATTAAAATTCATATTAATAATATCAAAAATTTAAATATCATAAATGATTTTATTTTCTGTAATGTAATCATTATGGAATTTAATTAAAACCATGTTATTATCAATGATCAAATGAAATTTATCTATTTCAATAATTATATCGTTGTTAGGGTATATATAATTTTATTTCTCTATAAAAATAGATAAAAACAAATTAAATATTTTTCTTATATTTCTAGAGTGATTAAACACAAAAAATAAAATCAATTAGTGTTATAAATTTTTTACATTTAGTTAATAAATCATATTACAACCATAAACTAGAATCCCCATTGATGTATTGCTGAAATTCATATTTTCAACTCATCCTCAATGTGCATGAGACTTTGTTTCATTTATCCTTTTAATGATTTTCCTGTTTTAATTTTAATTTATCAGTACAGATAGATAGATTATATAAATTGTTTCTAATTATAACCTAAAAATTTATAAAATAGTACATAATCATTTCATTTTGTGATCATTTATTGTAAATTATATTTCATCTAAATTACGTTTTCCTAAAAAAATGAAAATATAATATTTTTTGGTGATAAGAATGTAAATCAAATTGTCATGGATTATACCAACATTATGGAGTATACTAATTTTATTTGGGAAAATGTTCCTGGTCCAATTATTGTCTACAAATTCATTTAGGTGAACAAGATATTTAAATAATAAAATAGATGACGTCATTATTAATATCAATTAAAATTTTTTCCCTACAATCCCATATTATTTGATACATTTTTTTAATTCTATAACTTCATTGTAGAGTTTTTATTAACATTACATGTGTTATTTTTTAATATAAATTTATATTTAAATATATATTATAATTAAATTTCATTAATTTAAACTATTTTGAAAAGAATCACACTAAATCATATAATATGAAAATATCTATATATATATAAATATAATTATTAATCCATTAAAAACTATTATAATTTAGATTAAATTTCATTAAATTCATATTATTTTTGTTAGTTTTTTAGATCATAATAAATATTAATTAGTTTATCTCAGCATCGGAAAAAATGGAAAAATCCATATAATCATCTCCCTAATTCATCATTTTCTAATAATCAACATTACCAGTTTAATATTCCATATGAATTTGACTATATTTATGATTGTGTGTAGTAAAGGAAAAATTAATTCATTAAAAAAATTGAAAAATATATTTTTTCAAAATCATGCTGATTATGGATTTATACACCTAAGAAAACATTCATTAACTATTGAAATCATAAAATAAACAATAATATTTTGGATATTAAAAATATTAATGTTTTTAAATATTTCTATTCTAATTTTTTTCGATTTTTTATATTTTTATTCAACTCTCATAGTTTATAATGAGAACTATTTATTTATGTTTTAATAGATAAGGTAAATTATAAAAATTATAATGGGTAAATAATTATTATATCAATTTGGATGAAATTTAGAAATGAAATTGAAATTAAATAACTATGCTAAAATATTTCCATAAAAATTTATAAAAAGTATATAGAAAAATAAGAGATTATATTTCATTAATGAAATACATTTATATATCAAATTTAAATGAAAATGTATAACATAGATTATAATTCCAAATATATTGTTTTTTAATCAAATGATAACAATAAAAAATGTTTATATTCTATTTTTGATGAACATTGTAATAATAATAATATGGACAAATTTTATTGTTTTATGTATCTACTAGTGCATCATTCCAAATATTGTTGGAAAATAGAAAAAAAAATATTTGATTGAGAAAACAAACATAGATATTATGATAATAACAAATAATACCTAATAAAATCAAAAAATTCTACTGAATGGTCCATTATAAATGAATAAAAAAATTAAGAGGAAATTTTGTGAACTTTCACAATCAAACCTAGGAATACAATAAATCATCCATCTAAACCTATCTATGACATGTTTTGAAGGTTATTGTCGATCTCCAGAAGCTAGAAATTACTACCGACCATCATCATGGAAAAAAATCAATTCTTTCACCCAATAATAAATAAATAACTGAATAATGAAAATATGAACAATGAAACAAAATAAATAAATAAAACTGAACTAAAATTCATTAATACTAGAATATGGAATGTAAAACAAAAAAAAATATAAAAACCCCAAACTAAACCTAATGAACACACAACCCGATGTTACCCCTAGAGTAGATCTCTGACACCAAGACCTACCATCACCCACGATGATCGATATTAGGCTGATTCATACACCACAATCTAGAATCTTGAGAAACTAATGGAATGTGTATTAAAAATCATTAGTAATTCTGGAAAAATATATTCCAAATACATTTTTCATATAAGTAAAAAACATCAAATTCATGTTTGAAATACAACAAATTATAATTTACATTTCAAAAAAACAACATTAAAATAAAACATGAAACATTTCCCCATTTTCCATTACTAAAAAAAGTTTTCCTTCCATTAATGAATCATTAACATTTTTAAGGGGAATGTGTTGTTATCATTTAAAAATATAAAAAATGGAATATAATGTATTATAATCATTAAAAAAATTATAATCACCTTTGAAAAAAACACATCACATTATAAATAGGTACACCATACGTGATAAAACACAAATAGAAAAATAATATGTGCAATGGAAATAAATTCACAACAATAACTTTGAATATTAATAATATCTGTGAAAAATTATTTTCAACAGGAAATTGTCTACCTAGTTCATAATGACTAATATAAAATAAAATAATGCAGGAGGCCAATCCCTAAAATCTTTACTCACATGATGGAAATAAAAATCACAATAAACACACCCAACCACCATAACTCAAGAGAGACCTAGGGGAATAGCCCCTAGAAATAAATCCAATATATCCACATAATATGGGCCACCATACAATGGATAATCTACCCAGTGCTACAATATTTTGTAGAAACATCAATCACTATTCCAATCCCTCATGTCTCATGTATAAAGGGGTGATCCAACTAATACTAATGAAGCATCCAATCACATTCAAATATAATTGAAATTCAAAAACAATCATCACATGTGTCAACCTAAGGGTCAATCTCATCCCATGGGACAAATACATCTCAACATAGCCTATAAAGAGGACCTCTTATTCTCATAGTGATCTTAAGGATTCCATGGTGATTAAATCCCTTCCCTTTAAACATAAAAAATGCAACATAATCATCCAATTGAGGGTTTCATAATAAATACATTCACCACTTTCAATAAAGTGCCAAATGGGACTCATGATCCTATCACAAAAACATCATTTTTAGAATAAAAAACCTCATTTCCAAAATGTTGGAACCCACCAATTTCCATTTCTTAACCATTAATCAAATAATTCATTTATATAACACAAACAACATTTACAAACAAAATAATGTTTTATTAAAATTCAAAATTGGCCCCAATCCATCGTCACAAGTGAAACCACATTCAGTAGTCATGCACACAATTGTTTTAAACCTAACATAAAATATAATTATCTTAAGAAACCAAAATATATAATATTTTTTACATATATAAATTTAAAAAGAGAATCCATGATTTAGACAACAAAACCCCTTGAAAAATCAATCCAGGTATTTAATCGAACACATAGTGGTAAATCATTAAAAATATTACTATTTATCTCATAACATTGTATAAAGAACCTCTTTACACACTATAAATATATTTAAAAGTTCAGAAAACAATAATTATCTTATAATGGAGGGTTTTATGGCCTGAAATTAATGATTATAAAATTAAAAGGGAAATCTCGAAAGAAACGTACCTTAACATCACACCACTTCAACAACACACACCTGAAACAAATCAATAAAGGTTACAAGAAAAAATATCTACCAAGAGTAAACCTAATCATACATAATAACTAATATATGTCCTATTAAATGTGAACCATATGTCCACATGATCATGGGAGAAGATGAAATATTGAAATAATGGTAGATAAAGGTTGAGTGAGTTGAGCAGGGGAGTTTACCTTTGAAGAATTTTCCCCAAACAAGAAAAAATAACTAGATCCACACCAATAGTGGAATAAAAATTATTTGAGGACCAATGAGAGGAAACCCTAGGGTCATATGAACTATGTGGGAGGAGTAATGGGTAAATTTGTTGTCAAAGTACCTTAAGGGTATATTAGGAAGTTCACTAAAATATATATTTTTCACGCTAACATGGTTTAAAAACCACTCACCACCATGAGGTATATACTATACAAGAGGGATCGACATCATTACTATCCCACATGGATTAACTTACTATGCAAAAACCACACGGTAGCATCATTCCCATTTCCAACCCCATCTGCACTGTAACATGGCCTGAGCCACACCATTTATGAATGGTTTCATCATCCGTACATAGAATAATATCATTCACAAAAACCATATTTCCTAAAAAAACTCACAGATAGGATAAGGAATAAACACAGGGTCAAAAAACAAACAAATAAGAAAAATTCTAGAACACATCATACCTTGAAGTCTAGAGAAAAACTGATATCCAAAAAAGAACAATAAGAAATGATAGAAATGTTAAATTGGGAGTAACAATTCTACACACCATAAATGATTTATTCCACCATAAATCCACATAATTTATAGTTTATTGATCAATAACTAAGTATTTACAAAATCCCATAATCCACCCTCTTTAAAAAATCTCAATTGTAGCAATATAAAATTTATGCTACTTGGAAAAACAAAACATCACACTGAAAGAGAAAATTGACAAACAAATTCAATGAATCCACATCATACCATGCCAAATAAAAACCTAATTCTAAACATAGGGGGCCAAAATAGACTCTCGACCATTCAATAAAATACTAGCACTAATAAAAACCAAGAATAATTATGCATGAGACATGATGTGGGTCTCTCTACTATATTAACTAACCAAAATCATCCAATAAATAGTTTAAAATTATCCAACTCAAATCTTTTTAAAAAAATAAAACAAATTATCTTCCAAATGATCTTGTCAAAAAGGATTTATAAGGAAAAAACAAAATCATTTAGACCATCCACTCTCAATAGGAGGGGACACAAACTAGAAAAAAAACCTCCCTACACCCTTGACGGTTTCATGACTGTGTGAAAAGATTCTCTATGAGATCTATGGATGGAATCCTGATGTCTGAAGAATCTACAGCAGCCTAGTCACGATCAAATGAGTGAAACTCAAATGATTCAAAAATTACCCTCACCCAATTAGGTACTTATAACTTGAAGATTCCAAACATTCCACAACATAGAATAGAAGATCAATAATTTAGAAAAGAAAAACAAACCTTCCGTGAAAATAGGAGTTCATTAAAAATTTACATCATCGTTATCATAAATTTAAAACTAAAAATACACAACCGGAATAACCAAAAAAAATAATACATGAAATTTAATGAAAAATTAAAATAAATAAATATTCAAAAGGACCCAAAATAGCACATCACATCGGCGAGTTGGCTCCATGATTCCTCTAAGTGACACCACAAAAAACCAATATAGGACACATAATAATCAATATACTGGGGATGGACATGGAGAATTTGAACTTGATTGATACTTGCGGACCAACATGACACACTGATAGCACACCATGATCGCATTCCCACAAGAGAATGATGTGGGATCTCAATGCCTTTTATTTCCATGAAAAACATAAAAAAGTTCATGTTGAGTACCCACTTCTTTATCAAAACACAGATCATTGTCCCTAAAATATAAAGGAGGGAAGACAACCTCAATAACTCCGACCATAATGACATCAAAAGGAACTTTTTACCTCACCACATCCATAGAAAAATTTAAATTGAATCATGACACATTCGACTTCAAATAAGGATGAAGCCTTTCGTCAAAACACTAAGTATTAATATAATCCTTAACAATATACTCTAGAATGTAAGGAACATTTTTCACAAAATGTTGGATGTATTCCAAAACCAATCTATTACTTTTCCTAAAATAGATCATCTTTATCCTCATTCTCCACACTGTCATATCATAGAAATAATTTTGGACAAACCAATCCCTTAAGGACACCCATGCAAGATCATCGCAAGGATTATTATGAGACTCGTACATCCTCCATTAATAGGGATAAAGATATTGAATAAAGTAATGAAGCTTCACCTTCAAAAAATCTGGATATTCAAGGAGATTTAAAACCCCTTATTTATTTCACATAAACTCTTCCACTTCATGAGAATCTATATGACCATAAAAGAGATGTGGTGTCAACATCCAAAACTAATGAACAACATCCTTATGATCATTAACTGTAAAACCTAATAACTTTGAACCACACATAGATTCATCTGTATCCATTAAATCACTATGGGGTTGTACACTGAGAACCAAGGAAATCATGAGATTTACCCAAACCAACCCATCAACAAGAGTCATCAAACTCGAAACACCAGATAAAAAATACTTCCAAATAACAAAAAGAACCGCCACACATCCATTAGTTTTAAAAACATCATAGGTTACCATATCAAACCATTATAAAAATTTGGTATTCTTGGTGGGCTGCATACAAACCAATGGTATTCTTTATAGTCACACTCATATGGAAATTCTCATTCCACCTTGGGGACACATCATCCTTGACGTACAAGGCACTCATCCAGACATCTATATATAACAATGATTTTTTTCCTCCAATGAGAATACCATGTCCTCAAAAATTCATTCAATTTAAGGATTCAAAAAACCATTAAATTCCACCAACCACCATATCAAACACCATTTTCAACTATTTATCTTAAAACAATTTTCACATGATCAAAAATTAATAACATTTTATTTACTAAAAAATACATTTTATATAATTAATACCATTTTTCTATTTCTAAACATGTTCCATTCCATAGAAAATCATTTATAAATCAACATTATAATTATGTCTTCTAATTAAAACTAAAATAATCATATTCCATGTTTTCAAATTATTACCATTTCCATTTAAAAATTATGTTTAGAAAATTCCAATGGAGTTCCCAAAAAAAATGTCATAATAATGAGTACACCTAAGTAACTCACAAAGGAATCTATTTTCGGTGGGTGACTTGAACATAATGTTGGTTGGACCATACAAATCACACCACTACCATAGAGAGTATTCTAGGACAAAGTCCATAGATTCACATGGTTTTCCAAGCCCTACGAGATCACTTGGACCACATGAAGAACTACATTTTTATGAAATAAATTCCGAAAAAATTCCCATGAAATAAAAAACCAACAAACCTAGACACCCCATGGAAATGCAAGGATAAGAACAAGCCAAGATTCGAAAAATCCATCATGTTCCCACATATCCAGTCACGACATTCCATCTTCGTCTACCTTGACATCTCCACATATTAAAAAGAACAATAAAAATAAAATTCCTCTAAAGAAGCATTATTATGATTCCATTTTATCATGAATCAACCCAGATCATCCCTGAACCCTTCCACTGATCCGAGCAAAGAGATGGATTGAAGGGAGTTCCCAAACCTCACAGGTTGTAAACTACTACCATGCATTAAAATAGTTAAAAAAAGGGACAATTTTTTTCATATTAAGAAATAAATAAATGAAAATCAGAAAGATTAAATATGGATCCAAATATAAAAAAACAAAACATAAATTTTGTTATATAAATGTATGGAATGTAAAATGAAACTACTTAGTGAAACCCAAACTAAAATAGATGACCAAACTACTCAATGGGATCATAATAGTCAAAATCAAAAACCATGACCAAACATCGCATAAGGTGATATATAAAAATTTTATAACCTAACCACACATTAAAAAAAGAGAAACTATAGGAATGAGTATTAAAACTGACTAGGCATGAGCGAAATACCTATTTCAAAATAAATTCCCCTAAAATAAATGAACATGAACATAATGTTTGAAAAAAATATATGAAGATAATGATTTCCCTAGTATCAATTTCAAATAAAAAATGACCCATTACCCTTTTTATATTACAAAACCATATTTCCTTACATCAATGAATCATTATTATTTTAATGTATAATGTGATGCTTTCATTTCAAAACAAAACCAGGGAGTAAAAAATAGTATCTTCTTTAAACCAATTTTAGAAATATTTTTAAAACCAATACTTAGCCTTCCAAAGAGGTACACTACATGTGGAAAATAATAATTTTTACATAATATGGTAATTTAAAAAACATATAAGAATAACCAAGAATCAAAATCATCATTTTGGACAACTAATTGTCAATATACATAGGTGAGCCTAAGAGATTGTGATTAATACACAACATACTCGTACATGTGACCCATACCCAAAAGAATCCATTACAGGATGAAAATCATATGTTCCTAAAACACTTTAAGCCACCCAATCCTAGGAAAAACAAATGGGTAAATACTAATGAAATAATCCCAGTATATCAAAAAACTATGGTCCACTATCCAAGGCATAATCTATCAAGTGTAGCTATAATAATCAAAAAATTCATGCACAATTCTTGGTTCCCATGTCTAACATATTAGGACATGATCCAACCAATTCAATGTATGAATCCAATCATAATAACATATTATAATTATTCAACAACATTTATCACATTATCCACCCAAAGGATTGATATCATTACTTTGAACAAATAGATCATGAAGGAGTTAATACCGGGGATCTATCATTCTCATAATGGATCGTAAGGATTACACAACAAGAAAATACCATCCCTTAAATGGAAAACAAATCAAGAGAATCATCTAATTGATGTTTTCATAAAAATATTTTCACCACATACACAAAAGAGAAAAATGGGACTCAATATCATTTAAAAAAAATTCATTTTTAGAAGAACCAACCCATCTTTCCAAAGGGTCAAAAAATTTCGTTCCATTTTAAAATAATTTATAGAATAATTCATTTAAATATCTAATAACATATTTAAAAACCAAATGCATTATTATTAAAATTTCAAACGGCACCCAATCTATTTTAACATGTGAAACCCACATTCAAAAAATAAATAGGAATTTATTTAAAACATGAAAAACATTTAACGCTTTTATGAAATATAATGTCATAATTTCACATTCCAAATATATAATTACATTGACCAATAATTCGTTATATTCCTCAAATCACATGGAAAATTCAACCGAACATTTTATCAAACACATAGCGTGCAATATTAAACAGAACAAATATATTTATCACATAACAAGGCATTATGCACCATTTTTACACCAAAAAAATATTTCAATTGTAAGAGAATAATATTTTGAATATAAGGGAGCTGTGAAATGAATGAAACCAAATATTCTCAAATCAAAAAGGTATATGTAAGGAAGACCTACCACTACTTCATGATAATTCAACAAAACTCACTTGAAACAACTCTATTAAGTTTCCAAGAACCATGATATTCCAAAAAAACCCTTATAAATAAAAATCAACATCATATGTTATTGGAAACAAGAACCCTATTTCCACTTGTCCAAGGAATATAGGAACTCATGGTGAAATGGGAGAAGAAAAAAGCTCAATATAAGGATAGGATTTGAAATTGAGAGATATACCACAAACATGATCAAATCAATAGATTCACACCATGGGAGGATGAAGGAATCTTATAGAACCAAATAGATGCTCACTACGGTTGTACGAACCATGTGGGGTGTGAAATAGGTGTATTTGGGGTTTAAATATCATAAGTTTCATTTATTATTTTAGAAAATATAGATCTTGGAAACTAACTTGGTTTTGCCACATGATTTACTGAAAATGGACCAACCATATAGTAATTACACTCCAACATAGAGTGACTGCATGTCCATCCCAAAACATTTGACATATAGTGTCCAAACCATGTGGTAGCTTTTTTCCAATTTTGAATAACTATCTCATGGTTACCCAGGCTTATCCTCACTGTTTATCAAACAATGCACCAACCATATGCATTCTGGTGTCAATACCGAATCCAATTCTCTCCAAAAACTCAATGGACGATTGAAGAATAACAACATGGTCAAAAATAAAAAACACTTCAATATATCAAACCTGTCAAACCATGAACTCAAGGGAAAATTAAGATCCAACAATGAACTAGAAAAAATCATTAAGAAGAAAAACCTTGTGTGAACCAAATCTTGAGTTAAAGGCATGGTTCTAGATAATTTATTAATGAATATAAAATAACACAATTAAAGGGTATAAATATGTCAAAATGATATAAATGGAATAAATAATGAAAGCATAATAAAATACCATGAAATGTTCATATTATCATATCTCTATTCCCACTCTAATTTGATCCATCCCTACTTTTCAGTTCACTTTCATGCTTCTACAAGTTTGGTTCTTGTAAAATTTAATAACTCCTATCCATGAATGGTGATTCTCCATCCATAGCATGGTGGCCCATTTCCATGAAAGTTTCACTATCTGAATCCTCCACACACTAGAATCTGATGATTCCAATTTCTTTTGAAAAATATTCCCTATAATTAGATTTATTATTAACTTCAAGAAATATAATTTTACAATTACTAGAGTCCATAAGGCCACCCTTCATTGGATAATTCCAACCATAGTGTCTTCTGATGCATCCCCATAACCAGTATTGTTAGTTCCCTTGCCCGATATTGATTACTAATGGTCTTCCCCCATCTGACTGTACACATCAGATTTTTTACCGTCAACTTTAGTTCTTTCCTGACCCCCATTGGGGGGTTGTGCATTGAATTTTTATAAAAAACTAGTTATATCATTCATTTTCTTGTAGGAGACTATTATTTTTTCTCTAATTTTTTTTCTCCCTCCACACCACAATGAATTTGAGGTCAATAATCACCCCCACCCCCTTAATTACCACATCATAAATGAGGAATGGAAAACCAAATAATGAAGATCATAATGTATAAGAATGGATTACAAAAAATATAAGTGATCATGAGTACATAAGGGATCATTATTATGTTAATGTTGTTATCATAATTCTAATGTCATTAATCAACAACATGGACACCAATTACATCGACATGTAATATAATTATGTTAATTTGTAGATATTATTAATAGAATTAAAAATTAAGGAAATATAAAATTTCAATCTTTTGGATTAAGGAACTATTCTTAGATAATTTCAAACATTTGAAGGAAAAGAAAAAAAATATTTTTATAAGTCTATAATAACATTTATCAAAAAAGATATTTTGATTGGATTATGTGATATATATATTTAGGCCACACAAATTATAGCATGTTCGATGTATTCCTTATATATTTAATGATCAATATAATTGAAAAATTATATTTCATATCAACTAATATCCATAATGTGTGAACAAATAAAGAATACCAATATTTCCATTGACAATCAAATCACATTCAGAATGAAAAATAATAAATAGAGGTGGTGTACAGTTCAATAAATGATAATAAATATGATACAATGATTATATTTATTAGATATAAATTTAATTTGATAATAATAATAATCTAAATAATGTAAATGTTAATAGTGAATGTAACAAAAAAGTACTGATATAAAATAGGAACACTAATTCTTCATAAAAATTGTTTTTCAAATAACATAATGTCTCTTTGAGAATATAATAAAATTTTAAGAGAAAATTAAAATAATTTTCATTAATGATGGTTATTTAAAAAACCATTGGAGTCAGATTTTAGATGATAATGAGAAGAAAATATTTATCGAAGATGGAAAATTTGTTAACGATGTAAAAGTTAAAAAACATTGAATTTTAATTTTATATGTAATTTAAAAATTACCCTTTCAATTAAAATTATAATGATTCATCTAAAATATCATAGTAGAATTAAAATTTTATGTATTATGTTCTTAATACATTATTTAATTAAATAAAACTGGCCTTTGAAAAAATTAAAATATTTATATATGAGAATATATTTCCAATAAAAATGATAAATAATATCGAATTTTTATTTTAAATTATCATTTAATGATTGAACATATAAATATGGTAAAACAATGATGGAATAATTTATTTTTATTAAATATCCATTAGATAATAATATATATTGGTATTCTAATAAATATATTTTATATTTTCATCTATTAAAATATAAGAAATCAAAAAATAAGATTTTTTAATTAAAATGATCCCTCTTTTATAAATATTTAATTTTTACCATTATAATGGTTAAAGATGACTATAATCACAAAATAAATTTAACAAATATATATGAAGGAAAAATTTATTAATATGGTAATATATTCCCCAAATAAAATGATAATGGTTCATAATCCAAAATATGTCTCAACGATGTGGAAAATAGTAGGAAACGTCATTACCTAAAATTTCAACATAGTTGATCATGATTTAACATCCTAAATAATATTAATAAATTTTGTGTTCAATCATTGTTGAACTACATTCCTTGTTATAAAAACTTATATATATTTTCATTACCCATTTATAAAAAATTAACAAAAAAATAATCACTCGTTGTAAACTGTTATGTTTTATCAAGCATGTTTGATCATATAAATTTTTGTTCTTATGCATAGTTTATATTTCTACCATCTGAATAATTATATTAATCTTATTAATATCGTGTAATTTCTTTAAATACACACACACACATCTATATATATCATGTTATAATATGATCAAATATTAAATACGTCGACTCAAAAAGAGGTAGTCTGCACGTACAGATGAGCTATATTTCAATTTTCCATTAGAAGGATTAGTTTATGGAAAAGGATAATAAATATAAATAATCAAATTATAGAAACACTATAATACTATTATTTATATATGATTACATAAACTGATTATTTATAGGTGGTATAATTATAAATAAACACGAAATGTTCCAATTAAGCCGATTATATATTTATTGTGGATCCTCCTTTAGTTCATTAAATTATGTCAATTTTGATAGTATTTTGAGATGACAAGAACCATTGGAATGTTTCATAATATGTTAGGGAGATATTTTTTAATGTTTTTTGTCAATCTATGTTTCTCTATGAGGATTGATGAATATAACTCATGTTATTTTATAAAATGATGAAAAAAATATACACGGAATTTCATAAAATACATAGAAAAACCATTTTAGGTCTTATTGTATGAAATTGGAAAAAATTTGAAATATATTTGTCCATACCCGTACCTCGGGGCTCATGTCGCAAATACCCGAAGCCCACCTTCCATAGGTTAGGGGCTGGCGACTAGCACCAATGGTATAATTCTCTAAATCTAGGAAGGAATTTCCTTTTATGAACTGTATACGGGCATAAATAGATAAAAATAACAAGGTAAACTGTATAAGAAAAGAGTGCTAAAATGTAAAAGGGGTGGAAATACAAGGCCAACTGTAATGTACAAGGAACTGGAAGTACAAAGTACAACTGATGAAAGGAAAAACAGCTGATAGGTTTTCCTCTGGAATTACCACTCGATGTGTAGGTGCAGATTGCCTCCTCAGTATTACATGACCGTCAGTCTCCTCTATGTACCGACTCATAGTATGGTCTAACTCCAGGTACCGTCTAGTCTTGATACTCTCAGCCTTTATCAGTGTTGTATGTCATCTGCATTCAACACAATGAGGTGCAAGCATAGCCCATGCCGGGGTGAGTACAACGATACTCAGTAGAGACCCTGAGACCCTTAAGGTCTCACAAAATCCAACAAATAAAACCACAATATATGAAATCAACAGAAAACCCCACAATGTTATAGGCCCATAAATATACCTATGTTATCAATTAATCCACATCAATCATGAGGTAAACACAAATGTTACTGACTCGGCTCACATAGGTATACAACATATGTAGAGAGAGAGAGAGAGGGATGATTAGATTTATCCATTGAATCTTCTTATCTGTCGAACCCATGCAGGATCTGGGTATTGTAATCAGAGATGTCGAACCCACTTAGGATCCTGGAAAAGTTTTCAGAGCTATAGAACCCACATTGGATCCTGTAAGAGTAGTCAGAGATTTTGAACCCATGTAGGATTCTGGAATAGCAGTCAGAGATGTCGAAACCACGTAATATCAAGGAATAGTATTCAGAGCTGTTCAACCCACGTAGGATCCTGAAACAATATTCGGAGCTATTGAACCCATTTAGGATCCTAGAATATTAATCAGAAAGAATCCAACCATAGGGTTCCCGCACAAATCACGCTTGATTCCGGGAGGGTACGCCCCTCAAGCCAAGTTTCGATACGTCAACTGCCATTAAGTCCTATGACGATGTATCCCAAAGGTCCACCACTCCAAAGGGGTCACATTGCATCTGATGAATCATCAATCAGATGCCAAGTCTGTGAGATATTAGACTTTTTGTCAAGGGGGCCTGGTTGGATTCATGCTCAATCTAACATGGTCGTAACCCAAGTATAACCAAAACTCCAATGAGGCATATACAAAGGGACTGTCACACTCCAGGAATACCAGCACTGTTGAATGTTCTTCAAACAGACGTATGTGGCCAAAGATATGGCCAAAAGAAAGTAAAGGGTAGTTAGTAGGCTTGGGTGTAGTCCGACGCGGTCAGACCCACCCGACCCCGACGTAGTCTGGGATGACCCAGTTCGTGTTCGGGCCGACCTGACCCGTTGGGTTCGGCCCGGCCCACTGGGCCCGGCCCAGCCGGCTACGAGGGCCACGAGTAGCACGAGGGCGTGTACTGGTCACAAGGGCATGGACCTGTCGTGGGTCGGTGTAAAGGTGGTTCATCCTAGAGGCACTGCGAGTGTAACACCCGAGATTTTTATGAGTAATATTTTGTTTTTATATATCATCAAAAGAATCTTTCACTACACACTAGCTTGGATTACTTTACATGCAATCGCGACCTTCCTCGATAGCTTGCGTTGTACGCAATACCGAGTTTCACTAAACGACGATATGCTATTAAAATATTATTAAAACTAGCCGTTATGAATAGTAATAACCACTTTTTGAAATTTTATAATTTTTTTTTTCAAAATGGACTTCATTTTTTGATTCGGAGTATCGAAATTAGCCTATGATGAAATTTTGGTATTTTTCTGAAAACTTTCAATTTTTGATGAATAGTGAAACCACTAAGTGGTAGTTAAAAACTGAATTTTTCATAAAACTTAATTTTACCGCTTATGTGAGTGGAATTTCGAAACTCTGAGAGACACGGTTAATATCAAGGACTAAAATATGGTTCAATGAGATGAAAATAATTTTTGGTGAATAGTAACTTTTTACTTTTTTTACCACGGTAAAAAGTAAATAGGGTAAGTAAGGGTAAAGATGATATTATTATTACCCTAACACATGTCCTAATTCTATTTGATAAGTGTAATTCGACCAAAAACAAACTTAGGAATAAAATATGACCATTTAGCCCCACATGGATTAGATTAGGACATTTATTATTAATTTATTTAAAGAAGGGTTAAAATAGTTAAAATCAATGTTTAATAAGTAAATAATTTTTAATATGGGGTTATAAATAAGATATATTCGACTATAAATATTTATTAGAAATATAAAAAGATTTCCTACATAATGGTATTTTATTTGTAAATTTTAGATATTAAATAATTTAATTTATATTTGACACAATGATGATGCAGTAATTATCTTATTAATGAAATATTAACATAATTGATGTTATAAATGCCCAAATAAATGTAATTTGAGACTTTTTATGAATCCCCCTAATTTTATAGGTTACTATGATATATTAGTGTTGATTTAATCAACTTGTTTTGAACATATAACACTGTTATGACTTTCACAAAAATCATATATCAAATAGTGTCAAAATTGACACAAAATAGTTTTTAAATCAAATATATTATTATTAATTGTTATTTTATTCCTAAAAATCTAAGGTTCGGAAAAATGACTTATATAAGGATATATATATTAATAATAAACAATTTGGGGTTCTTTTGGAATGTTATAGTAAGTGTATTAACCATATAGTGAAAGAAAACAAAAAGACACGGTAAAAGATAAATTATTTAACTTAGAGTTAAATCTAATTGATAAGGTTAAAATAATAACCTAAACTTGTCTAAATCCTATTGGTTGATAGTATTTAGACCCATCCCCACTTTATCTTCGAAATAAGACCCTTTGGAACCATTATAAACCGATTTTGACTTTAATATAAAATAATATTTTGAGATATTCCTAAGGTGCCCCTCTCCTCCCTTATAAAAGGGCACCTCCTCCCCCTCCTCCTCACACCAATTTGAGCACTCAAGATCGGCCAACCCCTGCCATGTTCTCCTCTCCACTTCCCTATAATAATTCTAGAGGTCCTGGTCTTCTTCAAAGACCAATATTAGTTCCCTAAGTGGAGGATTCAAAGAGGCGTTTCAAAGAAGAGGTAATATCCATTACCGATCTTTTCAATTTCATTCTTCTTCAACTTCTTCTTTTTTAGTTGTTTCATGATAATGTAATAACATAAGTATTACTTACATACTGATATGTTATTATAAATATGAAACAACCCTAATTCAACTTCTATCCATCCTACGAAAAAATGAAATCACCGCGCGTGCGTACGTACGGAATACCGTCTCCACGTCGTGGTGTAATCTATTTTCCACCATCACCTTACTAGGATGGGTATAATGGTGTAATGAGTAACTATATATGATTATTTTAAATTGATATTGATACTGAAATAGTATAAATACACTTAAATATAATTCCACGATCATGGGAACAATATCATCGCTCGTGCGTACGTACGGAATACCGTCTCCACGATGTGATGTGACTCGTTCTACATGATCATCTTTACATAGTAATTATATAAATGAATTGAATGAATAAATATGATATATGTTACACTAATACCATTATGGATATAAGTTATCTATAACCTTAAAAGAAGAATAAGAATTTATTCGGCAAAAATACGCATAAGAACAAAAGGCAATAAAGGCCCGAGTAACAAGTAACAATGAAATATTACTAATAAGAAGCTTATAATATGACCATATATGATATCATATCAATATGTATGATTCTGGAATAAGTCAATAACATTATTTAAACCATTATACAGGAGCTTCGGACACGTACAAAGAAAATCGGACCTAAGGTAAGGGAAAATATCACAATCTCACTTTTATCCGAGATTGTTTTTACTTTGGTATTTACTGGGGTGTATTTTATCATCCACATCCATGTTCCCTCAATATGTAATATTATTTCCATCCTTCTACAATAGTTTATATCCAATTTTACCCTTCGGTAAGTTTTTTTGTAAAAGATATGAAATTAATCTTTTGTCGTTTTTCGTACGAGGTACTTTTTGACTTTTCTGACAAAAGTACGAAGAATGTTTTATTTAACTTATACGGCAAGAATGGATTTTTAAAACATTATTTCCAAGAATATTCCTTTATAAGTTTTCAAGTTTATTTTTAATTAGCATCTTTTAGTTTATAATTATATGACATGTTAAGAAAAGAAAAGTGTTTTTGAAGAAGAAAGGATATTTTCCTCAAGAATGGAGTTCAAGTGTTTTATCAAAATTATTTTCCATCTAAGATAATAAAGGGTTCTGTTTTAACCCTATTATTAGATTGATTTGATTATGTTGTGAGGGAATTATTTTTTATGAAGTCATTTACCTTATATGATTTTTTTTATGATGTCGTGATGTTTCAAGAATCCCATTTTTGTTACATGTGTTATGCGATGATGTATGATTTATGATTATGTGGCACACATAAGAAAAGAATTCATTATAAGATGGGTGGGACCTATATCTCCCTCCAATGCATTCGGTAAATATTTTATATCTCATGAGATAGACATGGCTGGAACGGTAGGTTATACCGGTTCAGTGAAACAGGACTGGAACGATGGTGACTCGGTTCAGAAAGGGACTTTTTCCACTAAGATAGTCTTGGCAATGAGTCATGACTAACCAGAAATGATTTTCCATGATTATGTGTGCATTCCACAATGTTTCAAGTTTCATGTTATGGTTATGGGGATCTCATTTTCACATCTATGATTTATTCCATGTTATGATATTATGATCTCTTTTGGAGGTTATGATTTTCAAAAAGATATGATATGATTTTTATTTCCTTTATTTTCCCTTGCTGAGCATTTGAGCTCACCCTTTTTGTATGTTTTCTTTTCCCCAGGTCAGGAAGATGGATATTAAGTAGAATATTCTAAAAGGGACCCTAGATATGATGAAATAAATGGGAGACACTGTAGAAGATTTATGAACCAGTTGTTTATGTTTCCCAGTTTCTAAAGACACTATACCTATACGGTCCTTTGTGGTTTTGTCATATGTTGTAATAAGTGTGCTTCAATTTTGAAGTATTAACAATGTATGTAAAGTATGGGTCGTTATAGTTGGTATCAGAGGAAAGGTATAGTGAACCTTTGGAAACTAGGATTTGAAAGCCTTAGTAAGAACCCTTAGGATAAGTCTAAGGATAGAACACAATCTTAGTGTTTTAGAAATGGCCATGAATACCCTAGGATAAGACCATAAGTGTGAAATTTTATCCTTGATTATGTGGTTTTCCTATTATAATTAGTGTTCCTCACACTATTCTTCTTGGTTTTAGTCAATGGCTGGAACCCGAAGGAAATGTGTTAATGCGGAATGCGATGGGCAATGCAATGATTGTACCCCTGAGCAACCAAACGATATGGGAGCTGGAATGAAAAATCTTGTAGCCTTGCTCACACAACTTTCTCAAGCTATGAATCGTGCAGGAATTCCAAACGAGCAAAGGAAAGAGAAACATTTTGTTGAATCCTTCATGAGGCAGCGTCCACCTTCTTTCAGCGGGTCTACTGATCCATTAGTTGCTGAACAATGGATTAGTACTACTGAAAAGATATTTTCAGTTCTTCAATGTTCTAAATATGATAAAGTCATCCTAGCAGTGTATCGTTTGGAAGGAGATACTGATCAATGGTTGAATCTTATTAAGAATACGACGCAAAGGGATGAAATTGAGTCTATCAAATGGGACGAGTTCAAGAACTTATTTTTCAATAAGTATTTCCCTCGTATTCTCCGAACAAAGATGGAGAAAGAGTTTCTTGAACTGAAGCAAAGGGATGATGAATCTGTTGGTACCTATGAAGCAAATTTTACAAGACTTGCAAGGTACGCTTCTGGTATTATTATCCAACCTGAGAGTAAGATCGATCGATTCTTTAGTGGCTTAAAACCAAGTCTTCAAAGGGCGTTAGCCATAAGAGACTTCAATAGCTACGAGGAAATCGTTCGATGTGCTCTCAAAGGCGAGATGGAGATTGGAGTAACCCATCAGTCACATGGGTTTGATAAGAAGAGGAAGATGGAATTCAAAGGAAAATCTAATGAGCACATTGGAAAAAAGATGAGCTTTCCCTTATGCTCAAAGTGTGGAAAGAAACATGGAGGGAGTTGTCTTAAAGGGACAAGTAAATGATTCAAATGTTTATAGGAAGGTCATCGGGCATTTGAATGCTGCGATAATGGGAAGAAGATGTCTAATGATGCAAACAAAAGAAGGGACACACAGAATGAACATACTACACTTCAATGTTTCAAGTGCAATGAGATGGGGCATTATGCCAATCAATGCCCAAATCCAAGGGTTGATGATGATGGTCGACGTCAACAAAATCATAAGGCTAAAGACAAAGGAAAGTCACTTGCAATTTCTATCAGCGATGTGGAGTACGATAACGATGTGGTGAAAGGTACACTTACCATCCACTCTAATATAGAAAATGTTTTATTTGATTCTGGGTCCACCCACTCTTTTATTTCTGAAAAATATTCTAAGGGTATCATCGTATTACCTCAACAATTAGATGTTGAGTTAGCTGTGACAACACCTAATGGCACAACAGTCGCATCAAAAGTTTATAATTCTTCTCCAATTGACGTTTGTGGGAAAGTGCTTCCTGCAAATCTTGTGATCCTTCCTTTAGTGGAATTCGATGTGATTCATATCATGGATTGGATTTCTTTATAAAGAGCTCATATCAATTGCCAAATAAGGGAAGTCACATTTCATATTCCAGATCAATCTATGATCGTCTATCAATGCAAGGATGAACATAACCATCCAGTAGAAATTTCTTCCATTTTATGGTTATTGATTCCACTAAATGAAGATAATTTATCTCAAATGGTTGGTGAGAAACTCACGATTAAGAATATTCCCATCGTACGGGAGTTTGATGATGTCTTTCCGGAGGAATTATCGGGTCTTCCACCAAATCGTGAAGTTAAGTTTTCAATAGAACTCGTACCGGGTGCTTTGCCTATTTCAAAGACACCTTATAGAATGGCCCCAATTGAGTTGCAGGAATTGAAGAAGCAACTCCAAGAGAATCTTGATAAGGTATTCATACGCCCTAGTGCGTTACCTTGGGGAGCACTTGTTCTATTTGTTAAGAAGAATGATGGATCAATGAGACTCTGCATTGATTATCGAGAACTTAACAAGATCACTATCCAGAACAAATATCCTCTCCCACGCATTGATGACTTATTTGACCAACTACGCAGAGCTCAATACTTTTCCAAGATTGATCTTCATTCAGGGTATCATCAACTAAGGGTCAAAGGGGAGGATATACCAAAGACGGCTTTCCGTACAAGGTATGTACACTATGAATTTATAGTGATGCCATTTGGTCTTACTAATGCCCCTGCGTTCTTCATGGATCTAATGAATAGAGTCTTTAGAGACTATCTTGATCAATTTGTGGTAGTCTTTATAGACGATATTCTTGTCTATTCAAAGAGCAAGGAAGAGCATGAAGATCACTTGATAATTATATTGAAGACCCAGAGAAAGGAGAAGCTTTATGCCAAATTTACCAAGTGTGAATTTTGGCTTCAAAAAGTTTCATTTTTTGGTCACATAATCTCAAAAGAGGGGATATATGTGGATCCAGCAAAAACAGAGGTTATCGAAAGATGGTCGAGACCAACAAAAGTAACTTAGATCCGAAGTTTTCTTGGTTGGGCTGGATATTATCGACGTTTTGTGAATGATTTTTCACGATTATCTAATCCACTCACCAAGTTGACTCGGAAAGGAGTTATGTTTGTCTGGACGGAAGAATGTGAAGAGAATTTCAAGGAGTTGAAAAGAAGGTTATCCAGTGCACTTGTTCTCACACTGCCTTGTAGTGGAGAAAGGTTTCTGATCTATAGTGATGCATCCAAGAAGGGATTAGGGTGTGTTCTTATGAAAAATGATATGGTGATAGCTTATGCCTCACGACAGTTGAAAATCCATGAGCAAAATTACCCAACACATGATTTGGAGTTAGCTGCGGTAATCTTTGCATTAAATATTTGGAGGCATTACCTTTATGGTAAAAGGTGTGATATTTATACTGATCATAAAAGTTTAAAGTATATTTTCACACAAAAGGAGTTGAATATGCGTCAAAGAAGATGGTTGGAGCTGATTAAGGATTATGACTGCTCAATCCATTACCCCCCTGGGAAAGCAAACAAGGTGGAAGATGCATTAAGTCGACAAGAACATGCTAGTTTATCCATGATGAGGATCAAAAAAATCCAAAATTTATGGATTTAAAAAGGATGGATCTTGGAATTATAATGGAAGGGGAAAAATATTATCTTTCTCAAATGAATGTTCAACCATCTATACATGTGAAGATTAAAGAGGCACAGAAATAAGATGTAGAGTTACAAAAGAAGGTGATAAATGTTCCTGAATTCAACCTTGATTATGATGGGATAATAAAGTTTAGGAATCGGTTTTGTGTTCCTCCCATCCCCGAATTAAAGAAGGATCTACTGGATGAGGCTCATAGTTCTTCATTCACTATTCTTCCTGGAAGCACGAAGATGTATAGGGACCTGAAAGAGTACTTCTGGTGGGATGGCATGAAAAGAGATGTTGCTGAATATGTCTCTCGATGCTTGGTTTGTCAACAAGTTAAAGCTGAGAGACAGAAGTCTAAGGGGATGTTACAACCATTACCCATACCCGAATGGAAATGGGAAAACATCACTATGGACTTTGTCACAGGACTTCCTAAAACATCCAAAGGCAATAATGCTATCTGGGTCATAGTTGATCGTCTTGCAATGTCTGCACACATCATTGCTATTAGAGAGGATTTCTCTCTAGATCAGCTTGCCAGGATATATGTAAAGGAAGTGGTAAGATTGTATGGAGTACCACTTTCTATTATATCTGATCAGGATCCGAGATTTACCTCGATGTTCTGGCGAAGTCTTCAGCATACTCTGGATACAGAGTTGAGTTTCAGCACTGCTTATCATCCTCAGACAGACGGTCAGTCTGAGAGAACAATTCAAACCCTAGAAGATATGTTGAGAGCTTGCTCCATGGATTTCAAAGGAGGTTGGGATCAACACCTACCTTTTGTGGAATTTTCATATAATAATAGCTTTCACTCCAGTATTCAGATGGCTCCTTATGAAGCTCTCTATGTAAAGAAATGCAGGACTCCAACTTGCTGGGATGAAGATGGGGAAAGAAAGCTATTAGGACCTGATCTCGTTGATGAAATGGCAGAAAAGGTCAGATCTATTCAACAACACATAAGAGCAGCTCAGAGTCGACAGAAAAGTTATGCCGACAACCGAAGAAAAGACCTAGAATTTGAAGTGGGTGATAATGTGTTCTTACGAATATCTCCCTGGAAGAGGGTCATGAGAATTGGAAAGAAGGGGAAGTTGAGCCCTAGATATATCGGTCCTTTCGAAATACTGTATCGTGTTGGGAAGGTAGCTTACCGATTGGCGCTTCCACCGAATCTCTCTCAAGTTCACGATGTGTTCCATGTATCCCTCCTGAGAAAGTACATACCTGATCCTTCACATGTACTCAACACATAAGTTGTACCGCTGGTGAAAGATCTTTCTTATGAAGAACAACCGATAGAGATTCTGGATCGTAGCGAAAAATTCCTACGAAACAAGACCACTCGATTGGTGAAAGTTTTATGGAGGAACCACCAATTAGAATAAGCTAAATGGGAGCTTGAGTATATGATGAGGGAGAAGTATCCTCATCTGTTTGTTACAAAGTGACGAATTTCGAGGGCGAAATTCTTTTGAAGGGGGGTAGAATGTAACACCCGAGATTTTTATGTGTAATATTACGTTTTTATATATCATCAAATGAATCTTTCACTACACAATAGCTTGGATTACTCTACACGCAATCACGACCTTCCTCTATAGCTTGCATTGTACGCAATACCAAGTTTCACTAAACGACGATATGCTATTAAAATATTATTAAAACTAGCCGTTATGAATAGTTATAACCACTTTTTTAAATTTTATAAATTTTATTTTTCAAAATGGACTTCATTTTTGGATTCGAAGTATCGAAATTAGCCTACGGTGAAAATTTGGTATTTTTCTAAAAACATTCAATTTTTGATGAATAGTGAAACCACTAAGTGGTAGTTAAAAAACTGAATTTTTCATAAAACACAATTTTACCGCTTCTGTGAGTGTAATTTCGAAAATCCAAGAGACACGGTTAATATCAAGGACTAAAATATGGTTTAATGAGATAAAAATAATTTTTCGTGAATAGTAACTTTTTACTTTTTTTACCACGGTAAAAAGTAAATAGGGTATGTAAGGGTAAAGATGATATTATTATTACCTTAACACATGTCATAATTCTATTTGATAAGTGTAATTCGACAAAAAACGAACTTAGGAATAAAATATGACCATTTAGCCCCACTTGGATTAGATTAGGACATTTATTATTAATTTATTTAAAGAAGGGTTAAAATAGTTAAAATCAATGTTTAATAAGTAAATAATTTTTAATATGGGGTTATACATAAGATAAATTCGACTATAAATATTCATTAGAAATCTAAAAAGATTTCCTACATAATGGTATTTTATTTGTAATTTTTAGACGTTAAATAATTTAATTTATTTTTGACACAATGATGATGCAGTAATTATCTTATTAATAAAATATTAACATAATTGATGTTATAAATGCCCAAATAAATGTAATTTGAGACTTTTTATGAATCCCACTAATTTTATAGGTTACTATGATATATTATTGTTTATTTAATCAACTTGGTTCTAACATATAACTCTTTTATGACTTTCACAAAAATCATATATCAAATAGTGTCAAAATTGACACAAAATAGTTTTTAAATCAAATATTATATTATTAATTGTTATTTTATTCCTAAAAATCTAAGGTTCGGAAAAATGACTTATATAAGGATATATATATTAATAATAAACAATTTGGGGTTAATTTGGCATGTTATAGTAAGTGTATTAACCATATAGTGAAAGAAAACAAAAAGACACGGT
The DNA here is from genome assembly GCA_963277665.1 of Viscum album. Classification (NCBI taxonomy): domain Eukaryota; kingdom Viridiplantae; phylum Streptophyta; class Magnoliopsida; order Santalales; family Viscaceae; genus Viscum; species Viscum album. The sequence goes on from OY728137.1 coordinate 1,201,410,167, forward strand.
AAAAGTTAAATTATTTAACTTAGAGTTAAATCTAATTGATAAGGTTAAAATAATAACCTAAACTTGTATAAATCCTATTGGTTGATATTATTGCGACCCATTCCCACTTTAGCTTCGAAATAAGACCCTTTGGAACCATTATAAACTGATTTTGACTTTAATATAAAATAATATTTTGAGATATTCCTAAGGTGCCCCTCTCCTCCCTTATAAAAGGGCACCTCCTCTCCCACCTCCTCACACCAATTTGAGCACTCAAGATCGGCCAAACCCTGCCATTTTTTCCTCCCCACTTCCCTAGAATAATCCTATAGGTCCTGGTATTCTTCAAATACCAATCTTTGTTCCCTAAGTGGAGGATTCAAAGAGGCGTTTCAAAGAAGAGGTAATATCCATTACCGATCTTTTCAATTTCTTTCTTCATCAACTTCTTTTTTTAGTTGTTTCATGATAAAGTAATAACATCAGTATTACTTACATACTGATATGTTATTATAAATATGAAACAACCCTAATTCACCTTCTATCCATCCTACTGAAAAATGAAATCACCGCGCGTGCGTACGTACGGAATACCGTCTCCACGCCGTGCTGTAATCTATTTTCCACCATCACCTTACAAGGATGGGTAAAATGGTGTAATGAGTAACTATATATGATTATTATAAAGTGATATTGATACTGAAATATTATAAATACACTTAAATACAATTCCATGATCATGGGAACAATATCATCGCTCGTGCGTACGTACGGAATACCGTCTCCACGATGTGATGTGACTCGTTCTACATGATCATCATTAAATAGTAATTATATAAATTAATTGAATGAATAAATATGATATATGTTACACTAATACCATTATGGATATAAGGTATCTATAACCTTAAAAGAAAAATAAGAATTTATTCGGCAAAACACGCATAAGAACAAAAGGCAATAAAGACCCGAGTAACAAGTGACAATGAAATATTACTAATAAGAAGATAATAATATGACCATATATGATATCATATCAATATGTATGATTCTGGAATAAGTAAATAACATTATTTAAACCATTATACAGGAGCTTCGGACACGTACAAACCAAATCAGACCTAAGGTAAGGGAAAATATCACAATCCCACTTTTATCCGAGATTGTTTTTACTTTGGTAATTACTGGGGTGTATTTTATCATCCACTTCCATTTTCCCTCAATATGTAATATTATTTCCATCCTTCTATAATAGTTTATATCCAATTTTACCCTTCGGTAAGTTTTTTTGTATAAGATATGAAAGGCTTTTGTCGTTTTTCGTACGAGGTACTTTTTGACTTTTCCGACAAAAGTACGAAGAATGTTTTATTTAACTTATACGACAAGAATGGATTTTTAAAACATTATTTCCAAGAATATTCCTTTATAAGTTTTCAAGTTTATTTTTAATCAACTTATTTTAGTTTATAATTATATGACATGTTAAGAAAAGAAAAGTGTTTTTGAAGAAGAAAGGATATTTTCCTCAAGAATGGAGTTCAAGTGTTTTATCAAAATTATTTTCCATCTAAGATAATAAAGGGTTCTGTTTTATCCCTATTATTACATTGATTTGATTATGTTGTGAGGGAATTATTTTTTATGAAGTCATTTACCTTATATGATTTGTTTTATGATGTCATGATGTTTCAAGAATCCCATTTTTGTTACATGTGTTATGCGATGATGTATGATTTATGATTATGTGGCACACATAAGAAAGGATTCATTATAAGATGGGTGGGACCTATATCTCCCTCCAATGCATTGGGTAAAGATTTTATATCTCATGAGACAGACATGGCTGGAACGGTAGGTTATACCGGTTCAGTGAAACAGGACTGGAACGAGGGTGACTTAGTTCAGAAAGGGACATTGTCCACTAAGATAGTCTTGGAAATGAGTCATGACTAACAAGAAATGATTTTCCATGATTATGTGTGCATGCCACAAAGTTTCAAGTTTCATGTTATGATTATGGGGATCCCATTTTCACTTCTATGATTTATTCCATGTTAAGATATTATGATCTCTTTTGCAGGTTATGATTTTCAAAAAGATATGATATGATTTTTATTTCCATTATTTTCCCTTGCTGAGCATTTGAGATCACCCTTTTTGTATGTTTTCTTTTCCCCAGGTCATGAAGATGGATATTAAGTAGAATATTCTAAAAGGGACCCTAGATATGATGAAATAAATGGGAGACACTATAGAAGATTTATGAACCAGTTGTTTATGTTTCCCAGTTTCTAAAGAAACTATACCTATACAGTCCTTTGTGGTTTTGTCATATGTTGTAATAAGTGTTCTTCAATTTTGAAGTATTAACAATGTATTTAAAGTATGGGTCGTTATAGCGAGGGGTGCAGGAAGCCAGTGAGGCAAGGCCCGTGTTGTGTGCGGCTCGGCATCTCGGCCCGAGAGGCTGTGGCTGGTTCGGCTAGTGCCACAAGGGGAGTGGCTCAGATGGTACGAACCATACGGCTGAGGCCAGTTCGGCCAGTGATGGCGTGAGCCGCATGGGGCATGCGGAGCACACTGAGTCCAGGCATCGGGGTGACTCGGTCTGGTGGGACCGACATTGTTCGGTCAGGGCACCGTGAGGGGGGCCACAGGCCAGCGTTGTTCAGGCTAGCGGGACAGGCACAGTTCAGCAGTAGCGAGGTGGGCAGGTGGCCGGGAGGGCACCGTGGTTCGACCAGGGGTGTTAGAGCTGATTCGGCTGGTGGATGGGGTGTCCCAGAACGGTTCGGTCGGTGGCCGGCGCGGCCGGTGGGTGGTGGAAGTTGTAAAGTCTGCGGGTAGCATGGTCATTGCCTACATCGCATTCATCGTCTCTTCACCTCATCACCATGTCGAAGAACATAAAAAACTAGAACAATGTAGGAGTCGGGCCATGTTGGTTTGTCCCACACCCTTTTCATTTATGGTGGTAGCAGGTGGACCAATTCATTCATGAATTACAAATAATTAACAAGAAAATATGATAGAAGAAGAAAAGTCTATCAGCACACGAAATATTCCCACCAAAACAATTCATAGCCCATAAGGAAAATCATCCACAATAATTGTTTGTCATATAAGGGAAAAATTAATGGAAAAAATATCATATTCAAATAAAAACCCTACTTGTTCGTTGTTCACTAACATAGTCACGAAAAAGAAGACAGAATTTTCGTCGTTCATCGCATCCGCCACACTCTTCCAATACTGAGCTCGTGCGTTGGTTCATTAACGACATTGAGGATGGAAGGTCAGTCATCACCAACGTCCCACGTCCTTAGTATTATGAGGATGATGGTTGAAGGATATCATTCTTTGTAGTCAAGGCATCCTTCGTCAGAATTCTTCTTCAGAATCATTCTTCATCAGGAGCATTCACACATGCTCTCTCTCTTCTACCAAATTCCACCAAAATGCAAAGATGTGCCCAAATAATAGATTAGGCCATATGTTATTTTTTTTGTGAGAATTAGAAACGGAAAATTAATTATGGTGGGTGGAATAATTAATCAAGAGAAGGGTTAGCACATTTAATTGGTGCATTGGCATAATTAATTGAGTAGAGTAGGTCAAGAGACTCTACTTCATTTAGGAGGGAGTTGAGTGGTTTCCCTAATTTAATTGGGTGGTTTAGTCTCAGGTGGCCCGCAAACCGTAACCTCTCATTGGAGGATGGGTTTTGGTGGGCCCCACCACCATAACCACTCATGGGAGGTTAAGGTGTGGTAGTCCCCACCATAAACATCTACTTGGGTGGTTATAATAAAATAAAACATGCATCATTTTATTTTATTATTTCAACGAATAATCGAAAAGCTATCTTCCACCCTCGACCAACTGTCGTCGAGGTGAATGTCTTCTTAAGAGAATACCAGCATTTTGAGATCAACGGTACCCTCAGCTTTCAATTCAGAGAAATTGTTCAAAACATATAAAAACAAGCTCATACACTAACTGATCTTACCCGAACAATACTTCAGAAATTGATTCCGGGCACACCGGGCCACAGAATCACATGCCGTAAGTTTTCACAGACTTGTAAAATTTCCATGTATTTATGAAAACAAATTACACATAAATTCTGAGTCTTTACATTCTACACACCTCAGGTCTCTACATCCCCATTTTCCAAAACACATAACTAAGGGAATAAGTGGGGGGTACTGATCACGCATCTGAGCCACCCACTCTCATGTGCTCTCCGAGAGGTTCTCGTGCTCCTAGAGAACATGCACCAGAGGTATCAACTATCCACGTATGAAACTCTCCTATCGATCCCCAATCTCTTCTAAAACCTCTGTAAAAGTCACCCCATCATCGATGTCCAACTCTCCGTGGTCGATGATGTGAGAAGAGTCGTGCACATATCGTCTCAACTAGGATATATGGAGGACATCATCCACCTGGTGCAACTGAGGTGGAAGAGCTAGGCAGTATTCAACCTCACGAACTCTGCGGAGGACCTGAAATGGTATGATGAAATGCAAGGATAACTTGCCTCCTAGTCCAAATCTCCATAAACCTCATCTAGGTGAGACCCGTAGAAAGACGTGGTCTCCATCCTTGAACTCTAGAGATCTTCGTCTCCAGTCAGCATATGAATTATTTATGCTTTTTACAGTCTTCATCCACTCTAGGATGATCTACGCCTTCTATGTGGTAGCCCGTATCATCTTGGGTCCCACAAGTTCTGACTCCCCAGGGTTAGTCTAACACAAATTTGACCTTCATGTTCACCTTTATAACACCTCAAAATAATTCATCCCAATAGTGGAGTGATAGTTATTATTGTATGAAAGCTCATCCGAGGATAAGTGATCCTCTCAACTATGAAAAAAGTCAAGGACACATGCACAGAGCATGTCCCCGAGGGTCTTAATGTTCCACTCAGTTTGACCATCCATATGAGGATGTAAGGATGTGCTCAAACAAAACTGCATTCTGAAAGCTTCCTCTAACCCATTCCACATCCTTAATGTAAAACGTGTGTCATAATAAGAAGAAATCGTTGAAGTCACTCCATGTAGCCGCACAATCACCTACATACAGAGGAGTCCCAATCTCTCTGTTGAACCCTTCTCTCTGATCGGTAGGAAGTGGGCCAACTTGGTGAGTTGGTCGACGATCACCCATATAGATTCATGACGCCTGTATGAACGTGTAAGTCTTGCCACAAAGTCCATGGATTTACCATCCCACTTCCACTTTGGGGCCTCTTAATGTTGAACAAGAATGTTGGTACCTGATGATCTGCCTTCACTTGCTGACAAGTGAGGCATTGAGAGACAAGATCTTCAATAGATTTCATCATTCCAGAGCACCAGTGTTGTCGTCAGAGATCCTGGTACATCTTCACCACTCTTGGATGCTCCGTTAGAGGGGATGTGTGGAACTCCCTAAACACTTCCACCTGAAGAGACACTGGTACCGCTGTACTTCATCTGAAGAAGGGGATGTGATCCCCACCCCATGAAAACCCATCAGTTTCCTGCCATGAGGATATCTGAGCATGTCATGTCTCGTAGCCAGTTTCCCCATACTGCGCCTCAATGACTGACTGACGAAGTGGGGGTGTGACTTTGAACTACTATAGGAAAGATTCTCCATCTCTATCCACAAATAATATCTCCAATACGGCATGCTTCTCTGTCGCTTCGCCTACTAGTTGTATACCAGACCTCTTGTAGAGTGCATTTGCAACAACGTTCCATTTCCTAGGAGTATAGACTATGTCGAAGTCATAGTCCTGGATAGAATCAAGCCAACATCATTGTATCAGGTTCAAGTCCTTTAGGGAGAAGATATACCTGAAACTCTTGTGATTAGAGTACATGGTTAAACGTTCACCAATCAAATAGTGCTACCACATCTTCAAGGCGAAGACCACTATTGCTAACTCTGGTTTATGGGTAAGGTGATTTTTCTCATGATGTCTCAGCTACCAAGAACCATATGTTATCATTGATCACTCATGCATTAGGAAAAATCTATGTTCGGTCCCTAATGTGTTGCAGTAGACTACGTACCCCATGACCTCCTTTCGAATCCTCATGATGGGGGCACTTGTCAGCCACTTCCTCGGCTCATGAAAGCACTGTTGGAATCTCTATAACCACATGATGGGTTGCCCCTTTTTTCAAGGATGATAGTGGTGCTCCAACTCTAGGGAATTCTGGTATGAACATCTGGTAATAAACAACCTAAACTTGGAATCTTTTTACTTCTGTCACACTTCTAGGTGGCTCCCAAGAAAGTACTGCCTCAATATTTGCTGGATAAACTGAAACTTCAACTTCAAATATAACTTTTCCAAGAAAGTGAACCTCTTAAATCCATAACTAGCACTTCTAGATCATAACATAATGCTGGTTCTCTCGGACTGTGTCCAGTATTTCCCACAAATGATTGGTATGCTCCTCCTCAGTAGTCGAGTAGATCATAATGTTATCAATAAATACTATAACAAAACGATTGAGGAATGGATGGAAAATCTTGTTCATGAGTCCCAAGAACAATGCTGGAGCATTGGTTACACCGAAAGGCCTAACCAAGATTTCGTTGTGGACGTACCAAAATCTGAAAGCAGTTTTCTGTACATCCTCATCTCGAACTCTGAGATGATGATAGCATGATATGAAGTATATCTTCGAGAACCACTATGCTCCCTTAAGTTGATCAACGATGTTGTAAATCCTAATGATTGGATACTTGTTCTTCACGGTCACCTGGTTTAGGCTACAATAGTCGACATAGAGCCTCAAGCTCCCATCCACCTTCTTGGTTTACAGAATCGGGGTTGCCCATGGAGAAACACTGGGCCAGATGAATCCCTTCCCTTATAAGTCCTCTAGTTTCACCGGCAGCTCACAAAGCTCCACAGAAGCCATCTGATACACTGGATTAGATATATGTGTCGTCTCGGGGTAAAAAATGTAAAATTCAACCTCTCTACGAGGAGGCCGACCTAGGACATCATCAGGGAAAGCATCTGTGTACTGGTCCCCCACTACAGGATATATCAGACTCTCCACATCTACAAATCTAAGGGTATGGAAAGCCAAATGATGAGTGATCAGCTGTACCCTCTTCCGGGTAAGTCCACCATGTGCTGCAATGGATCCCTTCTCACCGGTGAAGGTAAACCTGGTCCCATCCATGCAGACACATGGCCCATTATGTCTAATACAGTCAATCAGGGTATGGAATATAGATAACCAGTCCATACCCAAGAAGACGTTGTAAGGCCTCGATGTCGCTACTAGGGGATCCCAGCCGATTCTCTCACCTCCTAGAGTAAGATCACACTGAAAACACAAGTGTGTAATCCTCAAATCTATTTAGGTAGGGGTCTATTGCCGTAAGATTGAGTCAACAGCTTCGGCAGAATCTTTGTGCTCTGAACGAGGGTGGTGGAAATGAATGAGTGACTGGCACCTATTTCTATATGAAATATAGCTAAGGTGGAGTAGACACAGATCGTACCTCAAATCATCTCTGGAGCACCATAATTGTAATCCTCAGCTACCTGGAGATGAGATATCACCTATCCACCTGCTCCAGGCGGTCAGGGTGGACCTCCTGGTGGTGGTGGTGGTAACACCTCATTACGGAGTCCACCACCAGCTACATTACCAACTCCTCTGCCATGTACACCTGCACCCAACTGATCTCTTTGATGGATCCACTGCCTCTACCTGGGAGGTCTTTCACCTATCTGATGATCATATTGATGGATCGAGCCATGTGAACCAGGACATCAAATGCATATCACAGATTGTTCCTCATATGACTAGATCTGTCTCGTGTGCCTCACACAATAGAACCCATGTCCTGAGGTCATCCACCAGATGGTCTGGTCCACTTGTATCTCTGAGACATATGTCTACTGCCAGCTACAAAAGATTCTACATTGTGACGCCTGGTGGTGGGTCTCACTACTGGTGACTGGTCAACAAGGAAACTCTCAACTAAGAGGGCTCGCTCTAACACCTCTGCCCGCATCGAGATGCTGGGGGAGATAATCGAAGACATTATCTCTTGCTTGAGCACCTGCTCGAAGGTCTGGGCCCTGAAGAATGGGCCCCATACAATATCTATCGAGTAGTGCGAGAGATTGGTGATCCTTACTGAGTACTGTGCCACCGTCATGATGCCCTGCTACAGATGATGTAACTCATGTATTCGCACTGCATGTAGGGTGGATGGGAAAAACAACGCCGGAAACAGGATCTCAATGTCTGCCCAGATAAGTTTCGCCTCATCATGCACCTAGAGAATCGGGTTCCACTATCTTCCTATTAGTACTTGAAGGAGACTCACGACAAATATCATCATATGGTCGGATGGTGTCCATACTAGTTTGAAGACTTTCATTACAGCCTCCAGCCAATCCTCAGCAGCCCGCGGGTCCGTCTCACCCCTAAAACTGGGTGGCCTCTAGCACAAGGTCTTGTGTATCATGCTTAGGTGGCATGCACTCTTTGCTATTGGGGCTAGTGTCATCGGTGGCCCAACAGGTAGTGGTACCACTGGTGCCTCCAATATGATAGGGACAAACACCGAGGCCTCGTCGCTAGGTGGGCTACCATCTCGTACGAAGCCTGGAACCCTGGTTGGTTGTCTGCATGGGGCCTTCCTGAAAAGAAACAGGTCTTCCAAATTCAATAAGTTATACCAAGTGAGATGACACAATGAAAACATTTTAAAACACACATAAAATCAGTTTTTTTATGCACTGAGTCGGTTTTCAGTTGTCAGGTTCCTGGTGTATGGATATGTCGGCTGCCGCACCAATACTGGACTCCCTGAACTGAGAACCACACTCACTACTATTATCACTATTGATTCAGAGAAAAGAAATATCAGACTCCTATGTTATAAGGTATAAATGACTCATTTGATACCAATTTGTCATGACCCGGCCCTTGTGGCTCGTGCCGTGACTACCCAAAGCCCACCTTCTATAGGCTAGGGGCTGGCGACTAGCCCCAAAGGCATAATTCTCTAAAACTGTGAAGAAATTTCCTTTAGGACCTGTAAACCCACATAGCTGGATACAAAACAGTAGGTAATATATATAATAAAAGAGTGCTAAAATGTAAAAGGGCCTGAAATACAAGCCCAACTGTAATGCACAATGAACTGGAAGTACAAGTTCAAATGAATAAAGGAAAAACAGCTACTGGTTTTTCCTCCAGAATTCCCACCTAATGAGTAGGTACAAATAGCCTTCTCAAAAATCCATGTCTTTCAGTCTCCTCCATGTACTAACTCATCATAAGGTCCACCTCCATGTAACATCCAGTGCTAATACTCTCATCCTAGATCAGAGTTTTCTATCATCTGCATCCAACACAATGAGGTGCAGGCATAGCAAGTGTAGGGATAAGTATAACGATACTCATAAGGGAAACTGAGACCCTCAAAGTCTCACAAAATTAAAAAACAACAATCATTAAATTATTAAATCAATAGATAGCCCCACTTAGGTATATGCCCAAGTATATATCTATGTTATCAAGCCATCCATCACAATCATGAGTAAAAACAAAAGTTACCGACTCAGATCAAACAGGTATACAACTTATGTAGAGAGAGAGAAATAATTAGATGTATTTACTGAATCAAATTCTCTATCAACCCCATACAGGATCCTGATACAATAATTAGAGCTATCGAACCCACATAGGATCCTAGAAAAGTAGTCAAGGAGTTCGAAAACAGGTAGGATCCTGGAACATTAGTTAGAGTTTTGGAACCCACATATGATCCTGGGACACTAGTCAGAGCTATTGAACCCCTGTAGGATCCTGGAACAGTAGTCAGATCTTTCAAACCCACATTGGATCCTGGAATAGTAGTCAGAGCTATCGAACCCTTGTAGGATCCTGGAATAGCAGTCAGAGATGTCGAACTGAGGTAGGATCCTGGAATAGTAGTCAGAGCTGTCAAACCCACATATGATCCTTGGATAGTAGTCTGAGTTGTCGATCCCACATAGTATCCAAGAATAGTAATCAGAAAGCAGCCAGCCACAGGGTTCCCGCACAAAGCACGCTTGATTCTAGGAGGTTCCTCTCCTCAAGCACTGTTTCGATACATCAAATTCCCTAATGTCCCATGAATAAGTATCCCAATGGTCATCAACATCATAGGGGTTTCAACACAACTGACGATGCGTCAATCAGACGACCAGTCTATGAGTTATTAGGCTTTTAGTCGCTAGGGCCCGGTTGGATTCGTTCTTGATCCAACCTGACCGTATCTCAACTGTAACTAACCCGACCTGACCCGTTGTGTTTGGCCTGGCCCGTTGTGCCCAGCTGAGTAGGCCCCGAGGGCCACGAGTAGTGCGTGGGCATGGACCTATCATGAGGGTGCAGACTGGTCATGAGGGATCAGACTGGTCGCGGGTCAGTGTAAAGGCAGTTTGGCCCGGAGGCGCTACGAGGGACGTGAGAGGCTGGGTCGGCCAGGAGCACGTGGTGTGTGGCTCGGCTGCTCGGCCAGGGAGGCTAGGGCCGGTTCGGCCAGTGCTGCCTGGGCCGCGGCTCAGACGGCCCGACCCGGATGGCTGAGGCCAGTTCGACCAGCGACGATGCTGGGTGCGAGGAGGCCGGAGGATGGGGCTGCTCGGGTCGGTAGGGCCAGACCAGTTCGACCGAAGTGCCGCGAGGGGGTCCATAGGCTGGTAAAGTTCAGGTTAGGGAGATAAGCGCAGGTCAGCCATGGAGAGGTGGGCCGGAGGGGCCGGGAGGCGTGGGCGGTCAGGGGGGTTCCACGGTTTGTCTCAGGGCGGTGGAGCCGTTTTGGCTAGCGGACAGGGTGGCCTGGACCAGTTCAGCTAGTGGATGCTGCGGCCGGCGGGCGGCGCAGTTAGCGAAGGCTGCGGGAGCTTGGCATTTGACTGAGTCACATTCGTCACCTCGTCGCTTCATCATCATGTCAAAGAACAACACAAACAATAACAACGGAGGAGTCGGTCCATGTTGGTTTGGCCTTCACCCACCGCATTTAGGGTGGTAGCAAGAAGAACAATTAATTCTTGATTTACAAAGCATTAATAAGAAAATAAGATTGAAGAAAAAATGTCTATCAACACCTCGCATCTTTCCACAAGAACAATTCCCAACCAGCAAGGAAAATCATTCACAATAATTCCTTATCATAGAAGGGAATAATTAAAGGAATAATATCATTTCAAATAAAACCTGTACTTTTTCGTTATTCACTGATAGAGTTGAGGGGAAGAAGACGGAGTTCTTGTCATTCGTAGCATCTGCCATACTCTTCCAATACTGAGCTCAAGTGTCAGTTCATTGATAATGATGGGGAGGGAAGGTTAGTCATTGAAGACGTCCCTCATCAGTAAGATTCTGAGGATTATGGATGAAGGATATCGTTCTTTGTAGTCGAGGAATCCCTCATTGGCATTATTCGTTGGGAGTGTTCTTTATAGGGAGCTTTGTCCGATGATCTCTCTATTCTCCCAAATTCCACCAAAATGCAAAGAGGTTCCAAAATAATAGATTAGGCCATCTATTATTTTGTTGGTGAGAATTAGAAAACCAAAATTAATTGTGCTGGGTGGCATCATTATTCAAGAGAAGGGTTGGCACATTTAATTGGTGGTTTGGCACTATTAAATGAGTAGAGTATGTTAAGAGACACTACCTCATTTATGAGCGAGTTGATTGATTTCCCTCATTTAATTGGGGGGATTAGTCCCCGGTGGTCCCCACACCTTAACCTCTCGTGGGAGGTTAGGTTCGGGTTGGCCCCACAACCATAACCTCTCATGGAACGTTAAGGTGTGGTGGTCCCCACCTCTAACTTCCAATTTTTTGGTTATTATAATATAAATGTTGGGCCATTTTATTTTATTATTTCCACGAATAACCCAAAAACTATCTTCCACCCCAGACCAACTGTCATCAAGGTGTAAGTCTTCTTAAGATAATACCAGCACTGCATGTTCAATAATACCATCCGATTTGAATTCATAGCACCGGTTCAAATTTTATAAAAACCCTCTCATAAATTTATTGAACGTACCAGAACAAAACATTACAAATTGATTAAGGGCACACCGGGCCTCAGAATCACGGGCTGTTAATTTTCGCACTCGTAAAATTCCAATGTATTTAAGAAAAAAATTTCCAAAGAAATTATGGGTCTTTACAATGTTATATGTATATTTGAGATTACTTCATCCACTGAAATTGGATGTTGATTTTCTATTACTTGAAAACAAATCAATTTTATTATCAATACAGTTAATAAATTTTAACGCAAATAGGAGTAACAACATTTCCATTATTAATGGGTTAGAATTTTTTTATATGCAATGAATCTGAGCAATAAATGTTATTAAATGATATTTCTATACATAATAAATCCCCCTTGCCCTATTTTATATTTTTTATGATAATAAAAAATAATAAAATAATATCAATAAGCATGAATTACCATTATTGTCATTTTATTGACTATTCAAATATTTCTATTTTTAAATATACAAGAAGAGAATGTAATTAAGATATAAAATATTTCGCAGTAAATTATATATTATTATAAACAAAAATAATTTATGATACATTATAATTAATCTAAACAATATCATATCTATTGATTTTTAAATCATTTACATTAATTTATCTATTTCTAACAGAAACACAATGTCAGTGTATAGTATGAATGATTAGAGTAATAATACAATAATTAATTAAAAAATAAATTAAAATTATTAAAAAATAGATATTTATCAAAAGATAATTTTTTAAATTAATAAATAAAATTTTATTTTACCAATGTGAACATATATGAAAATTTTAAATCAAGAGACCCATAATTTTGAATTTTCATTCTCTTAAAATAATTTATATTTAATTTTCAAATTAAAATAGAACCATGATACATTATGATGGAAAATATAACATCCATGTTGAATTTAAATCCTCTAATAAATTATAGGAAATTGTACGGATGATTTTGAAGCCCCATTCTATAATTTTAACCATGTTCATAATAGTTTACCCATTGTTGAGGTGATAAATTTTAGCCTCGTTAGTATTAGTAATGCCTAAAATTTAAATGTAGAAAATTAATAAATATGAAACTATTTATTCAATATGTGGAATAATTTTTTAAAAAATTAATTTAATATTAATGGAATTAATTAGTTTAAAATTAATACCACAAAATCTTTCAAAATGTTTTTTAAGGAAAATTCATATTTCAATAAAAAATAGCTTACATTAAATCAATTATTAATGACCCTCAATAATGAATTACAATTAATATAATTTGAAATAATTTATTTAAAATTAATTGAATATAATTTTAATTTTTAAATATTTTATATTAATTAAAATGGAAATACAATATTAAAATTAATTTTTTACAATATGGAATTACCCAAAAATTATCATGACATTATTTATATCTTTATTAAAATAATAATATTATTATTTATAAATATTATAACAAATTTTAATATTTAAAATTTGTATTTTAAAATTTTGAAATATTCATGTATTCAAAAATTATATTTCAGAAAGATAAAATAAAAAATTAGTTACTGTTTTATTTTGACATTGTATGTTCAATATATATTTTCACCCATTCAAGTTAGAGTTTTTTAATATGAAATTTTTGAATGACGGTTGTATGACAGCTTCATTATGATATAATCTCACTAACTAAAATTTATCCTTGGGTGGATCATTATTCCCTCTATCAATTATTTTTAATTTTCCATGTATATTAAATTCTAAAAATGAGGGAGGTTTATCAATATAATTACATAAAGTCTGAATGGTTAATTTATTTTAGGGATTTCGCAAGTTCATCATTATTGTTTGTGGAATTTAATTTTGTAATTATTACAATATATTATATATAATCTTGATAAAATCTATATATTATGGTATAATAGGATCGAATTAATGTTCATCAGAGGAGAGAACATAAATTGGGACTCGAATATACATCCTTATTAATGAGATATGTACAAAATCAAGTAAATTATAGAGGCTAGTTTATAATATAATATGTTATGATACAACTATAATTCTATTCATAATTTAAAATGGCTCGATGATTCATGGGATCAGCTTCCATTTAATTCCCAAATTTATAACATCCAATAATGGATATACATTCCAGGAAATGATATTTACAGCATGAAATTATATATCTATACATTTTTAATCTATTTTCACTTCTTCTTCCTTAGAAATTTTTTAATATGGGTATGGATTGTTGTTAAATTTTCTATATTTTCCTCAACATGTTCATAGGACTACATGATTCATTTGATTATCTTTATTATGACATGATAGAGTATAATATCTATGTCTATAAAATTATTCTTACAACACCTCTTGAATACTTCAATGGGAGATATTATTATCTAAAGACTCCAAAACAAGAATAAAATGATCCAAATAAATTAAACATCTAGTGATCATGACCTAGACAGTTATTAATATGTTTTAATTTTCCATTCAAAAATTATATGTGTTTGTGGATGACAGTATGTTATCAATTGAATCACAATATTAAGAGCCTTCTGAAGAGATTTATATAATTTTGATGTAATGTGTGGATCATGGTCATATACATTTAAAATAGGTGAACCATTTTATCATTAAACTTCATTAATATAAATTAATGAAATACACTCAATTGGTTAATATTCTCATATATTGATGAAAGTGTATTGTTTTCAATTGAAAAAATACCATATATATATATATATAATTATTAGTTATAGGATACTCTGGAAGTCAAGTGACAATGTCCATATTGATTTCATACATTTGGCCCATTAGAATAGGTAAAGGATACATTAATCCCCAAGAATATTGTTCATTGTACTATTCGATTTGAAATACCATGCAACCTAATATCTAATATAAATATTTTTTCATCATATTATCCCACACTTTTTATCAAATACCTATGAAACATTTTGATACTAGGATATATATGGAAATTCAAGTTATGAGAATCACATTATAACTCAATTTTCATCTCAACTATAGATATTAAATGAATACTCCTTCAAATTTTCATAAAAAAATGATTATAAAACTGTTTTACCAATGTCCAATAATTCTACATGAATAATATTCTTTTAAAAATTATCATCGTCTATATGGGATGTTATTATCATTGCTTATATATTGTTTAGAAATCATTTGAAAAAGTGATTAGGTTTTCACCTTCATTTATAATTCATAAGTCCATTCTAAAAAATAATTC
Organism: Viscum album; assembly: GCA_963277665.1. Classification (NCBI taxonomy): domain Eukaryota; kingdom Viridiplantae; phylum Streptophyta; class Magnoliopsida; order Santalales; family Viscaceae; genus Viscum; species Viscum album. The sequence continues at coordinate 1,201,425,464 of OY728137.1, forward strand.
TCCATATGATCCATTTAATTTCTTATTTTAGTAAATTTATGTGATCTCTCTAACTCAATGTGAATAATACCATTTTCTATTCCATATGTGGTAGTTTATTGAGCTATAATGATAGTGAAGTATCTCGAATTTTCTAGTTTGACTCATGTTTAACACTTAGTGTAAAATAAATTATCATAAATAGTAATTACAAATGTATAACCCACATAGTTCACTATAAAAAAAGAATAAATTGCATCATTTATAATATTACAACATATAAGTAATGATAATTTATTAGATATTTCTATTAGTGTTCCATTAACCACCATGATATGTATGCTATACATTTACCATCATGTATAAGGAAACCTAGGATTCCTTACATTGATTCATCACTTTATATGAAAAATCAATCCCATCATAATGGTATACTAAGTATCAATTAATTGATCAAAATCCTCTTGATTAAGACAAAACATTCTTCCAGTTCATTTTTTCATTTAAACAAAATACCTTTAAATTTAACATTGTTGACGAGCCATCTAATTTGGAATTTTTTAATCAAATTTTCTATAGAAACCAACAAATCTACGGAAAAATTAAACCTTTTTAATTGTTTTTCACTGTAGGTTATTCCTTTACATCCATTTTCTTATAATTATCAATGGAGGTTCCATACATGGAGATAATATGTCAGAGAATAGAACATATTAGGTTCCATAATTCCCATATTCTAAATTTACCATATAAATTTTCATCTCTACGAGTCTCAATAATGATTCCAAATTTATTCTCATGGTCCTAATATAATATAGACTGATCAATGATTTAATAAATAAACATAAAAAATCATTATATTCCTTGTAAACTATATTCATCAAATTCATAGAAAATATTGTATGCATTATTTAATTGAAATTGAATTAGAATGTACTCATAATTTCCATTACTCATAAAAAATAATATTCATAAAATAATTATTTACCTCAATAAAAATTAATAATTCATTGATGAATTCCAATTATTTGAAAAAATATGATCTCATTAAATTTGAAAAATGTCACCTAGTAATGGAATATAATTAATGTTCATCATAGTAATAAAATTTATCACCCGATTTTCAATGAAAAATATAGATTCATCTATATTCATAATAAAAGGTAAAAAATATTTTCAATGTGATTCAATGAGTTCTATAAATATCTTATCACATGTTCAATGTAGTTGTTTGTATTGAACATATATTTCAACTATGTACATTATATTTGTATTCCTTGATGAAAGACTTATATATGGAAACAAATTAATGAAAAAAAACAATGTCATGATCTAGTTTATTCATAGGAAATTCCTTATTAAAGACATCAATTTATTCATATGTAATATATACTTTTTTATTACATTTACTATTCCTTGATTGTGTGTACTATTCTTCCCCAACAATTTCATTATGAATAGTAACTCTGTGTAGATCTAGAAATAACCAATATTATTAAGTATCCCCTCTAAAGGAATGTGATTTTTTATTTCAATGTGAATTAGACGGTAAACCTCATGGAATTAAAATTCATCTATATTTGAAAGAAAAATAATAAAAAGGATTATATCAATGTCATCTGTATTTATACTGATTAACTTTTAAATATTGTTCATCTATGAGTCATAAATAGAACTAAATGACATTCCATTAATGATTTATGATTCTGACCTTCTTTCTAGACTAATAAATCCATTACTATGGTACTAAGGAATTATATAATTTTATTTAAAAATCGAAAATGATAAAAACTATGATGATAATCAAAAATAAAATTAAACTTTACCTTTATTTTATAATACAATTCATGTATCATCTACTATATCATTATGAAATCCATCCCCCGCTATAGTGATCACAAATGATTATCCAACCTTATGTAGGTTCCCCTGACCCATGGAATATTGGTTTTAATATTTCATCATTTATATATTGTTCAAGAACTAGATAACTATAATATCCCAGGTAAATAAATAATATTTCATTCAACAGCTTATCAATATTTGTGAATAAAATGTTAATATTACTTTAAAGGGAATGCTATGCTCTACGGCGTACCCAATACACAACAACGAGTTTCTTTGAAACCATATGTTGCACACTAATAATAAAATAATATTATAATAGTTAACGCCTAGCAGTAGTAATAGAAGGGATGAACAATAATAACTAAAAAATAATTACATATGTTTGTTAAATATTTTTACATTTATCCAATAAATGTTACAGGCTTAAAATCCAAATGAATCCAATTTTAAGACTAAATACTCTAATATTTTTAAAAGATTGTTTTACCGCCTTTTGATAGTGAACCTTCATTAAATCTATCTTTTGAAATTTTTATAAGATCTATTTGTCAAAATAAAATTATTCTTTATGATTTCAAAATTTTAATTTACTTTGGTTAAGTTTTTCATATGTTTCTGACATTGTTCATTTTTTTAATCAATAGTGAAAAAAGACTGCATTTTACATTAAAATTGTTTTTTCATCTAATTTAAATATATGGATAGATTATATTTTTAATTTGTTTTAAATTGTAATTAGAATATATGTTTACCATTTAATTCAATGGTGGTCATTAGAATTAATTTCACTTTGAAAATCGACATAAACAAGTGCCAATCTTTTCATAGATATTGCTTCAAAAAAACCCACTATTTGTTTTGACAAAGTGAAATATTTTTAAATTATTTATTTCAATTTCTGTGTTTGGAATTTGGTAAAATGGATTCGGTATTTTTAATCATAAGGTCCAAATTATTCAATTAAGACGCTTTCGTTTTTGGTCATTATGAATAGTAACGATGGTAATTATCTTTAATTATCGTGATTAATTAGTAATCGAGTAGTTAAGGATAATAAAATAATATCATAATAATAAAAAATAACCCCAAAATGTGTCCTAATTATACTTTTTGTGTCACTTATGACCATGGTATGCCTTGTGCCAAACATTGGGACCCCATAGAATAACTTTTGTGTGATAGTGACAATTTATCATTTTATTTTTTGAAAATGAAAATATAACAAAAGTATGTATCACCCAAGTAAAACAATTTCAGTTTTGTCTGTGTAAATGATATCTTAGACTATAAATATTAATTGGAAATCTAAAGAGATTTCCTACATCATAGTATTTTTTTTATAATTTTTATACATTAAATAAATTAATTTATTTATGACACCGTGATGAGGCAGTGGTTACCTCATAATTGAACGATTTAAATAATATGGGAAGATAGGGTAAAATATAAGTCTTAAACTTTTCTTAAAACTATTTGATGGGTTTATTTCGAAACATTATCACCTTATACTTGAAATATTTTCTTTTGGGACCTTTAAAATCCGAAAATAATTTTATAATAAAGTAATATTTTATAACTTTCCAAGAGTGCCCCTCCTCTTCTCTTATAAAAGGCCCCCACCTCTACCACCTTACACACACCTATAAAGCCTTTGGATAGTCCATACCCTGCCCATTTCATCTCTCCACATTCCTCTATTCATCATTGAAGCCTCACCTTTTCCATAATGCTCTTCAAGAAACAATTTTGGTTAAAACCAAGAATAGTTACCCGATTTAAAGGTAATGTCTTCACTTGTTTTCTTTTGTTTTATTTTGATTATCCAAACCCCTAACCTCTTTTTATTCCTTTATTTTGTAACAAAACAAGTATTTTGAATATACTAGGATGTTTTTATGTGAGTTATTAGATCTACACTTACACACACCTCCGTCTAATGGTTAAAGAACATACTGTTTCTGTGGATGGCGAATTGATGCCTCACGAAACGATGATTTTTCAATCTTCACTTAACACCTTTCATGGTGTCTATTATGATGTCATTGTATTTAATATATGATATATATGGTATTTATTTTTTTCAATATTCCTCTGTATTTTATATTTAAAACATACCTTTATTCTTTTCATGTTGTGCAAATACGATAATTTCATACGAGGAAATGTGGACTACCGCCCCCTCAAGTGATGTGACTCGTTCATGAAATAAATGGAATGTATAAAGAATGAAATTAATTAACTTATGTGACCTATAAAAAATATATATTATACTGTAATTATAATATATATATCTCTCTCAATTATTTTAAATTCCATTAAGATGACAAAGAAATGAAAGTAGCGTTCATGCGTATGTACGACCAACCGTCTCCATGAACGGTGCATTTCATTTCATTTTATCTCCAAATGTTATGGAATAGTATAAAATGAATATGTACTGGATATATATTATATTTAAATCATTAATACTATTCTGGAGATGACTTACATATAACTACATTGAAAATTCATTTTCAATCAAGTTCATTTTTAACTCATGTACCAAACATCGACAAAAATGTCTGATATGAACTCACATTATTAACCAATTATTATAACATTATAATATGTGATATGAACTGAATAATAATATTTAAATGAGGACCTTCAGAAATTATAAATTTATGAATGTTTATTATTCAGTAATATAAATAAACGAACAAGACAAGTCGGACATGAGGTAAGGGATCCAACCTCTCGCTTTCTTTTAAAGTACTCTTTTTTATGTAACTTATTTTAAGCTCCTATTTTTTATGATGGGGGATGTTATTATATATTCCCCTTTCTATAAATTTTATTTTAATATTACAAGTGACCCTATTTTATCTCATCAATCCATTTTTGGATGTATTATGTGGCGTCGTTAGGCTGCAGAATTTTCATAAGGGGATTTTCTCTCACTTTTTATTCCTGTGAGATTCATGCTACATTGGCCAATATTTCCTTTTGTTTGGTGTATGTACTGCCCATTATTTTACTATTTGTATATTATAATCTAATTTATGGGTATTTACATCTTCATTTTATGACCTTTCTTCCATGGGTTGTATGTTTTGAAAGTTTCCCAAATCGGTATGGGAACCTTTCACACTCCTCTTTTTAAAGAACTTATTTTGTTATGTCTTTTTATTTACATATTTTTATGATGGGATATTTTATTATATATCCTTATTGATGTAAATTTTATTTCCAAGTGATGAGATTCCATTTTCTCTCTCAAAAACTAATTTTATGAATTTTAAGGTGATGCTGTTAAGCTGTCAAATTTTACCAAAGGAACTTCTTAACCCAATTTCAATTTCTTTGGGTTAAACTTGTAGTTATTGAATATGTCTTCCAATGAATTTGTGTGAATGAACTCTGGATGTATTACACTTAATATGCACTTATATTAGGTGTATTTATATTTTTCACACATAATTATGAGATTGATTTATCATTAATTTAAGGGTACCTTCTTTATAAGGGATTTCATCTCATTTTACATTTTTATTGAGACTTCATTGTTGTTATGCACCAATTCCCTCTTATATGGTGTATATACTATCCTTTGGAATGTTATATCATGAATCCATTTATTCTCATGATATTATAAAGTTATGATTAAATGTTATTCCTCAATTATTGTATTCAAGTGTCTCTCATTTTGTTAAAAGCCCTTTAACTAAAATATCGATTTAAATGTTGTCATGATTTATTCATATAAATATTTCTCATTAATCTCCATGTTTTCAAATTGGTTTTATGTATTTATTTGTATGTATATTAATGGTTTAAAATTTTAAATGCTTCAAAGTGGTATGGGACACTTTGGTTAAAAAATCTCTTTAATAAATGTTTTAACTGGTTTTGAAAATGCATCGTATAATGGATTCATATTTCAATATCATAAAATGATATATTGTTATTGCAGTGTTGGAATGTTATCTATCCTTTATGCTTATGTTATGTTCTATGATTATGTTATGGTTATTTTACATTGTTTATGAAGATGTGTGGTTCCTTGATTAACTAAGGGCGGGTGAGCCCGGTATAGCTCTCCAATCCATTGGGTAACACAAAGGAGTTAAATGTTAAGGTTTCTCCGAAGATATTTAGGGAATATACTTTGATGGGTATTCCAAATGTAACCATTAGGGTTACTCCCTATGTAAGAATGTTATGAATGCCTCAAGTTACCTTAATGTATTATGATATCTATGAGTTATTAGTAAATCACATGATTTCATGAGGTATGTTAAATTTCTTATGTCTTATGAGTAATGTATGATTTCATTGATTCTTATGCATACATGGACTAATTATTTATTTCCGAATTATTATAACCCTTACTGAGATTTTTATGCTCATCACATGTTTTTTTAAATGTTTTTCATAGGACATTAATATTAATAGGGTCAAGGATGGGATCAAGGAAATGTCAGGCTGTCTAAAACAAGGAACTAGACATGACCCTTGTGTGCAAGAGTTATTATTTTTTGAAAAAAATGGAAGCTGGGTAGATTTTTCTACTTTGTAATCTTTGAGATGTAATAGTTATGTCCTAACTCTCTAAAACTAAAAACATGAAATTATCCTCAATGTGAATTATTCATTTAATTCAATAATATGTAATGTTTAAGGCTGGGTCATTATAGTTGGAATCAAAGTTTGGTATAGATAACTTTAGAGGTTAGGGTATTCTTTAACCATAAGTGACATTACCATAATGGATTAGATTTCAGAAAGAGTCATAGTTTTTAGATAAAGTGAATGAGTAAGTATATCTTAGTGATTATCTTCCTCATTAGTACAAGATGATTTTGTTGATATACTCGCACAGACATTTTTTGTTTTATTAAATTGATGGATCTAGCAGGCACCAATGTGACAATGGGTTTGAAGGAAACTGTGGTGGTTCTCTGATTAAGAGACTGGATGAAATGGGGGATTCAATGTGAAATCTTCTGGTTATTCTAAACCAACTATCATGAGTCATGATCAACCACTTGAACCATCATGAGTTCTCTAATGCGTCATGTACGAGAGAACCAACTCGACATGGAAGTTCATGTAATAATTATAATGGTAACCATTAGGGTTTATATGATCATTAATTTTGAGGTAATTATGGGTTACTATATGTTATGATGGAATATGAACGACATGAGATAAACTTGACGTTAAATTATGTAATGGTTATTTTTGATGATTTTATCGCTTTTTGGGGAATATTATAATAATTATGTAGTTTTAGAAAAAGGACAACATGTAGACCGTGTGACAACCTGTTGCGTCTGACGAAGCTATGAGAATCAAACCCACAACCAAAGTGCGATTGGTATTTATCTCCAACCACTGGACTACTGATGTCCCTGGTTAGTTTGAATAATTATTTTTAGTTAGATGTTCTTAAGAATCTAGAATAATCTGATTTTGGGTTATCTATGGAAATTATTAACCTATCATGGAGGATATGTGATTAGGTTAATTACTTTTCAGTATGAGACTTTATGAGTAACGGATGTTATTTGGAGATAAATGTTAAGGATTATCTTGGAAGACTTTGTGATTAAATCCTTCAGAGATTTGGGTTTCAGTCTTAGTATTGATTAAATTGAAGAATGTTATTGATATATTTTTATTGAATGGTCTTTGTTGAACTTTGGGTATTGTTTGACAAATTTTGGAGATTAAGAAAATATTTTTTTATAAAGGATTATACTTTTTGTGTATTATCTGATCTCATACTAACCTTTTTTGTTTTAGTTTTTGTTAAGGTCTAAAGTCATGGTACGTATATATTTCTCTTTCATGGATTAAGTGATTCTCTATAAGTTGATTATATCTCTCTTAATGTCAACAAGTCATCCTAAATACTCATCTTTTGGAGAAAATATGAGTTCGTGTAAGAAATATAATAAAAGTTTAAATTCAACCTGACAATAAGTATGTTTCCTTATTTTTTAGTTAAGCTCATAAATAAATACCTCAATGAAAAGTAACATAAAACAAAAATGTTGTCTGTTAATTTTTCCTACTGCGGAATCAAAAATGCCATTTGACCCATCACAATTTTGTGAGTTTCTTGTGGTTAACTTTCTCCTAGACATGTTTACTATAACTCTCCATCAGAACATGACCCCTTGTTTTCTCCTCCATATCCATATTTTCCTACTTGGAATCCTATTATTGGTTAACTCGGGTGACCTTTTTACTTCTCTCCCTTCCTTTTAAAGTGATAGTTTTACTGACTCTTGTTCCGATGTTGGACTTCCAATGATGTATCCAAGCCCAATTTTGAAATTGTGAGAACACAATTCCCAAAAGAGGGGAAGGATGTAACATCCCAGGTAAAAAATGATATTACATTCTAAGGTTTATCAATATTTGTGAATAAAATGTTAATATTACTTAAAATGCAATGTTATGCTCGATGGCGTACCCAATACGCAACAACGAGTTTCTGTGAAATCTTACGTTGTAGAATAATAATATAATAATAATATAATAGTTATCTCATAGCAGTTGTAATGGAAGGAATGAAAAAAAATAACTTCAAAATTATTACACATGTTTGTTAAATATTTTTACATTTATCCAATAAATGTTAGAGGCATAAATCCAAATGAATCCAATTTTCAGAATAAATACTCTAATATTTTTATGAGATTGGTTTACCGCCTTTTGATGGAGAACCTTTTTTAAATCTAACATTTGAAAATTTTAATAGCTCTATTTTTCAAAATAAACGTATTCTTTATGATTGGAAAATTGATATTAACTTTTGTAAAATTTTTGGTATGTTTCTGACTTTGTTCATTTTTTTAATGAATAGTGAAAAAATACTGCATTTTACATCAAAACTAATTTTTCATCTAATTTAAATATAAGGTAAAATTATATCTTTAATTGGTTTTAAAGTTTAATTAGAATATATTTTTACCATTTAATTCAATAGTGGTCATTATATGTAATTTCACTTTGAAAATGGACATAAACAAGTGCCAATCTTTTCATAGATATTGCTTCAAAATATCCTGCTATTTGTTTTGACAACATGAAAATTTTTTAAATTAATTATTGCAATATCTGTGTTTGGAATTAGGTAAAATGGATTCCATATTTTGAATCATAAGGTCCAAATTATGTAATTAAGACTCTTTTGTTTTTGTACATTATGAATAGTAACGATGGTAATTATCTTTAATTATCGTGATTAATTAGTAATCGCGTAGTTAAGGATACTAAAATAATATCAAAATAATAACAAATGTCCTCAACATGTTTCCTAATCCTACTGGTTGTGTCATGTCTGACCATTGTATTCCTTGTTCCAAACATTGGGACCCCATGGAATCACTTTTGTGTGATAGTGACACTTTATCATTTTCTTTTTTCAAAAAGAAAATATAACAAAAGTATGCATCACCCAAGTAAAACAAGTTTAGATTTTTCTGTGTAAATGATCTGTAAGACTATAAATATTCATTGTAAATATAATATAATTTCCCACATCATAGTATTTTTTATAATTTTTAGACATTAAATTAATTAATTTATTTAGGACACCGTGATGATGCAGTGATTACCTCATAAATGAACGATTTAAATAAAATCAGAAGATAGGGTAAATTATAAGTCTTACACTTTTCCAAAACCAATTGGATGGGTGGATTTAGAAACCTTATCACCTTAGCCTCTAAATATATCCTTTTGGGACCTTTAATATCCTAAAATCATATTATAATAAAGAAATATTTTGTAACTTTTCGAGAGTGCCCCTCCTCTTCTCTTATAAAAGGCCCCCACATCTACCAACTTACACGCACCTCTCAAGCCTTTGGCTCGGCCAGACCCTACCCATTTCATCTCTCCACATACCTATATTCATCATTTAATCCTCACCATTGGAAGAATTCTCTTCAATAAACCTCTTTGGTTCAAACTAAGAAGAGTTACCCTATTTAAAGGTAATGTCTTCACTTGTGTTCTTTTGTTTTATTTTGCTTCTCCAAACCACTAAAATCTTTTTATTCCTTTATTTTGTAACAAAAAAAGTATCTTATATATACTAGGATGTTTCTATGTGAAGGATTCGAGCTAAACTTACACACACCTCTGTCTAATGGTTAAAGAATATACTGTTTCTGTGGATGGTGAATTACTGCCTCACGAAACGATGATTGTTCAATCGTCTCTTAACACCTTTCATGGTGTCCATTATGATGTCACTTTATTTTATATATGATGTATATGGTATATATTTTTCCATATGCTTCTGTATTTTATATTTATAACATAACTTTATTATTTTCATCTTGTGAAAATACGATAATTTCATACGAGGAAGTGTGGACTACCACCCCCTCAAGTGATGTGGCTCGTTCATGCAATACATGGAAAGTATAAAGAATGAAATTAATAAAATTATGTGACCTATAAATCATATATATTATATTTTAATTATAATATATATATATCTAAATTATTTTTAATTCCATTAATATGACAATGAAATGAACGTAGCATTAATGCGTACGTACGACCTACCGTCTCCATGAATGGTGCATTTCATTTCATTTTATCTCCAAATGTTATGGAATAGTATAAAATGAATATGTACTGGATATATAAGATATTTAAATCATTAATACTATTCTGGAGATGATTTACTTATAACTACATGGTCAATCATTTTCAAACAAGTTCATTTTTGACTCATGTACTAAACATCGACAAAAACGTCTGATATGAACTCACATTAATAAAAAAAATTGTAACATTATAATATGTGATATGAAATGAATAATAATATATAAAAGGGGACCTCAATAAATTATAAATTTAACAATGTTTATTATTCAGGAATATAATTAAGCGAACAAGACAAGTCAGACTTGAGGTAAGGGATCCAACCTCTCTCTATCTTTTAAAGTACTCTCTTTTATGTAACTTATATTAAGCTCATATTTATTATGTTGGGGGATGTTATTATATATTATTATTTATGTAAATTTTATTTTAATATGATGAGAGACCCTATTTGATCTCATCAATCCATTTTTGGAAGTTTTATGTTGCGCCGTTAGGCTACCAAATTTTCATCTCACTTTTTTTCCTCTGAGATTCATGCCACATTGGCCACTATTTCCTTTTTTGTGGTGTATGTACTTCCCATTATTTTACTATTTTTATATTATACTCTCATTTATGGGTATTTACATATTTATTTTATGACCCTAGTTCCATGGTGTGTACGTTTCGAATGTTTCCCAAATCGGTAAGGGAACCTTTCACACTCCCCTTTTTAAAAAACATATTTTGTTATGTCTATTAATTTAAATATTTATATGTTGGGATATGTTATTAAATATCATTATTGATGTAAATTTTATTTCAATGTGATGACATACCATTTTCTCTCTCAACAACTTATATTATGACTTTTAAGGTGACGTCGTTAGGCTGTCGAATTTTACCAAAGGAACTTCTTAACCCAATTTCATTTTCTTTGGGTTCAACATATAGTTATTGAATATTTCATCCTATGAATATGTGTGAATTACCTATGGTTGTTTTACAATTAATACCCACTTATATTCGGTGTATTTATATCTTTCACACATAATTATGAGATCTATTTATCCTTAATTTAAGGATACCTTCTTTATAAGGGATTTCATCTCATTTTACATTTCTATCGAGACTTCATTGTTGTTATGCACCAATTCAATCTTATATGGTGTATATAATGTCCTTTGGAATATTATATCATGAATCCCTTTATTCTCATGATATGATAATGTTCTGATTAAATTTTATTCCTAAATTATTGTTTTCAAGTGTCTCTCATTTTGTTAAAACCCGTTTAACGAAAATATCGTTTTAAATGTTTTAATGATTTATTCATATAAATATTTTTCATTAATATCCATGTTTTAAAAGTGGTTTTAATTATTTATTTATAGATATAAGGGTTATATTTATCATTATTGATAACCTACCTGCTCCAGTAACAATATTCCTCATGAATTTTCTTAATTCCCTTAATAGATATCCTTCCACCATTGATGAAAATAAAACTATCATTTGTGAACATCAAATAGAAAATTGGAGGAAGGTTTAACTTCTTTTGATAATGGTGTAATTCACCATTGGATAAACCCCTATTAATCAGACAGCTATGCATGTCATGTGCCAGAATGAATATGATAATAGATATTGGGTCTCCCTAATGAATCCCTCAGGTGGCCTTGAAAAATCCATGAGTCTTTTACATGAAGGATACAAACATCCATGTGGATCTGAAGCAACTAATAATGATATCCAAGGTCTTATGAGAGAATCCCATTGCTGAAAATACTATGTTTATGAATACCCACTCTATTCTTTCATAGGAGTTATTCAATTACAATATGATATCCATGTTTGAGCCATGAATCATTATGTTAATATCTCTTAAATATACCTGAGCCATGCCAATGGCCCCTTGTATTGACCGTAAATTAACAAAACCATGTTGTTCAATTTATTTCCATTGAGGAAGGAGTTCAGACAGCCTCAAGTTGATGATACTAGAAAGGATCTTATAGGGAAGAATAGACATTCTCAATGGTTTATAGTGTGTGAGAGAGTAGGGGTATCTAACCATTGGTATGAGCACTAAGGTCATATCATAGGCGACCCTCAGAAGGTTACCAACCCAAAAGAAATATTGAATAGTAGAAGTGATATCTTCATTAAACACCTCCCAAAATATCCTAGAAAAAAGTGGCAAAGAAGCCATCAGGGATTTGGGTGCTCTCTAGATTGATATTAATCATGTCAAATTGAATTTATTACCTATCACAAATCCATTCCAGACACGATTTTTCCCTGTTAGAGACAGATTTGACCACTGCCTCCCAGATGGCCTCATTTCCACTAGGATACCCCATGACCATCCTCGAGTTCGGGCCTTCCAGGAGATCCATAAAGAACGAATGAGCCATGGTTCCCACCGTGTCTCTATAATCAGTGAATGTCCCAACATCGATCATAATTTTTTTAATGGGGCACCTTCTTTCCTTTAATAAAAAATGTAAGAAGGATGAGTTCCAATAACCCTCGTGCAAGCACTATATCCTGGATCATTCACATTCCTCAATTTCATACTTGAGGATCAACTCTGCCGATATGTTCTTTCTAGCAGATAGCTCCCTGAATAGAGAGTCACTCTAACTCTCTTCCAGACTAGATTCAAGACATTCGATAATTAGTTTCATTGCCTCCACGTTCTTGTCAGGGTGAGGGAGATCCTTGGCCCACACCTTTAACTCAGATTTTAGCTGATGTGTATTGTTGTTGACCACAACCCAAAAATTCCCATGTGTCGGTTCTCCCTACAGCTCGATTATGATCTGTTTATAGCAAAGGGTGTGGTCCTAGTAGTGGTTGTACCTGAAAGCCTCTAAATTCTCCATCCAGGGGGATAGGGAAACCAATTGTGGAGAGTGGTATGAAATACCATGGACAAGTTTCTTGACCTTGCCATTGGGAAACATGGAGATTACAATGATACTTGCAAGGCCACGATAAATACAGCTCTAGAACCTTCTCCTACCTTTCTGGTTACTACACCACATGAAGGGGTAACGGGAAAAGCCTATGTCTAGTAAACCATTCTCATCCATGAAGCATGTGAAGTCCATGATGGACCTCCTGTGGAATCCCACTCATCCCTCCTCCTCCATAGGATAAACAATGACATTGAAGTCGCCTCCAATGATCTCGGGAGAGTCCCCTGTTTCAATGGAACTAAGTTATTTCCACTACTGTTCAAGACCATGAGTGTCACAGTTACCATATATAAATGAAACTAACAAATGATCCCCACTCTTTGATACCTTTGTATTGATGAAATGGTGACCCGAACAGATCAGATCAACCATGAATTCCTTTGACCAGAATAACCAAATGTGCTTGTTAACTGGATCTGATTGCATGGAACCATGCATCTTGATCATGCGACAAAAATCCTGAATCTTATAAGGATTCTTCTTGTGCTCCAGGATAGCAACCACATCCGCTTTGTTCTTCCTTACCTCCATAGTACATAATTCATTTTTCACTCGGGATCTGAGACCTCAAGCATTTTAGATGATTTAGTATAATATTTAACATGAAAAGGAATGGCCTTGACCCCAACCCCCTTTGTCACTCTAAGTTGGTAGGAAGCATTATCCATCATCTACCTATGTTTGAAATGGGTACTAACTCTTGGACTTGAATCATGTTGTTGTTTTGCAAAAGGGGCCCCAGTGGGATCCATCCTGAAGGTCATGACTCTCAAAACATCATGTGGGGAACAGTATTGTTATTCCTTATCTCATGGAGCAGAGGCTCCAAGATATCCAGCTGGGGCACACTGAAAGCTTGTTGTGCGCTGACATCAACCGAAGGTGGAAGGAACAACACTGATCTGGAAACCTTCTTCCATCCGAGAGCACTATGTGACCTTTTATCTTCAGGTAAGAACAACCTCCGAGGCACTGGGAGACTACGTGGGTGACTAGAGAATCGTTCATGCAGGATCCATCTCGATTAAAATTAAATTGGGTTGAATAAGTAACCAAAGAACACCTGGGACATATAAGAGTCCCTTGGAGCATAGAAGGATACTTGTGATGGTTATATACAATAGTTGGAGTGGTTATAAGTGGAAGAATCCTATTATCCAGGGCATGTGATACTGGATGGGCCTCAACCGAATCATGAGTAAAAACTTGAGAAGGTTCAAGATAAGGAGTATTCGAACATGGTGGAAAACCACATGGGGCGGGCTGAGGGGGGTGACGTCGACCATCGTTCCTTCAGATCCTGCAAAGCTGGGAAAAAATTCTTGGAGAGTGAATGAAGTGCAAAACCCAGGGAACACCAGGAAGATGAGGTCCTACCTCCAATCCACAGAGCCTAACACAATAAAAGAGATCCTCTCCAGGATATGGTGGGAGATGTCTATCTCCACATAAATCTGAGCTTCCAGCAAAGGCTCACCATAGTAGGAAAGGAATCCCCAATGGCCATAAGGAAAGCTCCAATATGAAATGGCATAGAGAGCCCTGGGAGATAGACCCGAACCATTGCTTGGGTACTCTCTTTTCCACAATGGGAATACATAGACCACAATGATTGGTTAAAGCACCAACGACCAAAGGAATGAGGCACAAAACAACACATATGAACAAAATCTGGTTCTGATTCTAGAATCATACAAAGAGATTCCCGATGGACAGAGGAAATCCACTCCTGATCCAGCTACCATTGGGAATCTATGAAACACCTGAAGATCAGGTGAGACGGCTTCAAAACTCCAAATCATGCTACAAGGGTCCACAAGGGGCACTCCACTACATCATCGAATACCGATGGATGAAACTCTAGAGAAATGAAAGATCCCTCCCATGACACCGAATGATCATGATTTTTAATTTATTAATTGGAGATTATATTTACATTTTCAATGATTTATTTTTAAAATTAATGTTTACTATGTATCATATTATTTATTTTAACATTTCATATGATGAATTAATTAAATTTATAAAGATATGTGTAGGGCTGGATATTAGATATCCCCTAAATGCATCTGCATGTATCCTAAGAATATATAGGTTTCTCATTTTTTTGTATGATTTCCCAATTGTTTTTAATGTTTTATTGTAACGCCTTGTCAAAATGTATATAGTGTATAAAATTAATTATTATTTCATTATGAAATAT
This sequence comes from Viscum album, assembly GCA_963277665.1. Classification (NCBI taxonomy): domain Eukaryota; kingdom Viridiplantae; phylum Streptophyta; class Magnoliopsida; order Santalales; family Viscaceae; genus Viscum; species Viscum album. Next base: position 1,201,441,073 of record OY728137.1, read on the forward strand.
TTTTTTTCATTACTCTTATTGTTTACACTCTAATACTTATATATACATAATGTTCAAGTAATTCACTATTTTTTAAGAAATAAATTTATTTCATAAGAATAAAAAGTCATATTATGATATAAAATTTTGTTTATAATAACAAAACTATAAAATGGTTATTATCAAAGAAATTTTTAATCGTTTTATATATAAACCCAAATGAACTATTGTTATTTATTTTATGATTTATTTACAAATTGTTTTATAGAATATTAAGAAATAATTATTTTCAAGACTAATTGATTATTAAGGGTTAAATATTTATTATATGAAATGGAAAATTTATTTATTGTTTATTTAGAATATCAAATGGAATATCGGTTTTCTCAAGATTTTCATTCCTCAAACATTACTTTGTTGTTCTCATCCCATGTTTCCAAATGTGTTTCATTGGGATTAATGATGTGTGGTAAAATTGAAAATCTAATGTTGAAAAATATTAGTCGATTAATAGTTTCATGAATAAAATATGAGTGTAAAAAATAAGTGAAAATTATTTAAAAACATTGAGTTGGATTTTGGACTTATTATGTTTTAAGTTTACCTAGATATCCAAAACATTATTCTAAAACTGTATCTGGGATATGAGTGAAATAATAATTCTTTTTTATTTGAAACGTTCAGTGTTTAAATGTTTATTCTTCTCAGATGGTTTTAAATTTACCATATAAAAACGTATTATTTTTTCACCGTATTAATGTATATGTGTTTGTGTAATTATAGCCTACACATTATTTAGACACACATTTCCCCGGTTGTTTTTTGAAAATTTTTTCAATGAAAATAGATAGGGGTGTAATATTATATCAATTTAAAATCACATGATAATTTTTTAGATGAAATCAACTATTATTTGGAAGATAAGTTGTTATTCATTTTAAATAGAGTATATATAGAAAACTAAATATGTGAAAAAAATAATTTACATTTTTTTTCTAGGAACAATAATCCCCTAGTCCAATTCACCAACTCTCTCATGAATTATAATTAAATTTCATTCGCATATAATTTTCAAAAATTCTTCATAATTGTGTTAACAAAAGTCCATAATTTATGAAATTATATGACAATTATTTAATTATGGTATAAAAGTCTTCCTTGAAAAACTCTACACCCAATTCTTCAAAACAATTGATATAGTATTTGGTTATATAAATTATAAATGAAATAATTCAGACTATAATAGCGTAGTTGAATGATGATTTTTTAAGGATGTATATGTTCTAGTCAACGACCTGAACACAATATTTATTCAAAAAAGTAAAGAGTATAGGGGGAAATTACATGAGAGAAAATGTATGAATTTTTTGTGTGTCTCTAATATAATAAGGATGAAAATATTATGGAAGGCCATTCTTCAAAATAACTTAGTGGGGAAATACCATGTTTTCTAAACCATCAGCAATCCTATTCGCTTCACGATAGGTGTGTGTGATAATAAAATTGAGATTCCTGAGCGATTTAAGAAAATCAATCCATCGGGAGGTAAGAGTCTAAGAAAGATGGGAAACACCATTCTAAATGGCTTACACTATAGTTTTAAAATGTCTCTCAATCCAAATGGTGTTCTAGATATTCTTTTTGGCAAATGAAATGGCATGAATAACACCCATCATTTCATTCTCCAATGCAAGAGAGAGACCACAACTTCCAATGAAGCATCCTAGGATCTGATCAAGATGGTCTCTAAAGATGCCTATATAGACCAAGGGTCCGGGAATTCCCATTTAATGATGATGTGATCATCAAATTTTCATAGTAAACATTAATGTAGAATTTTTTTGAATAAGATTCGAACACGTAGTACAAAATATTCATAAAAATAGTAGAATCAAAATTGAAATTCATAGAAGATAAATAATCCCAAGGATGTCACATTATATAACATGATGTCTCAAAACTATTCTACTAAAATTCCTAGAAAAACTTCACAAGATGAAATTAAAATAAAAAGAAATACAATCACAATAGGTGGAATAATTAATTTTAAAATAAAAATAAAATGTTATAAATTTTTATTAATATATTATCAATCAACGATCATTTTATACGAAGAATTATAGATTGTTGTGTTATCAACATCATCGTTAATTGTCCATTGGAAATAAATAGATGTCTCATTTATGTCTGGAAAATATTACCATGAAAATTCATAAAAAACATGATTTTTAAAACATTAATCATATTTGAAATTTTAATTTAACATTCAATGGATTATCATATTATATTAATGATATAAAAAACATTATTCAATTGTGACACATCCTTTTTAGACATCATTCAATCTGTTTATTGATATATTTCATCTAAAATTATTATAGCATAAATATAAAAATAATAATAAATTTAATTCCTATAGATATATTGAACAACGTGGGATTTTAAAATTTTATGTGAAATATGATATATTAATTACCACATATATTTGATTATATGTATGGATTTAAAAAATTATGAGTATTATGTAACACCCAGACCCCGTAGGCTCAGAGCCGATTAAATATTTTATTACATTGGCATGATTAAAAGGAATAAAATCCATAATGAATGATAAGTTTAGTAGTCTTAGAAGGATATTTTATATCCATAATACCATTTTTACATTGTTAAATAGGAAATATAATCTTGGTACATCAAAATAAAATAAACTGCATCCTTGAAATCTTATTCAAATATGCTTCGTGCATAACTTGGGGAAACAACATATAATAAGGGTGAGCTAAAATGTTCAGTAAGGGTAAGTAAAGAGGGATAAACAATGAATCTATAGAAATAAATTAACATGGAAAGGTAAATAAAAGATAACTTATGAAATTAAAATAACCTTATAAGGAATAATGAATACAGAAAGGTAAGATTCAGAAATACATGCCACATAATCATTAAATAAAGAATAGAATACATCAATAGATATTTTGACAAAAAAATATCATGGAAAAATAAAAACTAAAAAACCATTGATGGAAATTATTACATAAAAAAAATATTATCTATGTCACATAAAAATATAATCCATAAATACCTTTCAAAAGAAGGTTTAAAATTATAGATAGAAACATTTTTAATTTGTCCAACTGAATCATCTCGTGATTACTTATCAATGCATCGTGGAGAAATATAAATTCTAAAACCACTAATCAATAATATTGAAAATAAATAATCATACAAATTAGTCAAAATATATACTATTCTTTATCAATTATCTTTATTGAATTAAATACTTCATTTTATAAATAAATCTCCAACTAATTAAATAACAGTAATTGTTAATAACAAATGTTATATGAAATAAGTTTTATGAAATGATAATATTCATCATAAAAACATATGCATATTCAAGAAAATTTTCATGGAAATTGATTAAAATAAAATGATTATTTCATCAGATAGTTAACTATAATGAAAGGAAGTGAGATCATAGTGATAATCAGTAAGAACATTCTTGAGAGGAATAATCTTTAAATTTTCTATAGTGTCCAATATGAAATTGAAAACATTGAATCATTAACTAAAGAAAGGTATGAAATTATATTAAACAAATAATATCATGGGAATAATGGGATTAATTATATATCAGAAAAATGCAATAAATAAACCGTATAAAATAAACTAGGTGCATAATAATAAATAACTCTCAATGGAATTTTAATTGAGAAAAAATCCAATAACCGAACCTTATTTTTTGTGTGGAATTTATACTCTTGTATATGTGTTTAGTGTATAATAAATTATTATACCATAACCATACTCAGGTTATAATATTTTATATCATATTCATAAAACATCTTATTACCTGTTTGTTAATAATATTTCATTATTTTCATTATTTCTAATTTTAATTTCCTAGTTTACTGAAGTATGTTTTGAATTGATAGTTGATTGTAATGTTACATATTTTATGATTTATTCATCTGAATAATAAAATAAATGAATTAATTATTTTATTTATTTAGTACATATATATTTATAATTATCTATAATTTTTATTAATAATAAATTAAATTCATTGTTCATAGAGATTGTATGCCTTACGTATGCATGAACAATATTTTTATTTTTTGTCATATTAAAAGAAAAAAAATTATATGATATATATTTATATTATAACTATAATATTATATCAGTGTTACATATGTTACATAATTTAATTAATATCATCCTTCATATGTTCCATGTATATTTTGAATTCGTCACATCTCTTTCAGGAGGCTATAGTCTACATGTCCACAAATGATGTTGTCATATTTGTTGAAATTGGAACGAATAATGGTATATATTTTAAAAGAATTAAATAAGAATAAATTCATAATAAAAAATCATATATAAATTATATAAGTATATTTGGAATCATAATGTATACCATGAAAAGTGGTATCTAAAATACGAACAATTATTATTTCATGGGGCTATAGTTTACTGTACATAGAAACTATAAGTTCATTACCCATTATATGTAGGGGTTTTTAAGTGTTGTTAAAGACCTTGGAATAAAAATTAATACTATATTAAGGATAATTTTTTGTTATAAAATAATATAATATGAATAGTTTATGGGTTGAAAAATGGACAAAAAAGTGAAGAGCTTACGAAAAGATGTTACATCTTAGTTGAGTAACATCATTTGTTTGTACCAAAAGGAATCCTTGGATGGATTTAATCGGATAGGGAGGATTTAATGTCAAGGATTGGCATTTTTGGACTTTATATATGTAGATCATGGCCTAACTTATGTGATTCGAGAGGTTTTAGGAAGTGGGAGAACTGACAACCATTTATAGTGGAGGAGGAGTGGCACTATTATAATATTTTCACAAATAAATTTTTCTCATGTTTTTCATGTTTCATGTGGATCCAATAATTGAAAAAATTCTAGAAAATTTAGTATCAGTTAATTATATGGTTATAAAATATATTATGGAAATTTGTATTGGTCTTTTTGGGCCTTATTATTATTGTTTAGTCCTTTATTAATCATAATTTATTCATAATAATTGCAATTAATTCGAATTTTATTCATTAATAATTATGTTATAAAACTATTTCAAACATATTAAAAATTATTACGTACACAAATTCGAAATTTTTAGTTTAGTTTTAATAATTCATGTTCTATATGTGGTAGAAATAATTTTAAAAATCATCCCATTAGGAGGACGACAATTCAGGGTTTTAATGAAAACGTTCTAATTTTTGATAGGGTTTTGTATTCAATTTAAATCTAAAAATGATACAAATTATGTAAATTGAATTAATGTATAAAAATTTTCCAATTATTCATTAAAACAAATCTAAACAATAATTTTTCCTCTAAATAATTTAGATGAAAAACTATTTTGAATTAAAATTCCTCATTTGTTACTATTCAATAGAAAATGATATGTTTTTAAAAAATATCCAAAATTTACCCTTAGAATTATTTCTATTTTTATATTTAATATGATGTTATATTGACATAATAAATCAATTAACGTTTCAATAGTTAGATTTAAATTTCATTCACTATTAAAAGGTGGTTAAATTGCCTTTATAAAAATATAGGTTATTATATGTGAATTTGGGTTCGTTCTTATATTATTCCTTCCAACCAAATGGATGAATATAAAAAAATTTATTTAATATATGATATATATATATATATATATATTAAATTAATATCACTAGATAATAGTAACTTTTTTTATTTATTAGGTTAAAATATTTTTTGAGAAAAAAATAGTTAACTATAAAAATATTCCAATTATGTTAAATTAAATCATATACTCATATTTAATTAATTTGAAACTAATATATAAATTCTAAAAACTAAATAGATTAATTATTTAGATAATAAAATTTTTAATGGCCATTTTATATCTTATAATATTAAATAATAATATTATATAATATAATTTAATTCAGTAAAACTCGGTATTATTTGTAATAAATGCCATCGAAGAGTATTTATCATGAATGTAACAAAAAATAACTAAATGTTGTGTGCTTAACAAATATATAATATAATATAAATATATATATATATAAGAGAAAATATATTTAAATTTATATAGATATTAAATTTATTTATGAACTTGTTGCCTCATGAAATACATGCTTTCAAATAAAATATTCATAATCTAGAATTTTAGGATATTATAATCTTCCAACTATATTTAAATTGTGTCCTCAAAATTGTAAATTGATATAGGTAATCTACGGATTGGAAATAAACTATTTTTAAAGGACCATCATTGTAAGATCGTTAAAATCACATATTATTAATAAGTGTGAAAGAATGTTCAATGCTCATTTAACTAGGATCCAAATTATGAGAACATTGTTCAGAAATGGAATCATAGATAAATGAAAAATAAAAAATATAGTTATGATGTAGAGTACTGGAGAACATGGTTAGGATAATTTTACCAGTCACAAGGTTATAAAATCTCAACGATATAAGGGTTTATTTGATTCATTGGAAATAAAGGTACAATGAAAACAATTTTTCTTTTAATATCATTTTTTCTATACATGATGTTTCACTATATATGAATATAAGTAAATATATATACTACCTACATTTGTATTGACACAAAATTATCCATCGGTTTTTCCAAGAACTATTTATAAATCATCTCTTAAAACAACATTAACCATATAGTTAGGTAATATATCCATCTTTAAATACATATAAAAAGCTAATAATTAACCATTTCATCCATTGTCATCATTTATAATAGATTATGTTCTAACATTTTATAATAAAGGTCACCATATTTTAAAAATAAAATTATAATTAGCCTTCAATTAATATGATTCATTTATTTAATAATCTCATACAAAATATGTGAACCACTTTATCATGTTTTCTATTGAAATATTTTAATATCATTATAAACATAAAAACATCTCGCAAAAATGAATTCTTCTTTATTCTTTAATTAAGAGGCATGTTATTTGATATATTTATCAAATCCAAATGTGTCTTAAACTCTATTCATGATATAATAGACCACTTATAGAGATGTAATTAATCAGTTCCAAGGATATCAATGCCTATCCAAATAAATATTTTCATCATTATTATCTCTATATTAGAGATATATTAACAATTTTATTTCCATCAATCATGTGTTTTTTTGAGAAGTTTAACTTTTTACGAAATAATTTTTCTTAGTATCATTCAGATTATGTTCTCAAATCCTTAAAAAATGTACCATAGTAAAATCCTTATGTATTTTTTAAATCATATGATAATAAAACCACAAAAAGTATTTTACAACATATTCAATTGATCCATATATAGATGAAAATTAGTCAATCAAATTTTCTTATTTCAAAAACTTATGCTCGACCATGAACCATTATATTTTTTGTATGTATATTTCCTTGACATATAGGGAATTGTTTTGTGTAGTAACTCATATACTTGTAGTGGAAACACTTAATAGTAGACTTTTTTATTCTTCCCTTTGAGTTATTTTCATTATAACGTTTTTCTCCATACGTGTTAAAAACTCCCATTCATTTCAGGAATTTCTGAGGGTGATTATTTATATAGTAACCTGATTTTTGAAAATCCTTCTTTCCCTTCATCTATATTGACTCACTACTTTTTTTATGTTTCTTAGATGACCTCTTCATGTAATTTTTTTTCATTTAATATATTTATTCAAGAAAATATTTTCTCTATTTTTATTACACATAAAATGATTTCATCCTATGATAACTACATCTATGAAACTAGTTCCTTTTTAGAGACATCGTTTAATAATGTTAAATATGTGGTCAATTATGTTCTCAGTGTTCTTTATATTATTTGTAACATACATGAATAAGTTTAAAATGTATGTTCATAATCCTCAACACAATTTTATTTATTTATACATTATGATAAGGAAATTCTTCTTCATATTCATTTATTGATAATGAGAAAAGTATTTATTAATGAATGAACATTAAATTCCCCAATTTAATTACTAGAATAAATTTTTAGTCACCAATATTCGGAATCCAAGACTACATCTCATTATCATATCATTGGAGATAATAGAACATAAGTGAAAAATTTTCAACTTAATTGCATTACATGGTAATAAATATCTTATCAAGAGACTTATTATATTATTCAACTACAATTTTATAAGTACTCTAACTAAATGTTTGGGGATTCTTCGGTATAAAGATATCCATCATAGGAGATAATATCTATAGAATTGGTTTCTCTATTTGGGAAAGGTTATATTTCATTACATTACTAATATTATCGAATATATCTATATCATTCTGAGTCTAAATACCATAAACATTGAATTACACAGTTAGGACATGTATATATTATCTGTAAGTATTGAAATCAATCTTTATTCTAGGTATTGTTCCTCAAAAATGAAATTCACTAAATTAGATACTAATATTTTGATGATTTTATAAATTTAAATATTTTATAACACGTAATATTAATTTTTACAAAATAAAATCTTATAATCATAATCTTTTTTTCATTGGTGAAATATTTTCATTCAAATAATTTTTAATGTTAGGTATATAAAATACGGACTATTCTTAGAATTTCCCCCGCGAATAGATATAGGTGCAAAGTATGGATCATTTTCCTACACCAGGATACCATGTTCTAGGTTTGGAACATGTTATAAGAGTTATTACTCCTAGGTAAATATGATCCAATTCCATGTCCACATGTAGTATGCATATAAGGATGTATTTCTCAGAATACAAACATAATAAATACAATTTATATTATTATATTACCCTGTAAAATTATCATTAATGTTTATCCAATGCTAGTACTCCCTTATATATGTTTTCAAAATCTAGTTTCCATGGTTTTTTATTAACCTACTATTATACCATATTTGATGCCCCGACCCCAGAAGCCCAGAGCGAGTGCATTTTTATAACATTTTCATGATAACAAGGAATCAAATACCAAATGACTGATCAATGTAGTTGTCTTGTAAATCATGGTTACATTAATGATTCCCATAAAAAATTGGGATATAGGAAATAGTATCATGTTTCCTAAAATTAAAATAATCTCCATTAATGAATGCTTATTCAAATATTTATTCTTCATAACCTGGTGAATGGTTGAATAATAAGGGTGATCATAAATAATTAATAGGGGTTTGTAAAGTGGAACCAATAATGGGTTAATATATGAAAACGAACATGGAATTTTATATAAATTGTAACACAGTAAATTAATATAATTTAATAAGGCATAATGAATATGGCATGTTTAGAATCTAAAATACATGAAAATTAATAAAAATAATGATAATTGGATACATCTATATATATGTCAACTCAAAGTCTCGAGGATAAATAATATCTATAATATAAATGATAAAAATTCATACATATAAGATGTTATATCAATGGAAGATAAAAACCTTTACCATTATGATCATTCACAAGACTATTTAAAACTACGGATTGAACCCCATCTAACGTGGAAAACCTAATGATATCATGATAATATATCGATGCATCAAGGGTATATGTAATGTCTGAGACCACCAATCATTAAAAGATCTAATAATTTCTCATATCAATTAATAAAAATAAATTATATACCTGGTAAAATACTTATATTGAATATAAGGTTCTGATTTATCAATAATTCCTTCAATAATCAAATAACTATAAATAGGAACATCATATCTGGCATGATATATACTGAAGGAATTAATAATATCCATTATATGAAAATAAATATATTTTATGAATTTTAAAATGAATATTATTATAATAAAATTATTTTTTTGGGAGACGGTCAACATTCACAATAGTATATGATATTGAAAACATAATCATAAAGAACAGTATTGAGAAGAATATTCATTAAACATTCAAAAGGATCACATAACATTTTGAAACATTTAAATCATAATCTCCGCAATGGAGTGACATTAAATTAAACATAAAATATCATTAGAAAAAGTTTATTAATTATATTAAGTGAAGTAAGTAGTATATTCAACATATAAAATTAACTAGGTGCATAATAAGAAATATGTTTCAATGGAACATTATTTGAGATTAAATCCATTACATACACATTATTTTTGTTTAGAATTACTTTTCCTCTTGTATAATTGTTTAAAATATGATAATAACTTTTATTGGAAACAACATTATGTTTATAATATTATATACCATCTTTTTATCATTTCTTATAAAAGTTTTTATAATAATTTTTCCTTATTTTAATTATTTCCGGTGTTAATTTCCTAGGTCACTCAATTATGTTTTGACTTGTTATTTGATTCTAATATTAAATATAAAATGATTAAATAATATCCTTAATGGATTACATGACTTAATTATCATATTTATTCCACAAATATTTTTTTTATAATAGTCTATAATGTTTGGAGATTAGAAATGAAATGCACAGTTCATGGAGATGGTAGGTCGTACGTACAGATGAAATGTACTTTTATTTATCTTTCAAATTAGATTAATTAAAAGTAAATGATAAGTACATATTTTATAATTCAAGTATGATATATACTTTATTTATGTTATATAGGTTTATTAAAATCATTCATAATACTATCCATGTAACAAATTAACAAATCTCATCGCATTGAGGATGTGGTAGTCCACACATACACAGATGATGTTATCGTAATAAAAAAAATGGAAATTGTACGGTAAAGTGATATAAAATAGATAAATAATCAAAAAAAATAAATATCATACATATCATAAATAAATACAGTTTATTTAATATTGGAAAACATTATAAGTGGTAAATGGAAAATGAACAATCATCCTTTCGTGAGGAAATAATACTATATGCACAGAAAAAATTTGTCTTCTTACTATTTCAATGGATGTTTGTTTAATTGTAGGTAAAAAAATTAGAATAAAAACATCATAGTTTATAATGGATATAGTTTTTGTTATAAAATTATATGGATATAATATTTTAGATTTTGTAAAATGGGAATACAACTAAAGATCTTAATGAATATTGTTACATATTAATCGGTTAACTTCATTGGGTTTATACCAAAAGTCATACATGGAAGTATTTCTGAACAGAGGTAGAATTAAATGTTCATGTGGGATATTGGGACTATAGTTTTTCAGATATTTTCTGATCCAATGTTTTTTTGATAGGTGTTGATATGTGTAAGAAGTGTTGGCCAATTATAGTGGTGGCGGAGTGGCACTCTTGTAATTTTTTTTAAGAAACTAATCCAATTTGTTTCATGTTTAAAGTCAATCCAAAAATGTATAAAATTCAATAAAATGTAATATAGGGTATAAATATTTCCATACAATAGATTTTGGATTTCTTTATTGGTAATTTTGGACCATATTATTATTTCATAATGACTTATTATGTTATATTTAATCCTTATAATTGAATTGAATTTTGATTACTTTCCCTAACATTTTTCTTGAAACAATATTCTAAAATTATTCAAAATTATAAACTATGATGATTTAAAATATATATTTTATGTTAATAAATTAAAATTATATAAGTGGATGAAATTAATTTTAAAAAATTCCTACATGTCGGACAATAATATGATTTTTTAAGTAAAAATTTCCTAATGATTGATAATTTTATAAATTAAGTTTAAATTTTTAATATATTATAACAAAATAAATATGATTAATTTATAAAAATATTATATATTGACAATTTTAATCCAATATAAAATTTTAATTAACTTTATAAATAAATTATAGTAAAATGCACTTTTGAACAAAAATTCTGTATTTTTCACGGATCATTAAAGAATTATATGTTTATAAGAGAATAAAAAATTCACCCTACCAAATTTTTTATATTTATAATTCAATGATAATGTATATTTTGGAATATTAAATCAATTAATGAGTAAAAATTCATATTTAAAATGGGTTCTTTCAAAAAGAGGTACAACTGACTTTATAAAAATATAGGTTTTATGTGAAAATTTTGGTTTGTTATTATTATATGCATATCAGAACTAATGGATGAATGTCAAAAATATTATATTTAATCTATTATATATATAATAAATTAATATAACTAGATCATTGTAATTAATTTAATTTATTAGGGAAAAACAGTTCTATGTCATAAAAATAGTTTTCTATAAAAATATTCTGAATATATCCAATTGTTTCTTATAATCATTTCTAATTAATTTTTAAAAATTGAATTAGTTTTGTAAACATTATATTTTCATTATTTGTTTTACACAATTAATAATATATAGTTTATATCTTATTATATTATATAATAATATTATAATAATATATTATTGTTTTGTAAAACTAGGTATTATGTTTAACACATGCCATCGAAGATGGTTTCTCTTTCGTCTAACATAACCTAAATAAGAGTTTCCTATATTACCAAATATAAATTATATTAAATATATTTAAACTAGTAAATATATTTTATTGTATGAGGGAACTATATTCCCTTACATGACTGGTGTCACATTTATTACACACTTGGTGTCATTTTCCATGCACTCAATTGAATACAATATTCGAACTATAGTATTTCAAGGGGTTACATATGAATCAAATTTGAGGTAACATATGTTTAGTACCTAATAAATTTTAGGTTTACAAACATGAAGTTACTTTAAAAAATCTATGTTCATGAGAAAAAATTTCACCTCAACCCTGGGTTACCAATCAATGGGATGAGCCCCAATATTACGTCTCAACTACAACCATTGACCATTGATTGAAAACATCTTGAACCATTACAAGTTTAATGTAGAATAAAATTTTAGTAAAATATAATTGTAAAATAAATGTATTTAAGGGTTAAAGTAACATAAAATAGTACTTCAATTAAATATAATCCTAAAATGCACAATATATAATTTTATTAAGTGAAAATAAGACTATTTGTGAGTATAAAAATCAATAAAAATATATGGAATAAAAATTAATATAATAAAAAATCTCTCACATGTTTATTGACACTAAAAACAATTTACAAAAAAAATAAATGTTAACATAAATAAAATTGGAATTAATTTAAAAATAGATTGGTCATTTCCAATACAAAATTAACAAATAATTGTTGTTATATTTTGTTTAATGAATTTTTAATCTATATTTTGAACATAAATTTAATGAAATTTATAATTGATTTTAATTTAAATCATATTTTCAATGAGTAAATTAAAATTTTCAACTGCTTATAATTAAATTTTTTTTGGGAAATTTTTCATTTACCTATATTTTCCCCATTTTTTGAGATTATAATGAAAATATTAAAGTGGAATATGAAATAATTGTATTTCCACAAGACCGTAAATAAATTTTTTATACGTAAAATTGAGGATTAATATGGAAATTTTTAGTCTTAGAACAATACATGAATGGGATTGATAAATAATACATACAAATGTAAATATAAAAAAATTATTTATAAAAATGAATCGATAGTAATATAATTATCATCTCAATATAAATTGGATGCAGGTTATGGATTTTATAGAGGAATGGATCCATGGTGATATTATTTAAAATAATATGTTGTAGTGTCTAAATAATCAAAATGTTTCCATTGAAAAACCACAATATCCCCCCTCTAAAGCAAGAAAATATGAAGTAGATGAGTATAACACTCTCTCTACAGATTCCATAAATTATCAAAGACATTCACAACATTAACGAGATACATCTATAGAGAATTATAAATCATCTCATAAAGTAAAATTATAATTTGTTTGTTGTAAGTTATTAATATTTTATAAGTTCTCTATCTTTTTTTTGTAGAACCTAATATAGAAATGATTACCCTCTAATTTTCTAAATTAATGTATTGATGAGCAAAGTCTCAATATAGATTCTAAATTATCATTGTTAGTGTATTAAGATCATAAAAAAAACTTGTCCACTCTTCCCAATACTTTTACTAATCTTGTTCAAATAGAAGATATAGTAAATCAGATATATTAATTGTAATATATTGAGCATTTTAAATTAAAAACGACATTAAATAGCATACAAGATGTTAAACACCAAACTTTAATGAAAAATTGATCTTTATTATTTGAATGTGATTATTCTGAAATAGCTATTATATTGGTGGGATGGAATAGTATTAATTAAATTATGAAATATATAATAAAAATAATCATTGATTTTTTATTACGTATTTCAATGTAAATAAGAACTATATTTTTAGTAAATTAATTTTATTCTTTAAAAACAATTAATCCAAATTGATATTTATTTCATTTTATATATGAAGAATATAATTAATTTAATGATATTTAATAAAATACATTTCATTAAAATAAATTATTATTTTTAAATCCTATAATAAAAATTGTATTATAGTGAAATTTTGATAATTTTCTTAAATGTTTTATTTTGAAACCTTTAGTGAAAAATATTGATTTTAATTTAATTTAAATTTTTTAAAATAATTTAGAAGGAAAAGTTATGTTTTTTATTAGCTTTAAATTACTTAAAAATGACAAAAAATATTACATTAATGTATTTTGAAAAGGGTTTTATACATTAATTTATTATAAAAAATATTATTTTTTAAAAAAGATTTTTTATGAAAAGATTTATTTTTATTTAGTTTGAAAACATTAATATCAAATTAAATTCTAAAACCTAATTTATTTTAATTTTTCAAAATATATTCCATATTTTGAATGATAATTTACAAATTTATTAAATATTTTCATTTTATTTTCAGATAACATGAATAATAATTTTAGTATATTTTATTATAATTGTTAAAGCTAAATAAGACAATTATGTGTAAATATAAAGAGACAAGGGATAGATAATAACCCAAAATCTTACCCAAATATAATTGGATGATATAAGTTCTACCATATTCTTTAAATGATTGCAATTATAATCAAGGGGTGCCACTTGGATGAGACTATTACATTTATAATATTTCATTTAAGGATAATCTCGTGATGTCATACTCATGATTTTAAATACTATAAGATTTAAAATATTTTGTTAACAAAATCATATATTGAAATAAAAAACAAATTTATAATTATGAAATATATATACATTATACTAATTTATTAATATTTTAATCAGATGAAATACATACCTTAAATTTTAACATGACCTTGATGTTGTAATAATTCAAATACTTAGAAAATAGGGTAAATTATATTGAAAATAATAAAATAAATATTAGATGAAGTAATTATTCTCTAAAAATAAATTTTTAGCGAAATGTTATTATTTATGTATTTTTAAAATTTTATACCATTTTTTATTTTTTATGGATATTTTTATACATTAAATATAAGGAATTTTTTAAAATATAGATGTTAATGATATTGTAAATTATATAATACTTTATTAATTAAATTAGAAATCCTAAAAACATTTATTTCGTGAAAGTTTTAATATATGTTTTAATATGTCATTCATTTCTCATCTATGTATCGTTTTGTAATTTATTGTAACTTTATTAACTCTTAAAGTGTAAACATTCATGTTGTTATGATTAGAAATTAGGGGGGTAAATAAAGTTAAAAAATAATATGTGTAGAAATTTAGTCCAAAAATATCACATTTTTGTTTCATTATGTTATTTAGATCCATAATAATCATATATTTTCAAAATATATTCCTTGATACATTAGTAATAAGAAAATTATTTATATTAAAATAATATTTTGAGAAATTATACCAGTTCTTGTCCCTTCCCAAATAATAGGGAACTACTACTTCTAGTTTATTCAACCACAAATCCATCTTTTTCCTATCAAGACCATCATAGATTCCCTACATAAATCCCTAAAAAATTATAGAGGCCTTATCTTTGGTCGAACAACATCCTTTTTGGTCTTAAGGTGTTATGCAATGAAGGATTTATAAAGAAGAGTTATAATCTTTTATCAAGGATTTATATATTTTTATTCTTCAATGTCAGTAAAATCATAAAAATACATGATAAAAAAATGACACATTTATTCTCCATACAGTGATATTTTAGTTTCTATGTTGAATTACTTTTATTGATGTCCACTTCCATCAAATTGAAATTATTTAACGGTTTGTATGCATGGTGGACTACCACCTCATGAGCTGATGTAATTTTATTACCATTAATGTATCTCAGGAATAGTTATAATATGGAATTAAATTTTCTATACATGGTTTTAATAAAATAATTCTCATTATAGAAATATTATACACAATTTTCCATCATTATTTTCCTTGGACATAAAAATAATTATGTCATTTATATGTATGGGTGAATTATCACCTCCAGAAAGTGATGTGATTCATTTTTCATCACCACAAAAAATATATAATATATATAAGTATGTATAAATAACTACTAATATATTAATTATATTATTATAATTACGAAAATATTATAAATACATTCTTTATTTTTGAAATTATCTTAGAATAATGGAAATGTTACACTTAAGTACATATGACCAACTGTCTCTTGGATTGTAAAATAGTTTATTTTTTATATTAGTATTTAATTGATGTATTTAAAAGTAATTTTTATTTACAAAATGATTATTATTTCATGAATATTATTATTGAATAATGATCTTCCAATGACCACTTTGACTACATACATCATAGTATTGTCATTTCGGAACTAGGAATTGAATATCATCAAAAAACATCTCATATGAACTTAAATTATTATGTAATTATGTTAGCTTGGTAATAATTTAAAAAATAGGAATAATAAAAATTATAATGGTTTTAAATAATGTAAATAAATAACATTTGTTTTTTATTTTGTATGATAAAGGACATGAATGAAAAATTAGACTCTAGGTAAGAGACTCTTTAACTAAAATATCATTTTAATTGTTATAAAGATTTATTTTCTAAATCATTCAATTTCACGAACAAGGATTAAAAATTATTTTTTATAAGTTAATTTACAATGAAATTAATGTTTTAAAAATATAAAATTTTAATTTCTCTAAATTGTTTTAAAATATAAACTTGTAATGTTTTATGTAATGGAATTGCTTTTGAAACATTTCATATTTTTTCAAAATTAAAAAAATATAGTATTCTAGTTATATCGAATGATAATTATTTAATAATGTAATGGATCATTACTATTTTTATTATTAGTTAATAATTTTTCAAGAATATTTAAAATGAAATTTTCAACTTTATGATGTTCATAGTGCTTCAATATCGATACTTGTTTTTAAAATATAATGGGTTTTTAGAAATACAAATGTTATCAATATTGTAGATTTAATGGGTTTTTAAAATTATTAATCATAAACTAATTACATGAATTAAAAAAATTTATTCATTATAATTTACATGAAAATTAAACGTGGTGTTGCATTGATAGCTATTGAAAATACTATTAAAAATTTATATGGGGTTCCCTTAAAAATACTACGTAACCTCATTTTATTTTAACATGGGGAGATATGATTTCACTATGTAAGCCCATTCAAAATTAATATTTGGTGGCCCAGATTTGACCGTGTAATCTTGTAATATATTAAAAAATTGTTGAGACCAAATTACACTCTGGTGCATTGGATAATGAATAGTTTTGAAGTCATCAATATGGTTATTCCAATTAAATGGGTTTTATAAAAGGTTTAAGACTATTATTATCAAAGTCCCCATATGAAATTTTTATGGCATGATATGGGTTTTAATGATTTACCTAGAGAAAATGTATGTGTATTATTCATGTGGGAATTTTCAGTATCATATTCACATAGAACATTGAATAAAATGGTTGATTATATACGAGTTTTCATATTTTCACATGACTAATTGTATCCTTTAGATTATATCTTATATAGATATTATTTTCTCATACATTGTTTTTGAACATTTTTCATTGAATTTTATGGGAAATTATGATGCCACTATGATATTTTTGAAGTATTTTCTTGATAGAAATAATAAATTTTTAATGAGTTTTGTACAGCTGAATAAATGAATAATGAATATAACTGTAAACTTCAAATTTAATGGTTTAAATTTTAATTGTATTCATAATACACTAAAATTTGAAACTAATCAGATCCTAAAATGTAAATTCAATATAAAAACACTAGAATATGTATTATTTAAGTTTAGGTTCTATTAGTACATAAAAAATGGGGTGTTATGCATGTTTTGATATTTGTATTCTTATCCTAATAGTTGGGGATATTAATATAGGATTATAATATTAATTGTTATCATGTTATTAGTTCCCCAGATAAACCATTTTGGTTTATATGTTGGGAAATTATAAGGTGAATAATGATATTTTTGGCGACATTCCTTTTTAGGTAATTACAGGTTTTTACATTTTCTTTGAGAAAACGAAATGTATGAGATTACCATTAATGTTTTAATGTATGAACCTTAATTTTGAATAATTTATCATATTTTATTGAATTTTATAAGATAATATAGTATTATAAAAGGAAAACACACTAAATATGTGAAAACCCAACATGTACAGTAATGCTATGGGAATTGAACCCACAACCGAATGGCGATAACGGTTGATCACCTGCCACTAGCCTATGTGATGTTTTTATTAGTATGAAAATGTATTTTATTTTAAGATATCCTATTGGTAATGGTTATTTTAGATAATGGAAAATATGTTTCATCTTTGAAATATCCTTGGTATTGGAAATTGTTCTTGGAAAAATGTTAATATGGTTTTTTCAGGAGACACTCACTATTTCAGATACCTTATATGATTCAACTAAATAGAATAATATGGGAGTTTATTTTAGGAATCAAATATGACTTGTAGTTTGGAATAATTTTTAATATTATTGTTAATTTATGGATATTAGTTTTATTTATGTAATGTTTTAGAATACATATATATTGTATTGTTATGCAAATTCCAAATTGGAATGACCCTCCAAGACTATTTGACGTCATTTTGTATTAATTGATAATAATATCTGGTAAATTTGTGTGATAAAATATTTCTAATTTTTGGGTCAAAATATTTGTTTATAATATTTATCAAGAATTTAATATATGGTGATTTGTGGCATGGTCTATTTTTATGTTTATGAATTATTACAGAATTTTTTCGATTAATTATGTTTTCATCATACAATGGTTTATTCATTTTAGGGCATTATCTTAAGTTATATTAAATATTTTGGTTTTTGTAAATTCATAAAAATAGGATGAATATATTTTTATCTTCTAATTTATTTTATGATCCATATAATATGATTCTAATTCTCAACCTGAGAAAAATCATCTTGAATACTCATCATTTGGTGATAAAAATGATGTGATTATGGTGGAAATAAATAAGATGATTATATTATACTAATAAAATAATAAAATTTATTATGATCATAATAATGGTGGTAAAATAATTCTTAATCTCATTAAATTGGACATTCAAACAAAAATTCAATACAATTACTATTCATAATGAGAAGTCAATTACCTTTTAACCATTATAAATTTTTGGTTTTGTGATTTCCAAAATTATATAGAACATGATCTCTATTACTACCTACCATTCATTATGAGCTATTTTTGTCTTCTATGTTAATTATTTCAGACATAGAATCCTAGTATGTTTTATCTTAGCTTACCTTCATACATCTATTACTCTCATTTTAAATTAATATTTTAATGATGCTTTTTTCCAATCTAGGATTTGAACAAAGGTGTTTTGAAAATTTAAACCTCCCTTACCCAAACCCAACTTTTATAATTTGAGGATTTAATTCATATAATAGGGTATAAATTAATATCATGAATTCTTTAAAAGGAATGAATATGTTCGATATAGTACTTAATTAATAACCCCAATCATATTATGTAATCATGACATTTATAATCCCTCCATTAAATTGGATGGATTGAATAGTATTAATTTAATTATGATATATAAAATTCGAAAACTCAATTAAAATTACATTATGAATTATTTTTATAAACAACTAGATTTTTTTATAATTCAATTTTATTGATAAAGAGCATATTTTCTTCAAAAAAAATTTATTTCATTTCAAATAAAAATATTATAAATATTTTATAGTGCATTTTGTCAATCTATTTTCAGGAAAACCAATTAATTTTTGAAAATATATTTTAATAATTACATGTGGTTAAATTTTGATAATTTTATGAAAATTTTTATATTTCTATGAATACTGAAAAATAAATTTTTTATTGAAAATTATAGTTTTCAATTTTATTAAATTGTTATATTATTTTTTTGAATAGTTTTAAGTTATTTAAATATTATTTAGAATTTTATAATTATTTATTTTTTAAATGTAATTTATACATTGATTTTTAATAAAACATTTCTATGTATAAAATGTCATTTAAAAAACATATTGTCATTGCATATTACGACATTAAATTTAATATACATTGTGAAAGATATGATTTTTTAATTTAGAAAATGGATTTCATATTTTTTAATATCATGTCCCAATTTATTAAATAGCTACATATTAGTTTTTTTTCCAAAATTTACAGTAAACATGGTAATTTTGTTTACCATGGTAATTGATATATCGGGTTATTAAGGGTCAATATAATATGATATGGACTAGTAAATGGTCCAAAACATGAAAAAAATTTATTATATGATATAGGATAGACCGTTATCTTCCACATATAAAAATTATAACATATGGGAACTTCATGTTTGATAATATGACATTTATAATATTTTTTTAAAGAGGTGTTAAATTTGTTGCACAACTTTTTTAATAACTATACAATTTCAATATATGGTGATATGAGAGATATATATTACTATAATTTTTTTAAAATATAAATTATGTATCTACATCATATTAAATTGCATAAAAATTTATAGTGAAAATATATTTACATTAAATGTTGACATAATTCATATGTAGCAATTAATCATTTAATGAGAAATTTAAATCAATGATATTAAAATGATAAAAATAAATATATATTTACGTAATTATTAACATTAACTAATTTTATAAATAACATCAATATTTTAGGGATGAATTTAAATATTTTTTAGACATTATATTTTTTTTATTTTTTATGTCAATGTAATGAATCGTTTGAAAATTCATATTAATAATATTTTAAAATTATTAATATTTATTTAATTATTTTGAAAAATATATAATTTCATCCTAATGATTGAGTTACAGTTTAAAATTATAAACATGAATAATTTTTTTGAATTTTTTAATGTTATTGTAAACAATTTAACCCTAAATGTGTAAATATACATGTTGTCATGATAAGAATTATGGTTGGTAATTATGTGTTAAAACCTATAGAAAAAGCTATACATTTTTAAAAAAAATCATAATTTGTGTTGGATTAATGGATAATGGCGCATATTAATTTTATTTTCTAAATTGATATGTTTTTCGGAATTTTTAATTTGAAAGTATTTTATATTAATTTAATATTTTGAAAAATACCAAAAGATCCCATCCCCTCTCGTATAAATGAAAAACACTCTTCTCATATATTAACACATAAAAAATCTATTTAGTATGGCCAATACCTTGCAAATTCCATTCCTGTAATATCTCCCCACATTTTAGAGTTCATTTTTTGGCATTAATCCATCCTTAGTGGTATTAATCTATTATGGAATGAAGGATTTCTAAGGAGGACATATCATTTTAATCGAGTATTTTTATTTTAGTTATTCACCCAACTAACAGAAATATTACATAAAAATGCTAAAAGAAATAATTATATTTTTCTACAAATACTAATATTTTTATCATAGTGTAATAACCTATATTGATCTCTATATCTATCAAATGATAAAGTATTAATCTTTCATGTGTACAATGGAATACTGCCAGGAGAACCAATGTTATTCGGTGGGTATCACTATCTTTCAAAACTAGTTATAATCATTCAATTAATGTATATATGTATATATATGATATTAATTAATATTAAAATTTATTAAAATATAATAATTATTTCACGTTCTTACCTTTCTATGCATATAAAAATGAAAACATCATTCATGTGTGTTTGTGAATTATCAACACTATGAAGCTATTTGGTTTTTTTATCATCAATATATAACATTACGGATGTATTTATGTATATTTCATGGATTAAAATAATTTTTAATATGTCACCATCAATTGATAATGATTAATTAATACTTACCTTCGTTCTGTAATGATGATTGAAAAATGGAATGTTACTCATGGATATGTACCACCTACCATCTCTATGATTGTAATATAGATCATATCCTATAACAATATTTAATGGATGGATTTAACTATAATAATTATCCATATTAATTAGTATTCATTAATTAATATCATTACTTATATAATTTATTACGGACCACATTGATTCATGGCAACATACCAATTCCAATTCTGACTTATGAACCAAATTTCATCAAAACGTCCAATATAGAACTATATAATAATGTAATAGTTATAAAATAGTAACATGTGATATAAATTAATATTAACTTATAATAACATTCTCACGAAATTAAATAATTTACATTAATTTACTAATTAATTATATAAAGGACACATGTGACACGTCATACTCAATGTAAGGGACTCTCTAACTAAAAAATTATTTTAATAGTTTAGATGATTAATTTTCTAAATGATTATCTTTTATTTCAATGTTTTTTCAATAATTTGGTGAATACAATAACATGGACATGAATATTTTCAAAATAAAAGTTTAAATTTCTCAATTTTTTTTCTGAAATGCGTCTTTTTATAATTTTATAAAAGTGAAAATATTTTAGAAAATAATTTTTAAATATTATTTTTAGAAAGGTAAAAAAAATTACACATTAGCAACTATCCTGAAACATTAATTTATTTAAGATTATTTTATAAAAATAATTGTAATTTTGAAATTAAATTTTATATTTATGATGTGTGTAGTATTTAGATTTTATAGTTCATTTATAAAATGTTGATTTTATTTTGAAATTATGAATGTTCATTTCATCTGAGATTAAAAAATATTAGGAAATTCATTTTGAAAAAAAATATGATAATAATAAAATTTTATCAATTATAATGTTCTTGAGAATTAAACATGTGGTGATCCAGTTACCAATAGGTAAACTGAAGAAAACATCACTTAGGGTAGCCCTTATAATGTCAGTAATGCTCATTACAAAAAATCAAGTGGTATAATAGATAGTTCCTCATAATCCCATTACAAATTAACTTATTCCATTGAAATAACTTGATATGAAATAATGTATATGGAAGGGTATGAATATAAAACACATGAAACTTAGTCATTAAAATGATATTAGATTACATCTGAAAATATGGGGATGCAAAATATAATTGATAAATAATAACTAAAATATCTATAAAGAAAATACTAACTTATCAAATATCATGTCTAAGGCATATGAAAACCTCCACCATCAATACCTTTTAAAGAGGGCTTAAAACCGTAGATATAAAAAATTAAGTTGGACAACATAATCATCCCGTGAGAACATATCGATGCATTGAGGGGATATATAATGTTTGAGTCCCACCGTTCATTAGAAGTATAATTTATTAATCATATAAATATTTATAAATAAATTATATTCCAAACTAGCTATCTATATTGAATAAAAGGTATACATTTATCAATAAATCCTCGCTTAATTATATATCTATCAAAGTAAAAACTGTGTGTGATTTGATATATGATTTATTCAGTGATAATATACATCATATAATAATATGAATATTCAACATAATTTACAATTAAAATGAATACAATAATGTTTCATTTTCAATAGAGACATAAAAATAAAAAATGTAGTGAGATTACAGTTAGAATATTTAAGAATGTAATTGAAAAGAATATTGCATAAACATTCCAAAGTGTCCCATACCACTTTGATACATTTAAATCACATGCTTCAGAATGGTATGACAGTAACAGGAACATCGAATATCATGGGAATAATAGGATTCATGATATAACGCAAAAAATGTGGTATGTATAAAATATAAAATAACTATGTGTATAACAATAAATATGTCTCAAATAAATGTTAATTGAGATGAAATCCCTTAAATTAACCTCACTTCTGTTTTATGGTTTTATCCTTCCTTATATTTGTTTAAAATATGTTAACAACATATAACAAAATCAAAATCATGGTTATAATATTTTATATCATCTTTTTGTAATGTCTTATTATCAATTTGTTAACAATATTTCACTATTTCCACCACTTTTTGTGTAAATTTCCTAATTTACTCAAGTATGTTTGGAATTTTGACTTGATTATACTATTTTATACATAATGATTTCATGATATTAATACTTTAATACATGACATAATTTTTTTATTTATTAAGAAAATCTATATTAAAATAGTCTATAATATTTAGTGGTAATAAATGAAATTCACCGTTTCTAGTATTTTGAGGATAAATTTTTTATTATAAAAGAATATAATAAGATGACCCGAGGGTCGAAGAATGAAATAAAATTATATAGATTATAAAAATATGTTATGTCTTTCTTGGGTAACATCTTTTGGTTCTTACTAGAAGGCTTCCTTGGAAGGATTTAAGTACAAACAGAGGCTTCAAGGTCAAGGGTAATTATTTTGGGAAGCAACATTCATAACTAGTGGATAAACCTATGTTGTTTGAGTGTTGTGAGGAAGGAGGATATTTTGAGGCCTTTTTAGTTCTGGATGAGTTTCACTCTAGTAATATTTTGAAAATTGAAATATTCCCACATTTATCTTATTTTATGTGGATCCAATAATGTTTCAAATTAATGACAAAGGAGTATATAGTCAAACTATTTCTATATAATTGATTTTGGACATGTTATTAGGTCTTTTGGTTCATATTGTTAAGGTTTAGTCCTTTATTTAACTTAATTTAGAATTAATAATTTTATTTAATTTTAATTACCATTACAAATATTTTTACTAAAAAATAAATTGAACTTATTAAAAATTTTATTATTCCAATTCCAAATATGGAATCCAATTTATGATATTCAAGTCACTTAACTTTCAGAAATTAATTTTATAATCATCCTCTATCTGGGATGACAATGCCAATTTTTCAATTAAAAATGTCCTAAAGTTTGATATGTGTTTTTATTTAATTTCAAATTGAAAGTGATCCAAAAGATATAAATTATACTAATTGACACAAATAATATCTACTAAATCTTCAAAATCAAAAATAAAAATATTTTATCCATATAAATAATGTTGTTGAAAAATTGTTTTCAACTAAATTTCTGTATTTTTATCTATTCATTAAAAATTAATATGTTAATGAAGAATATCTAGAAATCACCATAAATTTTTTGTTTTGATTCTATGTCAAAGATGATGTTAATATGGACAAATTAAATCAAATAAAGATTCAAAATTTGGATTTAATATTTGTTCTCCATTATAATTCCTTAAAATTTCCATTATAAAAATACATGTTTTTCTGTGTGAATTTGTGTTTGTTATTATATTCTACCTATAAAACCAAATGGATTAGTATCAAAAATATTATTATTATTATATAATATATATTACATTAATATCACTATATAATTTTAATTAATTTAATTTATTATTGTAAAATATGTTTTTGATCATAGAAATAGTTTTTAGGAAAATATTCCCATTAAATTCAATTGGTTCATATTGCAATTTCAAATTAATTTTTAAACAATGAGTTAGTTTCATAAAATACATATTATTATTAATTAGTTAAAACATTTCATAATTTTTTCTTTATATTTTTTTATATTAAATAATAACATTTTAATAATATATTATTATTTGGAAAAAATCAATATTTTTTGTAATGAAAGCCATCAAAGAATTTCTATTTTCCATGAAACACAAAATAACATTGTGTTGTGTCAATTACAAAAAATAGAATATATAAAATCTATTTAAAATAGTAAATTTATTTCAATATATCAGGATATTATATTCTCTTACTTTCTTGGTGTCATATTTCATACACACTATCAAATTAAATATTCATAATCAATAATTTTGGAGTATTACATTCTCCCCACACTATTTAAATTATATCCTCACAATTTAAACATGATAATATAATTATATTAATTAAAAATAAACTATTTTTGAAATACACAATTCATAAAAATAATTAATATCACATTTTCCTAATATGATTGAATGGAAATTACAATCGTCGTGTGACTAATATCCCAAGATGGAGAACATTGGTAGAAAATGAATACATGTATATATAGGAAAATCAAGCCATAAATTTCTGATTGATAGTGCATGAAAACATGGGTTGGATAAATATGAATATCATATGTCCATAAATCCATGATTATCTAAGGGTCCAATTGATTTATTTATAAAGAAGTTACTAGGAAAACACTTTTGGTTTCATGATCATTTTTTTGGACATGATGAATTTATTCTCTCTATAATAATATAAGTAAATATTAATACATGGTAAATTTATATTTTTTAAACCTTATCCTCTGGTTGTTCCTTGAAATGTTTCTACGTCATAAATTATAACAAGTTTCATTGTATATTTATATAATATATAAATCTCTAAAACCACAACCAATGTTAGATAGTAACCATTTCATTAATGTTTATCATTTAAAAAAGATTATCATTCAAAATATTATAAATATGGTTACTGCATTTCAAAATTGAAATTTTCATTTTCCTTCAATACATATATTGTATCTCTTTAATAATCACATATAAAATAAGTGAACAACTTCATCACATTTTCTCTTAAAATATTTGAATGATTAAATTATCATAAAACCATATTGGAAACATGAATTATTCCTTATTCCTTATTTAATAAACATGTTATTAGATATATTTCATATGTTCATAATTGGTGTAAACGTTATTAATGATAGAATACACTACATGTAGAAAACTCATTAATCAGTTCCAAGGTGATCAATAATATTTCATAACTATCTTTTCATCATAATTATATCCCAATTATTACCCTATTAACGGTATCCTTTTCCACAATCATGTTTTTTCTGAAAATTTTAACTTTCTACTAATTATGTTTACTTCGTACCATTCATCTTATGATCATAAATCATTAATTAAAATAACATTAGTACAATCCTTAGAAATTTTGTAAAACATTTATTGATGACATCATAAAAGATATTTACATCATATTTCCTAGATCTAAAAATTGTTTAAAATTAATCAGTAAAATTTAAATGTGTCAATAACATATTATTGATATTGATCCCATATCTTCTTCGAAGGAATATTCCATTGGAATATGGGGTATTAAATTTTGTATTTTCCATATACATTTAGTTGAAACATTTAATAGTATCTTTTGTATTCTTAACTTTACATTATTTTTCCTAGTAACACATTTTTTCAAACTTATAAAAAACAAAAATTATTTTCATTAATTTAATTGTGTTCTTTTTTAAATAGTTATTACATGTTGAAAATCTTTATTTCCCTTTGTCTACATCCACTCATTCCATTTTTTATTGTTTTATGATGCCAAATTCTTTTCATGGTTTCCGTTAAATATATTAATTATAGAATATTCCTTCTCTATTTTCATGACACATATAATTATTTATTCATAGGATAAAAATATTATTAGAAACCAAATCCCTTTCAAATAAATAGTTTTTGACCATCATAGAACTAATAAATCAAGTAGCTAGTGTTATGTATATAATATTTATCATACCTGAGTGACATGAAAAGTTAACATCATGATCCTAAACTATTTTCATTGATTTTATTTATTCTAAGGAAGTTTCCCTTAAAAATTGATTGTTGATCACGATGTGTGTATTTATCGAATATTGATATTTAGAAATCCCAAATTTTATGAGTTATACTAATTCTTAGACTTTAGTACTTTTAATCTATGACCAACACTGATAAGAATCACATTGGAAAAAATTGACTAATAATGCAACCTTTTCCTTGTCTATACATTCCATGGAAGTAAATATCATATCTAGAGACATTATTCATTACTCATGTGCAATTGGATTTGTGGTTCCCCAATACTTTTGGGGATTCTTCCACATAATGTGATCCCGTATTTGAGATTATCTCCATTCTATAGGTTGTTCCATTTGTGAATGCTTATTTGTCATAACCTAACTAATGTTACCTAATATATTAATGACATTATCATTCCTAATAATATTTACATTGGCTTCCTCAGTATGTCTATATATACATTGTTGATGAGAATTGATACAATTATTCTTTTCGGGAACACATTCTAAAAAATGATATATACTAGAATAGCTCCAGAAATAATAAAATTTGTATAAATTTAAATATGATATAACACATATTATAAATTTATGTATCCTAAATGGATGAATAATAATTTTAGGTTGCATTGGGTAAATATTTACTTTGAAATAAATCATAATTATATATATTGAGATTGTTAACTATAAAATGATTAACCCTGGTAGTATCAAACCAAATGCATTGTATGGATTATTTTCCAATATTGGGTTACCCTGATTTGGGACTAAAACACATTGTCAGAGTTATTACTTCTAGGTACATATGTTCTAGTACCATCTCCACATATAGAATCTAGAGAGGAATGAATTTCCTGGAATACCCACAAGATCACTACGTTTAAAAAATTCTATGATATCGTTGTATATATATCCTCAATATATATCATAGGGGTTTTCCCTAGATATATGTTATCTAAATTTTGTTTCCATGTTTTTTGATAAACATCATCTCATTCAAATTTTAACGCACGGATCATATAATCCCAAAGATGGTGCATTTATTATTACATTTACATTATTAAAAGGAATCAAATCCCTATTTACAGATCAATGAAGCTGTATTTGAATTCTAGATTACATTCATGATACCCATAATAAATTTAGAGATTTGAATTATTGGCATGGTAAATAAAAATTAATAAAAATCCATCACTAGATGATTATTAATATATTTCTGAATTATTATATTGGAATGGAAGCGTAATAACAGTTTTCTCAAAATAATACTAAGGGTATGTAATGTAGATGCAATAATTAATTAATAGAAATAAATTAACGTGGAATGTTAAACCAATGTTTGCTAATTCTATTCAAATAACTAGATAAGTAATAATGCATAAAGGGTGTTTAGAATATAGTACACATGACAGTAAATCAATAAATTGATAATATAATACATCAACAGATATGTTGATGAAATATATAATGGACAAATAATAACTACAATATCAATAAAGTAAATGCTAAATTATCGGACATCATATATATGAAGCAAGAAAAATTAGACCTTTAAGACATTATCAATACTCTTTATAAATATGGATTGAAACTCGTCTAACATGGCCAGCTTAGTCATCTCATGATAACCAATCGCTGTATAAAGTGGATATTGAAAGTCCATTACCACCTGTAATTACTTTTCCTAATAATTTATCATTTAAAAAATCAAAATTAATAAATTCCCTTATCAAATATCTATATTTAATTAAAGATATATACTTATCAATTATTCCACAATTAATCAAAAAACATTCAAAGTAAACACAGTATATGATATGATATACAGTTTATAAAATCATAATATGCATAATATGAAAATATAAATATTCTAGAATATTGAAAATGAAAATGATTAAAATAAAATTATTGTTTCAAGAGAGATTTATCAATCATGATGGTAAGTTATGCGGTGAAGATAATTAAAATAAAAATTCTATAAAAAAATAATATGTAAACATTCCAAAGTGTCTCATACAACTTTGAAACATCTGTATCATAATATACAAAATGTTATGACATTTAGTGAAACCTTTTATATTATGATAATAATTTCATAAATAGTATAACATGAAAAATTTAGTATATATTACCTATATAATTACTAGGCTCATAACACCAAATAAGGCTCAATGTATTGTTATTTGAGATGAAATCCCATCCATTAACCTCACATTGGTTGTGTGGCCTTTATATTCATTTATAGTGGTTTAATATCTAATTCAATGTTATACTGAACTATAATTATGTTTAAAATATTATATATCATATTCTTAAAACATCTTATTACTCTTTTGTCAAAAATGTTGATATATTTTTACAATTTCATTAGTTAGTTGCCTTTTTGAATCAATTTTTTTGACGTGGTATTTTATTATACTACTACATAGATAATGATTTTATAATATCCACAAAAAAAATAATTATGTAATTTATTCGTTACAGATTTATTTCTAGTAGTTTATAATATTTGGAGATAATAATTGAAATGCCCAGTTAATGGAGACGGTAGGACAAACAAATGCATAAATGAAAATTTTATTTAATTTTCATATTAAAAGAATAAACAGTAAATGATATGTATGTATGTAATAATTGTAGAATATTTTATATGATATATAGTTTATATATTATTATTAAAATCATCCTTAATGTGTTCCATGTATTTCATTAATGAATCACATCTCTTTGAGGTGGTAGTAGTCTACTCTTCCCCAAATGGTGATATCGTATTTATAAAAAAATGTAATGTTTGAGGGTATGAGTTATAAATGAGATAAATAATAATAAATACATAATAAAAATATTATATAAATATATATAAATATATTTTCAATCATAATTCACATATTTATATATTTTATTTGAAAAATGAACAATCATCGTTTCGTGAGGCAACAACATTCCGTACAAAGAAACACTTTGTTCGTAAACCATTATATGGATTTCTGTGTAAGTGTTGGTTGAAAAATTATAATAAAATAATCATATTATATTAATTATACTGGTTGTTTATAAAATAATATAATTATGATTATTTATGTGTTGATAAATTGAAATAAAAGTAAATATCTTTAGGGAAGATATTACATCTTAATCGGGTAACTTCTTTTGGTTTGTACGAAAAGGATTATGTGGAAGGATTTATTCCTTAACAGAGGATTCAATAAACAGGTTAGGGATTATTTGAATCTATTTGGAAATATATTTTCCTAACATAAGTGGATTTAGTGGTTTTGGGATGTGGGAGAATTGGTGGCCTTTTGTAGTGGAGTTGGAGTGGAACTCTTTAAAAATTACGAAAAAAGATTTAATTCAACCTATTTAATATTGATTGTGGATACATTAATATAATAAAATCATTAAAAATTATTATAATGTCGAATTATTTTTATAGGATGGGTTTTTGATATGTTCATATGTCATTTTGGGCCTTCTGGTTAAGGATTAGTCTAATATTATGCTAAATTTGACCTTTATAATTATAATTAATTTTAACTAATTTCACCAAATACTTATTTGGGAAAACAATGTCACCATTATTGAAAAATATAATCTATTATTATTCCAAATAAAGACTTTATGATAATATTTAAAATATCATAACTACAATAAATTATTTTAAAATTCATCCTATAGGCGAGACGATAATGTGTGTTTTTAAAGTAAAAAATCGAAATTATTGACAAGTGTTTGTACTAAATTTCAATGTGAAATGGATTTAAATGAACTAAAATGGATTAATTATTGAAAAGAAGACCTAATTATTCTTTAATTTCTATAATAAACATACTTTATTTATATATATATATTATATTAAAAGTTGGTTTTGAACTAGAATTCAATATTTTTCACTAATAATTAAAAATTGATTTGTTTCTAAAAAATATATATAAGTCATCCAAAAAATGTTTTTATATTAATAAAACTAAAATTATATATATATTTACATATTAAATCAATTAATATGGTAAAATTCATAATTAAATTGTGTTCCCCAAAAATATGGTAAATTTTCCATTATAAAAAATAGGACATTATGTGTGAATTAGGGATTATTCTTTGTATATGGTTATCAAATGTAATGGATGAATATAAAATTAATTATATTTAATAATATATATATATATATATATATTAAGTAAATATCAATATATAATTGAACATAAGTTTTTTTATTAGGGTAAAAGAGTGTTTGAGAATAAAAATAGTTTTCTATAAAAATATGATGTTTATATTCTTTGGGTTCTTATACACATTTTTAATTAATTTGTAACCAATAAATTATATGATTAAACTGTATATTATCATTATTTAGTTTATATTATTCATAATTGATAGTATATATATTATTATATTATATAATAATATTTTAATAATACACTATTGTTTGGTAAAACAATGTATTGTGTGTAATGCAAGCCATCAAAGAGTGATCCTCTTGTGGGAAACACAAGATGATGTAGTGTTACATATATAACCAAATTTTGAATATATAAATTCTATCTAAAATAGTGTATATTTTTTTGTATCAGGGTATTATATTTCATGCCATGTTTGGTTTCACATGTCATCCCCGCTTTGTGTTTCGTGTAATCCACCATATTGAATACAAAATTCATTCTCTAGTATTTTGGAGTTTTACATATGATTCAAATTATATTCTCCATATTTGAGGTACATTACAAGTTTTATATACTCATGAATGCTATTAGTTAACAAATTATATGTTCTAAAAAATAATTTTCATCTCAAACATAGGGTTCCAAACGTGGGAATTAGCCCCAATATGGTGGTATTTAAATATTTATAACAAAAAATCAAACACATTTTTATGAGAAAAATGAATGAACAATGAATTTATTTTTAACAATAATTGAAATGGAATTAATTGTGAAACATATTTTTTATTACCAGACAAATATTAACAAAATTGTTTTGTTATTGTTTTGTTGATGATTTTTTATCAATAATGAGAAATATAAAGTTGAATAATATATTAATTGATTTTAATTTTGAATAATATTTAAAATTATCAAAAAAATATTTTTAAATGGTTATTATTGTTTTTTTTGTAAAATTGGTGTTTACCAACATTTTCCCCATTTTGTGATACAATGATTAAAATATTAAAGTGGAATAAGAATCAATTATTTTTTCATATGCCGTAAAATAAATGTTACATTTGTAACATTGATATTTATTATGGAAATATCTATTCATACAATAATAAATAAATATGAATGATAAATAATAAATAAAACATAAAATATAAAATAATTCATTTTTTATAATGAATCCATATTACAGTAATTATCACCTAAATTGTGATATGACTAAGGTTATGGACTTGTAGGTGGACTCGTTCTAGGATGAGATTATCTAATATAGATTGTTGGGGTGTCCAAGGAATCACTATTTTTCTTATGAACTACCATAATATAACCCATATTCACATTGAAAACATTATTCAAATGATTATAACAATCTATCTTCAAATTCCATGAATCGTAACTCACATTCAACACTTTAAGGATATTCATCTAGGGAAAATTACCAACCCTCTCAACATAAAAACCCAATTTGTAAACATATTCTCTTAAATGTTTTATAATTTACAAGGATCATATAATTCTAGAACCTAATATATAAATTGCCATGCTAATACTTATTAAATTATTGTGTAGATGCATATAATTACACTGCAGATTATGAATTTTGCCGGACAGTATAGTACTATCATCAGAAAATTTCTCCACTCTTACAAAATGATTTATAAATCATTTTCATGTATTATATAAAAAATATTCCTAGAAATTACATGTTACTATGTGATTTTTTAAATTAAAACAATTTTATATGAAGTAACTGATATTGAACGCCGAATGTAAATGAACAATGGAACTGTTGAATTTGAATGTGATTGTAATGAAGTATACATTAAATTCATGGGATTGAATAAATGTAATGGAATTATAAAATATAAAAGGATAATAGTCATTGATAATTTATTAGGTAATTAATTTTAAATAAGTACTAGATTATTAGTTATGAAATTTTATTCATTAAAATAATATTTTCATCAAAAATCATTTATATTTTATTTTTTGTGCAAAAATGACATTAATTTTTATAAAATTTTATAAACATTATTTTATTTAATTAACATATCTTTTGAACCATATTATCATAATTTTAGTATGGTAAAAGTTTGAAAATTTTCATAAAAGATTGATTTTTCAATCAATAGTGAGAAATATCAATTTTTTTAATATATTTTTAAAAATATTTAAAAGGTAATTTTTTTTAATTATTATAAATTATTTAATTTCAACTAAAATTAATAAATTTTGGAATTTTGAATTTGATTTTATACTTTTATTTATTATAAAAGCATTCTATTTTTATAAATAGAGTTTTCCTAAAAATTACTTTTTGTTCTATTTTATGGGACTAATATGAAATAAAATTCTAAAACATCTATGGTATGAATTTTTAAAAATGGATTCAATATTATGAATCAAAATTTACAAATTTATTAAAAAAATTAATTTTATATTTTTCTAATATGAACAAAAAAATTTGTAATTTTTGTTACCATGGTAAATGATAAATCATGTCATTATGGTCAAACATAAAAATATAAGGACTAATATATGACACAATATCCCACCAAAATATATTTTGATGATATATGTTTTACCATAGTCATCCATGTATCGAATATATAAACATTGGGAGCCACATGTATGCGGTTACTAAATTTATAATATTTTACTTAATGAAAATAGAATGATGTCTAAACGATGTTTTTATTTAGTACATAATTTTATATATTGTATTACCAAAAAGAAATATTATAATATAAATATAAATTATATTTATGAAAAGTATATATAAATCATAATAATTTATTTATAATATATATGGATTAAATTCATACATTAAATTCTAACAGAACACTAATGTTTTAATTATTCAATTAGAGGGAACATCAAATAAATGATGACGAAAATAATTAAAAAAATATTACATGAGGTAATTATTCTCATTCAATAATTTTTAGGTATCATTAATTTTTTTGAGTATTTGTTAAAATAATATTTTAAAATTTATATTGTTTTATAGATATTTTTAATATCTAATATAATTAATTTTGTCAAATTTGGAATTAATAATATTGTAAATTTGATAATATTTTATTAGGTCATATAGAATTCTAAAAAAATTTATTTCTGTCAAATGATTCATATATGTTTTAAAATTTCATTCAAGACTCATTAATATTTTGATTTGAATATTATAGATACTGTATTAGCACTAAAATTGTAAAAATCCATGTTGTCGTGTTAACAATTTAAGGCTCTGAATAATGGTAAAAAAAATAACTGTAGAAATTTAGTCCAAAAATGTTATATTTTTATTTGATAACAGTATTTAAATATATAATAATGTAATATATATTATTTATATGCTTTGATCTATTATGTTGGAAACTAATTTATATTAATATTTATTTTTTCGAAATGTTAAGACTGTCTCTCCCTTCGTATATAAAAGGGAACTATATATTCTTATTTATTTGCAACAAAAAACATATATTTTATTCCATGACCATCCAAAATTCCATACATGAATAAATGAAAAAATTATAGAGGTCTTATTTTAAGTAGAAAAATATTTTTAGTTATATTATGGTGTAATACTATAAAGTAATTATAATGAATATGTAACATTTTAAATCGAGTTGTTCTATTTTTATTATTCTTAAACAAACATACATTATTAATAAAACAGGATAAAATAATAACTCATTTATGACCCAAATATCGAGTTGTTATTATCTTAGTGTAATTACCTATATATGTGTCTACTTCCATCAAATGGAACTCATTTCATAGTTAGTGTGCATGGTGATCTACGACCTAATGAAACAATGTAATTTTTTTCCCATTATCGTACCTTAATAGTAGTTGTAATTATGGAAATAAAGATTATATATATTATTTTAAATTAATTAATTACCATTATTCAAATAAAATACATCATTATTGTTTTTAATTTTGATGCACAGAAAATTGATTATTATGTTCATACGTATATCTAAATTATCACCTTCATGATGCGATCTGATTCATTTTTCATCACCACATAATGTTAATGATATGTATAGTTATATTTAAATTATTAATATGATATTATTTATTTTCTTATAATTATGTAAATATAATTAATTCTTAACTTATTTATGTAATGCCTGTTGAAAAATGGAAATGTTACTATTTCATAAGTATGCCTAACCTTCTCCATTATTGTAACTTGGTTATTTTTTATAAACATATTTAATTAATGGATTTAGAAATATAATTTATTTATAAAATTCTTATTATTTTTCGAATATAATGTTATTATGGAATAATGTCCACTTTGACTATATACATCATACCATAGTCATTTTGGACTCAGGTAATGAATATCATCAAAACATCCGAAGTGAAGATAAATTAATATGTAATTTTAATAACACTGTAACAAGGGATATAAATTGAATGGTAAACATTAAAATGGTTCTAAATAATGTAAATAATTTAAATAATATTATTATTTTGTTTCATAAAGGGAATATAATAAAAATATTACATGAGGTAAGTGATTATTTTACGAAAACATCATTTTAAATGTTTTAAGGATTTATTTTCTAAAACATTCTCTTTCGGGTCCATATATTTAAAGTATATTTTATATAATATTTATATTGACATAAACGTTATTAAAATTTAAAATTTTCATTTATCTCAAAATTTGGTTAAAAATATATCTATCTAATGTTTTATGGAGAAGTCATTTTTTTTTAAAAAAAAATTAATGATTATATTTAAAAAGATAAAAAACAATGCTTTGTAATTATATGTAAAGAGAAGTATTTCCAAATGTAATGGATTATTAATTCCTTGATTCTTCTTTTAAAAATTTTCATGGTTATCTTAAATTAATATTTTTTCATTACGATGTGTAGAGTGTTGCCATATTATAATTCAGTTTGTTAAAGGTAATTGGTATTTTGATATAGAAATGTTACTTTTTAGTATATTAAAAGTGTTTTAAATTGAATTTTGATATAATAATTAGATTAATTAACAAAAGTATACATAAATTACATGATAGTTAAATAGTGTGTGGCCCAGATCGATCTTGGATAGACGATTACACATTATTATGGGGTGGTTAGAATTAGTCTGTGTAACCCCGATAGAGTATAACATGTAATTCTATGGTTGATCATATTAATCTTGTAAAAAATTAACATTATGTACTAGATATCACCATAAAATACTATAATATTGCAAAAAATGTGTGATCTAAAATAACAGTCAAATGCATTGAGTAATGAAATTTTTTGAAGTCCTCTGAATGTTTATTCTAATTAAATAGCTTTCATAAGAGGTTTATGAATACAGTAATCTAAATCATCAGATGATGTTTTAATTTTTGGATTTGGGGCTTAATGAATTACTTCAAGAAAAATGTTTTGTATTTTCATGTATGAATTTTTTATTTCATATTCTCATAACACATTGATGATAATGGTAAACATCATATTATTTTTCATATTTCCAATCGACTAATGGTATTCTCTCGATTTTAAATCTTAATGATATTTTTTCAATCATTTTTTGAAATTTTTTTCAATAGATTTTTTTAGGAATTGATGACTTCAGGTTGAGATTCATGAAGTTTATAAAAGAATGAAATAATTTTTTTTCTATTTTATAGAGTTTTATATGGTGGAATAAATGAATAATGAGAATATATGTCATCACGTAATATAATGGTTTAAATTATAATTGTTTTTCATAATTAACTAATATATTAAATTGAAATTATATTATAATAATAATAAATGATAACAAAGTAGAATATATACTATTAATGTTCAAGTTATTATTGCGAGTATCAAACGTGGGGTTAGACATGTATTAAAGAGTAGTATATTTTCTTAATGGTTAGGGATATCATTATAGAATTATTGTCTTAAGGGTGATAAAATTAATAGTGTCTTATAAAAATCTATTTAGGATTTATGTTATTAAATTCTATGATGAATAATTGTATTTTTAGATTCCTTCATTTTTTTAGGTAATTATGTGTTATTACATTTTGGATGAAAAAAAGAAATGTATGATATATATATTGATGTTTGAACATATTAACCATAATTTTGAATATTTTAACATATTTTTGTAAATTTTATAACAATAATATTATTTTATAAATTTAAAACCCATGGACTATCTGAAACCTCATCATGTTCTACATGTTTGTGGAAATTGAACCCACAAATGAAGGGTGAAAACTTTGTATCACTAACCACTATCCTATAAAATCTATTGTATAGAATGAAATTAGTTTTAAATATTTGACATCAGATATATAATGGTCATTTAAATTTTTTTAAAATATGTTTCATCTAATAAATAACCATGGTATTGGAAATGGATTTGGGGATTAACTGAAAATTATTTTTTTAGATGTTGGTTTCTATTATGGAAATCATATATGATTAATCTAATTAGAATAATATGGGATTTAATTAGAATAATGAAATATTAATTAAAATTGGGAAGAATATATAATTCTATTTGGTATTTACTATGATTCATTTTATTTGTGTACATTTTTATAATACTTCGATATTATGTGGTGGGGAACATTACATTTTGGTATGACACTCCATGAGTCTTTAATGACATTGAGTAATGAATTCCAATACTCTCTAGATTGTCTATGTGATCAAATATTTATAATTTCTATATCTAAATCATTGTTTATAATTTTTATGAAGAATTCAAAGAATATTTATTTTTGTAATGGTATATGTTGAACATTAATTAATATTGTGAACTGTTTTAGATTAATGTAGTTTTTCATAATATAATCATTTAATTTTTTGGGGAATTATCTAATATAATATTAACCATTTTGGTTTTTATTATTTAAAAAAATGTTGAATATATTTTAATACTTTTGTAGATTTTATCAATATAATATTATATTAATACTCATTATAAAAAAAATATCGTCTTGAATAATCATGATTTTTATACCAAAATGATGCCACTATGATGGAAATAAATTAAAGGATGAAATTATACAAAAATAGTAATATTATTTAATTATTATATTAATAAATGTGGTAAAATAATTTCTAAACTCTGTCAAAAGGATAATGAAACAAAAATTCCATTCGTTGACGCTTCATAATGAGAAATCAATGACCATTTCATCCAACACAGAATTGAAATTTGTTATTGTCAGAATTCACATAACCATGATCTACATCAATCTCTATAATTCATTGTTAATTATTTATATCTTCAATGAAAATGATATAATACATGAAAAAATTGTATTTGTTATCATAGGTTTCTTTCATACTGCGGTTACACTATTTTAAATTAACTTTTTATTAACCATTTTTATCCAGTCTAGGATTTCAGTAATTGTGTTTTGAAAACTAATACCACCGAACCATATACAAATTTAATATTTTGAGGAGGTAATTTCCATAATGGGGTAGAATTTAATATCAATGGGTTTTTAAATTAAAGGCTACGTTCGATAGGGTACATGGTATATAACATGGTGCTTAAATAAACAATAGAATTTAATTATATAATCATAATCTTTTTAAGCACTACATTAAATTGGGTGGATGAATATTAATAATTGAAATATAAAATATGTAATATTAATACCCATTTATAATTTTTAAATTAATTCATTTTTAATAATTACTAGATATTTAACAAATCAATTCTACTCATTAATAACACATTATATTCAGAAATGATTTTTATATCTTTTTATGTAAAAATAATATAATTATTTTTTTGGATCTTTTAGTATGTGTATTTGATAAATTTAAAATTATTTTTATAATAATCTTATAACAATTAACTATATTTGAATTTTGATAATTTTTTAAAAAGTGAGATTTTTTAATAAATAGAGAAATATACTTTTTATGAAAAATTATAGTTTTAAATGTTTTTAAATTGTCAATTTATTTTGTGGAATAGTTACCAAATTTTTCAATATAATGAATTTATGTATTTTTGGATTTTAATTTATACATGAATTTATTATAAATAAATTATATATATAAATTTTCATTATTAATATAAAAACTATTTCCCATTTTCTATTACAGTTTAAATATTAATTAAAATTGAAAAAATTATTTTATTCGAATTTTGAAAAATTAAATTCATATTTTCAATTATAATGTCAAATTTTAGTAAATATTTACATATTATTTTCTACAAATATGAATAGTATCCTTGGAAATTTTTGTTGCTATGGTAATGGATAAATTGGGTAGTTAAGGATAAATATAAAATAAGAAGAGCTAGGAAATGACAAAAAGTGATGACACAAAATTTTTTGATGAGTTTTTTTAAACATTATATATCACATATCAAAATTTTAACCTTTCGGATCCACATAATTGATATTATGACATTAATAATATATTATTTAAAATTAATAAAATTATATCATAATCATATTTTTGATAACAATATAATTTTTAATATATGGTGATCTAGAAAATATATCTTACTATAAATATTTATTTGAAATGTAAAATATTTATCTACATTATTTTAAATTATTTATAATTTATGTCGATAATACATTTTCCGTAAATGTGGACATAATGAATATGCTGTAATTTTTCAGTTAATGGAAAAAATTATTTTATTAAAAATAATAATATATACCCATACTAAGGGAATTATAATATTAAATTAATTTTACAAATGGCTTTGATATCATTGGGATATATTTAAATATTTTTTAGAATTTATCTTATTTCATTTCTATTATTTAACTTCAAATTCATGAACTATTTTAATTATAGAAATAATATTTTAATTTAATGAGTATTATATTTTATAAAAAATAGGTACTGAGTATAAGTATCCACTTGTGATTTGTTGGTTTACTTTTCATGAGTTTTTATTGATTCTAAAAATATATAGTTGTTAACCATATTCAAATGTGATTTAGAGTTCAAGAACACGATAATATGTAATATTCATGTATGGGTCCTTATTTCAATTGGAATGTTTCATATATTTAATGTGGCTTTCCAGAAATATTATTACAATTAATAAATCGGATATTTAATGAAATTAAACTTTAATTTTTCTGAAACCATTTAAAAATAGATCATTTTATTGTATAAAAAAAATTAGATGTTGGGAATTCCGTTAAAATATAAAATTGGGAATTGAAAAAATAAATGTATATCATTGAAATAGATTAAATTATGAAGTCAAAAAAAGATTCTATATAAATTTCATGTATAAAATAATACAATATATCTTTATCTTTTAAGAAGATCAACATTGAAAACATATTGAATAAAACATCCAGGCTGTTCATCAAGGAATGATTCATCTTCATAATTATAGGGATTAATTTCATCCCTGTTCATGTGCTTTCCATATTCAACCTTATGATAGAATTAAACATCCAAACCATCATTAAAAGAAGGTGAAATATCATAATAACTTATTTTATTATAAATTCATATTCAAAGGTATATTTTAAAGAATTATGATATAAATAAACTAATTCACCCTCAGTCAATCCTATTGTTTCAAAAAATTCATCTCTCAATTTCTCAGAATATTTTTTCTGTATTTTTAAATATATGATATTATATAACTTATTTACCATGTTATTCCTCAATAGGAAAAAATTATTTATTTATTTACCCAACATCTGGGATTGGACCCACAATAAAACATGTAGAAGAATCCAAAACCCGCTCAAATTTTGTAGGATTCACTCATCTCTATTAACATGGATCTAAATTTGTGACCAAATCAATCTCAAATGAGTAATGTTTTTTACCTTTATGATGATTGTGTAATCTCAGCACTCTACTAGTAAAATTTTAACCAATGACATAAGTTATTTTAATTATTACTGGAAAATTCCCTCCAATAATAGTAATGTTCTCTAATAATTCATATCCGTCCATTTAATGTTATTGATCAACAATACTTCCTTCTATAATGGATTCCCAAAACACATTTTCACTAAGAATAGTAGATCCAAATGACTTAAAACCTCTACACATACCCTCAGTATAAGCACTAAAGGGATCATATTCTTCATCACAAACTGGCATAATCATTCCAAATATCATGATCTGGTGGAATCCAAACACCATAAATGATCCATTAGAAATAATATTTATATTAGGAAGTATAAAATTTGTCCATATGTCAGCAATAATACAATTATAATAATTAATTTTAGATATTATACTCTAATAATAATAAAATAATATCCTTACATCCCTCTAGAAATAATGGTTCTGGTAAATTAATATATAATAACTCATATAGAACATTATATCACTCATCAAGAGATATATAATATAATCCCTAAAAATGTACATTATGTTGAACTATAATCCTTAGATCTATAGTTCTTTAATGAAATATAACAAGCACTTTATAGTCATATTTTATGTCCATCACTAGAATCATATAAGCATCTGATTTCCCAAATATGAATGACATGATATCCACAAACATGGGAAAACCATAAAAAATAATTATTAATATATATGTTAAATTACATTCATGAAGTAACTAAAAGAACTGATCCATTGTCACTTATTATACATTAATATACATATCAGTCAACTTTAATCAAATTGTGTACTCATTATCACATGTGATTAATTTATAATTATAAAAATTTATTTCATTACTTTTTAATTAATATATAGTATTTCCAAAATAAATCATAAACTCAATACAATGAAATCATAAATACTTATATCATAGTAAATTAGTATCAAAAATAAATTCGATGTCTAAATACATCTCCTGAAAAAACAGATGATTTGAACTAGAAACATATTTTCTATTCAAACCATCAGAATCATAATCATTAATCCCATTAATCATTTCAATGAAATTAATGAATTAATGATTATGTAAATAATGATCTAGGGTTTGGGAGATCCAGAATGTTGGGGATCCAATCTAATTTGTCTAAAAGGTAGAATATTTAGAATGAATAACCCTAATGTTTCTATAAAAAACTCTGGTTTCAGAATTCGATAAATAGGTTTAATAATTTAGGATTTAAAAAATAAATATAAATGTTATTATTAATTTAAATACTTAAATGAGATAAATTAAAATAAATTCAAAATTGTAATAAAAAAATAATAACTAAATCATTATAAAAATTATATTAAAGGTTAATACAAAGAAAGAAAATTTATTTAATAATACAAAATAAAATAAAAAGATAATGTTAAAAAAGGAGTGATTAATAATAATTCCCCCCAAGTAAAGTGAAATCTACCAGTATGTAGTGGTTTGGTAATATTATCAACAAGATGATATCAAGTTTTAAAAAAATATATATTAATATCCCTAATTGGACTTCTAACCATAGATAATATTTCAAATATCAGTGTACATAGTTTGAGAACCAATTAATAAATTTTTATAAATATTGGAAAACAATATAATTATATCATAATTAAGAACATTAAAAACTAATTGGTCTAATTCTCAAAATTTGTGTTTTATCCACATAAATTGTTCACAACAATAATCTTCATAGCTATATTTTTCCACGTCAATTGTAAATGTAACTAAATATTACTAATTACATGACCGTGAAACTAGAGATATCCCTAAAAACCCAAAGGTTCTTGATGATCTCTTCATTTTTAATCTATCGAATCCAAAATCATCCATTAAATATGAATTTAAATCAATACAATTTTTTTTATTTTGAAAAAATTAAGAAACATTTCAGTTTAAATATATCAAAATAAATAAAATATATATTAAATTAAAAAATTATTATTTTAATGAATTATGTCACATAAGTAATTATAAAACAATATATCTAGCCATGTATGTAGAAAATATAACAAACTACCAATCATAACTAAATAACACATTTTCCAACTAGTTTACCATCTTTATGAAAATAACAGTTTTTAATAGTACTTGTATGTGTTTTATTTTTCATAATTTTTTCATGACTATAAATTATTAAAAAATAAATATTAAATTTACTTTCATTTAAATCATTTATAATATCATTTTAAAAAAATTTGAAATCAATAAATGATATTTAATTACCCTTAATACTATTTTTTAAAAAATATTAGAATAATTTTTTTCAAATCAATTAAAAATATTTTATTAGTATAAAAACAATAAAGTTACCAAAATAAATATTTAATAATAAAAATATTATAA
This sequence comes from Viscum album, assembly GCA_963277665.1. NCBI lineage: Eukaryota > Viridiplantae > Streptophyta > Magnoliopsida > Santalales > Viscaceae > Viscum > Viscum album. The sequence continues at coordinate 1,201,485,172 of OY728137.1, forward strand.
TTTATAATTTCATAAAATAATTAGGATATTCTTGTCCTATATGAAATTCATTTTCTAATTGAAAAGAACTCAACTTCTCATACAAAACATTGTTACTTTTTTAAGAAAATTTATAGAATTATTGTAATTAAGCTAATTTGGAGAATGTGGATTTTAATAAAATATGGGTTGTTCAACATAAACTACCTATATAAATTTAATATAATATTAATTAGATAAATTGAGCAAAAATGTCCTCAAGACTAGAAATATTTTAAAATGTCTCATTATATTATATACCTTCCTCCTAATTATAACCATTAAAATTTGAGATGATTTATGTCTAGTAATTATAAATTGATCAAATCCTTTTTTCAAAAGACCCATTTTATTGTTATTGAATGATATATTAATGCACAATAGACTAATTCCAAAACATAGTTTCTCTCAATAAAATATATCTCTCTATGAATAGTCAATACATAAATCTTATCATATTTTTTTCTATTGATTTTGGATTAAACTAGGATACAAATTCAGATAACTCAATGTGGTTTTAATAATTTCTCAGAGACTTAAAACATTTATTTGGGTCTCTAGTATGAATTTGTAACATATTGCTCTTCATTGTGCAATATTTTCCATGTAAGACACATTCTTGTTCCTTTTTATTGTATTCATATGAATAGGTTTGATCATGGACATGATCTGATTTTCATTTACAAATATATGAATCAAATATCATGTTATTCAAATAATTAGTGACTTCATCCATTAGAATTATATTTTTATCAAATGAATATATCTTATAAAACCAAAAAATAAAATAATCCATAAATATCCTTGACATTTTATTAATCACCCAAGAGGAATTTAATGTTAAATATTACAGATGAATGATTACTCCACAAGCCATTTGATCAATATTATTAAGGTTTCCCATATTAATAAATAAATAAACATTTCATCCAAACTCATTTATGTACCCTAAAAAAAATTTATATTACCCCATAATCATATTAATTAAATAGGATATACCAAGAAAATATTATTTATAATATTTATTATTGAATGAATTACTATTTACATAAAATTAATAAGGAAATATGTTTAATAATATGTATATTTATCCATTTTTTTAAAAAAATTAATTCTTATTTAAATAATTTAAATTTTTAGGTATCCTTGTGGATGAAAAATTATATTTAATACCCATATTTGGGGGAAGATATTAAATTCATGGTTCTAAAATACCTCAATTTTTCACATCATTCTTAAAATTCTCTATAATAATTTTTATTTTGAATCTGTATATGATAAAATAAAATTAAAATAAACATATTGGAATTTATGTTTCAAAATGTAAACAAAATAAAACATTGAATATTCTTCATATAAAACATGAACTGTGAATATTTCATCTATTATTGATAATCATGATTGTCAAAACATAAAAAATTGAAAAAAATTCGATAGGTTGAAATGTATCAATCTTACATATTTATCTAGTGGATGAATTATTCTACACACATATTTTACATGAATCAGAAAATTATTTTTCATCAAAAATATTACAAATTAGTCCTGATACTATCATTTTCTAAGATAGTTTAAAAGTAAAATATATTATATTAGGAAGACATCAATATCATATCTATGATTCACTTACATCAGTATATATGAAGATGAAATTATGTTCAAAGTATGAAATATGTTCTAATGTATAATAAATGTTTATTCTATGTTCTCTAAATATATGATTTCTAGACTAAAAAATTGAACACAATTCATTATATAAATCAATAGTAATACCATCATTATATAGTTCATAAAAAAAGTAGAATATTTCTGATCCATTGAACAAAGAGAAACATATTTATCATGAAATAATTTAGATCTCCAACTTAGAAAACTCCAATAATCATTCAGTTTTGATTCTCAGTAAAAGAAGCCAGCCCTCCATTCACCATGGATAGTTTAAGATAATTTTGGATGTCTACAATCATATTTCATGAACTATCACCATCCATTAACCATTTTTAATTTCATTACCTATGCCTTTATGTTTCAAAAATATAAATATATAATTTCATTTGGGAAAAAATTATTTCACTCTCATGGTGAAGTATTACATAGTTTAAATTTCATTTTCTAATTAATTTTGATGGATTTATTATCATATTTTTGGAAGAGGATTCAAAATAGAGTATGAAATTTGGAAAAATATTCACGATCAATTTTTCCTCAAAATTATATTATTATGAAATAATTGTTTTTGACTATATTCCATAATAAAAGATTATGGTGTAAAAAAATTATTCTATAAATTATTGTTTTATATAATATAACGGATTTTATTAGAAAAGAAACTATTGAGATTGGTTATTCATTATAACTAACCATCGAATAATATTTGACATAATTTCTTTATTTCCACAATAAATAATTTTCTCAAAATAAATAATACATCATCTAGTGGTTCTAATTTTATATTATGTTTCCTTTTTCATTTATTTATGTCTAAGGATATGGATGGGTGTTTTGGAGTTAAATTAAACATCCATGAACCTTTAATAATGTATCATTAAATTGTATTTGTCGAATAGATTTCTATGATCATGATATTATTTTCATATTAAATCTCATTGAGTTTACTCATACAGAACCATCGACCATTCTGTAAGAGAATATATATTGATTTTTAATTGTTATTTAGTTACAAGATTAATTTCTCTTTTTAAAAAAAGTAAATGTGTTTATTTCTTGAATTTGTTCTGACAATTTTCACTACATGTAATTGTGGAAGGTGTATTCTATCTTATTACACAATTTTGAAACTAGTTGTCAATAGTTTTGATAAATTTATCAAATAATTTTTTTGAAATTACTTATACATGTTAATTAAAAAACCGATAATTGATGTAATTTGAAAATGATGGGGTTTGAATGATGGTATTTGTAATTAAATTCTTTTGTAATTTGAATTTTTCTATTTCTGTATTAGAGTGTGTTCGTGTTCTTATGGAAGCAATAACTAGTGGATGTACCACTATTAAATTATCATATAGAAGGATTGTGGCTGGTAGTGACATCATTAATTATATTTACCAATAGATGACTAAAAAAATTGATGAAATGAAACTGATGAATTTAAATAGGTATATATTTTCATACATCATTTGTGTGTGGGGGAGGGGTGGGTGGAATTGGGAAGGCATTTCCATGAAAGAAAATTGTTTTTAGAGGATTAATATTATTATTTTTATATAAATGGTTAATATCATTATATTAGTGACATTATCTATTTATACATTATTTTATAAAATATTCTATCTCATTTTTTCCTAGTGGTTTATGTTTGGATGTATCGGGAAAAATATGACATATTTATATAATCATCCCCAACATGGGAACATCTATGTGTTTCAATATAGCATCCGCTGAGATATAAATGAGGTTCATGTTTCTTACTTCTCTACTGGTATCCCTTGACTTTATGTTTTGGATTCAGAAGCAAGAGTTGAGTAGTTCATACATCATGGTATGGGGTGGATCTATCAATGTTAAAATTTCCATCTATTTTGGTTCTTATCATTTAAGATTATTTATTTTCAATTTAGACTCAAATAAAAATCTTCATTTGTATTTTGTTGAGTTATTATAGTTTTTATTGAATAATATTTTAGTTTTTCATGTATGTTTCATTTTTCATGACATTTTTTAGGGTTTATTAGGGAAAGTCATCCCTATACATTATATTAATACCTTTTCAATTATTTATAGCCTTTTAGTGTTATATCAATGTCCCCTAAGGTTAGTAGAACTTTCATCTCTCTCTAAGAATATGGGTGTGTGGTGGGGTGTTTTATGTTGTATTAGTATTGGTTATTCCATAAATTTTTTTGGTAAAATTGTATTAGTTTGATATCATTGATTAGTTCAAAGACTTCCCACTAGGACTGTAATTTCAACGTATTATTCAAATGGTCATTAATAAAATTTGATATGGTTTTTTTCACTGATAGCTCAAATAGATTATTTTCATAGTAAATAAATTTTTAAATTTTTTTGGAATTTATTAAATTATTCCATTCCATACAAAAAATGACAAAACATTTAATTTTCTTCATATAGAAAATTGAACCAGGATGACATCATAGAATTAAAAACAATGAAGATGCTAAAACGTGGTTTCACCCAATCGAAATGTGTACTAATAACATTTATATATTATTATGAAAGAGTTTCACCTTTTTGATAGTGGAAACAGAAATAAAATGCCATGGAATTCTGATCATTATGTATATTATCAGAAACTAAAACCATCAAAATTTAAATTGTACGTGGAATCACAATGTTTAGTGATTTACCTAACCAAATTAATATAATTTTTTAATTATTGTATCATTGATAGAGTGAAAGATTAATATATAAACTTTCATTTTGTTGATCTTTCATTCCAAAGTGGGATTTATTTTTAGCCTAAAACATAATAAGGTTTTGTATGGGAGGATATTGAGGGACTATTTAACAAGTAATTGTATCGAAACATTATGAAAATAACATGAAAACCAAGAATTATTATAATATTAATGAAAAATTTTCAATCAATTAATATGAAACTACGTTAATGAACGTGATTTGTTTCAACATAATTGTGCTTGTTAGTGTGTCCTTTAAGGTGAATATCCATTATTTATTATTCCAACCATAATGTAGATTGATGATAATCATTTTTACCCTTGTATATTATAAAAAAATTGCTAATAGGGCTACAATGGAAGATATAGATCTTATGTATAGTTTTAATGGAGGTATAATGTTTATTTTCATATTAATAGATGGGAACAATAATGATTGAAATGAGAGGATTGTATGTGTATATTCTCATAGAACTATTCCACCTATGGTGTTTCCCTCTAAATAAGTTAGCATTCAATAATGATCAGAATGAAAAGAATGATTTTTAAAATGTTTTTTTGGAATATTAATATTTAATGCACTACATGAAAAATTAATTTCAACTATTTTTCAAAAAAATGGAATCTAAATAATTATTATCATATATATATATATATACGAGTGATCAACTAGTGGAATATGATAGAATAATCTTCTAATTTCATAGCATCGTATGAAATAACAATATTATAGTAGTTATTATCAATAGAAATATGTGATAAAACTTGTTTCTAGTGGCCCATTATTTTATAATTAAAAAATACAATAGGAAATAAAAAGTATTCCCATTATAGATAAGTGATTCTTATATGTAGAAGACTAGGATATTGGGATTGGAAAAAAGTACTAATATAGTGTGAGATACAATACATTTGGAATCCCCTCTTATTAATGACTAGTTTTATAATAGAGCATTACATCCCAAAATTTATTAATTTTTGATTAAACAATAATTATTGAATATGGAAATAATTCCTTGCATTATTAGAATCATTAAAAAAAATCGTAGGTGAGAGTCCATTGGATTTAATGGTCCAATATGTTACATTTCCTTTGATACAGTTTTGTTTTTCTTGAATATTATTGTACCAATGATGGATAGTTTTGATTTCAATCTTGTTATTGTTTGACTATTGGGTTTTAAAGGCCATATCATATGTTATTATTGACCATTTTAATTTATATCCTATGATGTATTCCTTCACCTTTTAATATTCACTTGGGATATAATATCATAAATTTCACGACCATTAGTTATAGTTAAAGGAACCATTTTTGGATTTACATCTCATTGGTCTTGAGAACTTGACATGAAAATTGAAATTGAACACTTTTTAAAATATTGGATTTATATCATGATGTTAATTGGGCTAATTTCTCCAGTTTACCAACCATGTGGGAAAGGAAATTTAATATCGGCCTAATACCTGAAACAGACCCTATTTCATTAAATTATTAACTAACTGTTGCAATTGAGGCGTGATTGTCAGTTTTTTATCTCTATGAGTTGGAATGTTATGAATTTTTCATATATTTTAAAAACAATTAGGCTCCAATAATTGTAATCATAATGAAATATTATGTTATTCTATTCTTACATATCTATTATTGTATATCAAATCATTTAATGTTTAAAAATCTATTTAATATTCCAAAAAATAGATCATTGGTTTATCAAATAATAGGTTCAAAGTGGTTACCTAAAATCTATTTATAATCATTATTTCATCCTTAAGGAGTAAATAGATAGGATATATCATAAATGGAATTTAAATCTATTATACTCATTCTAAATATTTCATGACTATATTTTGTATGAAAATTATCTAGAAATTTTTCATTTTTTTATAATCCATATCATATATATGTATCATGAATAGTTTCATTTTTCGAATTGTTGATAAAACTATTGTTTCATCCCAAAATATGACTCACCATGAGGATCACATGGAAATTATACAAATTATATTACGAGTACAATGATTTTATGATAAATTTCATTTTTTCAGCATCTTTATCAACGATGTATGTTACATCAGGATTTCCATTTTCAAATGAGGAATATAAATTAAACCATGAATAATATAAGAAATAATATCTTGGTAGAGGGAAATTAATATTTTCTAGGTAACTAGTTTTATGGTATAATTATTCTAGTATCTCTACATTGTTCAATATATCACAATAATTATACCTCCCATGGTTTCTCTATCATGGAATGGTTTTATATTTTTAGACATAGATTCATGTGATAAATGATTTTTTCAGCTTCAAACTCATCATTCCTAAGAACTGATCATAATAATTCAAAATATAAATAACAACTAGTTGGTATGTTTTCATGAGTATAGATTATATCTTAGTTGTGATATCATGGAATAATACTTTGTTATGGAAAATGGTTAGTGGAATATTTTACTGTATGTGATGTATTATCCTACTCCTTTCATGGAATTTGTAGTGTTTTTTATTAATTATTAATTGGTTTCATTACATGACTGGATAAATGATCACAATTATCATTCACTATATGATTTTGAAACAAAAAATCCTATTCAGACCAGAACTTGTGGAAATGATGATATATAGAGTACCTCTAGATGTTTAATTATTACTTATTATAAATATATGGAAAAGGTAATTCTACATTAGAATCATTGATTAATAAATCATATAGAGAAGTGTCATGAAAATATAATATCCAATGGTAGTAAATGAATTTGAGTTCATATATTCATTTATATATTACTATATTGGGTGGAAAATTTGGTTTAATTTTAGGAAGCCATTGTATATATTTTTTAATTTGTTAAAGAAACACATATAGAAGATTCTAATTATAGAACCTATAGGTTCAACCTAAATATTGTTAGTCTAATGATGATTGGAAAATCTATGAAAACTATTTTAAATAATTTTAAAATTAAATTGTAGTTATATATCCTTGTTAGAAACATTTTATTTCAATAAATCAAAAATAAAAATGGACTTTTAATTTAGGTGTTCAAAAAATTTAAAGGGAAATTAAAGTCAATTTCCTATAATCAAGAATAACACGCAATATTGTCGATGATGTAATGATATGTATGACATTCACGTAGGTAAACAATTAAACTCAACAAATAAATAAAATGATTCAGTATATTACTATACTAGTTCAAGCATTGAAGAAAAATTCTAAAGAAATTTTCAAAAGGATATCCTAAATATTTATTAAAAAAATTATGTTTAATGGGTTATAGTGTTTCAATTTACAAAATTTTCACACATTATCAAATTTAATGATTCAAACATTATATATAAATTGATGATATTTTATATTTGAGATTTTATTACATTATAAGGATCTAGAGCTTCAATTTTACCAATTAGAGACCCCATTTAACATATTACACTTGACAATCATTACAACATGCTCCAAGATTTAAAGGAAATATGTAAATTATTACACATATAAATATGGTTAGTTGGAGAAAAATAATTAGGAATTAGAATATATTATAATAGGTAGTGTAATGGACATTTGTGGTTCATGGATGGGTTATATGTCATTGGGTGAATTATAATATATAAATTATTATCATAGTTCTATAATGATTACACTATTTGATTATATTTTTGGATTTACATGCCATTCTACAATGCATTGGGTGGATTTAAGAGATGGATCATTTATAGGAAATATAATTTTTCATGAGTTTATAGAGACAAATAATATTATTATAACAAATATGGATGTTCAACAAAGAAGAAATAAGTTTTATGCATTAAATAATCATTTGACATTATATTTTGATTTCGGTGACCAAGTTTTGTTGAATGTTTCACTAAAACATCATTATTAAGGCTTGGGAAAATATAAAAATTTGGAACCATAATATATAATACCTTTTAAATATATAGTTAGATTTATTACTATTGTGTACCAATAAGAATTTGTGGTGTGATTCATTTATATTCAGAAAATATTCTATAATTCATAATGGATGAAGTACCATCGTGATAAAAAAGAAGTGATGAGTTGGGATCATGTTACTATGTAACCAGATATGATATTAATCCATGAAATGATATTGGTTCATAACATAATTTTGATAACCATTTCAGCTAGATCTATTTTATTGGTGTGAATATTATGGAATCCTTGTAAGGATCAATGAGAAATATATAAATGATAAATTATAATGCATGAGTAGTGGTTTGACTACATTGATGGAAAAATTTTATCTAGATTCTTGATGATAGAAATCCCAATGGATAGAATATTATAGAATCATAGTTTTAGTTATATCATTATCTATATTTACTTTCTAGTTTAGAAATATTTCTTCTTTCCATTGTGAATTAAATAATATAAGAACTAGATCTTCATAGTTGGAAAATTTTATTGATGTATTTTATGTCATTAAATAATGTTTCATTATGTTTTTTGGATCACATAACATAATAAATGATCAAGGCAATAAAAAATATTTATTTAATAAATTATAATTTTATATTATAAGATGAATTTTTATAGGAAATTAACTAGGAAGGCTAGATTTTCAAGTTAAATTATTCTCTATATATTTATTATTTATATTCTCATTTTACACCATAAATCATACGATACCATTAAATATTAAATTAACCTATGGTTTTAATTTTTTCATACAATACCATTTTTATTCTTCTTGAATCCAAGGCCAAAACTGGGAAATTAATTATGATATTAGACATCCAAAATAATATTAAAACAAATATTTGGCTGGGTTTTTGAGGTATAAATTGCTAGGATTTATACTATCAATATAATATTTGATATACTTGAGTTTTTTCAACTAAAACTTGATCAGTGCGTAATAATGGATCAATAAATTTTATTTTATATGTTGACATATTTTGGAAGTTTTTTAGTGGAATTAAAAGAAGGGGTTGATTGTGGAATTATTTAAGATAGATTTCTATTATTATAAAATATTTAGGTGGAATAAAACCTATATTATGGTTCAAAAAATAGTTTGTCTAATCTTTGATAATTTTTTCAAATTCATTTATGGAACACTTTTATGAAATGAAATTGTAATACTGTTTGATGTGATTTTCAATTTTTTTTAAATTATAATATTTATGTTTGAATAAGATATTTATTTATAATTCACTATAATAGTGTTTGAATATTTTTAATGTTCTCATATACTTAATAATGGGAAGTTGTACCACCCTTAAAAGATAGCATGGATGGAGTTTTTGTTTTTGTAAAACTATTAATGTGGATCACCATGTTATAGATTGGTTAATGTATGACTCACCACATATTATAATAGTGAGTTCCATGGTTTCATATATCATGTTGGTGGGGGGGTAGAATGTTGATGATTATTTCCATAAATAATAAATTTTATACATTATTTTATTTAATGATCTATATATAACTAGTATATGGATTTGAAATTAATTTTTTACCAATTGTTAATGATTATTAAAAAATTTAATCATTTTACAGTCCTAGTGGCATGTGTTTGGGTGACTTTGTAGAAATCAATTGGTGTGATATTCACACCCCATAATTGGTGTGTTTTAACTATTTATAGATGTCATCTATCATGATATTGGGAATATTCTTTTTTCTTAATTCTCTAATAATTTATACTAACATCATAGTCATATTGGTGAATTAAGAGCTAGGGAGTGTCTCCATTTTGTCTCAGATGGTTCCACCTTAGTGGAAATGACTATATTTGGGGTCTTAGACCTGATCAGTTATTTATTATCAAATTTTACATTGATATTATTTCATATTCATATTTAGTTGAGTTATGATATTTTTTAGTAATCCTTAATATATATATAATTTTGTGTTTTATATTTTTTTAGATGTTATAGGGGTTATTATGTAAAATCACACCTATACTCGCATCACCCTAGGGAATTTATTTCCAGAACCAAGTACGTTGGGTATGTCACATTAGTCCAGTAGCCCCTCATCACATTCAGTGATAATGTGTGATGGTTGACGGGTTAAAAATAGTATCCTGGATCTTATATTTTCAGAGAAAAAAGATATATGAAAACAAACATGTTTAATTTAAACAAGATAAAAATTATTTACGGCATATAGGTTTCAAGAAATGTATTCCTTACAAGAACTATTACATTTATTATTCCTTATTAACAAATAATATTTATTGTAACAAATAATTCCAAAATATAAAAATTTACCTTATGACAAGGTATGAATTTTTCATCAAATGAAATAATTTTTTTACAATTTATGTTTCTCAAAAGTTCCTCCAATTCAATATTTTTACATATTTTTCACGTTCATTCTATGAATCTTATTAAATATATCTCTTCAATTTCCTAAAACTATACAAGAACATTATCTGGATTCAAATTCCTCATTTAAGTATACATTTTTACTAACATACTCATCAAAAATTGATATTGATTGATTTAATATTTCATTAAATGTTTTGTGATATGATAACATTATATCTTACAAAAATAATTCAACATTGTGATAATTTTTGGGATGTTTATTTTCCTTCATCCAGGGATCATATTTATCTTCTAGTATATTACAATATTCAAATAATTTATCACTTCAATATTTTTAAAATTCAATATCCAAAAAATAAGTGAAGTATAATTGTGCTACCTTTTCTTTTTCAATAAAGAAATTATTTTCTTTTCGGTTTGATTTCACCTCATCAGATTCAGTACATGATAAAATACATTAGTGTATAGATATACTCTATATATCCATCATGGAATTATTTCTATTTTATTCATTATCATCGTTCATATGAGAATATTTCACTATCATTCCTATTTTAGTAATTCCTTTTTTTTTTGTAAAATCAATTTTTATATACTATATCTACATACATTGATGTCATCTGATTTCACTCAAACCACAAAAATTTTATTGGTATTTATTAAAAAAATATCCAATCCCTTATTCATTAAATATTAATTATTTTTTATTTTTCAAACAATGATTACTCCCTTCATGAATTTGATCTACAAGATTAATTAGTGGATATAATCGTTTACATGACCTCTTTTCCCTTTTAGTGGATGAAACACTGAGTTCTATATATTAATTATTAGTCATACTATTATACCAATCCAAGACACTAATCTCCATATTTTCACATCAAGAGTGTACAAATTAATTACATTATCATTAAATATTTAATATGAATTGACTATGAAATTCCAAGAAAAATTCCATTCTCTCTAGCTGGTAAAATTCTGAGAAAATTGTATGCTTAATTTCGTTCAAGAATTGATATTCACATTCCAACAACTATGTTGGAAATATAATTTATTCATCATTTCATTTATGTAATTAATTATCTTTTTTAATTTATAAAATAATAAACATCAATTTTTCAGTATTTTACCTATACTATCAGAAATTTTTATTTCCTTTATATGATAAAATAGTTATTTTATAAATCTCATAAATACTAGGACAGTGATATAAAATGATGAAATCATATAGTTCAAGACCATATAATGTTTTATTAATTTACCTTTGATTCATTTCATATTCATATTATTTTACAACATCTCATTTTTCTAGATCATACATTTAAAATTATATTCATAAAATTTATTATCTCATGATAATTACATCACAAAAATATTAATGAATGGAAAATGGATATCTTATCAAATATGTACCTTAATTATGATAATCCATTAATAATATTATTTTTCTAGATCATTATATCTTTATTTAAGGATACATGGGAAATCATTAATAGAGTACTACTAAGACAATAATTATTTTCCTCAAATGATAATAAATATATAATTTGTGGATGATTTGTGTTATTCTAAAAAGTAATTATAATAATATAATTAAAACATATTATTCATGGAATGAAATAATTTTATTCCATTATTAATTTGAGTATGAATCCCAAAAATAAATTTATCAAATATAATACTATTTTAAAATTTTGGGGTATGGAGATCCCTAAGCCAGATCAACCAAAAATCTCTCTATGATGACGGTAACTTTTTTGTATAAGATCATCTTTTAAGGGAATTTAAAAAAAATTCAAAAAAAATTAATTTTATTTATAAAAATTTTACAATTATTTTATGTAGGACTACCCACAGTCCTCAAAACACTCAACAACTGAGTGTTATGGAATAATGTTATTATCTTTGGTTATATAAATTATCTGTGGAATCATTTTTACTCAAACATTATTCTATAATGATAATAAATTTATTAATTAGAAATAAAAATATGTTCAAATAATAGTAATCAATTAGAAACTCTAATGATGATGTACATAATACTTAGCTGATATAATTTCAGAATGAACTAAATTTTTATCTATATATGAAACACCAAAAAATATTACAATATAAACAGTATATCTCAAAAGTGTATTCTTAAAAACATTTTTAGAACTACAAAATATAAATTACAAATTAAAAAAAAAATTTTAAAACATATGGAAGTATATATTCTATAATTTTAGCGTTTCAACTAAAATTACTATTATGTGATTCTCAATTGTGTGTCTTTCATTGAATTAAATAGATTGATGATCAGATAATTGAATTCTTCTAGATGATTGAATTCTGAAATAATAATCATCATAATTTATTAATAAAATTACTATAAATTTATTCCATATAAATAATGATACATAATACAAGAAACATAGTTCAAAATTCAATTTAAAAATTATAAAAATTTGAAAACAAACCTATGAAAAAAAATATATTAATATTTTGTTGGGGAACATCTGTAAAGTTCAATAAAATGATTTATTATTATATTTACTCATGAAAAATATAATTATAAATCATAAAATACAAGACATTTAAAATTCAAAAGTTCAATAGTTCAATGTTTAGTTTTCTCTACATTATGATAAATAAAAGATTGTGGTTTCAATTGTATATTTTTTTTAGAACATAGATTAAAAATCATAAAGAATTACACAAATGTTTTTTCTTATGTTAGGTTTAAACAATTTTTTGGTATTAAAAGATTTGGAACCTATATTTATGTTAGGATCCCATACATAACATTCATATCTAACATGAGGTTGAACCATAACATTATTATTCAACTAAAAATTTTTAGTTGTAGTTCAAAAATTTATATAATATCCAAAATACATTACAGTCTAAAGTTTCCCCAAAATATAATGATCAAATAATATAATTCTTGAAGTCATGTAAAATAATATAATCATTAAATTAAATGTAAACATTAATTCCCACTAAATCGACGTTATTATTAAAAAATGAGTTTATATTAAAGATCAAAATCCATAAAAAACTTGTTGGTTTCACATTAATATGCCAATAACAAGTGGATTAGTATTATTATAGTCAAAATAACAAATAAAATGTTACTCTTCCACTTTTTTCCCTAGTATTTTAATGAGATATGGGTATAAAATGAAAATATATTTTAGAATCAATTAATATACATGACTTGATTTCTAAAATGAAAATTACATTACTGTATATCATAGTCAATATTTCCAAAAAAAACAATCAAATTATCCTACATTTTAAGACTCACTACAGTGTGAATCCAAAATTATTGAATTCTAATCAACAAATACTAGGAAATAAAATAACACTATAATTATAACATTAAGATATTAACTGATTTGTTAATTTATATTAAGAAATATTCATATTATATTTTCTACACTAAGAGGAGAAACAACTACTTATTGAGTGGGAACCATTGAATCACAACATGTAATATTTCAACATTTTGTGAGACCAAAATAATTCACAGAATGTATTGACATTTATATCTACTAGTTTTTTTCTAATGTGGACTAAAATTGTAATTGAATCCTCCATAAAAAATTAATTTAAAATTCTAACTACAGTGTGATCTTACCTACATCTGATTAACTCTATCACATATTATTTTCTGTTTTCAATAAAAATAAATCATATTATATTTATTAATTAACATATTGTTATTCATATGATGTGACCAACATTTCCACTTTATGAATTGTCTATTATGAGATTAATTAATATATATAGGATTAACATTTGGATTGTTTATTCTTATGATAGATAATGGAATTTCAATGTGATATAAAGTCAATAATGTAGTGGTGTGATAACCAACCATCCTGACATCATTTTGTAAGATACAAAAAAATTTAAATCCACTCGTTCATTTTTATCTCTAATTAAATCCATAGAGATCCAAAATTAATTAGTAAAACATGGAATTATCACAAACTCATGAATGGATTCCCTCAAAAATCCATTCGTTACATGATAACAATATGATGTTCATTTAGACTTCTTACCATTATAGATAAATGTAATTTTGATAAAACTAGAAACATTTTAATTAGATGAATTTTATTTTAACTATGTATTAATTGAGATAAACTAAATATTCACATTATCAATTTAGTTTATGATGATTATTCTGAATATAATATATTTTATAGAATTGTCAATATCCTCATACATATTTTTTATCAACATTTCAAGAAAATAGGAAATGTTATCTCTTTATAAGTAATGTTACAAAAAAAATTCTACTTTTGATTCAAAATTGTTTTCAATAGTTATCCCACATAATGGTTTCCATTAAAATAAACTATTGTAATATACTATTTGTATAAATTGAGCATTTAAATTCTACATCATTATTAATAAATGAAAAAATCTTTAAAAATAATAAATAAAATAATTCTTTTCCCAAAACCAAACATTTATTAAACATTAATCATAAATTAATTACCGCAATATTGTTATTTCAAAAAAACCATTCCCATAAAAAAATAATCCATCATGGAAATCATTTCAAAATTAACTATTTATCTCCTTAAATACAACTACATCATATCATAATTTTAAAAAATTAACAATAATTCATTATATGTATTTAAGGGATTAGGGTAAACAATACTCTAATGAAACACTATAAATAGTAATTTGAAAAAAGAATATTGATTCAAGGAATGAAATCCAACAACATTACCCAAAAACAAAAATATATATATATATCAAAGTAGCCTCAATGTAGTAGGTAGAAAACAAAAATTCAAAAAAATGTATAATATCCCACTAATATCAGGAGAAAAAATATATGTAATAATGATATAAATCGTGATGTTCCTAGGTGTAATCAAATACTAACACTATAATAGTAAAAAAACTCATCTCATAAATAGAACTCTTCTATCATCATCTTTTATTAATATAAAATAACAGTTATAACATTAAATTAGTGGATAATATATAGTATGTAACAATCAATTAGTAAGGAAAACTCTTCTCAATATATAGAATAGTATCTAAGGGTACATCATGGAATAAAAATTGTACCCATTCCACTATCAAGGTAAAATAATAATAAGATAACAAGTACAGAAAAAGAAATATAACATACAAATTAAATATATCCCACCTATACCACACCCCATAAAATAATGATCCCCTTGTATAACAATGAAAATAATAAGTTAAAAGAATACATTATTCACATTGAAACCCTATATATGAATATCACAATACATCCATAAAACATTATACATTATTAAATTTCACTTACCTAATTCGTAAATTATTTTAATGGTATGTTTGATGTTTTTTCAGTTATATGATATCACATCCATAATATAAAACATTCATAAATATACTAGATGAATGTATAATTTTTTAAATTGGATGAATAGATTACATATTCATTGGAATGTGGTTTATAATATATATAATTAAGATAATAATGATGTGTAACTGATTATTTTACTCAAAATATATCAGAA
Source organism: Viscum album (assembly GCA_963277665.1). NCBI lineage: Eukaryota > Viridiplantae > Streptophyta > Magnoliopsida > Santalales > Viscaceae > Viscum > Viscum album. The sequence goes on from OY728137.1 coordinate 1,201,501,392, forward strand.
TATATTTTTCAAATGGATGAATTTTTTTTTACTTAATAAAAATTTTATTAACCAATTATATGAAGAAAATAAAATATTATACCATATAAATAATCTTATTTCAATTAGAATGGTCATATATAAATTATAGTGTTGTAAAACAAGATGACAATAAAATAGAGATGTGATGATGTAACATTCAATTGAATAATTTTATCATCTAATTTCATTGCAATAGATCACATATAATATAGATTATGACCATACAAAGAATGTTTATAAATATAGATTAATTATCATATATATGAATATTTTATAACCTCGATGCTATAAATATTATGCAATTATATTTAAAAAATAATTGTATGTCAGTTTTCTTCATTATAAAAAATGTACATGAAAATAGCTCTCTAGACATGGGTTTTAAAAAACTATGGCTATATACTACACCTATAGTCAAACTTTTTTGGAAAATCGTGGATATATGTAATTATCGCTTGGACATATCCATGGTTATATAAAAATTGGCTATATATCATCTATAAATGTGTTTCAATTAAAAATTGAATATAGTTTTTATGAGAAAAAATTATAGAAAATATTTTTTTAATATATGGGAAAATAATCTACTTATAGTCACAGTTCCATTAAACCAAGCATATATGTTTATCTGGGTTATTGACATGGATTTACACCATATAAAAAATCTATAGACAAAATTTAAATCTATGGAAATAGACATACATTCATGGTGGAAAATTTGTGGGGATATTTCTATAATTTAAAAAACCATTTCAATTGATTCTATTTCCGTAGTGAAAAACTGTGGAAAATTTCCATGTAACTATTGCTATATCATTCCCCTATATCAATGCTAATACAATCCACAACCAACTCGAACAGTGGATATAGGATATTTCAAAAGTCTGTATGATAAGTGTAATGGATTATTTCCAATTATATAGGTTGATTGTTTATTTTTTATATTACATATTATTTGTTTAGTAATTGATTGTGAGGATATTATTCTAATGTAGATGATATCTCCTTCCATTGGAATAGTTTTTTTTATATTATTTTAGCAGTGGAACTCATTGATGAGATATAGATGGGTATTATTATAAGTTTGGTCATTCTTTCCAATGGATAAGGGAAATAGGGTTATGTCCAATCATTCAGATTGAGGAATTAAGGGGCTAGGATGGTAGATTCAATGATATGGTTCATCTATTTGATACCTCAAGTCTTGATAATGTTTTAATTCACATTCAATTTTAATATATGTACAAATTGTTTATAGGATTTTTTTTATTATTTATTACATGTATAATAATTATTAAATTAAATTTATTTTCTTGTTATATTTCCATTATGATTTTTATAGGATCATTTCACACTATTAGTTTATGAAAATTTTAATAGGTAACTTTTCAACCTAGCTCACTACTAAACTGGTGGCCGAACCGGTCACCACATGATCTCAAGCACATCTCAACGTATTCCAGAGGATACCCACTAGCTGTGAGGGTTTATGGATAGTCAGTGGGGAGAATATACACTCATATTAGAGATTATTAATATACAATGGTAATAAATATCATAATCAGTCTAATAAATGATAACGTAGTGGAAGAAAAATTGTACTCATTTTATAAAAGTGGCCAACTCCAATTATACAGTAGATGCATGCATGACATGCTAATGATACAAAAATGTAAAATATTAAACAAGAAAATATTCATTACATTATAATAATGAAATAACGAAACAATGACTCAAATCCCTAAGGGCGGTCTCCTCGAGCATCTCGATCTTTCACTATGTCCTCTGATTCTATCTCCGAGTAAATGCAAATAAAACATTCCTGCAACCAAATAGAATATACTCAGGTACGTGAGTGCAATTGTGGATAGAGTAGGGTGTGAGATATAAATCTCAGTAGGCCAGGACCAATGGTGTCTACCCCAAATCCAAAAATCCAATAAACAATTTAAACTATGTGAAAGCATGCATAATTAATGTAATCCATTCCATGTAACTATATACTCATGTACCTACTTCATCTCTCTACTGGTGTCTGAATCTGTATTATATATTTGTCATGTAAAAACAACCATCATCACAGATTCATTTCCATTTATCATTTATTCAGACCATGATAAATTACATAATTCTCGTGATCCGGCCTAAGCTCGACATCCCCTATATAAGCCACTCACCAGAGATGTCTCTAAAGACCATCCATGTAATCATGCTCAAGACCAAATCCACGTTTGTTCTTTGGATTGGATAACACTCCATACTCAATTTAATCTTTAAAAAACTATGTACGAGCCCTTCTACTAAAATTAGTGATTTTCTATTGGGTCTATCAACTAAGATTGATTCACCCCATTTATTAATAATTTTGAACCATTTCTTATATTCAATTCACATTCATCATGTCACAATTGTTTTAATTAACCATTATTTAATTTTATGTACAATCAATTGGAAAAACATCCCAATTTATATTAATAGGAGTGGAACATCAGGTATATCACCCTCATGAGAATATGGAGTGTCAGTCCTTGTCTCACAACCCATGAGTATTTGGATCATCAGTTATTGTCCCATGAAAGAATAATTGCATGGACGAAATGTTTAGAATGCCATGTCTAGCACCCTATGAGTATTTGATGCATTATTCTCTGCCTCACAACCTATTTATCAATCATACAAATATATTTATCATTGGTATATAATACCATTTCTATCACCCCAAAACCATCCATTAATTAATTAATAAATTAATTAATCATATCTATTAATTAATTCAACAACTAATTGACAACATAAATTTCACATTAAACTAGTCAACTATTAATTAACAATTCAACATTTCAACAGTAAATAATTAATTAAGAATAATTTATTCTTATCCATCCAAATAAATAATTCAATCAACAATTAATTATCCAAATTAATTATCAATTCTGAACTTGTCCACTCAAGTAGTTTTTTATCCAGGACATTAACAATTTACATTCACGTCATAATAATCTCAAAACATGCTGAAAAATTTCTTGATTTTTAGCAACGACCTGACACAGTATATTTTATTTCTGAACAACTCCATCCAAGACAACATAAGGAATGGAAAACTAACATGAATAAAAAGGAAACCTTTCCAATGGTCATAAAAAAAATCAACTCAAAATCATAATTTAATGCATGAAAATTAATAAATTCAACAATTAATTAATAAATTATTATCTCTTTATCCAACCATCAGTTTATTAACCATTTACCATTTAACGTGTAATAATTAACTTATCCCGTAATTATTACCAGTTTATAATTTATATTCCAAACATATGCAATATTCAATATTCACAATAAATTGTAAATGTCACAATTTTATTCCAGCTCATGACTTGATAATTAATTATATAATTAATTATCCTATTACCAATTATGACCATTAAAATCATTTTACTATTTAATCATATCACTTAAACCAAATTATCAAAACATTCTAAAAATCAACACATGTTCATGTCCTCATTTAACTCATGTGGTAGGCAACATTTAATAACATAGAAAGTGTCATGCATCTTCATATCATATACTAGCTCCAAAAAGAAGAAATATTAAAAGCCAAACAATAGATTGTATGATAAGATATTACCAAAAACTCATAGTTTATCAATTATTAGCATTTAAAAAACATTTAGTACTTACATAATCAAGGAATCATACTTCTCAATTTTTTAAATAATCTATAATTCTTTTATAAAGTAATAGGGATTTGGGTCTATACCTCAAGGTGACATAATTTTAACTATGTTTTGGATTAATGTACTTAGCGACAATTAGTTGCAAATGGCATGCATTAGCATGTGAACCACCATTATATATTTGGGTGTGTGTATATATATATATTCAAGTGTGTGTGTCATACAAAAAAATCACCAAATCACCAAAACAACTACGGAAGACAAAAACCAATGTAGCAAGGTCTATACACCTACTGCTAGATACCCAGGCCTCAGATAATATTATAGAATCCATTTTAGGTGGGGAAAAACAAAACAATAATATAATTCTCTACCTCTGAAAAACTTGGATGATCCATATCGTCTCATTTTAACTTTACTTCAGTAGTGGATTCCAGAACGTGGACAAATGAATCCCAAGAACCACGTCGCACAACCCTAGAACCAAAGAACACCAAACATTCAGGTTACAAAAAACCCTAAATTCGAAAAAATAAAAATGGGTACCAAAACATCATCAATCAAATAAAACGATGACGTGAAACATCATACGAGTTCTTTCATTTAATATTCAAAAAAATCTATTGAAAATTTCAATGAAAAAGCTCACAGACAGAGGACCCGGGAAGGGGGTTGTTGCGCACAACCGAGAGGTTTCCCGGTCGGTGTCCTAGTGCTGCAAGGGGATTCCATCCAATAGAGATCTAGCCGAGGAGAGGATGTCACTACATGGGTAGATTTTTTGGTGGAGAACCATGTAGAGGAATCATGTGGAGGAGGCATGTGTTATGCCTCACATGATAAGAAGAAAAAACAATGTTGGGGGGGTGGGGAGTTGTGCCTCCCCTATACAACACCTCCCCTTCATTTAAATTTTTTTATAATATTCTAAAAGAAATAACTATACTCATAATAATAATATTAATTACAATAATAATTTAATTATTATCCTTTCCATTTATATAATTAAAATAGAAACACCCCATTTAATTAAAATAGTAACTTGATAAACTCCATAATTAAATTGAATTAAAAGAAACAATAAAATTATCCTTTTTATTATGTCCATCCTCCACATATATATCCATATTAATTATTTAATTTTTTTAACCATTATGTATTTAAAACCGTAAGCCATAATTTAATTTCCATAATAATAATAAGAATTACATTGAAAAAACTAAAATAATTTTGATCTAATTATTATTATTATTCCAACCATTGATAAAGCCAACAACACTATTCATCAGCAAAACATTATTAAATCAAAAACCCCTCATTTAATTAATTTTTTTGAATATAATCATTCAAATTAAATTCTTGTAACATTATATATTAATTAAAAAAACAAACTAATAATAATAATAATATTATTGTTATTATTATTCTAACTTTAATTTAATTAAATCCAAAACCCGAAATTTTTCAAAAACCATTAATATGATTTTAATGATAAACACTACAACCCATATCCTCTATTTAATAATAAATGGTCATTTATTAATTATGAATATCTTCATTTAATTAAAACAGTTCTTTGATAAACCCAATAGCTACATTTTTTCCTCAACTATCATTTAATTAATTATTTATTATTCATTTAATTAAACAACCACAGTAATAATAATTATAACATTATTATTTTTATTATTAAAAAATTCATTTAATTAATCACAATATCTCATATAATATTATTTAATTAATATAAATATTTTATTAATCATGGTAAACTACACCTGTTGGACTGCAAATGTGTGCTGCCCAGATACATCCATTGAAGTGGAATTTTTCAGATTCGGTGCTCCTGAGACTCAACATGACACACAATAAAATTATAGTGTAATTACACAAATCCAAAAATGACACCATTGGGTGATCCAACCCTTGGAAAAAAAATTCGGTTCTCGGTTTAAAAAAATGACCCATTGATAAACTGAAAAAAAAAATTTACAAAACATTCGTATTTTAACACAGTTCAAAATCAAGGTAAATTACAATCTATTACACATAGAAACATCTCATACCTAAGAATCAATATAGAATAAATTCTAAAACAACTTACCTACCATGGTCAATTAATATCATTAGAACTAATCTGTTTCATTCCTGGGCCAAAACACACCTATAACCCTTCAAAATACTAATTGATAATCCTTTAAAACCATATCCAAAGATCACATTATAGCTTAAACATTGATAAAGATCTTACGTATTAGGAAATTATATGGACCTTGTAAACAAAAACGGTTTAATCTCAATCAATCAACAAACCATGTTACACATGATTCCCTCGAAAGAAATCATAAACCAAAAACCAACATTCTCCCTTTATTTGACAACATGCCTTGAAAACTATTCTAAAACCATATACATGTATTACAAAGTCCTTACCCAACCTCTAGTAAAATATCCATGTCAAGCCATAATAGGGCTATTTAAAAAAACAATCGTTCCCCAACACGAATTAAGGAGTAGCCCCAAGAAACTATGCATCCCGTCTAGTACCCTGAAAACAACCACTCATGAAGCCCAACAAATTTTAAACAATAGAACAACGTAATACCAACTCTATATTAGTGTCTCCATGATAATGTCTTGATAGGGGACATGCTCATAATATTTAGAAAAGCTAACTAAAAGAAAAAATAAGGTCATTAAGAAGATCAGTCGAACTACTACGGGACAACTTCGTTCGAATAGCTCAACATATTATGCCGACACGTTTACCAAAACAATGTGACACTACCCACCTTATGATTTTCCATGTCACCGCAAGGAATGATCATCTTATCACCAAAATGCAATTTTAGAACACATTTACATAGGCATGTGACATTCCTCAAACCACGATCAACACATCAATCATTGACCATAAAAGACATAACATAAACCTATCATCGTTCCATAAGTGTCGAGTCACAAAAAGTCCTCCCGAGCAGTGGGACCTAAATAAATTAACATCCTAGAACATTATATGGTTATAACTTACTACGTGTTATACCCTTATGAATCATAAACGTCGACCCTCTCTCCTGGTCACAAAAAAAATCACCATACTCAAAAGACCCTTTTCATTTTACCCATCTTTGTTAATTCATTTCAACCGTTCATCTTTTCAATTAATTTCAACAATCATACTAGTATTTTTTCATAAAAATTTAATTGGTTTTCAAAACAACTCCCTATGGACAAAAATAGGCATGGAATCATAGAAATTCTCTTTAATCATGAACATCCATTGTTATTCAAATTTAAACAAGCAATTTAGCATCTAATTTTTTTTACCCTGAAGGTGACCTCTGAGGGTCCCAATTATTCAATCCAGTTTCTTAAAAAAGCATCAGGACAATATTTCATTTAATTCAAAACTCAGTAGTTTTACATTTATAATAATTTTCAAACCTACTTTGGTTTTATAATGTTTTAACACATGGGTGGACATCTACCAATTGATAAGGCACCCATACACCTTATCGCTGAAAATTTTATCCCATTTATCATAATCATCATTCATTTAACATTTTAACATTAGACACCATTTTATATGTCAAAGCATCTCTAGAATGTTAGCATAAGATTTAACAAAAAAACATGTTATAATGAAGAAGCATGAAACAACCACAAAACATGAAAATAACTGAGGAAGTTTAGCATCTAATCGCTCAAGCATGTTAAATCTATCACTGAAACATTCTATCTAAAGAGGAATGCTAAAGTAGATCAATACATGGCATTGCACCCAAGGAACACAATCCATATTAGCCGGAATCCTACAAATTCAACTACATGGGTTGTTTTATTCATGAAATGTGAATCTCTTAGCCCATAAGATGAAGCATGTATGAATCTTCCTTTTCCATATCAGGGAAAGACAATTATTTTTAAAAATTCTGAAAAAAAAGCTACGGAAAATACACTAGTCACTCAATGTGAAATCATATCAACTGTAACCTCAAATTCTAAAAAATTTCCTTTCAATCTTGGGACACATTGTCATTTCTCGTACATGACGTTATCAGTCCCATACCCGTCTAGTAAAAAAACGCCAACACTTTCCTAGTCTCTTGTCTTCCATCCCATAATATGAAAATATGAACCCCGTGATACCACATTCTAATGGGCCGGCCCAACTCCCCACTAAACTGGTGGCCGGACCGGTCACCACATGACCTCAAGCACATCTCCCTATATGCCAAAGGCTGCCAACTAGTAGTGAGGGTCTATGGATAGTCAGTGGGGAGACTAAACCCTAATATAAGAGTTAAGTAATATATAATGGTAGTAAATAGTGGAACTAGTATAATAAATTATAATGTATCAGAAAACAAATCGTACTCATATTATAAAAGTGGCCAATGCCAATTATACAACAGATACATGCATGAAATGCTAATGTTACAAAAATGGATAATAGTGAACAAAACAACATGAATTACTTTTTAATAATGAAATAAAAAAACAATGACTCAATGTCGTGAGGGTTGTCTCCTAGAGCCTCTCGATCTTTCTCTAAGTCCACTCCTCCAATATCCATGTAAATTCAAACAACATAATCCTACAACCAAATAGAATCTAATTGGGTACCCCAGTGCAATGGAGGTACGAGTAGGGTGTGAGATATAAATCTCAGAAGTCCGTGACCACTAGTGTATACACCAAATCCAAACATTCAATAAATAGTTTAAACAGTGTGAAAACAAGCATAATGAATGTAAGCAGTACAATGTAACTATATACCCACGTACCTACTTCATCTCTCAAACTGTGTCTGAACCTGCATTATACATTTCTCAAATATACAAACCAGTCATCAAACATTCATTTCCATTTATCATTTATTGAAACCTTGATAAATTACATAATTCTCGTGATCATGCCTATGTTCGACATCCACCGTATAAGTCACTCACCATAGATGTCTCTAATGACAATTAAGTAATCAAGGTAAATATTGAATCCATGATTCTGATTTGGCATGGATAATGAGACATATTTAATTAAATCATTCATATACTATATATGATATCTTCTATTAAAAGTAGTGATTCTCTCATGGGTCTGTCCACTAACAGTGATTCACCTAATTCATTAACATATCTGAACAATTTATTATGTTGAATTCACAATCATTATGTTAGAATAGTTTTAATGAATAATTAATTCATTTCATGTACGAATAATTGAGCTCATAATCCAATGTCAATTAATGGGAGTAGAACATCATGGATAACACCCTCGTGAGTATTTGGAGTATCCTTCCTTGTCTCACTACCCATGGGTCTTTGGAGCATCAGTCCGTGTCCCATAAAATAATATTTACAGGCATGCTAAGTGTAGAATGCCATGTCTAGCACCATGTGAATATTTAGAGCATAAGTCTCTGTCTCACAAACCATTTATCAATCATTCAAATATATTTATCATTATTTTATAATTCCATGTATATCATCTCAATCCATCCCTTATATAATTCATAAATTAATTAATTCAATATTTTAATTATTTCAAAAAATAAATAACAACATCAATCTCTGGTGAAATAAGTCAACAATTAATTAACCATTCAAAATCGCAATAATTAATATTTAATTATATATTATATATTCTTTGAAATAAAACTAAATAATTAAATCCACATTTAATAATCCAAATTCATCAACAAGTATAACCCCATCCTCTCAAAATGTGATTCATCCAGAATTTTAACAATTTACATTCACATCCTAATCATCTCAAAACATGTGGAACAATGTCCATATATTTAGAAACCATATATAACATCATATCATATTTTTTAAAAACTCCATCCATGAAAACATAAGGCGTGGAAAAATAAAATGCATCAAAAGGAACCCTTGGCCAATAGTCGATACAAAAATTCATTTCACAATCTTAATTTTATGCATGAAAATTAATTATTTAATCTGTAAAATAATTAAATATTACCTCTTTAACCAATCATCAATTAATTTACCATTTACCATTTAAAATGTAATTATTAAAGCATCAATTAATTATTACGAGATTCCAATTTATATTCTGAAAATTTCAAATATTCAATACTCAAAATAAATAGAAAAGGGAAAAATTTTATTCCAACTCATAAAATGATAATTAATTATACAACTAATTACCTTATTTCCCATTATTCCCATTCAAATCATTGAATTGTTTAATCATAACAGTTTATCCTAATAATCAAACCATGCTTAAAATCAACAAATATTGAAGTCCTCATTAATCTCAAAAGGGGGGAATCAATTAATAACATCAGAAGTGGAATGCATTGACATATCATATATCATATCTAGCAAGAAGAAATATGAAAATCCAAACAACAGAAAGCATGATGTGATATTACCCGTAACCTGCAGTTTATCTTAAATCAGCATTTCAAGAAAACATAACACTTCCATAATCATTGAAACTCACATAATAAATTTATTTAAAGATGCTATAATTTTTAAATAATGTGATAGGGATTTGGGACCCTAACATGGGGTGACGCCATATTAATTACGTGGTACTTTAATGTACATGTCATTAATTAGTTTCAAATGGAATGTAGTCGCACCTGCACCACATTTATATATGTGTATATATATATGTACAATTATATATCTATTTTTTTCATGTGTGTGTACCCTATATCAAAAATCAACAAATCACCAAAACAACTTCATAAGACAAAAACTAAGGTTGCAAGGTCTACGCACCTACCACTGGATCCAATAGACTCAAATAAAATTTTAGACTCCGTTTTAGGTGGTCAAAAATAAAAAAAAATTGGTATAATTAATTACCTCTGAACAACGTTGAAAACCTGAATTGGTTCGAACTGCATCGTATTTGGTTGCGATTTCCATAATACAGACCCGTGAATCCTGAGAACCACGTTTCACAACCATAGAACTGAAGAACACCAAAAATTTAGCTTACAACAGAAGCCTAAAATCAAAAAAACATAAATGTGTAATCAAATAGAATAATTCCACAATAGCGATGATGAGAAATATCATAAGAGATATTAAATAAAAAATTTGAATAAATCCAAGGAAGAATTCAATGAAAAAGCTCGCTAATGGAGGACCTAGGAAAGGGGGTGTTGCGCGCTGCAGGGAGGCTACATTAGGGGGGTGTCGCGCTACTGCAAGGGGGGTCCTGTGAAGGGAGATCCAGCCATGGAGAGAAGGTTTCTCCATGGATAGATTTCTCTATGGAGACCCCCACATATGAAGCCTATGGAGGAGGAATATGTTGTGCCTCACCAGAGAAGAAGAAGAACGGGGTGGGGGGTCACGCCTCCCATGTACAAAGCCTCCCCTTCATTTAATAATGTTCTAATATACTAAAAAAATTACACTACTCAAATTAATAATATCAATTACAATAATCATAATATTAATATTTTCATTTCAATTTATTTCAGTAAAACTGAAACACCTCATTTAATTAAAATAGTAATTTGATAGACATCATAGTTAATTGTATTAAATGAAACAATAAAACATTCCTTTTGATTATGTCCAAACTCCACATTTAAATCTTCATTAATTAATTAATTCATCTTTAACATTCATTAATTTAAATCCATTATCTCTAATTTAATGGACATAATAATAATAATAATAAATACATTCATAAAACTAAAATAACAATAGTCTCAATATTATTATTTTCCAAACAATAGGTAAACCAAACACATCTATTTAATAACACAACATCATTAAATATGAAACCCATCATTTAATTAAAGGATTATTTGCGACGTTCAAAGGTCACATTAAATTCTTTTAACATATATTTAATTAATTAATCATAATAATAATACCATTATTTTTCTTATTATTCCAAATTTAATTAAATTAAATCCCAACCCCCCAATTAATTTTAAGACCATTAATATTATTTTATTGATAAAAACTCAATCCATTACCTCCACTAAATAATAAATAAACCTTTATTAATTCTGAAGCACTTCATTTAATTAAAATGGTTCTTTGATTAACCCAAAATCCAAATTAATATTTGAAATCTTTATTTAGTTATTTCTTTATCATTCATTTATTAAATAACCATAATAATACTAATAATAACATCATAATTATTAATATAAATACTTTCTTTTAATTGATCTTAATTTTCCATATAATATTATTTAATTAAATTTAAAATTATATTAAATTGGCTGTACTGCACGAGTTTTACCACAATAGTGAGCATCCCATGCAGATCCATTAAAGTGGACTTTTCTAGATTCGGTGCTCCTGAGACTCATTGCGACACTCGCTAAAATTATAGGGTATTTACAGAAGTCCAAAAAATGACACCTTTAGGTGATCCAACACTTGAAATAAAATTCCTAATCTCGTTTCAAAATAAATCAACAAATTGATAAATAGAAAAAAAAAATTGAAAAAATTTGAAAAAAATCTTCTTTTAACCGAGTTCAAAAACAAGGGACTCTACCATCTACCCACCTTAAAAACTTATCATCCTTGAGAAGCCTTCGAGAAACCACTACTAAAACAACCAATCTACCAAGGCCATTTAATCCTGTTAGAACTAATTATTTGCTTTCCCAATGCCAAACACACCTTTAACCCTTCTCAAGACTAACATATAACCCTTTAAAACCAAATCAAAATCTCACTTTATAGTGTAAAAATTATAATAGAGCTCATATATGAGGCCATTATAGGGACCTCGTCAACAAAAATGGTTGAATCTCAACCAACCAACAGAATATGTTACAAATTGTTCTCTAAAAAGACATCACATACCCAAAACCGAAACTCACCATTTATTTGACAATGTGGCTTTAAAATAACTCCAAAACCATACGAATGTATAATGAATTCCTTACCCAACCTCTGGTAAAATTTCCAAGTCAATCCATCACAAGGCTATTTAAAAAAAACAGTTGTGTCCCATCACAAATTAAGAAGTACCCCAAGAAACCACGCATACCATGTACTACCAAGATAACAACCACCCATTAGTCCCAACAACATTTGAACTGTAGCGCGACATAAGAAAAACAATATCTTAGTGTCTCCATGATGTGGTTAATATAGGGGAAATTCTCATCATATTTAGAGGAGCTCACTAAGAGAAAATCCAAGGTCATTAATATGATCTATCGAACTAGTACTGGAAAACTCTTTTCTAAAAGCTCGGCATGTCGTGCCGACACATTTACCAGAAACAATGCAACTCTACCCACCATAGGATTTTCCATGACATCGAATGAAATGTTCAGCCGCTCACTAGAATGCTATTTTAGAACACATTAATGCATGCATGTGACATTCCTCAATGCATGATCACCACATCAAACATTGATAATAAAATCCTTAACATTAACCAATTGGCGTCCCATAATAGCTGAGTCCCATGAAGTCCTCCCAAGTAGTGTTATAGACTTACTTTAAAATCCTAGAACATTGTAATGTTACTACCTACCATAGGGTAGCCACTTATGAAACAAAAATGACGAACCTCTCTCCTAGTTGCACAAAACCAAAATCAAAAATTCAAAATCCCCTTTTTTGTTTCATCTATTTTAATTACTTTATTTCAAACTTTCAATATTTAAATGAATTTCAACATGCACCCATGAATTTGTTTTATAACAAGTCACATTGTTTTCAAAATATGTCCAATGGAAAAGATAGGAATTCTATCACCAAAATCATATTTAATAGTTTTACATTCAGTGTTATTAAAATTAAAATCGGCAATTTAGCATCTAAATTTGTTTTCCTAAGAAGGCGACCTCCAAGGGTCCCATTTATTCAATAAAGGTTCTGCAAAAAGAATCTGAACAACATTTCATTTCAATCAAAACTCTTCAATTTTACGTTTATTACTATTTTAAAACATAATATCATTGTATAATGATAATACACATGGGTGGAAATCAAACAATCAATAAGGAAGACATGCAACTTATTATTGGAAGTTTTCTCACATTAATCAAAATCAACATTCATTTAACTTTTTAACTTTCGTAACCCATTCATATATCAAAACATATCTTCCATTTTAGCATAAGTAGATACAAAACAACATGCTATAACATAGAATCATGACACAACAAAAAAACATGCAAATAACAGATGCATCCTGGAATATAATCACTTAGGCATATTAAATCTATAACTGAAACATGCAATCAATAGAGGCATGTTGAAGAAGATCAAAACACAGAATTTTACCCAAGGAAAAACAATCAAAATTTTCATACATCCTATTAATGCAACTACATGGCATGTTATATATATGACATCTGTGTCTCTATGTGCATATAATGATGCATGTATGAAGCTTCTTTGGGATATCAGGTCAAGAAAATTATTTTCCAAAATACTCAAAATCACTAAGCGTCGTAAAAAAAACTAATAACTCAAAGAGAAATCATATCATCTGTAACCTCAAAATAGTACAAACATCAATTCCTCTCCCTGACCACTTGGTCATTTCCCATACATGGGGTAATTAGTCCCAAGAATAACTATTAACCCATGTGCCCTCACTTTCCTAGTCTCATGTCTACCAACACAAAATATAAAGACAAAAGAAAAACAACCCTCTGATACAACATAGTAACATCCTGACCTTTCTCACCTCCAAATCGATGGTCGTACCGGTCGCCACATGACCTCAAGCAAGTCTCCTCGTACACCAAAGGCTTCTGACTAACAGGGATGGTCTATGGATATTCAGTTGGGATATTATACCCTCATTTAAGATTTTAGTAATATAAAATAGTAATAAATAGTGGATGTTGTCTAATAAATGATAATATAGTGGAAGAAAATTAGTACTCATTTTATAAAAGTGGCCAATGCCAATTATAAAATAGATGCATGCAAGACATGATAATGTTACAAAAATGGAAAATAATGAACAAAACAACATGATTTACATTCTAATAAAGAAATAAATAAACAATGAATCAATCCCCAAGGGTGGTCTCCCCGATCATCCCGAGTATTCGCTCGGTCCTATGGTTTTATCTCCTAGTAAATGAAAATAGAAAAATTTTGTATCCAAATATAATCAACTCGAGTACCCCAGTGCAATGGCGGCCTTAGTAGGATGTGAGATATAAATCTCAATAGGTAGGGACCACCGGTAACAACTGTAAATCCAGACAACCAATAAATAATTTAAAAAGTGTTAAAGAATGCATAATTAATGTCTGCAGTACAATGTAACTATATACCCTAGTACCATATTCATCTCCCTGGTACCATCTTCATCTCTCAGCTGGTTTCTAATCCTACGTTATAAATTTTTATGGACACACAATAGTCATCACAGAATCATTTCCATTTATCTTTTATTCAATCCTTAAAAATTTACATTATTCTCGTGATCTGTCTTATTATCGACATCCCCCATATAAGTTGCTCACCATATATTTCTATAAAGACCATATAATTAATCATGGTAAAGACTGAATCTATGCTTGTGATTTGGCTTGATAAATACTTCATATTCAATTTAATCATTCATATACTATGGAAGAGCATCTCCACTAAAATTAGTGATTCTCTCCTGGGTATGTCCACTAATTGTGATTCACCAAATTCATTAATAAGTATGAACTATCTCTTATAATCAATTCACAATCATCATGTCACAAAAGTTTTCGTTAAACATTAATTCATTTCATGTACGACCAACTAGACTTGTAGTCCAATGTTAATTAATGGGAGTAGAACATCATGTCTAGAACCCTCCTGAGTATTTGGAGTGTCAGTCTCTCTATCAACACCCATGGGTATATAGAGCTTTATTCCATGTCCCATAAAATAATATTTACATGAAATTTGGTTGTAGAATTCCATGTATAGAACACTATGAGTATTTGGAGCATCAGTCCTTGTCTCGAAACCCATTTATCAATCATAACAACATATTTATCATTGGTGTATAACTCTATATCAATCACCCCAAAAAATCCATTAATTAATTCATAAATTAATTAATCCAATCCGTTAATTAATCCAACAACTAATTAACAGCCTAAATTTACCATCAAATAAGTCAACAATTAATTAACCATTCAACACCTCAATAAAAAATAAATAAATAAAAATTAATTATTCATATAATGCCAATTAAATAATTAACTCGACATTTAATTATCCAAATTTATTAACAAGTCGGAACCCATCCACTCAAATAGTGATTCATCCATGACATTATCAATTTACATGAATGTCATAATCATATCAAACCATGCTAAAACCCCAAATATTTTGTAACCATATGACACAACATATCATATTTTTAATAAATTCTATCCATGTTAGCTTAAGGCATGGTAAAATAACACGCATCCGAAGGCTCCCTTGGCCAACAGTCATAACAAAAAATCAATTCACATTCATAATTTAATGCATGAAAATTAATTAATTCAACAATTAATTTATTAAATCTTATTTCTTTAATGAGTCATCAATTAATTAACTATTCACCATTTAACATGGAATAATTAATCAATCCATTATTTATTACCATTTGGATATTAATATTTTGAACATATGAAATATTCAATATTCTCAATAAATAGTAATAGCAAAAATTTTATTCCCACTCATGAAGTGATAATTAATTCTACAATTAATTACCCAATTAATCATTCTACCCATTCAAATCATTTAACTATTTAATCATATAACATTAAAAAAAATAACAAAACATGCCTAAAATCAACACATGTTTGAGTCCTCATTTATCTCACATGGGCGACATGATTTAATAATGTCAAAAGTTTCATGCATCAACATATCATATATCATCTCGATCAAGAAGATATATTAAAAAACAAAAAAAACATTCATGATATGATATTACAACTAACTAGCAATTTATCATTAATCAACATTTACGAAAAACATAGTTATTCCATAATCAAGGAAACTCACATTCTCAATTTATTTATAGAATCTATAATTCATAAATAACATGATAGGGATTTGGGACCCATCCTCATGGTGACGTCATTTTAATTACAATGTTCTTTAATGTACATTGCCACAATTAGTTTCAAATGTCATACAGTCACACTCACACCAACTTTATATATATGTAAATATATCTACATATATAAATCTATATTTATATATATTTTCATGTGCATGTTACCTACATCAAAAATCATCAAGTCACCAAACTACTTTAGTATACCCAAACCAATGTAGCAAGGTCTACAATCCTTCTTCTAGATACCATGGATTCTGATTGAATATTAAACCCCATTTTATGTGCTGAAAACCCATAAAATGGTATTATTATTTAAATATGAAAAATGTGGATAAACTGGATCAGCCCTAAATGCATTTCCTTTGGCAGCAGTTGCAAGATCGCAGACCAATGTATCCCGGGAACACTGTTGCACAGCCCTAGAACCGATGAACAACAAAAATTCGGGTTACAAAAAAACCCTAAATTAGTCCAGACCAAAATGTGTACCGAAACAGAATAAATCCACAAAAGAAATGATGTAAAATATTATAGGAGATTATAAAATGAATATTTGACTAAATCCTGGGAATATTTAAATGAAAAATCTCACACACGGAGTACCAGAAAAATGGGGTGTTGCGCACTATAGGGAGGGGGCCAAGGGGGTGTCACACTACTGCAATGGCGGTCCGGTCGAGGGAGATCCGACCTTGGATTGGAGATCAGACCATGGGTAGCGTGTTCGTTGTAGATCCATGAGTATGCCTGTGGAGGAGGCCTACGTTGCGACTAACAGGAGAATAAGAAAAATCATGTGGGGGGGTTGCGCCTTCCCTATACAGTGCCTCCCCTTCATTAAAATTCATTTAATATACTAAAAAATATCGCGAAAAATAATATTAATATTAATTATAATATTCATAATATTAATATTGTCCTTTACATTTATATTTGTAAAACCAAAAGTCCCCATTTAATTAATATAATAATTTTATAAACTACTTAATTTAATTTTATTATATGAAACATAAAAATACTCCTTTTGATTTTGTCAAACCTCCCTATTTAAATCCAAAATAACTATTTAATTCGTCATTAACCATCATTTATTTAAAACCATAACCCCTAATTTAATTTATATAAAAATAATAATAATTACATTTATAAAACTAAAATAATAATAATCTCATTGTTATTATTTTTCAGACCTTTAATAAACCCAACACATATATTTAATAACAAAACATCTTTAAATTTGAAACCCCTCATTTAAATAATTGTTTCTTTGAAAAGCACAAAATTCACATTAAATTTTTTTAATATTTATTTAATTAAATAAATAAAATAATAATAATATTAACATAATTGTTATTATTATTCCAACCTTTATTTAATTAAATCCAAAACCACCAATTTATTATAATACCATTAATATGATTTTAATGAAAAAACTCCTACCCATAACCTCCTTTTAAAAATTAATGGTACTTTATTAATTCTGAAACTCTTCATTTTATTAAAAAAGTACTTTAATAAACCTAAAAGCCACATTAGTTTAATCGACGTTCATTTAATTAATTCTTTATCATTCATTAAATGAAATTACAACAATATTAATATTTATTACATCATTATTATTATTAAAAAATTCATTTAATTAATCACAATCACTCATATATACTTATTTAGTTATATTAAATATTTTATTTAATAGTGTAAACCTCATGAGTTGATCTGTAACTGTGTGCTACCCTTGAAGCTCCATTAAGGTGGAATTTTCTAGAATTGGTGCTCCCTAGACTCATCGGGACACCTGCTAAAATAATAGGGTAATTACGCAAGTCCAAAAATGACACCTTTAGGAGTTCCAACATATTGAATATTTTTTCAGAGATAGGTTGAAACAAAAACCGACCCATTTATAAACTGAAAAGAATTCACAAACCATCGTAATTTATCCTAGTTCAAAAAACAGATCATTACAAAATATAATTTTAAATTTAATTGTGGTGAAATATAATACAATATATTTCATAAATATATTGGAATGTATTGAATTTTTTAATTTTATAAAATAAAACTCAAAACCCTCTTATAGATAATTATACTCATTCTATATTATTTTCATTATCAGAGTCTGTTTTTCCGTGGAATTATTTTATCATTATTTTTTTGTATTCATGGGTAATATTTTTATTATGTCATGTTTTTCTATTGGGTGAGATGAGAATACACATATAATAATATCAAAAATGATTTATGTTATTGACTATGTGAATTATAAATATTGAATGATGACTTTTTCCCTCAGTACTACAGTAAATCCTCTTAATAGAATGGTTGGAAGTTGTCAATATTTATATAATAAAGCTGTAACATTTACATGAGATTTGAAATAAAAATATATACTTATCTTCCATGTTATAAATAATTTTTAATTCCATATGACATGAAATATATTTTGTAATAATTTATTATGTGAAATAGCTAACATGATAATTAAAATGATTTATGTGACTAATTTTATATGTTATAATGTTTTTATAATATATGATTAATTTTACATGAAAATTAGTATAATTTTAATTTTATACAGGGTGAATTTTTCCCCAAATTCATCATTAAATTATGAAAATTATAAACAGTCAAAAATACCTTAAAGATAATGATTACACTTATATGAGTATAGTTGATGATAATATTGATATTATTCCAAATGTGAGAAATTCAAATTAAACAACTCTTAATTACACTAAATATCTTACAAAGGATTGATTTTATGATCTAGATAAGTATCTCATTAAATATGAGAGAAGATTGAAACAATATATAAAATAAACATTAAAAAACAATCTAGTAACATCTTCATCTAAAAATACAATATCTAAAATATCAATATCATATAAATAAACTAATAAATTTTTGTATATGATGAATGATATTGTTGACAGTGAATGAATTTTGTCCGAATCATATTAAAATTAGCATCCTCGATATGGTAAAAGATTAATCTATTCATTATCAGGAAGGAAATTCATTAAAAAAATTAATAAAAATGATTGAAGTGATAATGAAGAAACTTATGGGATGATATGTTATGATTATAGAAAACATGTTCATATTAGACTGTGTTTTTTCAGATTATAATAAAAGGATAATAGGGATATAAATTCTCAAACTTTCAATGGTAATAACGTGAAAAAATGATAAATATTTTCTAACATAATGACTATATATAGTGGAGATTATTCTATATATATTTCTTCATAATGTTGGAGTGATAATATTATGGGTTTTTTGTAGATATTCCAAAAACCAACCATTATATCATGGAAAGGGTATCAGTCAAATTCATGATAAATTTAACCATTAATGAAAACTATATTTAAAAACATATTAATATTATGATTCTTCTAATGAATAAAAAACTATTACATTTGATGATAATAATGATGTTAATGTTAATAATGATATGATGCATTGTTTTAATGTTGTATAAATATATTTTTTGATTCTGGAAAAAAAATGTAGTGAATAACTATTACTGTGTTATGGAAAAACATTCAAAATTTAATTCAATTATTTAAAAAACATAAAAATATAATTTCATATCTGTATTTTGAAATTGATAAAATATATAATTGTACATCAATGAATGACAATAATTAGTATGTGGTGAAATAAAATTTCAAAATACATATCCTCAAAAAACATTTTTCATTTTTTGTTTGTATGAAGTATTTTTACAAAATATAGAAAAAAGTTAATCATGATAAAAAATTTTATTAAATTTTTAATATGATGGATTACTTGAATATTCAAAATAACAATGTTTTTAAAAAAATGGGTTACATGTTTTAAATTTTGATAGATATGTGCACATAAGAAGAATTATTATTTTTAAAATAAGGGTTACAGTTTTGGTTTATATTAATCAAATATTAAATCATAATTAATAATCAATCATCATAAAAATATTTTTCATATATGGATTATAAAGGAGAATTTTTCTAATAATTCAATACAAAAAAGGTTCTAATAATAAAATATAAAATTTTCTATTTCATGATGATGGATTGAATTCCAATATTTTTAATAAATGGTCATAACACCCCAATATTTTTATGAGATATATTTTTCATAATTTCATTGATGTATTTTATTGTATATTACACCAAGATAATCTTGAACCCCAAGCAACATCTTCTTAGCTTGCGGTATACACTGAACTTTTCCTATCATGTGTAATAATTAATTTTGATTTCTTTTGGTAGATCTCATTTCACACATGACTGAGTTTAAATAAACAACATGATATTATCTTACACTATAACCTAGCCATTATAAAGGTTATAATAAAATACTGAATTATGAAAATATTATTTACATTTGTATATATAATTAATTCTTTTTTATAAATTTATTACAAATGAAAATTAATATCTTTTTAAATAAAATGAATTTTTTTTCTGAAAAAACTATTTGAATGAAAATTATTGATAAAATTACTATTTATGGATTTTAATAATGAAATTATTTTTTATTTAATCAATCAAATGTTTAAAATTCTACTTATTTGTTTTCTATAAATTATAGCAATAAAAAAATCAATTTTTTTGGATAAAAGTAGTTTATTTCAAAAAAAAATATAGTTGTGTAACATTCTGATGGCACAAAGATTTTAAATCCATTTTTTAACAATTATATATATTATATTTGGAATAATAAACTTCTTATTATGAATATGGAAATTTAAATTTACATTGGATGAATTTTTTGATATTTTTCAAATATGATTCATGATTTGATGAAGAATAAAATTATACTAAACTTTAATTGAAATCAATAATTTGCACTGACAAAATTTATATAGATAAATTATAATATTAAGAAATTTAAAGTATAAATATTTTATATTTTAATTTGATAATATAATTCATATTATTAGAATTAATTTGATCTTGAATTTAGATATAAAAAATTTCCATCTTTTGCAATGTATTAACTATTAAAACTGTATTTCATTCCGAAAACTGTGTTAATTTTAAATTATTTTCTACAACTACTATGTTTTGAATTTTGAAAAATGAATTCAATATTTTTAATAATTGTATCCAAATTATTTATATATATTTCTTATATTTTTGGTAACTATGAATATTAACTTTAATAATTTTAGTTAATAAGATAAAAAAGTTGAATTGCATAATTAATGGTAAATATAATATTATAAAATTAACCTAATACTTTTATTTATATAGTAGGATATGTATATTTATACATAAATTATACATTTTTTGAAATTGTACCTATTGGAATACATATGAATTATATTAGGACTATTAATATATTTTATTTAATTAAATTTAAAATATTTCTAACCTAGATTTTAATAAATTTTACATTTTTTATATAATGTTATAATGTATTTAAATTCAAATATAAATAATAATTTGAAATATAAAATGGTTTTATTTTTCTGTGTAATTTTTTTTTAATATTTAGGAGAAAATATTTACATAAATGGATTATACATTGAAGATGAATAAATTATTTAATTGATGAAAAATAAATAAAATATTTTTTATAAAAATGTAATGGCTCGGACCCTCCTGGGAATGTACATCTCCAAAAAACTAAGTTCCACCAAACAATTCCATTGTGACGGGGGCACTGTGATGGTGGCACCATTATGAAGGCTCTATAGCGGTCGCACCATCATAGTCGCGCTCCAAAAATGTGGCACCGCTTACAGTGTTCCACCAAACCAGTGGCACCATGACAGTGGCACCTTGAAGGTGGCACCGTGAGGGTGGCGTCGTTACGTTGTCTCACCAATTAGTGTCCCACCATTCGTTCCCTTTTATAGTTTTCATGTTTTTCCTCTCCCGCAATGTATCTTTTGGCGTAAAAATTATTTAATACCACTTTTAAAACCATTTAATGCACATGAATGATATATAAAATTTCCCAAGAGGCGGGCGACCGATGAATTACCGAAAACACGTTGCCATTTTGCATGTTGTCAAACCTTTTCCTGCACTTTTTAGTTACACCACTATCATATGCGTTTTTCCAATATATGAAGGAAATTATTTATTTCTCAGATTTTATGGCCACCTCTATGATGAGAATTATTAAATAAAAATCAATTCCATCATCTATAAGCAACCAACCATGTGGTGAAACCACGATCTTCATTTAAATTTATTCAAAATTCATATCGCGTAACTCTAGGATCTCACATTTTATCGCACGAAAATTCATTCTTCTTCTTTTTCATGACTTGTATCTTACATTACATGTGAGTTTGGATCCACCTTCTCGAGGAAAATGTTGCACCCATGCCGGATATTTTCTTCTAACTCTTGGAGTCCTCGGAGTTACTCCCCTACAAGTCTCGAATCCCTAGTTCTTGGTGCGTGGAGAGAGACTTCAATCATTGATCATCCAGGTAGGGATTCTCCTTCATCTCACTTAACTGTGTATCTTGCGGGGTGGGTATGATAATGTATCATTGGGGAGTGGATTAAAATGAACCATAATGAAGAGAATAATGGTTTTCAAATAGTTTGTGAATGTGTAAAATATGATGATGTACTATTTTATTAATGCTTATATGTTATGAATTGTATGGGATTATGTCCACTGAAAATTTTAGTTGTTGGGGGTCCTTTAATGAGAACTAATGAACACTTGTCTTCGGTAATGATTTAATGGATGTAACATGGAAATTGGTTAATCGCGTAATCTCGGTTGATTCAGTTGATGTCCATTGAACTACATTCCTTTTGTGATCACCCTAGTTATCCAATCAAATTGAATAACCTCAATGAATGGAGTGATAGAATCTGGAAACTCCTATCTCTGTCTTGGAAACATTTGTGATTGATCAACATAATGCTTGTGGGGTAACACGGATAGAAATGGGATCCCTGCTATTGTCCAGTCATTGGTTTGTGGACATGTGGATGTGAGGGGCCGTTTT
The DNA here is from genome assembly GCA_963277665.1 of Viscum album. NCBI lineage: Eukaryota > Viridiplantae > Streptophyta > Magnoliopsida > Santalales > Viscaceae > Viscum > Viscum album. The sequence continues at coordinate 1,201,525,098 of OY728137.1, forward strand.
TTGGGGCTTGGTATGGTTCCAGTACTTTGAGGGATCTCGCAGACCCTTTTTGTTGTTGTGGCTGTACAAGAAAACCGAGTGTGAATGCTTAAATTGCTTCTTCATTTTTTCCTCATATTATGGCAATGTCTGTTAGTTTCCCAGTAGTGAAGAATAACATAAACGGAATCCCTTAAATAGGATAATAAGAACAGGATAATTGGGGATTTGTTTTGGGGAAAGAGTTGTGATTCGATTGTGGTTGTCGTACATCTCTTTAATGAATTGTAACGAGTGTGTTTGTATATAATCTGGTTTTGGAACCACTTGGATTGTATGAGTGCTTGTTTACCTATATGTATAATTTATTCCATATGATTCTTATTCGTGCCCCACCAAAGTTTGTCATTATATGTCGAACACCCCCATTTCAGGGAAGAGTGTGTTTTTTCAAACACTCTTTGCAGTGGCTGCTTATTAGCTTCTTTTCTACTCCATTTTCCATGTATCTCAAGTTTCTCTAGGCAAGCTGTGATGGACTGAGGTCCATTATTGCCCAATATTCATTGGGAGTGGTAGTTGGGGTGGTTTCCCCAGGTGTGTGTGGGCACGTTATTTCCCAAGTGTCTTTGGGATGAGGTCTTGGTGCCTTCGGGCATGGCAGTTGTCATTCCGGCCAAGGTGTCTTCAGGCAAGGTGGTAGTTGTTCTGGCCCAGGTGTCTATGGTGGTGGTCCCGGGTGGTTGTTGTGGCCCAATTATTTGCGGGTAGGATGTGTGGTTGTGACAGCCCTGGAGTGTTCAGGCGAGGTATAGAAGTGGGACTATAATGAGAATAGCAGGAGAGGTCTGACGTGTAGGATGTTTTCAATAGCCAGTTGGAATGTGGAATGGGGTTCCCAATCATCGATGTGTTATTAATATTAAATTACATGACTTGCGTTATTTGAATATTGTACCATGGTCAGGTTTGGGTGGATATCTTCCTTACTTGGTGATCTAGTTATCTTCTTTTCTCACGGGGCATTAGAATTCCACCCCACTTCTGCATGAGAGATTTTGGTTTTCCCTCCTTATTTTTATCGTATACTCACCCTATCTATATAAACAGCTTTTAGGATTCCATGAGGACTTCAAGGATCGTGCAGGACCATACTAGTTTGGATGTTGGGACCGTTTTTGTTGTTTTTTTTCTTTTCATTGGTACTTTCCTTTGGGGTTTACTTGATCCATGTGGCATTTAACATTGGACATGCATATGGGAATGGATATTTTGTCTTTACATTTACATTTAGTATTGGTGTGTTTTGGGATATATTATCTTATCTCTAAATCCTACTAAATGAAAAGGGTAATTCCTTCAATTTTATCATGTGATTATATACCCTTGGAGCTAGTTACCACTCCAGGACCTATTGAATGCGGGTCTCGGCATTCATTATCTCTCATTTAACATGTGGACGGATGGGTCTATAAGTTCAATGTCCCTTCCCTCATCTTAGTGAAGGCGGATCATGACAGAATGGTATCAAAGGAAGGATTCTGAGTGATAGGGTGAAGCTTCGGGATAGGTATAGTGAGGATTGCATGGGGTCGTAGGGCGACAATGTTAGGTAATTATGGTGCATGAAATTGAACAAGGAGGACCAACTTGGACATGATTTTTTATGGCCCCCCGTGTTCCGATTCAATGACTCTGGGCTGAAGAAACGACAAAATGAGTATACACTAGTTATAGGGTATAGGCCCTAGGAAAGGTACGTGAAATATAATGACTTCTGTTCTTGTGTATCTTGGGAATTTTGGGGATTTAAAATGAAAATTAAGTCTAAGAAAATTTAAAATAAATCATTTACACTACTAAAGAAGAGGCTTTCCTTTTTTACCTTACAACTATGGAACATGGACGAAGACCATGGGTTGTGTGGGTAATCGAGGCCCAGGAGGTTGTCTTGGCTAATCAGTAGAGTACTGACTGAGAGATGGAGGATGATGAGTGGCATATGACACTTTATGCCTTTCAGTGGTAGACCGACGGGAAGTATGATGCCAGCACCTCAGACAAAGATACTGAGAGCTAAATCAAGGTGCTCATGATAGATTTCAGCATGAGCAAACATCAAATGGAGTACTGGGTTCCACAAGATGTAAGCTAGATGCAGGAAGTAGTGTGTCAGTGGTGGATGCTCTGCCTCGGGGAGAAGAGGGAGGCTGAGGTAACGTGGACTGACATCGAGGGGGAGTTTTAGGAGAAATTATTCTCTTCCATGATGAATGATGAGAATATGTTGGAGCTTCTCACCCTCTAGCAGGAGAGAATATCATTGAGGGAGTTAGGTATCAGGTTCTCGGATATCATTCTCTTTACTCCGGACCTCTTACTGGATGAGGAGTCTCGGGAGAGACGTTCGGAGGAGTCACTCCAACCTTCTACTAAATATTTTGTTATTCCATTCACTCTATCGATGTACATGGATGTCCAGAAGAATTATAATGTGGTGGAGAGGATTCACATGATTCGATCTGTTTCAAGAGAGGGGATCCATTTGGGATCGGCAAAGGGAATGGGCATCAACACCATTCCTACAGTGTTTTTCACTTCTAGGTTTCGGCCAGTGGGAAGAAGGACCCAGTTGTTCTAGTTTTGATCTCCCAGTCCTCTCCCATTCCATTCAGGACTAGGACTGAGATTCTTCATAAGTGGAAGCCATTGGAACCTTAAAAATAAGTGCATGGACATATAGTAGTGCATTGGGGGTGGACCGGTTCAGCGCCCGCCTAAGCAGCAATAGTTTTTATCCAAGTACATTCCATAGCAGCAGAAGTAGTGACAATGAGCTCCCACTCCTCTGAGGGAAAACATTACGTGAGGAGGTAAACCTCAGGGAACTCCTCAGAGACCTCAACCAGGGCATAGTCGGGGAGGCGGCCATCAAACTAGGGGTAGAGTAGCAGGGTGTGGGAGTTACACGTCGTAGAGGTAGTGGTTCTATCAGGGCCGGAAGTAATTTGAGTTACAATCATCTTGTTTAGTACTCTTTCATATGTCTTGTTTGATTCAAGAGCATCACACTCCTTTTTACACTCATTTTGGCCAATTCTTTGGGTCTTGAAGTAGAAAGAGTTTCCTTACCCCTGGTTTTGTGTACACCAGTCAGAGGCTAGACTAGATTGTCTTTGGTTTGGTGAGGATGTAGATTTGTGTTAGGACCACACCAGTTTAGTGGGGACCTTCTTTTTCTGTATATGGAGCTGAACGATGTCATTTTGGGCATCGACTGGATCTTCTGCATGTCTTCCATTATCAACTTCTTCCATAGAAGGATAGTCTTTTCAGATGTGGGTGGATAATGTATGACCTTCGTCGGTGAGCGGGGTTTCTAGGAAGACAGACTATGAGTGGAGCACCTCCTTTCCTTATTAGTGGAGTTATCAGTAGAGTCGGAAGATACATTGATTTTGGATTTCTCGGGGATCATCAGTGAGTTCATTGACATCTTCCTGGAAGAAGTGGTGACTCTACCCCATCAACGTGATGTTGAGTTTGGGATAAACTTGTAACACGGTGCCCGTCCGATTTTGATGGATCCATATCGGATGGCGCCTTCAGAGTTGCAGGAGTTACGAATACAGATTGACGATATGATAAAGAATGGTTTTGTTCAACCAAGAGCATCACCATGTGGTGTTCTAGTCTTTTTCACAATGAATGAAGATGGTGGTCACAGGCTGTTAATTGAATCCCAGAGAATGAATTAGGTAACTATCAAGAACTGTTACCCTCTTTCAAGGATATTTGGAATTTTTGACCAGTAAAATGGGGTTGGATGGTTCTACCAGATCGACCAATTGTCAGGATATTACTAGTTGAGTGTGAAGGAGGGTGACATCTCGAAGACTACCTTCAAGTGAAGATATGGGCACATTGAGTTTGTAGTCATGTCGTTCTGCATTATGAGCACACCAGTATTGTTCATAGAGTCATGAAATCCATATTCCAGGAATACCTAGACCAGTTCGAAGTCATGTTTATTGATGACATCATGATCTACTCAAGTTTAGAGGGGGATCAAGCTTAGCATTAGAGGACGGTTTTGGAAGTCCACTAACAACACCATATATACAGGAAAATATCAAAGTGCATGTTCTTGACATGAGAAATGCACTACCTTGGACATGTGGTGTCCGAGAAGGGAGAATAGTAGGTTCAATCAAAGGTTGAGGTGGTTTTTTCTTAGGAAAAGACAAATAACGTGGCAGAGATTATTATATTCCTTGGTCTATCAGGTTACTACCATAGGATTGTTCCAAACTTCTCTCGAGTTGTAGCACATTTGATAGTTTTGACGATGAAAGGCCAAGCTGTCGTGTGGTGTGGAATGTGGGAGGTAACCTTCAGTTAACTGAAGGGGGAGATGGTTAGTGCCCCAGTGTTTTGGTTTCCAATAGAAGGAGTGACGTTTGAGGAGGTTTTTTATGTTTCTAGACATGGCCTGGGTGTGTCTTGATGCAACAGTAGGGGAGATCTCTTATGTGTCTAGACAGTTACATCCTCATGAGCATAAATATGCCAATCAGGACCCAGAGCTTGAAGCAGTAGTGTTTGAGTTGATGTTTTGGCAGCATTGCCTCATCGGGGAGCACATCATTGTCTCATGGATCACAATATATTTAAGTATATCTTCTACAAGATGTACATGAACATTTGACAGTGGAGGTGGATGGAGTTCATTCAGGACAACGAAATCACGATTTCCTACACCTTAGGAAAGAAAAATGTGGTGCATGATGCCATGAACAGGAGTTCATAGAGGGACGTCGTTCGAGAATCCACAATTACATTGAAGGCGATGGAAGAGTTGGCTTCCCTGCACCTGTATGCGAGGATTAATGTTGGTAGGGGTTTCATGTTTCAAATGACATTTTAGTCCACTCTGTTGCATATGGTAGATGTGTCTTAGTACGGAGACTCATAGAGTGAAGTGATGTGCTATTGGGAGAGCCATGCCAATTCTCTATAACGGTGGTCGGATGATGGTTAGAATCAAAATTTTTTCTGACAAAAGTTGCTCATTTTAGAGATGATGCATATGAGAATTCATAGTGAGTTCCATAACTCACCCATAAAAGTGCACCAAAGTGTATCCAGGATCTGATGGGGCTTGAGGAATTAATTTTGGTGGCCTGGGGAAAAGTGGTCAGTGGTAGAGTTTGTGGTGAAGTGCCTCATGTGTTAGCAGGTGAAGGCTGATCATCACATCCCAATAGAACTGTTACAAGTTTTAAATTTCCCCGAGTAGAAGTGGGAGGATATCTTGATTAACTTTGTCATAGGACTACCTAGGTTTCAAGGAGGCTGTGATGCTGTTTGGGTTGTGGTGGACCACCTGACGAAATCAGCTCACTTCCTAGAGATCATGGAGTCGAGTGTCATGGATTCCCTAGCACAGTGGTACGTGGACGTGGTAGTGAAATTGAATAATGTTCGAAGTGTCACAATCACTGATCATGATCCCTGGATTACCTCATGGATCTAGAAAGGATTTCAAAATGATTTTTGCACCAAACTATTCCTCAGCAATGCTTTCCACCTCTGGATAGATGGGAAGACAGGGTGCACCATCTAGATGATGTAGGATATGCTATGGGAATGTGTTTTGGACATTGGGGGATCGTGGGTACGAAACATACCACTATTTTATCATTCTAACCACAAGAGTTGTCAGTCTACCATTGGAATGGCTCCATTAGAAGCTTAGTATATGAGGCTATGTCGCTCACTTGTTTTCTGGATAGATATCGGGGAAGCATGTGTTCATGGCATGGAAGTGGGGCCGAGCAAGAAGAAGAAGATTTAGCTTATATAGAAGAGGATGAAGGCGGATCAGAACCAGCAGAAGTCGTATACTGATAATAGGAGTACACACTTGGAGTTCATGATCGGGGACCACATGTTCTTGAAGGTCTCCCCTCAGTGTTGGAAATAAAGGATCTGTAGGGGGAGTAAGCTTAACCCTTGGTTCGTCAGACCGTTTGAAGTGTTGATGTCGGTCAGTGAAGTTGCTTATCGGCTAGAGATACCATCACCGCTACCGATAGTGCACAACATCTTCCATGTGGCTCAACTCCGATAGTATCTAAATGATGATTCACATGTCCTCGACTATAGAAAGAAAGATATCTAGGATGACGTGATATTTGTAGAGTGACCAGTGATGATCAAAGGTCGTAAGGAGAAGGTACTCTATGGACGAACCATTCCCTTTGTTCATTTGTTATAGATTCATACTGGCCTTGAAGATAGTACCTAGGATCATGAGGCACATATGTGCACCCTGTACCCAAAGCTGTTTTTAGTTTTGTTCTATTTTGGTTTTTAGTAGATTATGATGAAATTATTGACCATATTAACAAGGAGATGGGATGTATTCCTTATTCTATGACTTTTTTGAAGATTCCTGACTATGGGATGGGGAGGACCTGATCCCCAATCGAGGTGAATTAATGTGGATGCAGTTAAAACCATGCGGGCGAGCCAGTGATGCCCAAAGTGGATAGTATATTGACATGGATGAAATTATTACTTAACCCATATGAATGGACGGTAACACCATTGAATTTTTGTGTGGTTAATTGATGGAGAGTTGTATACATATGTATATGGTGTTTACTCTTGAGAGGTATCTTTCGAGGTGGTTGTTTGGACCCCACTCTTTTCATCAATTATATTTTTAATTCTCGAGGGAGTGAATACATTGAGAGGTATCTAATGTAATGGAAAGAACCGTCATGGTCCAGTACATTTCCAAAAACATGGTTCCACCAAAAATATCCACCATGATGGTGGCACCATAATGATGGATCCATAACAGATGTGCAATCATGGTCGCACACTGAAACGATGGCACTGCATATGGTGTTACACCAAACCGGGGGCACCGTGAAGGTGGAACAGTGAGGGTGGCCCAGTGACAGTGGCCTAGTGACTATGACACAGTGACGGTGCGACCATGAGGGTGGAACCGTGATGGTGGTGCCATGATGGTGGTTCCATGAGGGTGGCCCCATGACGATGGCACAGTGAAGGTGTCACCAAGAGGGTGGAAAAGTGAGGGTGGCACTGTGACGGTGGCACTGTGAGGGTGACACTGTGACAATGGAAACCAGAGGGTGGCACCATGATGGTGGCACCATGAGTTTGGAACCATGGGGACGACACCATGAGTCTGGCACCATGATCCTGGCACCATAACGATGGCTCACTAAATTTAGTGCCACCCTATGTTCGTTTTTTCAGTTTCTGACTTCTTATTCTCCCTCAAAATATCTTTTGACATAAAAAATATTTAATACCCAATTAAATTCCATTTAAATCCCATTAATTTTATATGAAATTCCCCATGATCTAGGAGAACCATGACATACCAAAAATGTGTGGCCTTTTTCCATAGAGTCACACCTTTTCCCACACATTCTTGTTCTGTACCTGTCATGTGAGTTTTCCTTTGTTTAAAGGATATCCTTTAACTCTATACTATTATGACCACCTATATTATGATAATTATTAAATAAAAATAAATTCCATCATGTTTAACCACCCAAACAAATTTTTAAACCATGATCCTCCATTAAAACCATTCAAAATTAATGTCTTGTTACTCCAGGTTCGGGCCTTTTATGGTACAAGAATTCCTTCTACCTCTTATTCCTGGCTAGTCTCTTTTTCTTTCCCTATCCGTTTGGAGCCCCCCCCCCCCTTCCTGATGCAAGTGGGGCACCTATGTTGGAGATTTTCTGCTCACTCATGGAGTCCTTGGAGTTCCTCCCCTTCAAGTAGCGCATCCCCAGTTCTTGGCGCGTGGAGAGAAATTTCGATCTTTGATCATCCAGGTAGGAACTCTCCATTGTCTCTCTTAACTATGTATCATACTGGGTGGGTATAATAATTTTTCCTTAGGGAATGTATCAAACTGAACCATAATGAAGATAAAAATAGTTTTTAAAGAATTAAGGGATGTTTTAATGATGTTGATGTACTCTTTTATCAATGCTTATATGTTATTAATTGTACAGGCTTATGTCCCCTGAAAATCGTGGTTTTTGGTGGTCCTTTCCTGTGTACTAATCAACTTTTGTTTTTTGTATTAATTTAATGGATGTAACATGTAAATTGGATAATCACGTAAACTCAATTGATTAAATGGATGTTCAGTGAACAACATTCCTCATGTGATCACCCTGGTTAACCAATAAAAGTAAGAAACTCAATGAGTGGACTGATGGAATCTGGAAACTCCTGGCTCTATTTTTGTAACATGTGTGGTCTATCTACTTAATTCTTGTGGGGTAATGATGTTGGGGATGGGATCCCCTACTATTGTCCAATCATTGGTTAGTGGACCCGAGGCTTTGAGGGGCCATTTATTGGGTCTCAGGTTGGGTCCATTACTTCGAGGGATCTCGCAGATCTGTTTTGTTTTCATGACATTACAAGAAAACTCGGTGTGTTTGTTTAAATGTTTTCTTGGATGTTTTTTCTTGGCATATATCAATGAATTTTAGTTTCCCATTAGTGAATAATTACTTAAACTTAATTACTTGAATATGAAAACAAGAATGGTTTTAATGGGTATTTTTTTCATTGAATGAGTTGTGACTTGGATTTGGTTGTGGTGTATCTTTCGAATGAATAATAACGAGGGTGTTTGTGCATAATCTGGATTTGGAACCCCTAGGATGTGATGATTTCTAATTTACCAATAAGAATAATTTAGTTCTTATGTTTCCTATTCGTGCCCCACCCAAGTTGAGCACTTTGTGTCGAACACCACTATTTCATGGGGGGTGGTATTTTTTCTAACACTCCTCAGAGTGGTAGGTTATTAGCTCATTTTCTGCTCCCTTTTCCAAGTAGCCCATGATTATTCGGGCACACTGTGACTGCCTAAGGTACATTATAGACCGTGATTATTTAGGAAGGTTAGTTTTGGTGGTTGGCCTAGGTGTGTGAGGGCATGTTATTTCCCAATTGTCTTCGAGATGAGGCACATGTTCAATCGGGCGTGGAAATAGTTGTTTGGGCCCAAGAGTCTTCGGGCGTGGAGGTTGTTGTTCTGGACCAAGTCTCTACGGTCATGGTAACTTGTCGTTGTTGTGGCCCAGGTTTTTGTTGTTGCGTTGTGTGGTTGTGATAGCCAAGGTTTGTTCGGGCGGGGTATGGCAGTGGGACTACTGTAAGAATGGCATGAGAGGTCTGACGCATAGGATGTTTTCAACAACCAGTGGTAAAGTGGCGCGGGGGTACCGAAACATCGATGTGTTAATACTATTACATTATATGACTTCTGTTATTCGGGTAGTTTTCCTTAGTGAGGTTTGGGTGGATAGTTTCCTTGCTATGTGCTCTGGTTATCTTCTTTTCACACGAGTCATTAGAATGCCTCCCCACATGGGCATGAGAGCTTTTGGTATTCCTTACTTAGTATACTCATATACTCACCATATGTATATAAACTACTTTTAGGTTTCTAGGAGGACATTAGGGATCGTGAAAGAGCATACTAGGTCAGACGTTGGACAAATTTCTCTTGATTTTTTTCTTCTCTTTGTTACATTCCTTTAGGGGTATCCTAAACCCTATAGAATTTACTTTTGGACATTCATATGGGAATGGTTATTTTGGCCTTACTTTTACCTCCAGTCTCTATGTTGTTTGGGATTTACTATCTTATCTCCTAGGTCCTACTAAATTAAAAGGGTAATGCCTTCCATTTTCGGGTGAGATTCTATACCCTTGGTGCTAGTCGCCACTCCAGAACCTATTGAATGTGGGTCTTTGGGGACATTATCTCTCCATAAACATGAAGATGGAAGCGTCTGGTAGTTCACTATCCCTTCCCTCGTCTTGGTGAAGGTAGGTTGTGACAATAAATGATAATAACAATTAAAATTCTAAAACAAATTTCACAGTCTTATTTTTTGAGTGTATCTCGACCATAATCATCTAATGTAAGAGTTATAGACATTTTGGAACAATAAAAAAGTTAATTTGATTCATATAATATTATATTTAATATGATGTTAATTTTATACATTCTTGTTTTGATAAATATTACATCTTTAATTTTTTATTTTATAGGAGATAAATTCAACTATCTGTATAATTATGAATTCTAGATGATTTATCATCATTAGAGAATTTTATTTTTTTATTTTTATCCAAAAAATATGTATATTTAATAATTATAATAAAATCATTTACTAATAAATTTTTTGACGGATATATCCAATAAATGTTATTAAAAATATTAAAAAAAATTAAAAATTGGTATTATTAATATATCCAATGAATTTTATAAATGGAATTTCCCATATTAGGATAAAATAAAATCTTTTTTAAAGGATAACATCTCATCTTGATATTTTCAAAAATCCAAGCAATGAATACTATCAAAATTGATACTATTTATATTTTAGAAAATTAATTTATTATTAATTTTTTAAAAAATTTCTAATCATTTTTAATAATATATAATAATTAGGAAATGTTGGAAAATTTTCAAATTTATTTATTTATTGTATAATATATTTCAAATATTTTAATATTAAATACTTTTAATATTTTAATATTTGTAACCATAGTTAATGATTAAATAAAATAACAATGTGTTAATAAGAAGTATAATGTTCAAATTGATAGCAAAATTTCTATAATTAATTGGTTGATGATATTACAACCTATTATTATTTGATCATTTAAATTATAATTTTTGGGATATTTTTATGTGTTTTTATTTTATAATAAATTAATATTTATGAATATTTTTGTGGTTCTGATCACCTCAACATTAAAAGGGATCCTCTTCACTCATTGATTCACTTGAAATTTATCATTCAATATCAGATATCCTATGAAAATTAAAAGTATAAACTTATCACGTAACATTTTATAGGTTTTTTTTTTCAAAAAACCAACTCCTTTCCTTAACAAGAGATCTATAGGTATCTCGTCGAAGAAGAGGTATCTCTTTTATCGACTCTTTAAAGACCATTTCATCATATACATATTTTTACATTATTGTTTCCATTATAGAGGTATAATTACATTATTACCTATATATTGAGATGTTATTATGGTTTTCGAACAACCATATTCCACCATCTATAAATCATGAAAAATATGAATTCATCATGCGTGTGTATATATGGCTTACCATCTCAATGATGTCATAAAATATGATTTCATTAATAACTTATATGGATGGGTTAAATGAATGAATTAATAACTATGTATGATTATTATAACATTATATTTAATATAAAATATTATATATACAATCCACAGTCATTGAATTTCATAATTATGAGAACGATATCATCGTTCATGAATATATATGACCTACCGTCACTACGATGTGATGTGATTCATTCTCCATGATCTCATATAAATCACGAATATATAAATATATATGTTTATTAAATATGATATATATTATATTATTTTAATTATATATATTATATAAATAGAAAACATGAATAATAACTGATATTTATACGACAAAACATGCATCACATAATGAAGGAAAGAAGAGAAAAAAAGGAATATTATTAAACAGGTGATACTATAATCACATATGATAACACGAATATAAATATGGTTCATTATAAAGTTTATAGTGTGTTTTTATCCATTTTTCATGATTTTTTATACATACAAAGAATCCTAGACCTATGTTAAAGGATAATTTCACAATCGCCCCATTACTCAAAATTGTTTATACGTACGTAGTTAATGGTGATTATTTATCATTAATGTCCATGATTTATAAAAAATCATTCACTAAATGTTTTAATATTCTCATATGATTGATTAATGTCATTTTTATTAATTATTTAACTTTACTACATAGTTTGAAATGAATCCTTCCTTCATTTTCAAAATGATGTATTTTTCTACATTTTGAGAAAATGTATGTGATGAATGTTTTAAACATATAATGAATGATCATAATTTTATGATATCATAATGACATATATCCATGAATATTGAATTAAAATATTTGAAGTATATTTTCTGTGAAATTATTCACTTTTAAAATTTCATGCTATTTTATGAAAATAAAATGTTTTCAAAGAAGAAAAGATATTTTTCATTAAGAATTAATTTCAAGTGTTGTATGAAATTTATTTTCCATATAAGATGGAATTATTTAATTGGGATAAATGTAATGTATACTATATCTATAATTCATATGGTTAATTGTATTTATGATTGGTCTTTTTTATGAAATACCTTTTTTACAAAGTTTATGTCATAATGGAATGATACTTATAAAACCCTTTTTATTCATTTGGTTATGCTATAATGAATTTTTTTGGTACATGTAAGAGTCAATTTAATATGATATGGGTCAAACAATAACTCCCTACAATTCCTTGTGTAATGAATTATATCTATTGATATAGATAGGGCTAGAATGAGAAATGATCACGGTTCAGTAGTACATGGCTACAATGACAAGTTAACTCTGATCTATAGTACAATGTTGGAAGGATATGTTAACCCAACTAAGTATTAAAGAGAAAGAATGAATATTGAACTCACTTAAGTAAAGTAATTTTTCTACTATGACGGTCTCAGAACTATTATTTCACTAATTTGGAAATGATTTTCTATGCTTATGTGTTTTAATCAATTGTATATTTTATGCATTGGCAATTCTCTCATAGATCATGTTGCTTTATGATATCTTCATTATGAGCTTCCATGATTTAATTAATGACTAAATATTATGATATTTGTTTTATTTGATATGATTTAAAATATTTATGGTGCTTGTTTTATCATTCAAATTTTCATTTATTGTTTTAAATTTTAATTCTATACCCTTATTGATCATCTGAGCTCACCCTTTTCATAAGTTTTCCCCAAGATATAATGAAATATTTTAGGTAGTAAAACCAATGGTCATGATAAATACAAGTGGTGTTGATTATATTTCCCCTAAATTAGATGAATGTGTTCCATGTTTACTTATATACTAAACTAATATGTATGTGGGATTCTGTTTGGGTAATGTATTAACTACAAAAAAAGTAATGAAATGTCCATGTACGCCAACTTTGGGTTATTATATTTGAATCCGAGGAAAATTTTTAGTTTTCCTTTGGAAACTAGGATGAAAAGTTACAAATTATATCCCTATTAATATTTCTAATTATATGAATTAGTATGTCCTAAGGATAATTATATGTAAATTTTATAATCCTTGAGTTTTTCATAATCATGAATATCCTATGATTAAACCTATGATATCATATATTGAAATATTATATTTAATTTCCCTGAAATATGTGTTCATATTCATCAAAATGCATTTCTCACACAATTCCTTCTATTATTAGTTAATAGACATAACTAGATAGAACATAGTTAACATTGAATTTTTTAGATTTAAAATGTCTTGAAATTAATAAAATTGATTTCATAAGTGTAAAAATAATGAACTGTATCAGGAAGGAGATATAAGTATTGGTTATAATATTGAAGGAAAAGAAAACATGAATGAAATATGAACGGTAGGGAATGATCCAACCATATTGTTGTTATTAAACATAATATGAATTATTATAATAGTGTTGAGGAACTGAAAGACATGATTCATATTTTCTGGAATACAATGACGATGAATCGTCTGTAATGGTTTAATAATAAAGAAGGTTGATTGAGGTTTATATGTTTCATAATTAACATATTATGATATATGGTTCATGAAATATATAATTTTTTCAAGTATAATTTTATTATTAAGGATTAGAAAGAATATGTTTCATAGTTCAAAATACAAAGATAAGAAATTTAAGGGAAAGGTAATATATTTGGTGAACAAAATATTATAGGAGAGATAACCCTTAATAAGTACCATATTTAATAACAACGATGTTTGGATTAAGATATGTTGGATTTGAATAATTAAATTGGATCATTCTAGTTTCTTCAGAACTAATTATAGATTGGTTGTCAATATGGTTATGCTATCACGGATTAAGAGTACTAATTTTTGGGACATGAGGAATTTATCCAATAACTTTTGGAATAAGGAATCATGCGTGTTTTAAATAATCTTTTATGGTATTTATGATTTTTATAATGAATGAAGAGAATATATGATGATGGTGTTCACATGTTTGGAATGTGAACAATAAAAGATACCTTATGATGTATGATGGATAAATGTTGAGAAGAACTAGTACATTCTTTTCTAATGTTTTTTGTTTAATGATTTCATAATTTTATTAATGATATCAATTTATTGATAGTATATGTGAAGCTCTAGATGACGTTTGTTAGATTAATGTATTATCTCACAATAGGTGGAATTATGCTTATTTGACAACTTGTGCAGACCATTTTTTGTGATAACAACTGATGGGATGACCAATCAATCTATTTACAGATCATATGATCTTATAAAACATTAGGAATGACATATTAATCATTATTTCATTAATGAATAGATGAATTTTAAATTTTTTAAGGCCCGACCAATGATGAGATTTGAGCGAATTCATGTAATTATATCTCCTCATGATGATTATTCAACATTAAAAAATTGGATTACAGTGTAAAGGTTGTCATATTTTCATCAATTTTAATTGTATCAATGACGATTATCATCCTTCATCATTTTATGGGTTTGTTACTGTCAATTTTCATTACATTACCCGGATTATTGCATTCAGTGATCTTTATCAATATGTATGATTATTTATGATTTTCCTCCATGTTGAATTCATCAGCTATGTTATCTAACATAGAGTTATAGACATTAATTTATTTGGTAAGTTGTTATATTCCAACTATCCCATTTTATAAAGATTTTTTAGTCTTCATTTGTACAGTGCTGGTTTCTATTAAAGAAACTTTCAAGTATTAAATGGTTTATAACCTAAATGAAGTTTGAAGAGGAAATTAATTTGGGGGGGGGGGGGGTAGAATGTAACAAAAAACATTTTTATGAGATAATTTTTAATTAATTATTGATATATTGGGTTGTATGATACCTCAAGATAATAATTCACTATACAAAACCACTCCTTATCTTTTGGTATATAGGACACTATGCTATGCAAGTGTTACACAAAATTTCATGTTCTTTGGATAAATTTCATTTAATGAAGCAGTTAATTTAAGTGAACAACTAAATATTATTTTACCGTATAAAATAGACTATATAATGGTGAGTATGAACAACTAAAATATTAAATATTATTTAAATATTTATATATAAATAATTATTTTTTGATCAATTAATTATAACTAAAAATAAAACCCCAAATAAATAAAATGAAAGAATTATCTAAAAATATATTTCAATGAAATGTAGTGATAAAATCACACTTGATGTATTTTATTAATGAAACATGTCTGAAATATATTAAATATAATGTTTAACATTAAAATTATATGTTTATTTGACATGATAATGAGAACATATTCAATTGTTCAGATAAACGTAGTATTTTAAGAAAATGCAATTTTTACGCATTTTGATTACGCACACATTTGAAATATATTTTTTGATAGTTTTATAGATTTTTTTAAAAAATATAAACATACACTTTGTATGTGTGATATAAAAATTTACATTTGACTAATATTTGACATCTTTCTGATAAGATTTACGGTTTGGTCAAAAATAAAAAGATTGAATATTTTAATTGAAAACAAATTTTTTGATCAAAATAATTTATTCTGTAAAATTATATTATTGAATGGTTTTAAATTATTATTTGAATTTATTTTTATCATTTAATATAATTTTGGTAATTATAATTAGTTTTTCCATTAATTTAGATGTAAACATTTAATGCTTTCTTAATGTTTTATCATTTAAATCCTCTTTTTCATTCGGAAAACGGGAATAATTTTAAATTAATTACTTAAAATTATGTGTTTTGAATTAAAAAAATGATTTCTTATTTTGAATATGTTATTCCAAATTATAATATTATTAATTATTTTTAAAAAATTATGAAAATACCTTTAAATTATTTTTTATCATTATGAATAGTAACTTCATTAATTTTTATTAATATGGTACGAAAGTAAATTGACAAATTAAGGGTAAAACTAATACTATAAAATTACCACAACACATTTCATAACATAATTGGATGAGTTAATTTCAGCCTAAATCATTATTGGGAAGAAATGGAACCATTTGAAAGCCACTTGAATTAGATTATGATGTATAATATATATTGTCTAATGAAAAGTCAAATTTTATTACTCAAATTTAAATTAATTATATTTTATAAATTTCAGATTTAAATAATATAAATAAAACTATAAATAATAATTTGAAATATAATTTTGTTTTAATAATTAGGGAAGATTATTTTTAAATTTTAGTAAATAAATAATTACATGTGTGAATTATATATTAATGATGTAGAAATTCAATTGTTGATAAAAAACATTAATTTTTTTAAATCATAAAAACCATAAACATAACCAAACACTTCGTCAATATTATTATAGGGCAATATCTCTACCATAATCATCTTATTGTTGAGTTAGTGGCCATTAGAATCCAAATGGATATGACTATAATGCTTATAATATTTTAATTAAATTGATGTTTTAGTTGTCAAATTAATGTTTTAAAAAATATTACATTCTCCATGTATGATTTTACAAGATATATTTTCTAATATAATTATTACTTGAAATATAGATATTTTTTATTCAAATTATATTATTTTAAATTTTTACCAAACAAATAAGTATATTAAATAATTACACAAAACTAATGTTAATATTATTTTATTAATGGAAGTATTATATTAATATTACTAAAATTTAAAAAATAAATTTAATTCGGGATGATTAATATATAAAAATAATTATCCAAATGACAATGACCACATAGGGATATAATAAAGTAATAATTTCATGGTTAACACTTTATATTTCTATTTTTAAAAATATAAAAAATAAATAGTTTCATAATTGAAACTTAATATTTTTTCAAAATAATGTACTATTAATTTATATAAAAATAATAAAACATTTTTATAAATGTGTAATTATTATTATATGGTGTATAAATTTCTAATTTATTCATTTGGGGTCTAGTATACATCATATTAGTGAATATATCTCCTTTAAAATATAGAAATTTTGGTAGCATTAGTTAAAAATTAAATAGAATATTTAATTGTTAATTAGAATGATAAGTTTTATTTTGTTGAAAAACATGTATAAAATTTTTTAGTAGATGATTTTACAAACTTATTTTATATCAACTTTCGAATATGGAATTTTTTTTGGTTTTTGTATTGGTTTTAATTTTTTATAAATTAATATTTTTAGAGATTTCAAAGGACCCACTCACTACAATTATAAAATGGAACCTACTCTCTATTTTCAGCACAAAATATTCATCCTTCAAGATTAGTCTTCACATAACCACTTCGCTTATATACATCCCTAGTCACGTGGTATAGGTTCTAGTTTCAACAGAATACAAACTATTGGGCATTAAGAGAAGATCGATAGGTTGCTCACTGAAGAAGAGGTAATCTCTTTTTCTAACACTCCCAGGATCATTTATTCGTGTGCTTACATTTCATTGATGATTCAATTATAATGTAATAATTGTAGTATAAACTATTTAATGTGATGATATTATGGTTATGGAACAAAAATTTTCTACCTTTTATCATTCTAATGAATAATGAAATCATCACATGTTCATGCATATAGTGTACCGTCTCCACTCTACGGTGTAATATGTTTTCACTATCATCATAATAGGATGCTTATAATGATGTTAATTAGATCAATATATTATTATATAAAAATTATATTTATTCAGAAACAAAATAATTATTATTAACATCCACACCCATTCACTATTATGAGACCGATATTGTTGCTCATGCATACGTACGACCAACCATCTTCACGATGCGATGTGATTCATTGTCCACGATCTCATTAATTGAATGAATATATAAATGTATAGATTTAATAAATATGACATGTGTTACATTATTATTATTATTAGTCTATAAATGATGTAATGATACCCCATGAACAATTACTTGGATGTATCTGACAAAATAAGCAGGAAATAATGCATAAAAATAAAAACTAATGAAATTTTATTAAAAGAGTCATAATATGATAATATATGTTATCATAAATACAAATAAGTATCTCTATAAAGTTTATAAAATTATATAATCCATTATATTGGAGTTTTTCAAATATATGAATGTAGGAAGACATATTTTAGGGGATTATTTTTTAATCTTATTACTATATGAGATTGTACTCACCTAAGAATTTACAAGGGAGTATTTATCATCCATTTCCATATTTTATAAAACATGATTCATAAAATGTTTTTATATTACCATATTGATGTTTGTGATCATTATAACACATTTTTAATATTTTACTAAAGTATTTTACGAGAATATTTCTTTCAATTACCAAATGAGGTACATTTTGACTTTTCTAGAAAAAGTATGAGAAATTTGTTTTTTAACTAATATGGAATGAATGGATTTTTACACATTCTTAAGGAATTATTCCCATGATGAATACCTTAATATGTATAATTTTTATTTTCCATGAAAATATTTATTTTCAAATTTTTATTTTATTTTATTAAATGAAAACATTTTTGAATAAGATCAAATATTTTCCTCAAGAATTAATTTCATCTGTTCTATCAAAACTATTTTATATCTAAGAGGAAATTATTATATAGGGATAAGTATCAAGTATATTTTCCCAATTATTAAGATGGTTTTATTGTTTTTATGATGTAACTTTATTTATGAAATCCATTTGTTTTACATGGATTATGGACTGATAGAATGAAGTTAATGAAATCCATTTTATTCATTGGGTTGGTGTATGATTAATTATTTATGATTTTGTGGAACCTAGGAGAATGATTTAATTATAAGATTTGTGGGATATATGTATAGCTTCAACACATTGGTAAATTATTTATATCATAAGAGATAGACATGGATTCAATGATAAAAGAAATTTTTTCAGTAGTAGACGGCTGGAACAACATGTCATCCCAGTTTAGTAATATAGGGATGAAACGACAAGTAATATCAGTTTAGTTATACATGGCTAGAACAATGAGTGAAATTTTATTATTAAAGGACTTTTAAGACAATGATTCTCTCATAAATATGCATTCTCTAATATGGATATGATTTTATATTCTTATTTTTTTTTCATAATTCTATGTTTTATTCAAATTTTACTTTCTCAGAGATCATGTTCCTTTATCATTTATCCATTATGAACTGCCAAAATATATATAATGAATCAATGTTATGATATATGTTATATGTGGTATTATTTAAAATATTAATGTTCAATTTTTTACATAATTATGTTAATTTTTTTTTATTTTCATTTTTTACACTTATTGTGTATCTAAGATCGTCCTTTTAATCTGTTTTTTTTCTTGAGGATATAATGAAAGGTTTTATAGTGGTAAAAAAAATGCTAAGATCATTTTTGTACATGTTGAATGATTTTTTCCTAAATTAGAAGAACATGTCCAATGTTTCCAAAGACACTAAACTAAAATATTCATCTGGCTTCTCTTTGTGTAGAGTATTAATTATTCAAAAAAAGTAATGTAATTTCCATTTGCCTCAACCATGGGTAATTATAATGGTACATGGATAGTTTTTTTTTTGGAATATAACTAGGAAAACATAGTTTTCCATGAAATTATCAGAATAAAAATTAGAAATATAATGTTCAGAGATATTACTCAGAGTGAAATATCTTTATTGGTGATTTCCTACTTATAAGAAATGATTTAATTTATAATGTTTGAAATTTCATATAATTTAAATATAATCTATACATTATTTGTAAATTAAGTGATGATTGTTATCATGATTTTTTCATTTGTGATATATGAAACGTTCGTAGTTCAAAGGGAAATTTCAATCTCAATCCTAGTAGGAAATATAATATTAAAAACATAAACATGTAATAACATATATATGAAGATATACCCTTACTAATTTCAAATAAGGATAAATATTTTCGATTTCATTGATATTTAAGAGACTGTAATTTCAGAAAAAAATTATTAAATGACTAAATTCAGATTTACTAGAGCATATGTTTTAAACAATTAATGTTTTTGATCCTTTTAAATTTAGAATTTAACAGAAATCAATATTAATTTTTTTAGATGATAAAAATACTCATTAATTATAGTTACAGAAAATGGATTTATTTATTCCCTCAAAAAATAGATTTATTTTAGTTATACGTATACCAAGAGGACTATAAAAAATAATCATGGCTTTAATTTCTATCTAAAATATCAGAAACCAATTTTTGTAATAATTGTTTTCATAAAATGTAAAAAAAAGATAAAAGTAAACCTTTTTATTAATATTCATATGGATCAGGTGTGATATTACCCCCAGATATTTTAATGGAACAATATGGATGATTTTATTCCCAACACGGATCACCATATCAAAATGAAGAATAATATAATATTAAAATATTATTATTTCATTTAACAATTATCCCATAATTTTTGAATTTGTAGGTATGAATAAAATTAAATGAATTAATAAATATATATAAAATATACACCAAAAAATTAATTGATTAATGCTTAGGAAATTTGTACAAAATTTTCAAAACAGATATTTTATGTTTCATAATATGTTATTATCAAAAATGATTGGTATTTCTTTTGATATAAAATAATATATCTAATTATTAAGTCCTCTAGAAAATTTTTGTATATTAAAAGAATTTTATTTTAAAATCATCATATCATAATTATCTTCGGGATATATTTTTTTTATTTTTCTTAAAAATATTTAATATTTGATGAATACTATAAAATTAATATTTTTTTATGAAATTTATAATTCTTTTGGATATATAATGTATAAAATTTTTAATATGTTTATTTGAATATTAATTTAATTTTTATATATTATTATTCATTCAATTATGTTTATTGGAAGAAAATTTATTAAATGATTTTTCAGAAAAATGACTTATACGTAAAAACAATTTGTCTAAAAAATTGTTTTTCATTTCATTTTCTTGATTATGAATTAATTAAAATAACATATAAAAATAAATAAAATAGATTTCATATCCATAGTTATGAGGATAAAATTTAGATAATTGTACACTTTATTATTTGGAAAATTTTAATTGTAACTATGGTATCGTTTATCACATATATAGCGGGAAAATAAGGTAAATATAGTTTAAATTAAGTGATTAAGCCCTTAATTTTTCATCTTATTTATTTATCTATAAATTTTATTTGACCATATTCTAATTACTATTGAAATATATTTATTTAGCGGAATCTTTACCATTAAAATTACAAATACAATATGTCACCATCTTAATGAAAAATATAATGAGAAATATAAATTTCAATGAACATAAAATTATAATGTTTCACCATCCTATATTTAAAAATATCATACCTCTTCATGGAAGAAAATAATCATTTTATGAAGGATTATAAATGTATATTTTTATAATTATTATATTATTTTTATAATGGTAATTCATTTCACAATTTTTTAAGGAAATATTTCACTTAAATTATTTCTCAATAGAAATGATTTATTTATTAGAATACATGAATATTAAAATCGATGATTTTAAAAAATATTAATATTTATCTAATTACATTGATTTATAGTGTTAAAATATATTTATATATAAATAAGACATATTTTTTAAAAATAATGACATTTAAATTAGAAAATTTACATTTTTTATTTTTGTTAAATTACAATTATAATGCTAAAAATTACATGAATGATATTTTATCGAAATATTATTTTATTAAATAAAAAAGAAATTAAAATTGAGAAAGTGGGAAATTTTGTTATTATATTTTTTAAATTCTTATCCATTTTTCAATTCTGATTGAATATATATCTTATAGGTGAATTAATAACACTCTAAGGGGGAAAATGTTTTTAGTATTGTTAATGATAAAATTGGTTAACAGAGAGGTTAAACCAAAATATATTTTGTAAAAAAATATTTATATCTATACAAATTATAATTCAATATTTTATTCTAACCTCATCATATATATTTTATAATCAATTGCCTTTCATGAGAAATTTTATAGAGAAAACATTATTATATTTTAAACATTCAATATAATTCAAGAGTGCCCCTCCCTGAAATAATAAAATGGAACCCCCCCATTCTCTTCATCACACTATTTTTAGACATCTATATAAATTATCACAAAAAAATACAATATACATTTACTTATAAACAGTATAGGGAATATTTTTATTCCAAAATATCATCCAAATGATGCTAAACTGGATATTTAATGGTGGTCATTCAATGATTTTGTAAATTATTAAATTGGTGACCATATTTTTTACTTCAACATTAAAAAAACTTAATTTATTCTATTTATTATAAAATAATAATTTATCTATCATAAATATTATAAAATATTATTATAACTACAAAAAACATAAATATACCACCCATTTTACATCCAAGTTCAAGTGAATGTATCGGTTCTATGTACATAGGACAGATCATTTCCATGTTGTGATAAAATTGATTTTCCACCAATAATATTCATTAATAATTATTATAATGGGTACAATGTATATATATGATATTAATTTCATAATTTTTACATTGTAATAAAAACATCACATAAACCTTATTACATTACAAACTATTGGAAAATGATAATGTCACACATGTGTAAATGTGGACTACCACCTCTATGATGTGTTGTGATTCATTTTAATATCATCATTACATATATAGAACTATGGATTAATTTAATTAATACATATAATATGTATTATATAATAATTGATATTTAAAAGTGAATTATTATTTACCATTATATCATTCCATCCATTAAAAAATTGAAATTACATTTAACCATTTATATGGAATACCATGTCCACTAATAGTGTAATTCATATTTCAAATTATATCATTTATTAATTAATATAAATATATATAATTAATATTTATTATAACAATTATTATCATTATATATATTATGTAACCACGATAAATGTACATGGTAAAAATCAGCAGAACCAAGGCCTACATGATAAATTGAAGCAGAATTAAACCGAAATAGTGAATATAAAAATGAATTATTAATAAAAATGGAATGAAAAGATATAATTATAAAATATATGGTACAATATATATGATTATGGTAATTGAATATATTTATAATAATCATTTATTTATTATGTTTTATATTCAAACACATATGATGGACGTCAGACCTTATGTATGGGTTTCTCCTTTCATAATTATTTCTGTAAATAGTTTTCCATATTAACCAATAATTTATTTTGTTTTATGTAGACACATCCATTCGATACATTTTATAAGTAATCAATTATGTTCCTTTTTATAAATTATTAGTTAAAAATTATTATTTCATATTGAATATGATTCATATAAAATAAAATTTATAAGGGAGTATTTCATAAACTAATCATTGTTCATGATAATTTATATTTATGTGTCTATTAGGGAATTATTTTAGAATTTTATATTATAAAAAATATAGTTTGTTATCTTTTATTTTTTTCTATTAAATTAAAGTTTCCATTCATTTTACATTATATATGTAATCATGATGCATATGTAATAATTTTATAGAAAATCATCATATTTCTCATCTCTATCTTAAATTTCAATCATTCATTTAAATATTTGTATAAAATTTTTGCAATGAATATTTTTAATATTTTAGAATTATTTATTACAATATTATTATAAATGATAGGATTTTACAAAAAAATATTTAAAATAATCCTCCTATAATTTTCTAAATGAGGCATATTTCAACATTATATACATATATGTGAAAGGAATGTTTTATAACATATATGGAATTAATGATATTTAGTTGTGTAATGTCCACCGAATGATGTGGTGAATCATTTTAAAGGCTAAATAATTATTTTGAACATAAATATAATTATATATATTTTTAAAAATTATCATTTAAAATTATGATTTCAAATTTTATGTTGTATTTTGATGAAACTTTTATTTAATGAAATTTTATGGAATTTTTATATTTATCAATGTAATAAACCTTTCCTAAAAAACTTGTTCCAATGGATATATATTGTAATGATACCATAAATATTCATTTTATGGATGGTTAACGAATAATTTTTCTGAGGAAATATTGATGTTTATGATGATAGATTTATTAAATGATAATATGTGTTAATTATGTAGTTTATCTTTGTTAACCACATTCATAAAATTGATGAATTTTTTTTTTTAAAATTATACATGTGGCCTATTATATCACAATTATGCATCGGTATGTGTGTTGATAAATGTATTTTTTTCATTTTTTACCAATCTCATAACCATTTATGTAATATGTCTTCAAATGATAACATGATGTTGTGTTTATTTTTTCATCCATAATTAATTTATTCAATATGATATTAGTTATTGATGTTGTTCTACTTATTTTATTAGTTATGATATCCATAGATAAGAATCATGATCATGGGATTGTTATATATATATTTATTTTATCATCATTTAATCCATCTATATTATTTTTGAAGATCAAATTATTGTTAAAGGGAATGTGTTTTTGTGTTATTTACAATGTCATATTGATTATGAGATATTTACTCATGATATCTTCTAATATACATAACACTTACTGAGTATAGGATATCACCCTTGTTTTTAATTTTTATTATGCTATAATTATAGAATATTTTATTTAGTTCAATGAAGAATAATATTTATGTAACATCCCCGAATTCAAAGTTAATATAATAAGTTCCTCGAGTAGTGTCATCACATGACTTCAGGTATACCTACATATATGCCAATGGTTTTTTCCTAGCAGTGCGGATCTAAAGAGAAAAATGGGGAGACTATACCATCTTATCATTGATAATTCACATCAAGAGTTACATCAATAGATAAAATGACCAACAAGATCATTAAATTGAAAGCATACAACAAATCCAATAAGTAAAATATGACACATGAAAAAACAAAATCTATTAGATTCACTATGTGTCCGGAAGACATTAAATATAAACTAAAAAACATTCAAAAGATAGTAGAACCAGAACTATGTCCCTAGTATTCCTGACCTCCCTTGCAGAAACCAATCAACCCATCCAAGAACAAGGCACCATGTCAATATCTGAACCAGAAATAGAAAATATTTGCCCCTTCTCGGGTACCGATGTTCCATCATAGCCTGAGAAATGTATAAGTACAAATAAGTAGTCCACTGCCAATGGTTTCTAAATCAATAATCTATCTATACAAAAGAAGTTACATGTAAAAAGTGAATTAAATAAACTAGGATATAAATAGAACAATTATGTAGATTTATAATGATTGTTTTATCCAATCTGTTCCTTATAGGTATCTACTCAACAAGACTAACTCACGTTACAATTGGAATCAATGCTTAGATATACGGAGATAAAATCTTTAAACCATAATGGGTTTACACTAATCAAAAATTGTCACATACCCAATAGTTATAAATATTAACTAGGTTATTTATCATCATTTGATCCATAGTTTATCAACATACAACTTTTATATTACATCCTAGGCTAGTCAATTACAATGCATATAAGAATATAATGGGTCCCCTAACTCACTAGGGTAAATAATTTTATAAAAAATACCTCACACATACAATAAAGCCTCTGTCTAGTAAATCTAATCAAATATATCCCCCTTACCTTGGATTTTAAATCCATGTAGTCATCAAATGCATCCATATAAGTGTATAGAATCATTCGGGCTCCCTAACCCATTTATTTTATGGGAGTGGTTTAAATCATCATTCCATTCGAACCTGTGGGAGGAGACTCAATAATTTATCCCATACCACTTATCCATGTTAAAATTCTCATTCAACTATTAACCAAATATAAAATATCACAAAATCGTATATAAAAAATAAAGAAAACATTAACAATTCAAATCATTCACAAAAAAATAATTAAAAACCCATAACCCATTAACACATTAACCATTTTATCGCAAATACCATTTATCCCATATCAAATAATTCATCAATTAAAAATATTTAATCCATTTATATATTACCATTAAAAATTAAATTTCGAATTTACCCATTCATATCAATCCATTTAACCCTTTTTCACATCATGTGAAAGACTACTTTATGCCATCGACATCAACCAGAATAATTTGTCATTTATTGAATTTCATCACAATAAAAACATTCCCATATAATTTATTTTCATATTATCTCATTATAAATTCAATAAATTTAATGTAAATGGTCCAAAAAGACCCATAAGATCATTTCATGGTATGAAACCAATTCAAAACAGTAAATTGAAATCATCGTGATTCCACATTTTTAAAACATGGTTCTTCCTCTTTAAAAAAATAAAATATTCTCAAATGAGTTCATTTCAATTTCCACCATATGTGACAACCAGTAAACTTGTTTAAAAAAAGGGACCTTTTTCCTAAATTAACATCATTTCAAATCTCTTTGGAAACACCTTTTTGAATTACTTTTTGTAAAAAACTAATTTAAAAACATTTGTCATATTAAAACATCATTTTGAAAAACAAATATGTGGTCTACCCCCAAAACCGACCAGTTAAATTATTACTATAGATTATACATCACAATATCCCTAATATAACGTGTAAAATTTTTATTCCCAATTTCCATGGGTTTGGCTTACCCCATGGGATTACCAAGGTTCGGTCTTACATCATCAACGAACACAACAGTTTCCTTAAAGGGTCTGAAACCTCCATCTATGGTCCAAATATAATTCCCTAATACAATATATCAAAAAAACATTACAGAAAAAATATAACAACAATATAAAAATATAACACATAATTCCAATGGCAAAATCATTAAGGACCCCAAACTAGATTTTGTTTGGTGAATGCCTGCTTAAACACTAGCGGTGATTTGAACTCAAAATCCCAGTAATTCCCAACCCTAAAATAGTTTATAAATGTGAAGGTTTTATGTATTTGGAAGAATTTGATAAAATCAAAAAGACCAAATCTAGAATATAGTGAAAATAATAGTGTTAGACACGCCCTAACAATTGATTCTCATCCAAACACACTTCAAACACCTACGATTCGAAGGAGAATCCCCTCTTTGAAGGCTTATAGTGTCTGGTTTGTCACCAAAGTTGTATGGGGTATAATGGGGTAAAATTTAAGAAATATTAGGATATTATCGGGAGGGAATAATAGAAATTTAATATTTTTAATGGATTTTGGATTTGGCTAATGTTTAAGCGAACCCAAGATTCGACCGTGAGGCTCTCTCTATCTATGAGTCAAGATGTTTCATGGTTTCCTAGGAGAACCCACACTGGAGAGAGAATTTTTAGGTAACCGTGTCTCAACATCTATCCTAAATGGTCTCCATGATTCATGGTTTCTAGGGCTAGGCACCCAATTTTTTCTAATTGTGGTCCAACCATGAAATATGGAATGTGTGTAATCTTTTCTCAAACATTCAATTCTCACACTTCCAAAATCATCCAAAAAAATATCATAAAAGTCAGAAAGATTTGATTATCCAAAGAAAAAGGGTTTTACCACAATTTTAATTCAGGTCATTCCACCATGAACTATCATGATCTTACAACATCTGCACATTTTAACAAATATTCCTTGAGACATTCGCCGATAATTCTTTTTCCTTATAGACAAAAAGGGTGATACCATAACCACCAATCAAGAATTCAATTCCTTTTGTCTGCTCGAACTAAAAAATGTCATATGAACACTCAAACCAAGGAATTTTCCCACCAAAATAATATTTATCCCATCATTACACTACCGCAATCCCGAATCTCTTCAAGGAAACATCTAAATCAAACACATTTACATCACTACAATAAAATGAAAGTTTTCCAAGTAAAAAAACTAATGAAATGAATATAAAAATACCAATGTCAAACTAAATTACTCTAGAAGAGTCACCTATAACATCATTGGTTCGATCCTCTATGAAAAATAATTCTAAAATCACATGGCACCAGCTCACCAAATTTTTTTCGTAGATCATATGATAACATGATCCCTACATCACTGGTGGAAACATCCTGATTTTAACCACATCATGAATCATACAACTGTATGAAACTCAAGGAGAAATATCCTTAGTTTAATTTTGAACACTAAAAAAGCATGAAACAAATATTCCCTTCATCATAAGGGAATCAACCTGTCAACATTCGAGCTACAACTCATCACCAAAACTGATATACTAAGAGGGCTCCCACAAAAGCCCATCTAAATGAAACCCTTAGTTACATCATTAAACAACAACTTCACCAATATGGTTTAATGTACCATATAAATATCCCTCCACAACTATATCCTACTGTTCGGAACCACCTCCAACAATACAAAGACCAAAAGAACATTGTCATGACTCTCAAAAAATTCTCAACGTGTTTTTCCAACTCACTATGACTAAAAACCCACGAATACTCTACTTCAATACAAAACCCATTCATTCCATCATGATAAATTAGATTAATCACACCTTTGTTTCCCCTATATAAACAAATTATATCTCAGTTCTTCTCCACTACCCTTTATCATTCCAGATTGTACATAACATATCATCATTAACTTATGTTGCCTTATATCCCAAAACATCTTTTCCTTTTTTTTATATGTCGGGCCGTCCTTGGTAAACTACCTTAATTTATACTGACCTACCAAATTGTTATATCCATACATTACATGGTTGTGAATAATTTTCTCTAAATGCATTGAACACTCACCTTCACCAACCCACTAAATTCATCATTGAACTCTTGTACAACTCCTCTATAATGGCATTCCCTACTATACAAACAATTTTCATTCACTATAGATGCTTTAAAACATCTCTAACATAAATAATACCTTTATGTTTATATCTAGGCCATGTCCAAATCCATCTCTCGGATCGATTGACCATCACATACATTTCCATCCTGATTTTCCCCACGGAACCCAAACTTGTATCTCACAGGTTTGCCATTGACATCTCAATTTCATGACATCAACCTACCAGTTTTCTCCTCACATCCATGACTTCACATACACTCCCCACTATAGTAGTTTCATTATCTCCACCTCACCCATGCAGTCATTACCTATGGAGCTCATGTTCATGCACACAATAAACCTCAAAAAAGGTTATAGTTATCCAAATAATCACTTTCAAAACATAACTAACATCCCCCACTACTCATTCACGACCTCTGAGAATGACATAGATGGAATTTGTTGATATCTGGTCCATCACGATTTCCTCTTCTATAGTTTGTTGATAGTGATATACAACATCATATTTCTCTGACACACATATACGAATCCTTAAGTGTTTCCTCTAACCCACTCAATTCGTATCCAAAACAATTTTAGGTTCCAAGGATAAAATGGAGATCACTTTTATCCAGATAGAGATGATTTCAAGGTATATGGCATGATCATCGCTTGTTATAAGTACATAAATAATTCATCAATGAATACGATATAAACTATCCACCACATCTATCTCTTATTTCCAAGGGAACAAGTCATTCATCTAAATGTCTTGATATCCATTCCTTCCATTATCTTATCCACACTAGAACACCACACACTGAATAGAGGTTCCAACAAAACTCATTGTCACATCAACACCCCTACCAATCATTCAAGACCCAATGTTCCTTTTTACACCCACATCATCTGCCCACCCGAGTTCTTCTCTAATGAGAATACTAATCAGAATAGGTATGAAATGATTATTTCCACCAGTTCAATACTAAAAGGTTTCTAGCACTACCAAGCCCTCTCCACTTTGATTGCATTGGAAAATTTCACATACATCCAAACCACATTGGTAATTATCAAAATAGAATAATTTATCTCAAAAAATTCCCATCACCCGGTATACTATGGGTCTGTGGAGGCATCACACCCTCTTGAAACCATTCAAAAACCCAACATCTAGCACACCCAATCCATAAACCACACATATTGGCCCAAACATCAAATATCTAAACTAATAATGACATATAATCCTTAATATTTATCAGATCCATTGATTCATCAACATCTCATCCCTCAAAAACAACACTCCAATAATACCCCAATAGTGTGACCACATACACCCTACATATCCTCCAAAATAAAAAACACCCATCAAGATTTGATCACACTTTTCTTTTTTCCATAATCAAGTATTTCATTTCACATTTAACTCCATAAAAACTATAGGTCATGGTCTCAAAAAAATATATCCCTTTACAACCAACCTTAAAAAAATGTAATAACTCAAGTGGTTCCCTTAGGTGAGCCCAATGAATTTCTATTCACTTTTACCAAATCCTAAGGCCACCCACCATGCATCAATTTAACCTTTGAGACAACAACCTATTATTTAAATTTTATGGCACCTACAACATTGGTCCAACCTCCCTCAACGCTACTATCAATTTACTAGTACTGTAAAACAATAT
This sequence comes from Viscum album, assembly GCA_963277665.1. NCBI lineage: Eukaryota > Viridiplantae > Streptophyta > Magnoliopsida > Santalales > Viscaceae > Viscum > Viscum album. The sequence continues at coordinate 1,201,555,679 of OY728137.1, forward strand.
CCACAACTCATCCCACTTCCCCCAAAAGAATTATCTTTTCCACTAATCCATATAATTTAGTCCCTAAATGGGAATTACACTTTGTGTTCCACTACAACTATTTGAAATTAGCATGTGTCCAGCCTGCAACAAAAATCAGTAATAGATTGATCGACTAATCTCATAAGTCTTAAAAAAATAATGATACTATCTTCCCACACTAAAGATTGAACATGAAAAGGCCAGTGGCTCTCTCTGAGAAACACAAACAAAGAAATACTTCACTCATGATCCCACACCTATGATACATGCACTCAAACACTGAATCCATGACATAACACACTAACAAGTATCTAAAACACAAATCTCAAGCTATAAATCCACATTTTTTTTACATACATATTAACAGGATTCATTTTACTATATAATGGTGGTAACATACCCATGATCGAACAAGAAACATACCATTAACTGACATACCCAACTCATCAGTGTCTCACATCATGTACCTAAAGTGTATAAACTATGGAACTCCCAAATCCCAAACCACCCATATATAGGTTCAACAATAAACAAAATGGATTACAACCACAAGTGTCCCGAAATGATACATTATTCTCCTATTTCCAAGTCTTATAAAATCTTTACCATAAAAACCCAAAATTTCACTTTTAAAAACATTTCATTATAAATAGCCCAGAATTTACACATACAAAATAATTAATATAGTCATATTATTTCAATAAGATCTTCATTATTCAAAATCACATTTTAAAAAAAATCTATTTTCCATACCAAAGGATTTATGATTCGTAATCCCTTTTTACCCACTAAAAACACACATATTTTAATTCATTTTCACTATTTATACTTATTTGGTGTCTCCTCATGTTGTTTAGAAGTCAATTAAAAGAAACATACAGATTTTTATATGTTCCATGTTCATTTCAGGGTGAATGAACTGATACACTTTCACTTTCCTTAATGAGAACTGAGATAAGACCACATAAATTAATATCATAACATTTAATTACACCACCTGAGGTGGAAATAACAACCCTCTATAAATGAAAAAAATAGAATCATTTTTAAAACCTGGTTACTTAGACATTCCCTCATACATTGGGATTCAATAACCCTAGTCATAATCTCATTAAAAGGCCCCAACACGATCATAGTATCTATTTAACATGACCACATTATAAGGAAAATTATTAAAATATATTATAACACATTACAACATCCCCTAACTAGAAGAAACTATAATAGGTTACTTAATCTGGACCATCACATGACCTCATGCATCCATCCCAATGTTATTGAGGATGCCGATGAGTATTGTGTCTATAAAAATAAACATGGAGAGACTATACCCACTATTCAAAAAGAAGTCAAAATCTAGGTTTCATAAATATATAAAATAAATAATAGGAACATTAAGTATAAATTTTACAACAAAAGAAATATGTTTCAAAGGAACCATTCTATAAAAAACTGTAGTAAATATACTACATGTCATGAAGTTGTACAATATAAAAAATACTAAAATTGTCAAAAGACTCAAAACCTAATCCTGAGTCCCATACTGGTCCAGACCACCCATGAACTAACCAAATAGCCCATGCCAGAACAATATATTATCTCGTTAACCAATCCAGTAACTAAACAAGTATCATCTACTCGACTACCCACATCCCATGGTTTCCAGAGCAGCGTTTGAGAAAAAATCTATAGGGGACCACCAATGGTGTCTATGGAAATAACCAGTCTATAAAAAGGTGTATTCGTCTAAAAAGGAAAATACTTATACATGGAAATAAGGAAAAAATTATCAAATTATCAAATATATGTTTTATCCATTATGGTCTCTAGTGGAAATAACCCAAAAACACTAACTTGGGATATAATGTAAATATCTACCAAGACATATTGTGTTATATGATTTGAACCACTAGGGGTGTTCACTAATAAAAAACTATTTAATATCTATTAGATAACAGTACTAAATTAATTAATTAAAATCATTTCTTCTATTGGTTAGGAGCATAAATCATTAAAACTACCTCTTAGGAATATCAATTATTATGAATAAAGGATTAAGTTGATTCTTAGACCACATTACATATTAGAATTTCATAAAAAATTTCATTGTTACCTTGGGTCCTCAGTCTATTAAATATCACAAAATATGCCACACTTACCTAGGTGTGTGAGTCCCTGTAATCATCCAATGAATATTTATGGTACTACAACATCAGTTCAGATCCCTAACATGTGCATTCATGGAGAGCTATTTAGATAATCAGTGCAACCTAACCTGTGGTAGGAGCCTCGGTCTACTATCCCTCACCACTGATCCATAGGAACAGGCACATTTATCTATTAACAACATATAAAATATTGTAAAGAATATATAATCAATAAAATTATCAATCACAATTCATGTCGTTCTCTTATTACTCAATAAAAACCATTTCCCATTAAAATATTTTCCTTTTTCATCTGATATCCCATTTAACCCATTTCAAAGAAATCAAAAATTTATTTCATTTAATTTATTTACACATTATCATTAAAAATTAAATTTTTCTTTGAATCATTAAAATAAATTCATTTAACCTTTTTCCATAGTAGGCTATAAAATCCTATCTATTATTAGCAACAAATAGAATGAGTCAGATATTAGATAATTGCATATCAAAAAAACATTCCATCATAATACCCTGGGTTTCTATCTTACAATCATGTAAATGAATTTAATTATTTTTTCCCAAAAAGACCCTTCAGACTTCATCATGGTACAAAACAAAATTATTAATACATATTTGAAAACATCTTTAAGACACCCTTTTAAAATATGGGTATTTCTATTTGAAAAACTAAAATATGGACAATGCATTGGATTTATGTTTCAACCATAATTTATGAACATATAACTATTTTAACAAAAATTGGATCTTTTCCACATATCTAACATCATTTTTAATAATGTTGGAAAACCTATTTTTGAATCACTCTTTTGTGAACACATCCTCTCAGAACATTTTTCACATAAAAAAATTCTTTCCATCATTAAATATACAATTGGGTCGAGCATTAAAACCCATCAATTACATTATTATTACCAATTTTATCTCATAATATCTTCATATTATTTTTACCAATTTTGTTAGCAATTTCAAAATGTTCATCTTACCCCAAGGGTAGCCTTAGCATCAGTATCACATCATCCTTGTACACAATGGGGTATATGAAAAATGATAACACCTAAATATAAGGTAAAAATCACATTCCATATACCACGATGTCAAAACTCATCATGGAATCTGAATAGAATAACTATATACACATATAAAACGTCAAAACTCTGGGATGAAAAGTATTAGGATGCGCAACTTCGAGTATAATGATGAACACATTCTTATCCTCCAGCCTTGATTCGAATTCAAACACTAGAGAATGATATAACCAAAAATCGTTGAGAAAATTCAATACTAATGGGATTCCTATGAGGAGGTGAGATTATTAAAGCTCTAATCTATAAAATAGATCCAATTTGAGTGTTTGACTCATTCAAATATTTATATTTCACCTAATCACACTTCAAATGCATATGAATTAAAGAATAATTGAATCTTAGATGTATTTGAGTGTTTTTATTTTCACACAAAATGACTAGGCTAAAATAGCGTCTAAATATGGGAATAAATTAACAGGATTGGGAGGGAAACATGAAATCACCCTATTTTAATGTCCGCGTTGGTTGGACACATGGTTAGCCAAAACATTGTGACAATTATGGGGATCCCTATACCCATTAAGGGAAAAGAAGAACAAATTCATACGAGAAACCACATGGTATAGTATATTTAAACGTAACTGTGTGATAGATTCCCTCTAAAGGATTTCATATGGAATAGGATTTCCCAGTCTTGGCACACAAGATTCTTAAATCATGCACTAACAATGCACTATGAACTGTTTTGCCTCCTTTCTCCATCATTAATATTTTGAACCCCAAAAACCATCCCAATGGTCCTCAAACACAGAAGAACAACTTAATTAACAATTTAAAAATAGTTTAAAGATAATTAAAAATGAGTTTTTAGCCCCAAAACATGTTTGGATATCATAATTAACATTTAAAATGTTAGGTATTCTTTTTGTAACACCCAGAAATTTTAAAATAAAGGCATTATATATGATAGTCTGTATAACATGAAAAATCATGCATAGAATAGAACATAAAAACTCATAATTTGGGATATATTTAATATTATTAATCAATTATATAACTTATGTTATATTCAATACATTGTAAGCTTTTTTGTCCTGCAAAAATATGTTTCTTCGATCAATATTGATACACCCAAGAGTGAGGTTTGGCGAGAAACACTATGTTATTAAAATAGTATTATTTAATAAATAATGATAAGACCAAGTTGTTAAATAATATGTTATGAATTGGATTAGATAACTTATGGAAATATATTTTTTACACAAATAAAAAAAATTCATTGGTTATTAATTAATTAGAAATTTGTATAAATACCAATTTAATATAGAGTTAAATTTTCTACCCACTGTATTTTTTTATGTTAATAAATTTAAATAAAATTTCAAAATTATATAAATAAAATTTGTTAATTACATATTAAATAAAAAAATTATATCAATTTAAAATATTTGATAACCACACACCCAATATTATGCTAAAAATGTTATTTTTTATGAACGCATTTTTTCTATCTTTTAAGGGATATCAAATTTTAAATCTGAATTTTGATAGATTTATATATTTAATATGATGAATTAAACATAATATATGAAATAATCACATTTTAATTTGGATATGGTTATTTTTGTTATTTTTCAAATAAGTTTAATTTCTTGATGAATAGTATAAAATAATGAATTTAAATTCAAAAAATCATTTTCATCTAACATATTTATATGGAAAAATAACTTCTTAAATTTAATTTAATAAAAGATAGATCTATTTTAAATTAATTTAATGATGTTATGTAATTTTAATAATTTGAATATTGAAATTGTATATAAAATCATTTTAAACTTTTGAACATATTTACTTTTTAAATCTGCATTGTCATCCTATTTGGGATATTAAATTTAAATTAATTTCTCCCACCTATATGATCATAATTTGAAAATTTTATTACATATTTAGAAAAAGAATCATTTATAATTTTTATTAATGAAAATATATTTTTCGACGAGACACATTTTTTAATGTAGTTAAAATTAATAACAGTAATTAATGAAGAATTTTGTGTAACGAGGGACTAAAACATAATCTAATGTGAAATTAGTATATAGAAAAATGTAAAAACCTATATTCCTGAAATATTTCTACATTATTTGATTTTTTTTAATTTTTATCTTAATTTTAGACACATGATATAAGGGATACATCTCAATAGTTTTTTTACTTGTTATATTTATATGAAGGCATTCCTCCTCCATTTTGGTAGAAATCCACCCATGTATGACTTTTTGTACCATTAAAATGGATTAACCTGAATAATTGGTATCTTTTTTCTATGATCACTTTAGATTCATTTACTAATCCACCACATAAAATATTATTATATCATTATAATATAACAACCTCATTAAACTAAATATACCTAATTTTTTTCAATTATTTCGACTAACTCTTTCACACTCATCAAACTAATGGGATAAACAATCATCATTCATGTGTACATCATATTACTGCCTCCCGAACTGTTATCGTTCATTGATATATTACTAGATTTAATGGAAATTGAAAAGATAGATGATTTATAGTTTATATATGACATATATTGAATTTATGATGTATTTATGCATCTTAAATATCTATATATAACATTAATTTAAGCTTTCTATTTTTTGGGAATATGATAACATCATTTGTGGACGTGAGGAATACCACCTTCTCAATGATATGTGATTCATTAACACTGTACTTGGAATGTTATAAAGATGATTTCAAAATAAATTGTGCCATTTATAAATTAAATATTTTCCTGGAATTAGAATATAAATAAATATCATTTAGTTTCAATTATTTTAATATGATAATGTAATGGATGTATTTCTCAAGAATAAATAGGACATACTGTCTGAAAGAGTGATGCATTTCATTTCCTATATCGGAATTTTATGGAATATTAAATACATTTATAACTACTATATATGATATCAAATTCATTTATTACATTATGGTGGTGGTTAAATCATTGTCTAATCAAAATTTAAAAAATGTAACAAGGTAAAACTAACTAAAAACTAGGAAATTATAACAAAAAAGAGTGAAAATAATTAATGGTTGTCAAAAAATGGGTAATATGTTATTTTAAGAAGATAATATTTGATAATATAATTATTCTTATTTTTATTTTATAAATTTATAATATTCTTCAAAAAATTATAAATGATGTTAATGGATTTTAACAAAAAAGAACATGTTGTAAGGGATTTGTGTCTCACATTTCATTCTTTAAGATACAAACCATTTTAATCAACTATTTATTCTATGTGATTTATATACTATGCCGAATTTATTTAATTTTATTAATACTATTATCATTATGGTATTTCAATTTTCATTATAATTTTTTCAATAATGATTTTTATAAATTCAAAAGATACCAAGTGGAACATAATTTAATCTCAATTGACAATACATTTGTACATATTTTTTATTATATATCAATTCATATTGATGTGGTTTATATATTGGCACATTTTCATTTAATTTAATTATTCCATCTTACATCATGTTATTTCATATTTCAATTTTAATTATTCCCTCCATTGTTTTTTATATGAAAATTACTACGTGGTAATAGTTATCAGTTAAATCTCATATTCTTTTTTTATTGTTAACATTCTCCTGAAATATTTAATCATTTTTAATCATTTTTCATTTGAAATTAAATTTCACCAAAATATCAATAACAAAAATCATGTATATGATTTTTCATAAACCATGTACCATTTTGTACATATGTTGTATACTTTAAAAATTATTAGATTATCTGGGTAAATATTTATAAATCATTATTAATAATTCAATATTCATATTTTATAAAGAATGTATTTTTATTTTATGATTACAAAATATGTGGAATGATTTTTACATTCATTGATGGTTGGGTCATAAAAATTTTATATCCACTTAATGCATCAACTTGTTCTCATGAGACAAACAACTTGGCCAATATATATGGTCTTCAACCAAATGGTTTAAATTATCATGTGAATGTGATTGATTGTATATGCTTTAATTTTCCTGAAATATAAAATCTAATAATTAAAAAATGTCTAAATTAGGAATTTAGTTATTAATATTATTAATATTTATCGAATATATTTTCTATTGTACATATCTATTTGATTCATTTAATTCTTAACATATTTATTAAATAGAATGTGTTTCAGTTATTTAACATATCATAATGATTAAAACTTTTCTAGTTATTTAAATCAAATTTTTTCAAAGTTATTTAACTTTACATGATGAATTATTCATATTTATTCATAATTAAATATGCATTATATAACCTTATTTTTCATTTGAGTTCACCCTTATTTTGTTTCCTTACACATGAAATAATGTGGAATCCTTTGAATGATATTCATGAATGCAGGTTTTTTACTTTATTTTGTGATATTTGTTTCCCAATTTATTATGGGTTTCATGTATGTAATAGGGTATTCAGAAACTTCTAAACTATTTTTTACTTCTAAATTTGGTATCTTATAATCATTAATGTGTAAAAAAACCTATTCTTGGTTTATAGGGTCGAGACTATACATTTACATATTTAAATGTAATTTTAGAGTCAAATATATATCTCGTTTTCAAAAACTATTAAAATATTTGGTCCTTTTAGAAGATATTCATTTTATCTAGAGCTAATGTAAAAAAGTAACAACCAGATATAGGATACTATATTTGGGATTATTTTAGTTGTTGTTATATAATGTTTATTATTAACCATGAGAACAGGATTTAGGCACAAATAAAATAGAAAAAATATCCCTGTGACTATATTTGAGGAAAAATTTAAATATAAGATAACAGACTAAAGGATCATTTAGGTACATAATATATAGGTTTATGAGAAATAAAATATTTTATGGATAATATAAGTTGACATTATTTTTTGAATGAATTTTTTAAGTGTTAGAAACCTGAAAAAAATTCATGTATATTTATACCAATCGTTGAGTTCATGATGACTCTTCCAATACTATTAATTTGTCTTGAATCTATTTGGTGATATACATGAGTTTGATAACATTTTCATTATAAACCATTATGAAGGATTGGAATCCATAATAACCAAGTATGGACATGGTTAAACATATAGTTTCGTAAAATAAATTGTAGCTATCATGATATACACATCCTATAAATGAAATTTATTCACATACTATTCTAAATACATTATATCATGTTATTGTTTTTGGGATCATTAATTGTATGGAACCTGGTAGGACCATATCAATAATGAATTTAATGTAAAATTTATATATTATGAGAAACCCAATGGGATGTTTACTCTCATGAATGATATTTGGGTTATGCCTAATCCTATATCAATATAGATTATTACAGGATTATATCTTAAGCATTTCATAAAATGAACAATGAATAGAATGTTATAGTAATATAAAAATTTGGGTGGTAGGGAATGTTGAGGAATGATGATTCAGTTTCATTCATGTAAAAATTATCTAGAGAGATACCTCATCGAATGTCTCAACATAATATGAAAATTTATTTAGAGTGTGAATGAATAGAATATATCTAAAGAGCAAGAAAATGTGAAGAGTTAAATGGGGATCAATAAATTTGTCATTGTTATCCATTTATATTTCAATTTTATATATTTTGGGAACCTGATCAGTATCTAATTTAATTCCATATTTTATGTTTCATACCATTATCAAACGAAGGACAAATGTTATACCTATAATTAAATTCAAATGGTTTAAATAATCATTTTTATTCAAAAAGTATTTCTAAAAATATTATATTTTTTATAAGAGTTAATAAACATCTACTTATTGTTTTTTAAAATTATGTAAGAATATTTGACTTCATGAAAAATTAACACTATATTTATCAATTCCAATAAAGGTTTATGTGTATAAGGTTGATCTTGTTTTCATAGACATTATTGTTTTTGATATTTTATGTCATTGGATGTTATTATATCTAATTAAAATTTGTATAATGTAATTTGATTTTAATTTCTATGTATCCAATCGGTTCAACATGATATATTATTTGAGGAAGCATTTTCTCTTCATTCGTGTCATGTTATTCCAAATATTATAGATTTATAAGATCTTTTATTATTTAGGATATTTTTAAGGATGTCCATAATATTTATAAGTATGAAATAGAAATTATATTAACATTGGTCTGTTAAAAAGGGAAATTTTTCACGCCTAGATAATACATGTGGCATGAACCTAGAACAATTGGGAAATATTGATGGAATACATATCACCATTCTATATGTTATTTATGAAATTTTTCAAATGATGTGATAAATAATTATTATGGTTTTCTTGGGGAACATGTGTTTTATCATAATTATGACAATGATATTGAAAAGATATTTTGTGATAAATGTTATTTCTAATGATGATTATTATTTTTGATACATTTTATGATTAATATAAATATTAGATTATGGGATTTTTATGGAATAATTGGTTAATTAACATTTGGAATAATATATTATTTTCATATAGTTATATGGATATTCATGTTATTTAATGAAATTATTGGTATATCATGGTGATTATATGATTAGGGAATATGCATATTGGTATAAAACCTTAATAGTGATTGATGTTATCTGAATATATATATATATATATATATATATATATAAATTCAATCTAGGTATAATATGTGATCATATATTTATAATCATATTGTTCCCATATTATACAATTATATTATCAATAAATTTAAAGGTAGTAATTTATAAAATGATCCATTTTTATCTTTTTGTATTACTGGTTAGGTATTATATACTACTAATGTAATCCTTAATATAATTTTTAATTTATTTTTTGGATTCACTTACGTAGTAATGATTATTCTAGGGTTATTTTTTTAATAATGTTGAAGTATATTGTTATGATTTTCTAGATTAGGTTAACCGTAGAATAATCATTACTACGTAAGTGAATCCAAAAAATAAATAAACAATTATATTAAAGATTACATCAGTAGTCTATAATACCTAACCAGTAATACCAAAAGATAAAAATGGATCATTTTATAAATAACTACCTTTAAATTTATTGAAAATATAATTGTATAATATGGGAACAATATGATTATAATTATATGATCACATATTATACCTAGATTGAATTTATATATATATATATATATATATATATATATATATTCAGATAACATCAATCACTATTATGGTTTTATGGATATTCATGTTATTTAATGAAATTATTGGTATATCATGGTGATTATATGATTAGGGAATATGCATATTGGTATAAAATCTTAATAGTGATTGATGTTATCTGAATATATATATATATATATAAATTCAATCTAGGTATAATATGTGATCATATATTTATAATCATATTGTTCCCATATTATACAATTATATTTTCAATAAATTTATAGGTAGTTATTTATAAAATGATCCATTTTTATCTTTTGGTATTACTGGTTAGGTATTATAGACTACTGATGTAATCCTTAATATAATTGTTTATTTATTTTTTGGAATCACTTACGTAGTAATGATTATTCTAGGGTTAATTTTTTAATAATGTTGAAGTATATTTTTATGTATTTCTAGATTAGGTTATCAATCATATGTAGATTGTATATCATCATTCATTATAAATCCATCCTGAATTTTCAGTCCTTGGAGTAAATGTTGTTGTATAAATAAATCAATGAAAAACTGAAGGATAACGATATTATTATGTCATTGAAAGAAAATGATTTAATTTTTTTCTCTAGTTCATTATCTAGAGATTAATGGAATTCCATTAATTTGGGAGAACTAATTTCACATAGATTTTATATATTTTTACATTTTTTATATGATTCTGTTGTATCATAATCCATACTAAATTTATGGATTAACGGTGGGTAATATTTTCCTGACCATGTAACCTGTGAAAATTTATTAATCTTTGGTTATTGATTCTCCCTTCCATATCCTTATTTTAAATTCCCACTAATGTTCACCAACATATGAAAATGTTTTTTCGGTTATCATCACACTTTAATTTTCTATTTAATAAGGCAATTTGATTATACCATTCAAACATATTGCATTTCCATAGATGAATTTTAAAATGTAACATTAATGTCCAAGTAAAATTTGAATGTGTGATTAGAATATTTAATGAAGGGGTATAATGTAAAACCGTAAAATATTAATGGAAATAAATGTTCAATAACATATGCAACATGAAACATAAATTGTAAATTGAATAAATATAATATTGAAATATTATTATTATTTAATTTCGAAATTATCTCATTGATATTCAATTAGCATGATGGAATAGTGTTAGCCGAATTATGAAATATATATAACTTACGTACTCAATAAAAAATCATTGATTAATAATTAGGAAATATTAATAAATTTTTTAGTAATGTTAGTTTTTTCTTAAAAATTATATATTAATAAAAAATAATTATTTTTTAGAAAAAATATTATAATTACATGTGGGAAAATGAATTATTTTATTTTATAAAGAAATTTTATTTTTAAAATCAATATGAAAAATTTTTATAGTGGAAAAAATCCAAATTTTCCTAAAAAGATACATTAATAAATTAATTGTTAAAATACTAATTTTCATCAAAATTATATGTTTCATTAATGTAATCCAAAAGATACATTGTGTTTTTAATATAATTTAAAAAGTTATATAGAATAATGAATATTAATATTATATTAATTGGATAAAAAAATTTCATTGAATTTCATGTAAATGTTTTTTATACATTAATGTAATTTGATTGTTAAGCCAGCGATTTATATTTGAAGTCAACATACATAAAATTAAGATATTTATATTATATCTTTTTGATATATGAGCGAGCTGAATTGGATGTATTATTCTATACGACTCAATTTTATACAAATGTAATTTTCATATAGTTTTGTTGATAATAATATATTGAAGTCGAGTTGTTTCATTTGATGTGAGAAAGTGAAGAATCAGTTTATACTCTGTTTTTTTAAGAGAATGATTTTTTGTTATTGAAGGAGAGGATTGAAATATTTCTCAAAGTAGTTGTGTTTATTTTGTAAACTAGTGTCAAGTAGTATAATCCTTTTCCAATAGACATTGAATTTGGAATTGTTTGATACCTAAAAATTTTGGTTTCGAGGTGATAAATGACCACCCAATTGTAATTTGAGATTTCTTTTTTGTGGATAATATATGGATCAAATCCACCTGACCAATGTAAGTATGTTTTCACCCACATCATGGGTAAACCTTGTAAAAATACCATGTGTTGATCATCATTTACATTCTTTCATGAATTTGGTATAATTGAGATAGTTAATAGGGATGATCCATTCACTCTAAAAAGTTCATAGGTTCAATTTAAAAATTGATATATAAAAGAGAAGAAAATTTATAAAAACATGTGTACACTGATTTACCCCCCCACCCCAGTGTACCTGCATGATCCACTACACAATTCAAAACTAATTGAGAAAATTTTGATTATAAAATTGAATTATATCATGTAATTAAATATTTGTATGTTCTCAATCCATATAGAAAATAAATTCCTTATCTCTATGAAAATTATCTCTGAAAAAAATTATAGTACTTTCAACTCTAATGAAGAATATATGCCATTTATTCTTATAGAAATTATGGTTTTTTATTTTTCGTAGTTTCTATTTAAAATTAATCATTATGTGATCACTAACATCAATCACACTTCCTCATTATTTGGGAAATTTTATTTTCATTAATTGTCATATCATCACTTACAACCTATGTTCTCTAACATAAAATCATTGTTAGGATACTATTCCAAATAGCATTCTACAACCCATTATAAAATATCAAGAATATTCATTATTAACCATTATAATTATGTGGGATTTTATTGATGAAATTTTACAAAGAAAAAACCCTAGATTATTGAGATCAAAATTAAATTGTGAGGACATAGTATATTTTGGCGGTAAAATGAAAATCCTAAATATTTTAAAATATGAACATCATGTTTGATTGGTTGTATAAAATGAAACACGAATATTATGAATAAATAAACCACCCATAGAGTTTTTAATATATTTAATTTTAAATAAATTAAATATTTATAATCTATTGTAGTTCATTCATCATCGGTATTAAATGAAATATGACTATTGATTAAAATATTAATATATTAAAATTACAATTATAACATAGCTGTTATGTTGTTGAATATGAATATAATTAACTAATGTATGAATATTATATTGATTCAACATGTATAAAATAAATTAATTGGTTATTTATGGATTTTAAATAAACTATATCCATTTTAAAGAGAATGATATTTTCTTAAATAACTAAATTTTTGTTAATGGAGGATTAGTCAACCTTTGAATAAATTATTAAAAATAAATATTTATCCATATTTCAAAATATAATCAATAATATAAACATAAATAATGAAAAATAAATGTCCAAATTAATTATGTTATTGTTTTGGACTATTTTCTAGATATATTTATCTATAGATAAATAGTAAAAAATATTTATTTTTAAATGAAAACTACCTTTTGTTGAAATTATTTATAAAGATAAATTTAAAATTAAAATAGTCTTAAAGTAATAATAGTAGAACATTATTAAAAGTAAATGAAAATACAAAATTTTAATAAATGTCAAATTTAATTTTGATATTAAAAATGTATATAAATATGGAAATTTTCACTTGGGAACCTGGTATCTTGATAATGTTTGTGGGTTTAAATTAGAATTGTATTCAACCACTTCGGTGAATTAAATTTTGAAAAATGGACTACATATTTAAATTATAATAATTTATTATATAAAATATGATCAACATAATTAATCACCATCATGATTAGTAATGAAAATGAAAATTTACAACTGAAAATAAAGTAAAAATGGGTTATCCGAGAGTGAACTAAAATTATATGAATTAAAATGAGATAAATGAAATACAGATTAAATTTAATGGAAATATTTTAAAAAATATTTATATATTTTTAAAAATTACCTAGTTTGGAGGCTTCTATCATGTTGACAATGTTATTGTAATTGATTTCTTTCAATAATAACAATTGTGCCCTCCCCCTACTCACATTTAAAATTCCAACACTATCCTCCCATATTCACACTTCCAAATACATTTTTATATTTCACTAACATCTCATACTTATTCAATAAATACCTCCCCACATAATATAATATGTCATTATTTAATAATTATAATCCATTAAGTCATTAGGTAAATCCAAATGTGGTCTTCCGAAGAAGATGTATAGTTTTTATCCATGCATCATCATTTTACTTCATATTCTAACTCATTATAATAATTTAAATATATTCAAAAAATAATACAAAAATTTTCTCACATATACTGATATGTTATTATTAATATGGAATAAATCATACACATATCTAGTTATATAAAAATAAAAAAGGAACCATTGATCATGTGTATGGTGGAATAACAACTCACATAATTATGTAAATAATTTTAAAAAACAACATTAAAAGATGTATGTAATTATGGATTGAATATATTTGTATTATATTAATTATTTTTTCATAATTCTATAATTATTATATAACATATACTTCTAATAGTCTATTCTGTGAGGAATATGATAATTCCACTCATGTGAACAGCTGACTACCACCCTGCAAATTGATGTAATTCATTTTTTCTTCATATGATATACATGGAAAATATTAAGAATTAATGTAACCGAATATATGTGATATATATGATCTAAACCTAATTATTTAAATATTATATCACACATATCTTCATACATTAAAACTAATTGGAAAATAATATTGTTTCTCATGTCTATGTGTGGACTAATGCCTCCATGTAGTGTTGTGAAATGTTTTTCATTGTACTTTTAATTGGATTATATTAAGGATATATATTAATAATATATTTTATAGATATAAAATAATAATGTATCTTTATATGTAAATTTATATTTTTTTTCCTTTTTTCATCATTTGAGAAGATGGATACATTGTTCAGGGGTACGTACTACCTACCATCTTATTAGACAGTGTAATCCATGTTTTATATTTAACATTTATAAATTACACTGTATATGTTGAATATATATGATAATAATATAATGTAAAAAAATTTATATCTGATTTAACCAAGATCCTAATAAATGTAATAAAATTACCAAACCGAAACATACATGAAAATAAAATCAATTATCACTTTAACATGTAATTTTTTTCAAATAATTGCTAATAAACGAATGATAAAAGACTATAAGTAATGAATATATGGTGTTAGATATATGAATTTTTTTTGATGTATGTATAATATATTTATATATATATTAAATTTTTTTTAAAACATATACAAAGGAATTCGACCATGTAATAGATATTTCTTGTCTCACTTTATCTTCCAGGAGACCTACGCTATAATCATCACTTATTTCTTTGTGTGGTTTATATCCTATAGAATTTGATTTTTTATATTATGAATATATTTATAAAAATATTATTTTAAGTTTAATTTTATATTATTTATTTCATAGGGCTTATGAATCATAAGTTACCAAATTTTTAATGGTTTATTTGACAATCTCATTTTAAATCGAGATTTTCATTGATTATATATACTATGGTGGAATAGTTTTATATTTATATATTACAATAACATTATTTTATTCTTATTCTGTAATTATTGAAAATTTTATCTAATAGTTCAATTATTCTGCTCATTTGTTCTTCAAATAATTTATAATGTGTTTTTCAAAAATTTTGAATTTAAATCTATTTAACAACGAATGTATTTTTTTCCAAAAACAAATTTTTTATAAATAAAAATAAAAAAAATTAGAAATTCCAAACAAGTTTTTTAATGAAATTATTACATTTTCATTCTAATTAAAATATATTTTAAATTAATATTTATGTACTTATCAAAACAAGTACTATTTCTAATTTAACAAGCATGAAAACAAAATATTTGGTTTATAATGTATTAAATTAGAGGAATTATATTCAATCGTGGAAAATATATGGTCTAACTAAATTTTAAATGTTTTAAAAGGGTGCTTCAATAAAAAATATTTTCCTCTTTTTTTTATAATTTAGTGATAATTAATATTTGAATGTGAAAATTTTATTTTCCTAATAAAAGTTGTAAAATGAAAATTTAATGTTATTTCAAATCATCAATGAAATAATATATTTATTGTAAAAATGATCCAATGATGGATGTTTCTATTAATACAATAAATACTGTTTTTCTAAATGGTTTAGGATCTGTTTCATTTGTGATGTGAATTTTTATTAACGTTGATAATATTAATCTGGATGCTTTATGACTATTCTTATTGAATGCATTAAGTATTAAAATATTATTTGTATAATTTATAATAATAATGATTATGGTGATTCTGTACCATCCCTTTCATATGAGG
This sequence comes from Viscum album, assembly GCA_963277665.1. Taxonomy (NCBI): domain Eukaryota; kingdom Viridiplantae; phylum Streptophyta; class Magnoliopsida; order Santalales; family Viscaceae; genus Viscum; species Viscum album. The sequence goes on from OY728137.1 coordinate 1,201,572,376, forward strand.
ATTTCATTAGACTAATTACATAATGGTTGGGGCATGAAATTACATAGCCACTTAATTCATCTGGATGTCTCTTGAGACAAATTTCCTTAGATATTAGTTTAATGATTAACAAATTTTTCAAGGATTCCTTGTAATGATTCCATTATAGTAAAAATACGAAGAATGATTCGCTAAATTTTTTTACACTAATGAAATTCTGCATTCAGTTATTATGTTTCCTTTATTTTATTTTCCACATAATTTGAGTATTTATTAGAATATTCATGTTTATATTTCAAGATCATGTTATTATTTATATGGAATTAATTTCTCAAAATTTATTACTATCATATTAAACATAATATATTTCATTAATGTAACATGATATGGTTATATGATGTTCCATATTGATTAATCCTTATATTTTCATATATTCTATTAATATTTATACACTTACTAGGCATCTTAGCTCACCCCTTAATTATTAATTCATTTATATGATATACTAATATGTTATATCTGATTTATATTAACTGATATGCTAATGGAAATAATGGTGGTCACTAAGATATTTATTATTTTTATTTATTTTAATGTAAAATGTGGATGTGGTGTTTCTATCTAGTTTAATAAGTCTAGAAAACTAATTTGACCGTCAGGATGTCATTTCATTTACCTAGTTTGAATGTAATTATGTTACCAGCAGTTTATGGATACTGGGGTTGAGGTCTCTAAAATTTGTATTAGGGAATATTTAGTATAATTATACTGAACAAGATATCAGGATACATATATCACATTATATTATCATATAATAGAATATGAGGATAAGGATGGTAAAACATCATGATGCTTAACTAAGGAAGATATAATTATTATTTCATAACAATACACCACTCTATTAATAATAGAATTGGACTATATTTTGGTATAGTTTTACCTAGGGGTAATAACTCACCAAACGCTTTCATTGGGCATGACCTGAACATCTCATACTACATGAAAAAAGGCATAAAATTTAACATAATATGTCACCCCCAAGGTATATTCATAAAATAATTTTAATATTATTTATAAACCAATATTAAGAATTTGAAACTAATTATATCAAGAAATAAACAATTTTTATGGTTAAGTTATTTGTTACGTATTAATTAACAATTAATGTTAATTGATTCACATTATTTGTGAATGTACATTATGTTTCATAATTATATAGTATAATATTATATATAACATTTTTTATAAACATGAACCAATATATTTAATCGAAATTATATCAATGAACATACTCCATGTAGGGACGTCCCTCCAGGATATGGTTATTATTATGGAGCTGGTGGTGTATCTAAAACTCATCGAATTTTAATGATATTGGGTTAGCTGAATAAGGTTATGAGTAATAACCCTTACATATGGAGAATCATATTGTTCCTCTATATGGTGTAAGGATGTTATAATTCATTATGTTTTAATAACTGCAATCATCCAATGGTCCTACTAATACATTTTTTAAGATAAAGGGATATGTTTTTTTAGGGATGTTTTTTCCCATTCCAAGTTGTATTAGAAGAGATAAATATATGATCGTAGTTTATTGTATTTCAAGATCCATGAATAAATTTTGTTTTTTGATTGAAATCACTATGTATGAATAAGAAATTTAGAGAAAAAAATATAAGTATTTAATGTTTCTGTTATGGGAGGGAAATTATGTTCATGTAAAATATATAGATATGGAAATATGGTTATTGAGATAAATACAAATAGAAGAGGAAATTATTTTTAATTATAAAAGAAAACATTAAATTTATACTAAGGAATGTTGGGGACTATATACATAATCCAAATATCATTATTTGTTGTTTTATTTACAGTATTAATCCATTCATACAAAGGTAACTAGTCTCCCAAAATGAAACATCATACAAGTTAATATTTCAATGTGCTATCAATATATTGAATGAATATTTCATGTCTGATGGATTCACAAGGATGTAGTAAAAGAAGTGGAAGAATAATAAAATAACAAATATAGAGAATAAGGGACAAAATATTCTGACAGTTGATAATTTTGGAAAGAAGAACTATTTTGAAATAGTAAAGGAAATAGAGTTTTCTTTAAATTTATTGAAAATGGTTATCGTGATCATAAATTCATGTTTATGGGAGTATCTATCAATGTGTAGTTTTAAAATATAAGGATATTAGCAATTATTACACTAATTACAAGATAATTAATGTAATATACCATAGTAAAAAATTATATCTTTTTCATGATTAAGCGATTGATAAAGCTGAAGTGGAATCATTAATATGTGTGTATATTTGGATCCGTGAAATATTCTATAAATGTATTATATTTATGATATTATCATTAAAAGAATTAATATATGTATATGTATTTTAATGAATTAACATTTCATTATGGATATTAAATCATTTGGTGAATAATTCCTTGAAAAATTATTCATTGGAAATTTTATATTTTTTGAAAACATGTGATTAAGGGATTATACCCAAAATATATGCTATATGACTTGATATATTGGAAATTATATATTTATTGGATATTTTTATCTGAATAAAATTGGATGTTAATTTTATGTTTTATGATATTAGTGTGGCTGTTTTCTTCATGTTTTGATCTATGGAATATACTCTAGAGTAGTCCAAACCCCCACTCCCATATTTGGTGACAAAATCATAAACATTACATTTATAGATTTTATGTCAGTAATTGTTAAAAAAAATTCAATCAATACCTTACAACATAAAAATACATAATTTCCCAAATAATATAGTCAAATACATTTATGTTTTATATAACGGTTAAATTATAAGAAAATCAAACATAAACATTACCAATTTCGTGAAAATCTCATTCCCCACATAACGTAGATTTTCTAATTTGACATTAAGTCATTATAATAAAATAGAAGAAGTCTCGTATAGACATAAATTTTTCAACCAAATTAGTTATATCATGGGGAAAAATAATCGAATATAGATTTAATGAAATTATCAATAAGGATAAACATAATAATTTTCATTTTAATTACATCAATGATCATAATAAGTTGATATGGGTTTGAAAAAGTATTCAAAGTGCATGATGGAATCATAAAAGATGGCATACCCTTCAACACAAGGATCATCGAAAATGAAAACATGGAAATGTATGATTCAATTGAATCAATAATAATGTAACATGTGATATCAATCAAGATTATAAGAAGCATTGTAACCCTACTGAATGCAAAATGGATTGATGGTATCCTGGAACATGTTTTTGGATAACACATTTTAATCTCATTAAATAATTATCTGCAGCCTAGTTAAATTAATTTGATAAAGCCTAAAGTAATTCTCTCCTTAAATAGTAAACAAATGTTACATTACCTAATTCATTGGTGGTGAATATTGGTTCACCAATAGATTAATCTATTTAAATCTTATCCAGTTCTATCTAGGCCTCCCCAATATATATGTTATAAGAGGATCACCTAGAGCTTTATGGGCCGCCCCATCATATATGTTTTAATAGGATCACCTGATAATATCTAGGCCTCCACATAATATAAGAAGTGTAAGAACCAAAACTAAATTACATAGAGATCTGAATTTATCTTCTATATATTTATAACATTATTACTTCTATAAAATGAATAAATAAATTAAAATAAATTTGTTTTATGTCAGTATATTTAAATAATGATAAGAACGTGAAAATGAAAGGACTTTATTAATAATACCTTTAAAATAGTCACAATTCTTCATGATAAATATTTTAGATGGTATCTCTAAATTAATATTCTCATTAGTGTAAATGTAAAAAAATATTTATTGTTATTCATTAATGGAATCCCAGTTAAAATATCATTAAAAAAATTGAGGTGACTTTCATTGACATTTTTAATGTTACATTTTAATACATAAATCTTTTTGAAAATAAATACCATTAAAACACACTTTTTAAAAATAAAAATTTCCTTATTATTAAGATACAAAAAATACTATAAAAATAACTATATAATCATTAAAATGAATCTTTTGTTAAATGAGTGTCATGAAAGACAATAAATACATACAATAATAAAAGAACATTCCTTTTTACAATAAAAGGGACAGAAAAGATCCATGATTTGAATGAAACATGATTATTCTAATGAATGGTTTATTTAAAATTAATAAAGGGTAAAAATTTCATAATTAACTCATTAAAAAATCATTAAAAACATTTTTGAAAACATTTTTTGGAAAAATGAATTTTGAATAAAAATATTTCAGGCCAATGATTTAAATTGATTTAGATCTTCAAAAAAATACATTATCAAACATTTTAATAAAAATGTGTTTTTAAATAGTAAAATTAAAAAAATGTAATGAATAGTCATAAAATATGATAATTCCATAAAATTCATAACTATCATCTATAGATATTGAATTATACAGAATCCCGATAAATTATGGGATTGTATGAAAATACACTTATCATTTAGTAATAGTAAATCATCATCCTGAGGAAAAAATTTCATTAAATGAAACGTGTAATATTTTTAAAATTATTAAATTTCAGATTTGACATATAATAGGATAATTATTTAAACCTCATAAATGATCATAGGTGTCATGACCCGCCATCACCAAAAGGAGGGAAGGTCCAGAAGATTGTCAGGACCTTCCTTCTTTAAGCTGAATGAGAGATAATGACCCCCGAGGCCCCCCTTCAATAGGTCCCGGAGTGGCGACTACAACCAAGGGTATAGAAATCACACATAAATGGAAGGCATTACCCCTTTTAGATTCATAGGATCGGGAGATAAGAAGATGAAACCCAACAACTCCAAGGTAAATGAAAAGTAAATCCAAAAGTAAACCATTCACACATTAATGTGCCTGATGTAAAAGCCACAAAGTACAGAAGGTGACTACAAAGGTAAGTACCAAAGGAAGAAAAACAGCAACCGCAACTGCCCCAAAGGTCCGGGCTAGTATAGTCCTGCGTGATCCCCGAAGTCCTCCTGGAAACATGAAAGTTGTTTTATATATGTAGGGTGAGCAGACAAATACACTCAGTAGGGAAAACCAAAGACTCTCGTGCACAAGTGGGGGAACATACTAACGTCCTGTGAGAAAAGGATTAATCCAAACACCTATCAAGGTAAACTATCCACCCAAGCCTCACCAAGGCACACTCCCCAAATAACACAAGTCAAGTAATATATATAATAAGACCACATCAATGTTTTGGTATCCCGCGCCACTTTCCCACTGGTTATTAAGACATCCTATGCATCAAACCAAACCCACAGTTCTCACCGTAGTCCCACTGCCACACCCGCCCGCACACACATGGGCCATAACAGCACATAGTCCCACTTCCGAATCCTGCCCGCAAACACCTGGCCCCCAAATGTCACACGTAACCATGCCTACAAACACCTAGGCCAGAACAGCCACCACCATGCCCAAAGACACCTAGGCTAGAAGATCCACTTCCATGCCCGAAGACACCTGGGCTACATCCCGAAGACACTAGGGAAACCACCTACCGCACACACCTGGCCAATATCCACACTACCTCGCCTAAAGGTTCTTGGGATAATAATGGACCTCGGGCCATTACAGGCTTCCCAAAGATACTTGGGATATCCGAGAAAGGAAGCAGAAAAGGAGCTAATAACCATCCACTAAGAATAGTGTTGGGAAAACACCCTCCCCATGAAATGGGGGTGTTCGGCACTAAGTGCTCAACTTGGGTGGGGCACGAATAAAAAACACAAAACTTCAAGTATATACATAGTTAACAAGAATCACCCGAAGTTAGGTTTTATTTCATAAAACCTACATATCACAACAACGATCATGTCTAGTCACAACTCTCTCAACCAAAACCCATTTGTCCAATTCTGGTTTTCATGTTCAGTAATAATGTTCAAATAAGTTTATGCACTACTGGGAAACTAACACCATAAGCATAACCAAGGAAAATAAACCAACCAAGCATTATTTTAAGTATCCACACCCGATACTATTGTAAAGTCACAACAATAAAGGAATAAGTGAGATCCCTCGAAGTACTGGAACCAAAGACAACCCTGAGACACTGCCTCGTGTCCCCTCCCCCAAAATGGTTTTTCATCAATAGAGGATCCCACCCAAATTTCACAACCACGAAGAGTATAAAAACAGGGGATCCCATCCCCTCCCACATCTCCAGCAATCTGCCCATGGAAGAAGAACAATCAAACCACTACAATTAAGCGAAACAGTCCCATGTGGGTATTTTCAGATTTAAAAGATTTTACACGCTCCATGATTTCAATTTTTGTGTGTTTTAACTGGGGGTTATCACAGAAGTGTTGAGCCTAGTGCTTTTAATTTATTTAGTCAGGTATACGTGATTAACCAATTTACTTTTCACAGCAGGAGTTTACAATTACAAAACAATCCATTTAAAACACAACGATGGGTTCATTAGTGCACTAAGACAGAACACCAACGGCCCTAATTTTCAGTAGGCGTAAGCCCGCACAATTCAAAAAGAATATCATAATATAAAGCAGCATCAATGATCGCATCCCCCCTTCATTCTTTATAGAATCAGTTCATTGTCTTTATTTAGGTTTGGTTTATAAAATTCTATATAATCAGAAGCACGCCCACCCCACATGATACAAAAAAGAGAGAGAGGTGAAGTATAAATTCCCTACTTGTTGATTGACGATCGACGCTTAAGACGGGGGGAGGAACCTCACGGATAGCGATGCAGTTCGCCTGAACGAAAATCAGCTCATCTGGATGAATGTACTCTTCACCGAGGGTGATCGAGAAAAGAAGAAACACAGGGCAAACCCTTTAGTTATAGGGGCCACGGACAGTTAAGATAAGAACGCGAACTATTGAGTGGGGGTTGTGGGATGACCACGCGGTTGGGTAGTTACACATGATGATATTAAGGTGTTATTTAATATCCCACATCGTGGAGGTTTCTCGGGATATTCAGGAATTAATTATGGGCTTTAAGTGGTTTCTAAAAGCAGTAAATAATTAATTTACATCAAAACATACGTTGCGGGAGTGGAAAAGTCAGGTACTAGAAAAAAAAAGAACTAAAGGCTCGGTGAGGGGACATGGTGCCACCGCCATGGTGTCACCCTCATGGTGGCACCCTCATAGTGCCACCCTCACGATGCCACCCTCACATTGCCACCCTCATGGTGCCACCGTCACGGTGCCACCGTCATGGTGTCACCCTCATAGTGCCACCATCACAGTTCCACCGTAATGGTGCCACCGTCACGGTCTCACCCTCACGGTGCCACCGTCACTGTGCCACTATTTTGGTGGAGCCTCACTTATGGAAAAGTAATGGGCCCGGAGGGTTTGGTCCGTTACAGTAGATACCTATTAAACGATTCTCGTCCTCGAGAATCAAAACAAACCAAGAAGGAATGAGAGGGTCCGAACAACCACTTTGAAAGATACCTCTAAGAAGTGAACCCATGCTAACTAAAAACACTTCCATGTCAAGAACCCAGCAACATATCTTGCCAAACTGCCCTGGCATGTGGGTTGGGGAGACTCCTCCCCCATTTCAATATATTATCCGCTTTGGGAGGCACTGACTCGCCTGCATGGGTTTAATCGCATCCACCATAATGCCTCTTGATTAGGGGTTAGGTTCCCTCCTCCCCCATAGCTAGGTCTTTTCACACACATTCAGAGAAAATAAAACCAGTACATCTCATAGCCAAAAAGACAAAACGTTCTACCACAATAGGTACAACAAGGAACAAAACTCAAAACAACCCTGGGTACTGGGTACACATCTGTGCTTCGCCCTCCCCTGTACTCTCCACAATCCCACCATGTCTCCACAAAACACAAACCAAGGGAATGGTTCTCCCATGAAGAAGCTCCTCGTTGCGATCCTCGATCATCACTGGTCTCTCCTCAAAAGTTATGTCGTCCTTGATGTCCAACTCACCCCAATCAAGGACATTTGAGTCATCGTGCAGATAACAACAGAGCTGGGACACATGGAATACATCATGTATCCTCAGTTGCGGTGGTGGTAACGCTAGATGATAAGCCACTTTTCTGATCTGCCACACCACTTAGAAGGGTCGGATGAATCAGGGAGTAAGCATACTCCCCTTCCCAAACCTCCACTGCCCACGCCGAGGGGCGACCTTCAAGAACACGTGGTCTCCAACCTAAAACTCCAAGGGCCTCATCCGGGTATCAACATACGACTTCTACTGGTCGTGGGATGCCTTCATCCTTTTCCTTATGAGTTGAACCTTCTCTATCGTGCTCTGCACCACCTCCGGGCTAAGGATGCCTGCCACTCCTACTTCGGCCCAACACATAGGTGAACGGCAGGGCCTCCCATAAAAGGCTTCAAACGGGGACATACCGATGGTAGAGTGATAGATATTATTGTATGCGAACTCTACTAAGGGAATGTGTCGCACCCATCATCCTCCTGAGTCCAGAACACATGCCCGCAGCATATCCTCCAAGGTCTGGATGGTGCGCTCTATTTGTCCATCAGTCTGGGGATGGAAAGCAGTGCTAAGGCGTAACTGTGTGCCAAAAGCATGCTACAATCCTTTCCAGACCTGTGAGGTAAACCGTACATCCCTATCTGAGACTATAGACCTCAGAACTCCATGCAACCGCACCACCTCATCCACGTACTTTCGTGCCAAAGCATCCATAGTACTCGACTCCATGATCAACAGAAAGTGGGCCGATTTCGTTAACCGGTGCACTACCACCAAGATGGCGTCGTATGCCCTTTGAACCTTGGGAATTCCTATGAAGAAATCCATCGAGATGTCATCCCACTTCCACTCGGGGACATCTAGAGACTACAGTAGACTGCCAGGAACTCGGTGATCAGCCTTCACTTGCCGACACACTAAGCTCTTGGCCACAAACTCTGCCACTATTCGCTTCACTCCGGGCCACAAAAAATCTCTCTTCAGTCCCTTGTACATCTTCGAAACTCCTGGGTGAACCACCCGGGGTGAGTTGTGGAACTCACTAAGATACTTGTCATGCATCACTTCGGGAACAAACAACCTTCCCTGAAAAATCATCTGGTTCTGACCATCCTCTGTCCATCCATCCGGAGCATTGCCCTGTTAAACTCGGCCAAGCATCACTTTTCACTCTGGGTCTCCCCACTGAGACTCCTCAACATACTGCAACAGAGGAGACTGGACTGTCATCTAATATAGGAATCCTCTACCGCCATCCATCCTCGCATCCAGTTGTAAGGCATACAACTCCTCCATCGCTTTCTAGCCATCCGCCGACTCTCAGACCACATCCTTCTGCGTCCTTCTGCTCAAGGCATCGGCAACTACATTGTTGTTTCCCTCAGTATAAGAGAACTCTATGTCTTAATCCTGGAGGAACTCCCGCCATCTCTGCTGTCAGAAGATTATTTCCCGCTAGGAGAAGATACACCTCAAGCATTTGTGATCTGTGAAGACCAAAAAGCGTTCTCCAATGAGGTAGTGCCTCCATAACCATAGCGCAAAAACGACCACTACAAGCTCCAGGTCATGAGTGCCGTAATTATGCTCATGGGGGCGTAGCTGCCTGGACCCATAATAGATCACCTCTTGTCGCTGCATCAACACGCATCCTATGCCATGTCCTGAAGAATCAAAGAACACCTCATAAGCCACACCTTCTTCTGGTAATCTCAGAAATAGGTCACTAACCAACTTCTCCTTCAGATAGATGAAGGCTGACCCACACTACTCACTCTACACGAAAACCTTGTCTTTATTGGTCAGGGCTGTCAAGGGGGCTACTACTCTGGAGAAGTTGGGTACGAAACTCCGATAGTAGCATGCCAGCCCGATGAAATTGCGGACCTCTCCCACATTCTTGGGTGTTTCCCAAGAAACAACTACCTCAACCTTTGATTGGTCCACCACTACCCCCCGCTTGGACACCACATGTCCGAGGAAGTGCACTTCTTGTGCCCATAACTTGCATTCTGATATCATAACATAGAGCTGGTTCTATCAGAGGACCTCCAAAACCATCCTCAAGTGCTACGCATGGTCCTCCTCTGATCTCGAATAGATCAGGATGTCGTCGATGAACACAAATACGAACCGATCCAGGTACTCCCGGAATATGGAGTTCATAAGCCATATGAACACAGCCGGGGCATTCGTAACACCGAAGTTCATGACTACAAACTTGAAGTGTCCCTATCTGCACCTGAAGGCCATCTTTGGGATTTCACCCTCCTTCAGTCTCAGCTGGTGGTACCCAGACCGTAGGCCGATCTTCGAGAACTATCCTGCCCCTTTCAGCTGGTCGAAAAGATCGTCTATCCTCGGAAGAGGGTAGTGATTCATGATCCTCACCTGATTCAGCCTCCTGTAGTCTATGCACAAATTGAGACCATCATCTTCCTTCTTTGCGAACAAGACTGGAGCACCCCACAGTGACGCACTTGGCCAAACATAACCCCTCTTCATCAGATCGTCAATCTGGATCTGTAACTCTTGTAGCTCTGAAGGTGCCATCTGGTAAGTATCCATTGCGATCGGACGAGCATCGGGCTACAGGTCTTTCTCGAACTCAGTATCACGTCGATGGGGTAGAGTCGTCACCTCATCAGGAAAGATTTCCTTAAACTCACGGAAAACCTCTGGCACCTCCACCATCTCAGTATCTACTGAGTCTACTAACAGCTCGTCTAACAAGGAGAGGAGGGGTTCCTCTCGCCTGTCACCCTTCTGACTGCTCCCCTCACCGGTGAAAACAACACGATGGCCTCCCATGTCTGTGAAAACGACCCTTCTTCAGAAGCAATTGATGATGGAACACATAGATAATAGCCAGTCAATGCCTAGGATGACATCGTATGGTTGTATCTATAGCAAAAGAAGATCCCTAACCGACTTATGTGGTCCTATCATTAGTTTGCATCTTTGACAAACAAACAACAAGTTGGTCTGACCCCCGACTGGTGTGCTCAACACTAGGGGCATGGGGAGTCTCTCGGGATCTAGACCCAAGGCACGAGCTAGACTGGGTGCAACAAAGGAGTGTGAAGCTCCTGTATCAAATATGGAATAAGAAAGAGTGCTAAACAGACTGATCATACCTCAAACAACCTCCGGCCCTGCTGGAACTGCCTCCTCTGTGGCATGTAGCTGTCCACACCTAGATCCTCTACCCCTCGGCTGTTGGACACCTCCCCGACCACGCCCTGGTTGAGGTCCCTGATGAGTTCCCTGAGGTTGGACTCTTCCTACATCTGCCCTTGGAGGAGCGGGAGCTCGTTGTCCCTACTGCTGGTGCTGGAAAGGCCTAGTTGGATGCTGCTGTTGGGACGGGCGCTGGGGATGTCTTCCACCGCCATACTATACCCTATAAGGGAACTGACTCTGAAGATGCCCAGGGCTCCCACAGATGAAGCACCACGGCCCTGGGCTCGAGGAAAAGGGGTGAGGACCAGAGGATCAAAACTGAAAATGTTGTGGCCCGCTCCATGCGGCTCGGAAACTGGAGGGTCCTGACGCTGGAGGCCTGGTGCTGATCGTCTTCCCCTTCGATGGTCCCATCTAGATCCCCTCTCATGACACACCTCCTAGAGCATGCATCCTCTCCACCACTTCAACCTTCTTCTAGATCTCCAAGTACGTCAGCAGGGTAAATGGGTTAACAACATACTGGAGAGAGGGTCGGAGCACCTCCTCCAAACGTCTTGCCCGAGACTCCTCTTCAGGAACGAGGTCCGGATAAAAATGTAGGAGGTCCTTGAACTTGATCCCTTTCTCCCTCATGGACATACACTCCAATTGGAGGGAGAGTAGCTCCTGTATCTTTTTCGTCTTCATCGTCGAAAAGAGGAATTCTGCCCGAAACTCCCTCTAGAAAATAGCCCATGCCACCTCAGCCTCTCTCCTCTCCCCCAGGTAAAGTGTCCACCACTGACGCGCCGCTCCCCGCATCTGGTTGAAGGATAGAGGAACCCAGTACACGGTTGGGGCCCGAATCAGGACGAAGGCTATCACTAGCTCCTATATCCATCCTTTCGTCGTCATGTTAGAGGTGTTTCCCTCGTACTTCTCGAGGGTCTGTCGCTGGAAGGCCTGAAGAGTCTTCTTCCACTGGTCGTCCTCTTCGTCTCGATCAGCTCTCCCCTGATCGTCCAAAGTTGTCTCCGAGGCCATGATCATATGTCCAAACATGGTTGCCTCCCAGGTGCCATATCTGTAAGGTAAACAAGGAATTCCTAAGCCCAAGTAGTGTAGAATATTGTTTTTAAAACTTCTTAACTTTTAATTCTTAATTCCCAAGACAATCCATAAACATGAGAACACAAGTCATTATGATGCATGTACCTTTCCTAGGGTCTCTACCCTATAATCCGCATGGCCTCTCTTAGTCATTCGCTAGGTCCAGAGTCCTTGCATCGGATCACGGGGGGCCCTAAAATCCCGTGTCCTAGCCGGTCTTCCCTGGCCTAATTCACGCACCAAGGTCACCCCAACACTGTTTCCTTACTATCCCATGTAATCCTCACTATTCCTAACTCTAGACTCCATCCTATATCTCAACCTCTACCATTGATACCATTCTTTCATGACCCACCTTCACAAAAAGGTGGGAAGGGTCAGCATATTGCCAGGCCAATCCATCATTAAGATGAAGGAGAGATAATAACCCCTAAGACCCGCCTTCAATAGGTCCCGAAGTGGTGACTAGTACCAAGGGTATAGAAATCACACACAAATGGAAGGAATTACCCCTTTTATTTCATAGGATCGGGAGATAAGAAGATGAAACCCAACAACACCAAGGTAAAAGAAAAGTAAATCCAAAAGTAAACCATTACCACATTAATGTTCCAAATGTAAAAGCCACAAAGTATAGAAGGTGACTACAAAGGTATGTACCAAAGGAATAAAAACAGCAACTGCAACTGCCCCAAAGGTCTGGGCTAGTATGGTCCTGCGTGATCCCCGAAGTCCTCCTGGAAACCTGAAAGCAATTTTATATATGTAGGGTGAGCAGACAAATACACTCAGTAGGGAAAACCAAAGACTCTCATGCACAAGTGGGGGAACGTACTAAAGTCCCATGAGAAAAGGATTAAGACAAACACCTATCAAGGTAAACTATCAACCCAAGCCTCACCAAGGCACACTCCCCAAATAACACAAGTCATGTAATATAAATAATAAGACCACATCAATGTTTGGGTAACCCGTGCCACTTTCCCACTGGTTATTAAGACATCATACGCATCAAACCAAACCCGCCATTCTCACTGACGTCCCACTGCCACACCCGCCCGCACACACCTGGGCCATAACCGAACGTAGTCCCACTTCGGAATCCTTCCCGCAAACACTTGCCCCCCAACTGTCACACGTAACCACACCTATAAACACCTAGGCCAGAACAACCACCACCATGCCCGAAGACACCTAGACTAGAATATCCACTTCCACACCCGAAGACACCTGGGCCTCATCCCGAAGACACTAGGGAAACCACCTACTGCACACACCTAGCCATTCGCCACACTACCCCACCTGAAGGTTCTTGGGCTAATAATGGACCTCTGGCCATCACAGGCTGCCCGAAGATACGTGGGATATCCGAGGAAGGAAGCAGAAAAGGAGCTAATAACCAGCCACTAAGAATAGTGTTGGAAAAAACACCCTCCCCCATGAAATAGGGGTGTTCGACACTAAGTGCTCAACTAGGGTGGGGAAAAAATAAGAAACACAAAACTACAAGTATATACATTGGTAACAAGCATTCACCCAAATTTAGGTTTTACTTCAGAGAGCCTACATATCACAACAACGCTCATGTCCAGTCACAACACTCGCAAACAAAACCCATTTGTCCCATTCTTGTTTTCATGTTTAGTAATAATGTTCAAATAAGTTTATGCACTACTGGGAAACTAACACCATAAGCATAACCAAGGAAAAGAATCCATCCAAATGTCAATTTAAGTATCCACACACGATTCTCTTGTAAATTCACAACAATAAAGGAATAAGTGAGATCCCTCGAAGTACTGGATCCAAAGACAACCCTGAGACATTTCCTCGTGTCCCCTCCCCCAAAATGGGATTTCATAAATAGAGGATCCCACCCCAATTTCACAACCACGAAGAGTATAAAAACCGGGGATCCCATCCCCTCCCACATCTCCAGCAATCGTACCGTGGAAGAAGAAAAATCAAACCACTACAATCAAGAGAAACAGGCCCATGCGGGTATTTTCATATTTAAAAGATTGTACACGATCCATGATTTCAATTTCCGTGTGTTGTAACCAGGGGTTATCACAGAAGTGTTGATCCTGGTGCTTTCAATTTATTCAGCCGGGTATACGTGATTAACCAATTTATTTTTCACAGTAGGTGTTTACAATTACAAAACAATCCATTTAAAACCCTACGATGGGTTCATTAGTGCATTGAGACAGACCACCAACGACCCTAATTTTCAGTAGGCGTAATCCCGCACAATTCAAAAAGAAGATCATAATATAAAGCAGCATCAACAATCGCAACCCCCCCCCCCACTTCATTCTTTATAGAATAAGTTCATTATCTTTATATAGGTCTGGTTTATCAAATTATATAGAATCAGAAGCACGCCCACCCCACATGATACAAAAAAGAGAGAGAGGCGATGTATAAATTCCATACTTGTTGATCGACGACCGACGCTTAGGATGGGGGAAGAACCTCACGGATAGCGATGCGGTTCGCCTGAACAAAAATCAGCTCATCTGGAAGAATATACTCCTCATCGAGGGTGATCGAGAAAAGAAGAAACCCAGGGAAAACCCTTTAGTTATAGGGGTCGCGGATGGTTAAGATAATAATGAAAACGGTTGAGCGGGGGTTGTGGGATGACCACGCGGTTGGGCAGTTACACACGATGATATTAAGGTGTTATTTAGTATCCCACATCGGGGAGGTTTTATGAGATTTTCAGTAATTAATTATGGGATTTAAGTGGTTTTTAAAAGGAGTAAAATAATATATTTATGTCAAAACTTACGTTGCGGGAGTGGAAAAGTCAGGTACAGGAAAAAAAAGAACGAATAGCTCGGCGAGGGGACATGGTGCCACCGCCACAGTGTCACCCTCATGGTGGCACCCTCACAGTGCCACCCTCACGGTGCCACCCTTACGGTGCCACCGTCATGGTGCCACCGTCACGATGCCACCGTCACAGTGTCACCTTCACAGTGTCACCCTCATAGTGCCAGCGTCACAGTTCCACCATCATGGTGCCACCGTCATGGTCTCGCCCTCACGGTGCCACCATCACCATGCCACTATTTTGGTGGAGCCTCTCTTATGGAAAAGTAATGGGCTAGGAGGGTCTGGTCCGTTACATTAGATACCTCTTAAACGATTCTCGTCCTCGAGAATCAAAACTAACCAAGAAGGAAAGAGAAGGTCCGAACAACCACCTTGAAAGATACCTCTTAGAAGTGAACCCATGCTAACTAAAAACACATCCATGTTAAGAACCAAGCAACATATCATGACAAACTGCCCAGGCATGTGGGTTGGAGAGTCTCCTCCCCCATGTCAATATATTATCCCCATTGGGAGGAACTGACTCTCCCATATGGGTTTAATCGCATCCACCATAATGCCTCTTGATTAGGGGTCAGGTTCCCTCCCCCCCATAGCCAGGGCTTTTCACACACATTCAGAGGAAATAAAACCAGTACATTTCATAGCCAAAAAGACAAAATGTTCTATCACAATAGGTACAACAAGGAACAAAACTCAAAACAACCCTGGGTACTGGGTACGCATCTGTGCTTCCCTCTCCCATGTACTCTCCACAATCACACCATGTCTCCACAACACACCACCCAAGGGAATGGTTCGCCATGAAGCAGTTCCTCATTGCGATCCATGATCATCACTGGTATCTCCACAAAAGTTACGTTGTCCTCAATATTCAACTCTCCCTAATCAAGGACGTGTGAATCATTGTGCAGATACTGACAGAGCTAGGACACATGGAATACATAATGTATCCTCAGTAGCGGTGGTGGTAACACTAGATGATAAGCCACTTTTCCGATCCGCCGAAACACTTCGAAGGGTCCAATGAATCTGGGTGAAAGCTTACACCCCTTCCTGAACCTCCACTGCCCACGCCGAGGGTAGACCTTCAAGAACATGTGGTCTCCAACCTTAAACTCCAAGGGCCTCCTCCGGGTATCAGCATACGACTTCTACTGGTCTTGGGATTCCTTCATCCTTTTCCGTATGAGCTGAACCTTCTCTATCGTGCTATGCACCACCTCCGGGCCAAGGATGTCTGCCACTCCTACATCGGCCCAACAAATAGGTGAACAGAAGGGCCTCCCGTACAAGGCTTCAAACGGGTCCATACCAACGGTAGAGTGATAGCTATTATTTTACGCTAACTCTACCAAGGGGAAGTGTCGCACCCATGATCCTCCTGAGTCCAAAACACATGCCCGCAGCATATACTCCATGGTCTGGATGGTGCGCTCTATTTATCCATCTGTCTTGGGATGGAAAGCAGTGCTAAGGCATAACTGTGTGTCAAAAGCATGCTGCAATCCTTTCCAGACCCATGAGTTAAACCATGAATCCCTATCCGAGACTATAGACCGCGGAACTCCATCCAACCGCACCACCTCATCCACGTACTTTCGTGCCAAAGCATCCATAGTACTCGACTCAATGATTTCCATAATGTGGGCCGATTTCGTTAAACGGTGCACTACTACCCAGATGGTGTCGTATTCCCTTTGGACCTTGGGAAGTCCTATGACGAAATTCATCGATATGTCATCCCACTTCCACTCGGGGACATCTAAACACTACAGTAGGCTGCCAGGAACTCGGTGTTCTGCCTTCACTTGCCGACACAATAAGATCTTGGCCACAAACTCTGCCACTGCTCGCTTCACTCTGGGCCAAAAAAAACTATCTATTCAGTCCCTGGTACATCTTCGAAACTTCTGCGTGTACCGCCATGGGTGAGTTGTGGAACTCACTGAGATCCTTGACGTGCATCACTCCTGGAACAAACAACCTTCCCTAAAAAATCATCTGGTTCTGACCATCCTCTGTCCATCCTTCCGGAGCATTGCCCTGGTCAACTCGGTCACGCAACACTTCGCACTCTGGGTCTCCCCACTGAGACTCCTCAACTTGCTACAAAAGAGGAGGCTGCACTGTCATCTAATATAGGAAACCTATACCGCCATCCATCCTCACATCTAGATGTAAGGCATAGAACTCCTCCATCGCTTTCCAGGCATCCGCCGACTCTCGGACCGCATCCTTATGCGTCCTTCTGCTCAAGGAATCGGCCACTACATTGTTTTTTCCCTCAGTATAAGAGATCTCTAAGTCGTAATCCTGGAGGAACTCCACGCATCTCTGATGTCGCAAGTTTATGTCCCGCTGGGAGAAGATACACATCAAGCATTTGTGATCCGTGAAGAACACAAAGCGTTCTCCAATGAGGTAGTGCCGCCATAACCTTAGCGCAAAAACGACCACTGCAAGCTCCAGGTCATGAGTGTCGTAATTATGCTCATGGGGCCATAGCTGCCTGGACCCATAAATGATAACCCCTTGTCGCTGCATCAACACGCATCCCAGGCCATGTCCTGAAGCATCACAGAACACCTCATAAGCCGCACCTTCTTCTGGTAATCTCAGAACTGGGTCACTATCCAAATTCTCCTTTAGATAGATGAAGGATGACTCACACTACTCACTCCACACGAAAACCTTGTCTTTATTGGTTAGGGCTGTCAAAGGGGCTACTACTCAGGAGAAGTTGGGTATGAACCTCCAATAGTAGCCTTCCAACCCGATGAAACTACGGAACTCTCCCACATTCTTTGGTGCTTCCCAAGAAACAACTACCTCAACCTTTGATGGGTCCACCACTACCCCCCGCTCGGACACCACGTGTCCAAGGAAGTGCACTTCTTGTGTCCATAACTTGCATTCTGAAAACTTAACATAGAGCTGGTTCTATCAGAGGACCTCCAAAACCATCCTCTGGTGCTACGCATGGTCCTCCTCTGATCTCAAATATATCAGGATGTCGTCGATGAACACAAATACGAACCGATCCAGGTACTCCCGGAATATGAAATTCATAAGCCCTATGAACACAGCCAGGGCGTTCGTAACACCGAAGGGCATGAGTACAAACTTGAAGTGTCCCTATCTGCACCTGAAGGTCGTCTTGGGGATGTCGCCCTCATTCACTCTCAGCTGGTGGTACCAAGACCACAGGCTGATCTTTGATAACTATCCTGCCCCTTTCAGCTGGTCGAAAAGATCGTCTATCCTCGGAAGAGGGTAGCGATTGTTGATCGTCACCTGATTCAGCCTCCTGTAGTCTATGCACAAACTGAGACCACCATCTGCCTTCTTTGCGAACAAGACTGGAGCACCCCATGGTGAAACACTTGGCCAAACATAACCCCTCTTCATCAGATCGTCAATCTGGATCTGCAACTCCCGTAGCTCTGAAGGTGCCATCTGGTAAGGATCCATCGCGATCAGACAAGCATCGAGCTACAGGTCTTTCTCGAACTCGGTATCACGTCGAGGGGATAGAGTCGTCACCTCCTCAGGAAAGATTTACATAAACTCACGGAAAACCTCTGGCACCTCCACCATCTCAGTATTTACTGACTCTACTAACAGCTCGGCTAACAAGGAGAGGAGGGGTTCCTCTCGCATGTCGCCCTTCTGACTGCTCCGCTCACTGGTGAAAACAACACGATGGCCGCCCAAGTCTGAGAACACGACCCTTCTTCGGAAGTAGTCGATGATGGAACACACAGATAATATCCATTCAATGACTAGGATGACATCGTATGGCTGTATCTATAGAAGAATAAGACCCCTAACCAACTGATGTGGCCCTATCATTAGTCTGCATCTCCGACAAAAAAAACAACAATTCGGTCTGACCCCCGACTGGTGTGCTCAACACTAGGGGCACTGGGACTCTCTCGGCATCTAGACCCAAGGAACGGGCTAGACTGGGTGCAACAAAGGAGTGTGAAGCTGCGGTATCAAACAATGAATAAGCAAGAGTTCTAAACAGACTGATCATACCTCGAACAACCTCCGGCCTTGCTGGAACAGCTGCCTTCGTGGCATGTAGCTATCCACGCCCGGCTCCTCTGCCCCTCGGCTGTCGGAAACTTCCCCAACCATGCCCTAGTCAAGGTCCCTGAGGAATTCCCTGAGGTCGGCCTCATCCTCCTGTCTTCCCTCAGTGGAGCGGGAGATCGCTGTCCCTACTGATGGTGCTGGAAAGGCCTAGTTGGAAGCTGCTATTGGGGCGGGCGCTGGGGATGTCTGCCACCACCATACTATACCCTGTCTGGGAACTGACTCTAAAGATGCCCAGGGATCCCACAGACGAAGCACCGCGGACCTGGGCCCGAGGAAAAGGAGTGAGGACCAGAGGATCAAAACTAAAACTATTGTGTCCTGCTCCCTACGGGTCGGAAACTGGAGGGTCCTGACACTGGAGGCCTGGTGCTGACCGCCTTCCACTTCGATGGTCCCAGCTGGATACCCTCTCATGACACACCTCCTAGAGTATGCATCCTCTCCACCACTTCGGCCTTCTTCTGGTCCTCCAAGTACATCGGCAGTGTAAATGGGGTAACAACATACTGGAGAGTGGGTCGGAGCGCCTCCTCCAAACGTCTTGCCCGAGACTCCTCTTCAGGAAAGATGTTCGGAGAAAAATATAGGAGGTCCTTGGACATGATCCCTTGCTCCCTCATAGACATGCTCCCTTGTTGGAGGGATAGAATCTCTTGCCTCTTTTTCTCCTTCATCATCGAAGAGAGGAATTTCGCCCGGAACTCCCTCTCGAAAATAGCCCATGCCACCTCAGCCTCTCTCCTATCCCCCGGGTAAAGTGTCCACCACTGACGCGCCACTCCCCGCATATGGATGATGGCCAGAGGAACCCAGTACATGATTGTGGCCCGAATCAGGTCGAAAGCTATCACTAGCTCCTCTAGCCAACCTTCTGCGTCATGTCAGAGGTGTTGCCCTCATAATTCTCGAGGGTCTGTCGCTTGAAGGCCCGGAGAGTCTTCTGCCACTGGTCGTTCTCTTCGTCTCGATCAACACTCTCTCGGTCGGCCAAAGTAGTCTCTGGGGCCACGATCGCATGTGCCACACGTGGTTTCCTCCCAGGTGCCATAGCTGCAAGGTAAACAAGGAATGCCTAAGCCCATGTAGTGTAGAATATTGTTTTTAAAACATCATAACTTTTTTTCCTAATTCCCAAGACACCCCATAAACATGAGAATACAATTCATTATTATGAATGTACCTTTCCTAGGGTCTCTACCCTACAATCCGCATGGCCTCTCTTAGTCGTTCGGTAGGTCCAGAGTCCTTGCATCGGATCGCGGGGGGCCCTAAAATTCTGTGTCCTAGACGGTCTTCCCTGGCCAAATTCACAAACCAAGGTCACCCCAACACTATTGCCTTACTATCCCATGCAATCCTCACTGTTCCTAACTCCAGACTCCATCCTATATCTCAACCTCTACCATTGATACCATTCTGTCACGACCCGCCTTCACCAAAAGGTGGGAAGGGTCAGCGTATTGCCAGGCCCTTCCTTCTTTAAGCTAAAGGAGAGATAATAACCCCTGAGACCCGCCTTCAATAGGTCCCTAATTGGTGACTAGCACCAAGGGTATAGAAATCACACACAAATGGAAGAAATTACCCCTTTTGTTTCATAGTATCGGGAGATAAGAAGATGAAACCCAAAAACACCAAAGTAAAATAAAAGTCAATCCGAAAGTAAACCATTCCCACATGGATGTTCCAAAAGTAAAATCCACAAAGTACAGAAGGTGACTACAAAGGTAAGTACCAAAGGAAGAAAAACAGAAACTACAACTTCCCCAAAGGTTCGGGCTAGTATGGTCCTCCGCGATCCCCGAAGTCCTCCTGGAAACCTGAAAGAAATTTTATATACGTAGGGTGAGCATAAAAGTACACTCAGAAGGGAAAACCAATGACTCTTGTGCACCAGTGGGGGAACATACTAATGTCCCATGAGAAAAAGAGTAATCCAAACACCTATCAAGGTAAACTATCCACCCAAGCCTCACCAAGGCACACTCCCCAAATAACACAAGTCAAGTAATATATATAACAAAAGCACATCGATGTTTGGGTACCCCACACCACTTTCCCATTGGTTATTAAGACATCCAATGCATCGAACCAATCCCGCCATTCCCACTGTAGTCCCACTTCCACACCCGCCCGTACACACCTCGGCCATAACCGCACACAGTACCACTGCTGAATCCCACCCGCAATCACCTAGGCCCCAACTGTCACACGTAACCACGCCTGCAAACACCTAGGCCAGAACAAACACCACCACGCCCAAAGACACCTGGGCTAGAACATCCACTTCAATGATCGAAGACAAATGGGCCTCATCCCGATGACACTAGGGAAACCAGCTGCCGCACACACCTGGCCAATCACAACACTACCCTGCCCGAAGGTTCTTGGGATAATAATGGACCTCAGAACATCACAACCTGCCTGAAGATACTTGTGCTATTTGGGAATGGGAGCAGAAAAGAAGCTAATAACCAGCCACTAAGAATAGTGTTGTGAAATACACCCTCCACCATGAAAAGGGGGTGTTCGGCACTAAGTGCTCAACTTGGGTGGGAACGAATAAGAAACAAAAAAACTACAAGTATATACAAAGGTAATAATCACTCACCCAAAGTTATGTTTTACTTCAAACAGACTACAAATCAGGACAACACTCAAGTCTGAGTCACAACTCTCGCCATCAAAACCCATTTGTCCCATTCTTGTTTTCATGTTCAGTAATAATGTTCAAATAAGTTTATGCACTACTGGTAAACTAACACCATAAGCATAACAATGGAAAAGAAACCAGCCAAATGTCAATTTATGTATCCACACCCGGTTCTCTTGTAAAGTCACAACAACAAAGGAATAATTGAGATCCTTCGAAGTTCTGGAACGAAAGACAACCCTAAGACACTGCCCCGTGTACCCTCCCCCAAAAAGTTTTTTCATCAACAGAGGATCCCACCCCAAATCCACAACCACCGAGAGTATAAAAATAAGGGATCCCATCCCCTCCCACATATTTAGCAACCGGCCCATGGAAGAAGGACAATCAAACCACTATCATCAAGAGAAACATGCCCATGCAGGTATTTTTAGATTTAAAAGATTTTACACGCTCCATGATTTCAATTTTCTTGTGTTTTAACCGGGGGTTATCACAGAAGGGTTGATCAGGGTGCTTTCAATTTATTCAGCCGGGTATACATGATTAACCAATTTACATTTCACAGCATGAATTTACAATTACAAAACAATCCATTTAATACACTGCGAGGGGTTCATTAGTGCACAATGAAAGACTACCAATGGCCCTGATTTTCTGTAGGCGTAAGCCCTCACAATTAAAAAAGAAGATCATAACATAAATCAGCAACAACGATCACAACCCAAACTTCTTTCTTTATAGAATAAGTTCATTATCATTATTTAGGTCTGGTTTATCAAATTCTACAGAATCAGATGCAAGCCCACCCCACATGATACACAAAAGAGAGATAGACGAAGGAGATATTCCCTACTCATTGATCGACGATCGACACTTAGGCCGGGGGAGGAACTTCACAGATAGAGATGTGGTTCGCCTGAACAAAAATCAGCTCGTCCTGAAAAAATAACTCCTCGCTGAGAGTGATCGAGAAAAGAAGAAACCCAGGGTGAACCCTTTAGTTATAGGGGTTGCGGATGATTGAGATAAGAACGCGAATAGTTGAGCAGGGGTCGTGGGTTGACCACACAGTTGGGTAGTTACACACGATGATATTAAGGTGTTATTTAATATCCCCCATCGGGGAGGTTTCTAGGGATTTTCAGGAATTAATTATGGGATTTAAGTGGTTTTTAAAAGGAGTAAAAGAATTAATTTACGTCAAAACATACATTGCGGGAGCGGAAAAGTTAGGTACTGGAAAAAAAGAATGAAAGGCTCAGCGAGGGGACACCGTGCCACTGTCACGGTGTCACCCTCACGGTGTCACCCTCGCGGTGTCACCGTCAGGGTGTCACCGTCACGGTGCCATCCTCATGGTGCCACCCTCACGGTGCCACTGTCACGGTGTCACCGTCACGATGTCACACTCACGGTGCCACTGTCACGGTTCCACCGTCACGCTGTCACCGTCACGGTCTCACCCTCACGGTGCCACCGTCACGGTGCCACTTTTTTGGTGGAGCCTCACTTTTGGCAATGTAATGGGCCAGGAGGGTCAGGCCCATTACAATAGGTGAATATCCTAACATATGTTTCACATAATGAAATATGAGGAAACAATACCATACATATATGGTATCATTTAAATCATACAACTTTGGAAATAGATATCCTAAAATGGATATATAAATTATAATATATTTATGAAAAATAATCATGAAATATATTCATGGGATGTATGTACACTACACAACAAAAATAAGTTGTGAATAAATAGTATATCTCTTAGAAATAAAAGAGATACAAGAAAACATATAACTAATGTTTGATTCCTCATTCTTGTTCATTATATTCATAAATAATGAACCTATGTTTATTATTTAAATTATTAAGAAAATTTTTTATTTTTATAATTACATTAATTTAACATATTACAATTCATAAAATAAATTTAATCAATTAATATTATGCGGGATGTTTTGTAACTATTCTTCTTATGTTTCAAAATCAACATTTGAAGGTTGAATATGGTCAAAGGGATAAATATATAAGAATATAAATAATATTAATAATGAGATAATTATAATTTTTATAAATCAATAGTGTTTTAATACCATCCATTAAGTACATTTATAAAAAAATAACTAATGTTATGATCATGGTGAAGGTATGTTCAACTAATTCATGTTTAACATTGCAATTTTTCAGTTATTAATATGGGAATAAGGTAAGTAAAAAATTTCTTTACAATAATACTAATTTCATAAATACAATATTATTAAATTTTATTTAATTATACTTATTTAATTATTGTGATGGGGTTATTAAAAATGTAATCCCATCAATTTAAGGATGATGTAGTCCACACATCCCAAAATGATGTTATCATTATTCTAAGGGCTAAAAAGGAAAAAATAAAATTATATAATATATTCCATGAATTAAAAATATATCATGAATTTTATAAATATTTCATTTATATCATATATAGTTAATATTATTTCAATTATTCGTTTATATGTATCATATTAGTGAAAATTGATTCACATCACTTCGCGAGGTGGTATCCCACCACACACACCAGAGTAATTATTATATTGCATAAGATATGTAATTAAAAAATATATATTTTACATAATGGAAAAAGAGGTATAATTTTGTTAAAAATATCATATATATACTTTATATTCATAATTATACCCATCTCTAAGAGGTGTTAATAGAAAAAGAAACAACATCGGTTCGTAAGGTTGTAGTCTGCCATAATCATGGATGATTATTTAATTACCAATTTGAGGGAATTGGAAATAGATTAAAGTTAAACTATTATTACAGAAAAAAATTATATTGAAGACATTGAGGTCATTATATATCCATTTAATCATAAAAAATTAAGGAGGTGGAGTTGGAAATAAAATAAAAATGATGCATGAAAAATGTTACCTCTTCAGCGAGTATCCTCTTTAGGGCTCCACCAACTGCCATAATAGGTTTGGTTTATGAACAAAAAATTTATTATAGTTATATTGGAGGAAATTAATTCATTTATTTAGATAGCTCTTGGCCTAACATAATCTTTTTGATGGTATTAATATCCGAGGAGAGTGGGTGGCGTTTTATAAATGGGGTGAGTAGAACAATTGTAATTTTTTAACGACTGAATCTAGATCACAATTTTTCATGAAGCAGTCCCTATTAATGGTTCATTAAATATAATATAAATCTTGATGTCTCAATATGAATATGTATTCTGATTTAGAAATTTTTCTTTATCAATTTCCCCTTTATAATAAATTATAATTCGTGGATGAACATGTTATTAACTTAATCGTTGTGATTAATATTAAATCATATCAATAATCATTATAGTAGAAAATAAATATGGACTTATTAGAAATTATAAATTCCATACATAAATTTTTTTTAAATGATTTTAAGAAATTCAAATATTAAAATTATTAATATTTAGTTTTATAATAATCTTGTTAATGTGATAAGACAATAGTCATTTGAGAGGAGTATTTTATAGAAATATATGATAAAATATTTAATCTATGAATAATAATCATAATTATATGGATGTAAATTAATATTTAATTCAATCTAATGTAAAATTTTATTTAAATAATTCCTTATTAGGTATTATTTATTTAAATAAATTGTAAAATCATTAAGAAATTTAAAATAGTTATTGACCCACCCATTAAAAAACATTTACTAGAAAATAATCTAATGTGGGTTAAATGTAAATAAGTGGATTATATAAAACTAAAAAATACATATATTAAATTATTACATTATAATTAAAAATTGGGACATTTAAATTACATAATATATTGAAAATAGTATAATTTAAAAAAATCAATATCACTCACTATTCACTGAAATTTTAAATTTTTTCTAAAATGTCAAAAATACCATCCAATGTAAAATTGATATTTCAAGGAAAAAAATTAATTTCACTTTATCGAATAATTTTCATAAAATTACAATATAAATTATTATAGTTTTTGTCATGAAAAGTAATAAAATTCATTTTTCATGAATAAATAAAATTGATGAATAAAATCACATTACTCAAAATTGAATTATTATTTACTAAATATTTATCATTAATTTTTAAATATTAATATATATATATATATATCATAAATTAGTCAACACTAATGATACCCATTAATGTACTGTCTAGATATTATGGTAATATATATAACCATTTGTTTATGATTGGTGTTGTGTGTTTAATATGCAATCGAAAATAAAAATCATGGGGTTCTATATAACAATAGATAATCTTTTTGTTGCATGTAATCAAAGATAAGGTCAGATTGTTTTTATGTTACTCAATCAAACATAATTTTATTGTTTTAATATCATAGAGTGGCACATCCTCCCCCATTTAATAATTTTTTTCCTTAAAATTTTATATATTTCTCATAAATCAATGTTTGTGAATTTTAAAATACTTTTTTATAAACCCACATAATAAAAATGGTTCATAAAACATCATATTATGAATGGAGAAATGAAATTACAAAGGTATTATAGAATAACACATCACCAGGTTAACAAATAGATTAACATACATGGAATGTGAGATTTTTGAGAAGGAAGGAATGCATAAATAGTGATAGAGTGTGATTGAGGTAATCAACCACAAGAAAATTAATGATTAATAAGATGTTATCACCATCAAAACCATAAATCAATGATGATAAAAGACTATATAGTTTATTATCAGTGACGATAATAGTATAATTTTTTATTCTTGTTCTGTTTCCTATATTGGAATATTTATCTTACCATCTAGAATAAGATAATATGGAAATACACTTACAAGATGATTAGAATTTCCTTATTTACTCAATTTCTATGACAAAATCATGTTTTTTCCCGAATGATTTGTATTTTTGTTGATTTTTAAAAGACCAATTAAATAAAAAAAACTTCTAAAGGATAATGTAATCATAAAATGGATATTAACTTATTCCACCTTGATTTTAGTACTAAAAAAATTCAAAATGTTTTTCACAATGCATGATAATTCCCAAAATGTTTAAAACATTACATGATACATAATACATCAAAATACGACAACAATAAAAATATTTGAAACTAAATAGTTCAAAAATAAGCTCAAAAGTATTGTGTTATTTAACCACAAAATTTAACTCATTACTTTAATATTTAATGCCCAAAAATTATGAAATATTTATTGAAATATCATTAATCATTTATTCACCAAATCACCTTTTTATCTCAGTTTTGTCTATATGATACAAATAGTATTCGCATGACTACCTCAATATCCAAGATCATAAAATCCATAATTTTTATCAATACAATAAAACATATTCCCAAAAAATGGAAAGGAATATGTCACATTTAACTGAATCATTATATACACTTCAACATAATAGGTAATATCTAAAATTTTCTCTAATCTCCTAAATTTATCATCACCTAAAACGAAATATTGATTATTTTGAAATAGAAGTTACGATAAAAATTATTCATAGATAAGTAATATAGTATCTATAACTCTTATTACATCCTCCAACAATAACATCATAATCTCCAATGATTTATTAACTGATCAATGACACTAACGGCAACTTCTCATAACATCCACTCCCAAATCTGGTGTCAAATTTAGAAACCTTACATATATGGCATTGTTTATGATAATTTTGACACATTTTTTTCAATTACCACACTATAAAATGAAAATAATAAATTTTAATCACTTATAATCTAGGTAACCATTTTGTTTTACAGTTTTAAGGAGTTCTGGAAAACCCCAAGATAAAACATTTTCTTGTCATTAAAATAGAACATATAAATATCATCTTAATATTCATTATTAATAAATAAGTTATCTCAATCATCCATATGAAATCGATTATAGAGATAATTCATTCAACCTCATTCATTATAACCTATGGAGAAGAAAATAGATTAAGTGTGATATCAAAGGCTCCGAAAGGGTAAACATAAGCATTTACAATAATGCTAAATCAATGATAATATAAAGATAAATAGGGTATTATGGCAATGTAAATGTTAATTAGAATATTAAATAATATCTAATACGCATAAATAAATGGATCATAACATATTAAAACATAGAAAAAGAACATGTTATCAGAATCAATAATCATTAGATATGCGATATAAATATTGATAACATTAAAATTTATCAACTGATAACAAGACTAAAAATGTGTTGATATATAATAAGAGTTGTATTCATAATCATTTTATACCCAGCCAGAAATAAATAGAGATTTTTTAAATCCATTAGAGAAACCCTCTGATAAATCCCCCTAATTTGGGCTCAAGAAAAGGTAAATGACCCATTTCATTGGATATATATTATGTTTGACCCATCATTTATGATATAATGGGCTCACATGTAGCTATTTATTCATCCCTATTGTATATGAGTCAATGGGATCACCTGATGATATATGGGACTCCACATCTTAAACGATTTAATGGGATCACCCACCATTTTTTGGATTTCCCTATTGTATGTGATATTTTAGATAAAAAATCAGTGTACATAGAGATTTCATTTCATCATAAACATATTAAAATAATTATTATTCATTTTATAACATGATTAAGAAACGAAAATTTCATAGATTTCATATTAATATTTTTTAACAAGATTGAGATTTGTAAACAAAAATTGATCCATTACAATCTATTGGAAAAATATATTAATCAATTCAGATAAATAATAATTATGGTATCACAATAAAGAATCCACATTGTAGAATAAGTTAAAAAATGGGTTTTTAAAATGATTAATGTAAATAACTTTGAATGGTCATTAAAAATGACGAAAATATAATTTTTATTTTGAAAATATCATTTTAATACAAAAAAAATATTTAAAATAAATTTCATTGAAAACCACATTTAAAATTTTTTCGTTTCAAATATAATATGAGAAAATATTTTAATAAAAATTCCTTTTAAAAACTCAATTTATGATTCAATGAAATGGAATTCATGATGGAGGGAAAACCTATGTAATCTTTAAATAACAATCCTTTTTCATATTTAAATGGTTAGAAAAGTTAGTTTTTAGGAAATAAAAAATAATATTGCATTGTATTTTTTTAATAAGCTAGTGTCTGTAAAAATTTATTTTAATACTAATTTTAATGATAATAAAAATATTTTTGAATTTTTTTTAGAAATCAATGTTTTGAATGAAATCAGATTTTAGGACAAATAGGGGAAATGATTTGAATAATTTTACTAAAATTTCCCAAGTATTATAGTTTCCAAATAGTTTAATAATGATAAGATT
Source organism: Viscum album (assembly GCA_963277665.1). Lineage (NCBI taxonomy): Eukaryota > Viridiplantae > Streptophyta > Magnoliopsida > Santalales > Viscaceae > Viscum > Viscum album. Next base: position 1,201,601,558 of record OY728137.1, read on the forward strand.
ACTTGATAATATCCTAAATCACCATAGTACTAGATAAGTAATAAAAATGTTAATATTTCGACAGTGGACACTTTATAATGCACAATCTCGATAAATGATGGTATTATAACAATATAATCTTACTACATTAGTATCGTTGAATCATAATCCTAAAGAAATAAAAATATTAATTTTAACATATAATATCATAATAATATGTAAATTAATGATATAACATGTCAAAATATCATTATATACACCTCATAGAAGAATATTGGTATATGACATAACATCTTTCTCAATGAAGGAAAAATTTGAGAAACAAATATCATACTACACTGGAAACATTAAACCAAAACCCTATAAAAAGATAAATCAATGATAAATATTTAAATAACCATAATTTAATGATAATAATGTTGATATATTTTAATTGTAATTATATAATGAAAAACATATGTGGTAAATATGTCATAAATCTCATAGAAAAAAATTGAGACAAGAAAACTGTTACGTCGTGTTTAATTTAGCACGATTTTTATTTATCACCATTAATATTAAACATATATCAAATATTTATATTCTTGATAACAATTTATAATTTTATTACTTTATATCAATTATTAACATAAAATATAAAAATACATAATAAATTAATTAAATGTCATTTGTTTTCAACTAATTTAGGTTCATAAAAAAATCGACTGTGGTAGGATGGATATGTTCAAAGAGGTGATTATATGAAAAGTTCAAAAATAATAAACATGAAATATTATCATATGTAGGAATCATTTTCACTTCTATACCAAAAAATTTAATATGATTATGAAAAATGAACTGACATTACGATTTATAAGATGGAGTGTTATATATAGGCATTAGTAACGTTTCCATTTCACCATGATCATTATAGAAAAAATGTAATTAAATTTTTTTTCTTCAATAAATACCAAAATATCATAAATGAAATATTATTTAATTATAAAAAATTATATTAATCTTCATTTTGATTTTCTGATGAGAAACAAAATCACATCACCTAGAGGATGTAATAATCCACACATTCCTAAATGAAGTTATCAATTTTTCAGTGGGATAAATGGTAAAAATAAATGACATATTATATATATATATATAACTATTAATATGACATTAATGGATGTAACATTTAATTTATATCATATATATTTATTATATTTATTTATTATTGCTTTAAATGCATTTTTTGTGAAAAAATCACACTGCATAATGATGAGGATGTTTATTATAAACAAGAACACTATATTCCTATAAATAATATAATGTAGAGTAAAATGGTATGTAGAGACCCAGGTTATTCCTTCTAATAATTTAGAATACTTTTACATGTATTTCCTCATCTATGTGCTGAGACTGTGTACAATTCTGAGGCCAGGTGTGCCCGAAATTTATATTATAAAAATAGTAATTATTGTTATAGTATGAGAAAAGAGGAAACATTAAATATCATAAATGGTTTCTAAAATTTCAAATAAAAGACCACAGTTTGGCCCAGAATGCAGTTTTTACCCATTTAATGACATAAAATGAGTAATCATGTGATGTTCATAATTGTTGATTGTTTTTTGGTAAGTTAAATGGATGAATTAAATTAATAATTTATTTAATTAATAGTTCAAATCCAAATAACTCAATGATAGGGAATCAATTGATAATTTTTTATTTTTTATGATCATTAGATCATTTATACATACCATCAACATATGATATATTTCTCTGGAAAATTGAGTAGCTTTAAAATTTATTTTAAAATATTTTATTCTTTAAATTAGCCAACATGAAAACTGAATTTTTTAGTTTCATCTTTTATAAATTGTAACTAGAAATTACATGTTTTTGAAAACATACATTCATTTCATCTTTGAATGTTTATAGCATGGAATCTCTTAGTGGAGGTATCCTAATGGGATTTGTCTCATGCCCTACTTAAAACTTTAGTTGTAATTGGTATTGGTTATTTTTTTGTCGTAGGTTTGGGTATAACCAGTTTGCCAATAGTTTGGGTTTTTACCGTTCATTTATGATGCAGTGGTGTGGAGATGGCTTGAGGGTGGTGCCTCTTTTCATGTGGAGGTTCTTGGACCTCACTTATTTTGTTTTGTAACTTTTTAATGGTCTCTAAAGATAGTATTAACTTATGTAATTCAGTTATAAAAATTTTTAAAAGACATTTTTAGTTGAAAAATCCAGATTTTTATTATTGAGTTAGTCTGTTGTTTAAATTTTTTAAACTCAGGTAAATTGTTCCCAAACATCATTTTATGATACCCAGGCACTTGTGCCAGCCTTTGTGGATCAGAAACACCATTCGGGACTTATCGCGGGCTGGGTTGGGTGCCATTATGGATTGTGACCAGACTCTGTATATGAAAAAATTGTATCAAATGAGGATTATGTTAATTGTTTGGGTCATTCTATTTGGGGAATAGTCGGGATAGTCTGCAGTTAGGATTTTTGGGAGGTGGAATTCTGTTTTTGGGTAGTGTGTGTAATCACAAAAACTCATGATGGGATTCAAGTCACCATGGGAGGTTGGGACATATTTAATTTATTTGTTTTTTGGTTTGATGATGATTAGGGGAAATGAAAAGAGAGTTGGGTAATGGTCTTAATGAGCTCACAGGGCCGGGAATGCCATTTAGAGCCGGAGATATTTCCCTATAACAATATCTGTGGTGAAGAAGTGATTGGAATATGGATCCTTACCATATGTCCAAGTCACACATCAAAGGTAGTTCCCCATCTCATTGTCCGGTGTCCTTTAGTTTTGAAATCATAAAAGCGTGGTTTTAAAGTAAAAAATCACATGTTTTTAAGAAGCGTAAGGTTTTTGTAAATTGATTGTCAAATAAAGAGTGAAGGGTTTGATTTTTGAAATGGTGGAATTAAAATTTCATAAATTTTATGAATTAGGAAAATGTTGTGTTAACCCCTCTTTTGAAATGAGGAAGTATGTTAATGATGGTTTTGAAAAAGGGGAAAGATTTTTTGTTTTAACATTTTGTATTTTTGATAGAAACCTGATTCATGGGGTTATATGGGATGATGGTTGGTTAATGGAAGGACTGGATGATTGTCGGGATGGATATGAGGAGGATGCCTGGGGTGGCACAAAAACATGAATGTGTGGGGCCCATGGGGTACCATTAGTGGATATAATAACCGTAGAACTATTTGTTTTCATAGAAATGTATTTAAAAGGAAATCTTTTTGACTTCATGAGTGTTTTGGGATATTGTGTATTATGTCTTTTTTGGAAATATGATGTCATGGAATGTATTTGTGTCCAAGAACACCTCTTGTTTGAATAGTGTTTTGGGTTTGGGTTTGGTCGGTATGATGGGTTGAAGGGATGGTTAGTGGTCTCTTCTGAGAAAAGTTTAGGAATCCTTTACGGTGGTTTCCCTCATCTGTTTGGATATTATTCTAGTATTTAATAACCAATGGACTAGGTTGGTTGGGTCCATGGTTTCTCTCTTTGGATATGGTATGCCTGCATTAAAGGTTAGTGCACAACTGAAGTGCAACCCGAAATGTTTATCTATTGGAAAATCCCCTTGTTGATCAATTAATGTATTCTTTTCTCGAGCATTGTAGAATGAGTGTACACCATTTAATTTTTGGGTTTGATGATACTATTTTAGTGGGAGTGTGCTCGTGGAAGGCTGAAATAGACTATAGTTTCTTATGTTTCTTCATTCATTGATGGTGGAAGTGGTCCAGGGTTATTAGTGTGGATGAGTATCTGGATGGTGTCTAAGAGGGCCTATGGGTCGTTCATTGTCTCTTTGAAGTATGAGTTCATGTTAAACCACCAGTGTGGGAAATATGGTCATGAAAGGAAATTATGGCCATCATCAGGAATTGTGTGTTGTTTGGGGGCTTGGAATAATGACCCTTTCCATTTATTGTTTCTATCAATCGTAACGGTCATATTCGGTGATTCCTTGTGATGTCGTGTACTCATTTGACAGTAAAGGTGAAGGTCATGCAATCCTCTTAGGGTCTCTATTATGTTGGGAGTATGTCTCCCCTAGGAAAAAAAATCCCCTATCTTAGAGAAAGGTTTTTATATGTGTACTCCCCTTCTTTTGTTTCTCACCTGAAGAAACATGGTGCGATGTGTGTGCACCTTCGGATCCCTTATATTAGTGAAATGTCATTTTTTAGTAAAGTAAGTGCTAGAGTGTGTTTTGTCTTGTTGAACCCATAAGTGTATATGGTGTAGTTATTTTAGGAAGTGAAACCATATGATCGATACATTAGTTGTCAAAGACTAACTGTGAGGCTGATGATGATTCAATTTTTTGTGCTCCAGCCATAGGTCCCATAGAGAAGTTGACACGTAGTCAGGGGAATTCCTAGTGTCGTTCAAAGCCATGTAGAAGTTCTACCCTTAGTATGAATGGTATGAAGATTTTATCTCTCTGGATTCTTCATCATGCTTCTGTAATTTTTGTTTGATGGAATGATTTGGAGGGCCTCATTCCCAAGTATTTCGCCAAATGTCTTTCGTTCCCACATTGGTTTCCATTGATTTAATGGATATAAGTTTAAAATGTGGCTAGACAGGCGGAGTGCATGGTTTTCAAAAGGTTATTTCTAACCATGATATTGAAAACCATGAAGAAATAAGGATCCACATGTTTATCATATGGTTTCCCAAACTGTGTGGACTAACCATCTAGTCATCCCAACTCTTTGAGTTTTGGGGTCTTTTTGTGTCGAACCATGCTTGTCGGTTAAGATGGTTAGTTATTATAGTGGTATACCCACCCTGGGACGAATTTATTTTCTTATGTTAATGTTTAATGGATGTCTACCCATTGTAATAGGGTGTCCGTTCGGGCCTACCCCAGTTAGTGTCACGGTTCTATCTTGGGATAAATTTAAATTTTCTCTTATGGGGTGGATCCCACCTATGTCTCCTCACACCAGTAAGTCAATTTTTACCATGGTCTTGGATTGGAAGTGGGTAGTATCATTCCGAGATATATAACTACATACATCTTCCATGTGAAAACTATTGGATTAGATAGAGACCAACGATTTAGTTATATCATGGTATGTGGAATCTTGTTCGATGTTTTTGTTTGTTTGGTTAAATTGCATGATCCTTGTTCTGATAGTGTTTGAGGTGTATTCTGATTTGATAAAACATGAATGTTCATGATCATTTTAGTAATGTGGTGTATGTTTTGGTTATGATTTATTCCTTTGATAATTGTTCACTGGAGGTGTTTTTTTCCTTTGGGGGTGAAGCATGGCAATGGAGTCTATTTCGGCCTTTTTGTTGTGTTTGGTTTTTTCCTATTGGCCTTGTTGTGGTATCTTAAGGGTGTAAATTTTATGGTGGGGAGAATTTTCACATCCATGACTTTTTTAATTTAATTATTCATTTGATTTCTATTTCAGATTTTGGGGGTTTACCACGCATTTCGATTGAAATAGTGGGTTTTTTAAAATATGGGCCAACCAGTGGCCACATTCCGGATTTTAAAAACAACTTTGTGTCTTCTATAAATAATTTCTATTTCAACATTTTTTATTCATCATAATACATACATAGCCTCTCTTGATCTATTAACACTACCATGTCAATTTGTAGGCTTTAGATATCCATAATAATGGTGTATTTGGGTTTATATTTAAGGTATTGGGCCTACCCATAAGCACATTTTCTCCTATAAATGGGTTTATAATTCTTTAAAACCTACATCCTTTTTTATTTTTTATTTATTTATTGCACCTCCTTGTCGTAGACAATATCCCTAGAATCACCCCCATTATCATTTTCCCATTTTTGGAGATCATTTGAACCGTGAATTAGGGCGAATCGCTTTTGGGATTCTCAAAAAATCTAGAATTGAAAAGGTAACTTGATTCCATTATAAATCATTCATTTTTCACTATTTCCCCCATTTCAATCCCCACTTGAACTCCTCAGCCTTAGTCGTGCCTCACCATCCAGTTTTGTTTCTTGTAGATTTTACATTTGGGTAATTTAGGGATATTTTTCCAAGATTCCATCAAAACAGTGTTCCTCTCATCCATATCATTCATTTCCATAGTGTTTCATTCCTCTTTAGTGATGTTCCAATGTGCCCAGAAGTTAGGGTTACAACCAAGGGTTTGACATGGTGTCTTTTTTTTAATCTTGAGATTTTAGGTTTCTCTTCAATTCCTTGTGGTGTTACGGTGGTACCATTGATGTTTCACACCAATATTTGAGGGGATCAACTCAAAAGGTAGGTAATTCCAATGTTAAACATTGATCGATGAGTTTGTTTTCTTGTTTTACTAGATTTTCATGTTCCCAATATGCATTTTGTGGTGCGAAATCCATTTTTGAGGGATTTGGGTAGGCATTTAATTTTATAATTGCATTTTGGATGATGTTGTGATCTTTTCGAATGTAAGACTTGTGGTAACTTTTTTGGATGTTTTATAAAATAAGAAATAGATTTATTATATGTTGAAAGGGGCTTCAAATTCAGTTTTATTGAATTATATACTATCATGTGGGATTTATAAGGGGGTTTTGGAATATGTATTTTGTGTAAATATTTGTTATTCTTCTTGAGATAATTTTATAAAAATTGGTGTTTTCATTTGTATCTTGTGTGGGATTATTCAATTGGATAATATAACAATTGAATGGGGTTTTATAAAGGTCTCTATGGCTGCCAATTCTATTTAGGTAATTTTTTGGTGTGGTTTTTCCTTGAAATATGGGTTTGAAATTGGTTTTATGAGCAAATATTGGGTATACTCTTTAGAATTGTTTTATGAAAGATTTGAAAGATTTAATGATTTATGTAAGAGTTGAAACCATATTAGAAATCTATTTTGGAGTGTCTATATTTTTAAAGAGTAAATTTTAAATGTGAAAGGGGTTGTTTTGTGATATATTCCATCATGGAAATGTATTATAAAAATGTTTTAAAGATTTAAAAAATTTGTTTAGGTGATGTGAATCTGATATGGGATGTTTTTTGTGAGTGTGATGTGAAAAATGAATTTTTGTTATGAACATGGTATTATATAACATGTGAGTGGGCTTTTATGTCAGTTGGAATTTCTTTGAATGATTTTATAAAACTGTATAACAGATTTACGGAATTGTTAACGAAAAGTGAAAAGTGTTGTGGTCTATTTTGCTATGAGTCAGATTTCAAAATCAATTTGAATGAAAAGTGGTCTTTTTTGACTTGTGTGGTATACATGTGGGTTGTTTGGTAAATTTGTTATGTGGAAATTATATTTTCATGTGAAAATTATATTTCTTGACTTGTTGGTCTTTTTTGAGAAAAATTGGAATTCCCAGGTATCTAGGTGGGTGGACATGTACTAGTATTCTAGTGAATGTGTGGGGTTTGGCCTTAGTTTCACATAGAAATATTGATTCCTAAAACTCTAACTAAATTATTATGATGATGTTAGTGGAACACTAGTTAATGAGTATGTTCCCAACTAGTTGCTCGTTCACAAGAATAGATATTTGTGATGGTTACTCTCATTGAGATACTATTTACTTGGTACCCATAGCTAGCAAGTGCAAAAGGGTTATTTCCTATTACTTGGGATAAATATATCATCTATACATACCATTGTCATGCAGTTTATTTGGCTGGAAAATATAGTAGCTTTTGAAATTTATTTAAAAAGTGTCAATTCTTTAAATTATACTACTTGAAAACTGAATTTTTAGTTGAATCTTTTAGAAATTGTAACTAAAAATTGCATGTTTTTGAAAATATAAAGGCGTTTTGTCTTTGAATTTTAATGGCATGGAATATCATAGTGGTGGTATCCTACTAGGATTTGGATCACACCCTACTTACTACATTGTGTATAACTAGATTTTTTTTGTCATAGGCTTGGGTACAAATTTTTTTCCAACATTTCGGGATTTTATTGGAATTTATTGATGGGGTGTTGTGGAGATGGCATGAGGGCAGTGGCCCATGCCATTTGGAGGTTCATAGGTAGCCCCAATTTGGGGTTTTACCTTTTTAATGGTCTTTAAACATAGTTTTTACTTATGTAATTCATTTATGAAATTTTATAAAGGGCAGTTTTCGTTGAATAATCATGATTTGTTTTATTGAGTTTGATTGTCATTTAATTTTTATAAACTCAATTAATCATTCCCAAACATTATTTTAAGACATCAAGGAACTTGTGTTAGCCTATGGGGATTGAGAATGCCCTTCAGGTCTAATTGCGGGCTAGGTTGGGAACCAGTTTTGATGGTGACCAAGTTTAGTTCATGACACTCTACGCTTTCAGAGACGTACAATCTAGTAATAATGGATAGTGTAGTACCTCAATAAATTTCAAGAGGTACCATCCAACATAAATTTCAAGTGTCATTCCACAACATTTTCTAATACCTTCCATCCCATTAGGTTGGGAATTTTATTTCTTCAAGGCTTTCAAAGAAGTACCATACCGCCGGGAATACTGGTGTAGTTCCTAGATGATTTCTGAGAGGAACCATCAGGAAGGAGTGTCCAATGTAGTCCCTCAATGATTTTTGAGAGGTACCATCTAGTAGGGATGGCCAATGAAATATCAGGATGAACTCCCAGTTGGGATAGTTATTGTTGTCCCTAATGAGAAGATAAATGGATGGCCCCTTTGTAGGGATGGGTATCATAGTCCCCGATGAGAATATAATGGGATGACCCCTTCAATAGTAGAAAATTAGGCTATATCCATGGTTTGGAAAAGTGGCTATAATCCCAATAACTGGGCCTATAGGTTATATCCATGTTTTGAAACTATGGATAAAACCCTTCCCATTTCATAAAAAAAGACACCCCTACTGGACGCTATTAGACAACAGCCCCTACCCCCTACTGGTCCCCCTGGACAGTAGGCCCATTCCCCCCAGATAGTATCCCCCCTCCCTACTAGATAACATCCCCCTCTGTTGGACCCCCCTGAATAGGAGCCCCCTAATGGACCCCCCAGGACAGCAGCGGACCCCTGCCGTACCCCCCTAGATAGCAGCAACCCATTGCTGGACTCCCATGTACAGCCCCCTACATGAACCCATATACAACAGCCACACCCCCCCCCCCCCCGCCACACACACACACATCCCATGCACCCCTTTCACCCCCAGTCCCCCTTCTATACCCCCTTGGACAATATCCCCCCACCCCCGTACTGGACCCCCTTGGACAGCAGCCCCCACCCCCTGTTGGACCTCCATGGACAGGAGCCCGCCACCCCTGCTGGACCCCCCTGGACAACATTAACCCCCTGTTGGACACCCTGGACAGCATCCCTCCATGCGGTACCCCTAGATAGAAACCCCCCTGTTGTAACCTACTGGACAACAGCCCCCCCCCCCACTGGACCCCCTAAATAGAATCCCACACCCTCTTATTGGACCCCCCTTGGAACACCACTACTGGAAACCCCCCTCCCCTGCACCCCCTAGACACCGCCACCCCCTACTGGACCCCCTGGACAGCCCCCCCCCCCCCCCACTGGATACCCTGGACAGCCCCACCCCCTGCTCGAACCCCTAGATAGCATCCCCCCTGCAGGACCCCTAGACAACAGCCCCCCTATTGGACCACCCTTGCACCACCCCTGTTGGACACCCCCCTACACCCCTGCTGGACACCCCCCCCCCCCCCCCGTACCCTTTAAAAGCATCCCCCCATACACACACATCCCTTGCACCCCTTGCACACACCCCCTTGAAACCCCTTACACACCCCTTGCCCCCTGCTAGACCCCCTTATACATCAGCCCCCACCCCCCTACTGGACCCCCTGGACAGCAGCCGCAGCCCCCTGGACACCCCCCCCCCCCCCCCCGCTGGACCCCCTGGACACCCCGCCCCCATAATGGACACCACCCCCCTACACATCCCGTGCACATATCCTAATGGATCCTTAGTTAAGCAGATTGACAAAGTAGGTGAGCTAAAGGATTTTACCTCAGATGTGCCTTCCAAATCCCAACCTGTAGTGGCTTCTTTAAATAGTGTGGAGAGTTTTTTTTTTCACCATTTCTTTTATATTTTGTATCCATGGTATATTTATAATATTTTGGAGAAATAATTCTTTTAGATTTGAGTGGAATTTTGAGTAATCAGGGACCTCCTATTGTTGAATCTGCATCTAGTGGTCCAGCTCCCTCATCTTTAGATGATCCTTATTAGATATAGTCTATATTTAATTAGTATCTCTATTTTGTTATAGGTAATGTGCATTCATCTCATCCAGATTAATTGAGGCAGATTCTGTTGAATGGGTTTTCAAATAATAGTTTGACATGTTGAAAGTCATGACAACTCTACTCAAGCTATTCATTGAGGAGAATCTTTCTTTAGTAGTATGAAGAGACGAAGAAATATTATTGTGTACTTTTTCAATATTATGAATCCTTTACTATATTTATCCATTATTATAGTAGATTCCAAATGGAAGTCAAAAGTGAAATAGTAAAGTGCACTCCAAAGTCTGAACTGCCATATTTGGGGTCCACAAGAATTCGGCCCAACTAGATCTAGCTACATCAATCCAACAATCACCGTTGTTGCATCCATTGATGAGAAGGAGGTTAAGAGTTCCCTTTTTTCTCCAAATCTTGAGAGTGTGGATAGTCTTGATGGGTTCACAAATTAATTCATTTTTTTCTACTGGGATATAGTTCATGATGAGCTCCTTAATTCTATGAGGGAGTTCATTAACCATGCCTCAATGCCATATGGAATCAACCCCAATTTTATTACCCTGATCCCAAATAATGAAAATGATGTGGATGTAAAGGATTTCAGTCGTATTTCTATTTGGAGTTCCTTTCCAAAAATCATTATCAAAATTATTTCTATGAGGTTAGGTACCATTTCTCATCTGTTTATCTCTTAAAATCAACCCCTCCCCCATACAACCCTTTGGACACCCCCCCCCCAGACAGCCCCCCTAGACACCCCACCTGTCCCTACCCTACCCAATAGACTCCCCCAGAATCCCCCCTTGGACAACCCTTGGACACCCCCTAGACAACCCCTCATAAACATCCCACTAGCACCCTCCGCCTACCCTATAGACCCCCCCCCCCCCCAAGACAACCCCTGGACACCCTAATTTCACCCTTCCCTACAGACCCCCCTGGACAGCCCATAGACACCCCCCTGGACAGCCCCTCTTAGACACCCCACCTGCACCATCCCCCTTCCCTGCAGACCACCATCCCCCCGCCCCAGACAGCCCTTAGACACCCCGCCTGGAAAACCCCTCCTAGAAAAATCTATAGTCATAAGTACCATCACATCATAATGAAAGAATACTAAATGAATAATTCCTGGATAATTTTCCATGAATTTTAATTGTCTTGATTAGTCTGAATAATATACATCCACCAATTATAACTCTGACCCTCTAGTAGGATGGTTACAAAAATAACCTTAAGAGAGTCATAAATCTAATGATGCATAAAAATATACTCAACCTTCAATACCGAAACCAATTCATCCAATGAATCATGTCACCGAGGAACTATTGTGGGGATACCACCAAGAATCTAGGGTTCCTATCTGTGCCTTCATGATTGATTTATTCAAAGATTTTGATTCTGTCAGGTGGGACTTCTTATGGGATGATTTGGATCTAATCAGCTTTTGGGATAGGTTCTCGTCTAGGGCTATAAGATGGGTCTCAACCCCAATGTTCTCGGGGAACATTAATGGTAGTTTACATGGATAATTTTCGGGGAAAAGAGGACTCAAGAAAGTGGATCTGCATTAGAATTTCCATTTTATGATTTATATGGAGTTTCTCTCTCGCATCCTGGAATGCAGGAGGTTGGGTGCTAGTGTGGTGGTTGGTGCGGACTGGAGTGGCTGTTGTGGGCGGGAAGGCAGGTGGCAGGGGGATGGAAGGGTGCTAGTACGGGCTAGAATAGGTGGTAGGGGCAAGTGTGGGATGGATTTTAGTTAGCTGGGGGCTGTTTTTCATGTGGCAGGGGCTGGTGCAGGCTGGGATATAGGAGGCCGGGGGATGGAGAGGGCTCGAACAAGTGGAAGGTGCTGTTTTGTTGGTAGAAAAGGGTTGTCATGAGTGTTTTGCAGGAGGCTGGGGGTGGTGGCTGGTGTCGTGGAAGAAATTGTGATTAGTCAGTCTCAACATTGATCATTAGAATCCTGGAATACTATCAATGCGAACTATCCCGGGGTGTCATCTTGGAGCAGGGCCAAATCACGGTATTACCACGGCATGACCATGGCGTGTTGGCCAGGTCCAATGACATCCACGGGTCTGCATCTTTCGTCCATGATCGAAGGTAGTAGGAGTAGGTGGGGAAATATTCTGGACGTCGCCCCATTGGAAGAAATTTTGATTAGTCAGTCTCAACACTGATCACAAGAATCATCGAATACTATAACTGTGAACATCCATGGGGTGTCGTCCTAGAGCAGGGCTAAATCAAAGCCTCACTACGGTGTGACCATGGCATGACTGCGGCATGTTGTCCTGGTCTATTGACATATGTGGTGCATCATCATCTGGACAGGAGAGAAGGGAGTGGAAGGAGGTGGGGAAATATTCTAGTCATCGCCCCACCAGCAGAAATTGTTATTATTCAATCTGAACATTTATCACAAGACTCATGGAATACTCTCACTGCGAATCATTGTGGGGTGTCATCCTGGAGTAGGGACAAATAAAATAATTACTACAATGTGATCATGGCATGACCGTAGTGTGACCACGGCTTTACCGCATCATGAGGGGTCGGTCCAAGGACATGCACGGGGAAGTATCTTTCTGCCAGGAGCGATGGGAGCGGGACGAGGTGGGTCTACATTCCAGTAATCACCCCGCCGAAAAAAAATTGTGATTAGTCAGTCTCAACATTGATCAAAAGACTAATTGAATAATATCACAACGAACTGTCGCGGGGTGTCATCCTAGATTAGGGACAAATCACAGCGTGACCACTACGTGACTACAATGTGTTGGCCCGGTCCAGTGACGTCTGCGTGGTAGCATATTCCAGCCAGGAGCGAAGGGAGGGGAAGGAGGCATGGAAACAGTCTGGTCGTCCCCCTGCCAGTAGAAATTGTGATTATTCAATCTCAAAATTGATCACAAGACTCATGGAATACTATCACTATGAACTACCACGGGGTGTCATCCTGGAGTAGGGCCAAATCACAGCATTACCGCAGCATGACTGCGGCCTGAATATGGCATGACCGCTACGTGACTATGGCCTGACCACGGTGTCACCGCTGCATGACCACATCATGACTGTGACGTGACTGCAATTTGACATCTGTGTGTTGCCCCGATCCAGCGACATCAACGGGGCAACATCTTTCCTCTAGGAGCAAAGGGAGTGGGAGGAGGCGGGGCCACATTCCGATTATCTCTCCGTAGGCAGATGATAGATTAGATAAACTATTTAATATGCTATTGCAAGGGATCTCTAGAGAAGGTTGTATCGAGTGGCACATTGGCACAACATCTAAAGGGAAAAATTGTGGAAAAGAACAATACACCCAACACAACCCATTTACAAATTCATTCACTTTTCCTAAAAGATGAAATTTTATTTATAATATTCAATGCATGAAAAGGAAAGTGTCATGGTAAAGGATTATTCCTACTATGGAAATGTCATTTGAGTTAAATGAGTATGGTAATCAAATCTATATTATTAATAAAAAACAAAAACTAACTAGCCACAAAACAAACACCAACACGAGGCTTATGAAACACTAAAACCAAATCTAAACATGACATAAATAAATATCAATACTCTTTGGTTTAGAAGATAACACACGTTAGTTTGAGGGATTTTATTATATAATCATGGAATTTCTTTATCACAAAATTCATTTAATTATATTTAACATTTATTCTAAAACTCATTCAGCACAAATAAAATGCAATAATCTAAGTAACTAGATGAACATAACTATCAAGGTTAGATTTCACAGACCTCGCACCTCCATTAGAGGGTTTTTATTATAAAAAAATGACTTTCTTTATCAAATAAAACAATTATATTAAAGAACACTTATTTTATATATGAAATTCAATATTATTAAGATGAATTAAGAAAGAAGCTAAATTCAATTTAATGCATTCTTGATTTAAAGTGGCTAGAAGGGGGATCCTACCTCAAGGTGGAATCAAACCATCCACTTCGGCTCTTGAAGCTTTCTAAATAAAATTTTCTACTCCCCCATTGGGTATACGCACCTTCACACACATTCAAGGACACATAGCCCCTATGCACACACCAACATGGCCATGAGCATGTGCAAGGGGGTCCTTGCACATATGCTTATATGCATATACCAGTCTCCACTCACATACATATGAATATATATATATATATATATGAGCAAAAATAGCCCAATACATGCATAATCACTTCCATTGTTGAATATACACGTAACGGGGGAACCCATATACATATACATTCTTACATATGCACACGCAGGTGAGTTGACCTTAACTTGGCTACTCGAAAACAATGAGCAAGGAGCAACGCAGTACAAAAAGGATATTAGGAACTTTAAAACACATAAAGGATGCTACATTGTGAGAAAACAACCAAAGACATTAAAGCCCTACCTCGATTGGTGGAACCAAATCCACCAGAACTAGCACAAAATGATCCAACGCCCTACTGAAAAAATTATATGAAGTCGAACCACTAAAATCCCTAAATATATGATCTGTGAGACAAGTAGTAACCATATAGTCTTACCCCCAGATCAAAGCCGGCAGACTGAATCAATCTGAAACCCATTTTCCCCCCTTCGCAGAATATAATTACCTTTTTTTCCACAGAAAAAGGTAAAAGACCTTAGTGGCCAATCCGACGAAGAAAATAAAATAAAAAAAACAAAAAAAAAAACATATCTCTTGTCACTATACATGTCACCGCCCAACATATTAGAACCACAATTCCATGTGGGTCAAATAATGTTCCTAAAAGAATGGGGGAAATAGATACATGTTTCAAAAATTATACTATCAAATAGTACATTCCTATTAATTAACAATTATTATTCCTATTAATGGTATATAATTATTTTGGCTCAGTTTTAAACTTAATTTGGTTTTGATTGATACATGTTTTTATCCCAACTTGATATTAAAAGTTTATTAGGGGACTAAATTTCTAATCAAATTGAATATATAAAAACAAAAAATAGATCCACACCTATGAAGATGGTTGGACATCATAATAAATAATGTTTGATCATATAGTCTGATGAGTTATAAAAGGATAAACCAAAAAACTAAACAGCATTGCGAGTTCTCTAATTGCTCAAGTGAATATGAAATTTTCAAACAATAATAGACATATGAAAGAAGGGGAAACTTTGTTTCCTCAACATACATGTTTAGAATGTGAAAAATAATAATTCACAATAACAATCAAACACTTTTGATCTACAATGAAATGTGCTCCAGTGTTGAGAAAAAAGCCTAAAAACATAGAAGTTGATAAACCCAACTTATTACCATTCTTGTTTATATAAAAAACACTATAATTGAAATGTCACATAACACGCACTTCCCACACATATATATTTTTTAAAGGAAAATAACTTTTCAAAATGAATCCCATATATAGTGTGATTATTCCCATGAAATAATCAACATGGATAAAATATTAAAATACATTCATGTTAATCACATCTCTAAAAAATTTCAACCTTATTACCATGTGTAAATTCCATATTTATAGATCAATTTTCATCTAGAAAACACTTTATAATTTAATAAAAAATGGTTTCCCATTCACCCCACCCCTTCCCCCTACCCCCTCTACCTTTTCCCCTTCCACCCTCCTCCAACCCCCTACCCCTGCCCCCTGCCCCCAGCTCTGAAAACCTCCCCTTCCCTTGCCCCCCTCCACCATCCCCGAAGCCCCTAGCCCCAAGCCCCATGCCCCCTACCCATTTCCCCCTCCACCCACCCCCCTAGCATGCACTAGCCCCTAGCCTGCACTAGCCCCCTATCTTGCACACCCCCCTGTGAGTCAAAGAAATCATTGGAGATACACATGGTGTCTCAAATGAGAGGAGTAAGGATTAAAATGGAAATAGTAAACGCATTAACGTCAAAATAGCTATATAAGAATAATCTACCACAAGAGGATCCTTATATATATGCTCACATGCATAATATTGGGCTATGTTTTATTGCTGGTTCTCTAGAAAGCATGAATCCCTATCCACAGACACAAACTATCATGATAAAGCATACATAGAAGATATCCAGTTCATGTGCAGACATTGAGACAAATATTACTCCTAATGATATATTTGAAATGAGTTATACTAATAAAATGGATGGGAATAATACCTTGGTAGGAATCCATTTCAAAAGGACCATCAGAGTTTGTGAAATAATATTTGAAAAATGAGGTCTAATGGAAATTTTCATCAAAATCCTGTTCTAAAAATAACAGCACAGTGTTATCGATTGAGAGGAACCAAAGTAGTATTGAATTGAAATTGATTATAATTACCTCTCAATGTCATCAAGGATTATGATGCTCAATTGTGCCTTATAGGAATCCTCAAATATATGAAAGGAACTGATGCAAAAAATGACTGAAAGTATTCAGTATACTATTTGAAAATTCAACAAGCATAAAAAATGGAAACCTAGTTGATTTTAAAGCATGATAATATGTGAACATTTAGTGTCCTCGCTCACCCCATTCATTTTTCAGATGAAACCTGGCCATAAAGAACCCAACAAAAGATGAAAACAGAAATAGATGCAAGTGAATGCATAATAGAATGAACGGAAACAATGAGAATTATTAAAATGCAATTACAATCCTAACATGTCTGAAATCACTTTCAATAATAATGGTTCCTACATAGCCCATGCCTCCTCGCACACCCCCATCCCCCACTCCACCTTGTACACCCCCTCCCACCACCTGGACAACACCCCCTCTCCCTCCCCACTCCCCCTTTCACAAACCCTGCACTTCCCCCACCCCTGCACTCCCCCCCCCCGTTCCCCCGTTCCCCCACTGCCACATTTTACACACCCTGTACCCCTACCCCCTTGTAATGGAATCAAGTATTTAGAACCCAAAAAAACAATTAATCACAGGATTTCCATGAGACACGAATAAAAACACAAAAAATTGTAACTAATGTATTTCCAAAATGGTATAAAATAATCATTTCCTCATGAATTTTTTAATCATGTCAATCCTGATTGCAAGTCTTGGGAGATGATAAATTTCATCGGCTATGTTTTCTTGTTGGTTCTCTCCATAGCATGCATCCCTATCCTACACATGAATATAAGTAATCAGACTGACAATATTATCACTGAAACTAATAGAGGGTCTCCCTCAAGAAAAAAATGGAAAATTGGACTACATGCCGTCAGAGGTGTGCCGGAGGAGATAGAGGGGTTGCCTCAGAGCAGCGTCATCGAGAAGGTATGATGGTCACATTGGAGGAGGATACAATTCAATATAATAATAATAATAAAACATAACAACTACATAAAAATATGTATCAAAAGTCATAAAAACCACAATACAAATTAGTATTAAAATAATAAAACCTCATTGCATAATAAAATTGAACATATTAACAATACAAAAATAAAATTCACATCAATTGGGTGTCTCAATTTCAGAATCATCAGATTCATTATAACCCTCATACATGCCTCCTACAGAAACTCCATCATCACCTCTCATTCCATTAGAATCATCATCAACATCTCCATCAGTACCGGCACCGATAATAGGACTTGCTCCGACTACAGCTCCGGCTTCAGCTCCAACTGCGGCTATAGCTCCATCTCCAGCTACAGCTCCGGCTCCCTCAGAAGAACTCATCGACATAAAACATGTGTCAATAGCTTCAGCTTCATCTAGGGAATGTTTAGAAGAAATGGAAGACATAACTTTAATCATATTTTCAAATATCTATTTTTCTGCTTTTTGAGTTGCATCTTTGATTGCGGAATTCATTTGTTCCACTATGACCAAACCAGAACCAGTAATCGATGAATCGTTGTCACTTGACCACCTTAGAGATGGTACAATCTTCTTCCTAGTTCGAAAGTCACTCTTCCCTAATGCTAATCTTATAATACCTGATATAGATGATCATTCGGGCCTAAATTTTTAGGCTCTTCTTTTTCCATTGTCTCTAAATAATTCTATTGATTGATATATAACATAAATTAAAATGATAAAATAATATAATGAATTAAATTCAGTCAACATAAATGAAACTGAAATATACTTAAAATTTCTTTCTACGTGTCTTTATTTGGCATAGTACCATATTTGGTCTTTCTGCTTATACCAAACAAAGTAGAGAGAGGAACACGACCCTCGATATTCAATTATTTTTTATAGAAAAAACAATCAAATAAATCAAAATTGGAAGTCAAAAAATTACACTTAATGAAGCTAAATATTTTAAATTTTAAATTACCTATGTTTGTTGAAGATCCTGGAGTGATGTGTGTCCATGAGTATAAAAATGTTTCATTCCACTCATATTTCATTTATTTCCATCTTACTTATCCTATAAACAAATAATTATATAATTTCATTAACATAAATATTTTTTTTGAAATAAATAAATAAATAAATATATATATAAATTTAACAAATACATTAAACTCTTGACTCTTATAATAGCCAATAAACTCTTTGTATTGTGATGTTGTGCAATCATGAATCAATAGTAATTCATCAAGATCCGTGCCAACTATCTTTTTTCAACCAAGATATAATCCATACATATACACTGGCCACATTTCACCTAAATCCATTAACCTTGCAACTTTGGAATTTTGTCCATTGAGAGAATTATATTGGAGCTACAATGGAAAAAAAATTTGTTAAGAAAATATTATAAATTCATAAATATAAAATGTGATTAACATTACTTACCCAGATATCTGCCCAAAAATTTTCCTTTATTTGTTCTCCAACTTCCCTCCAACTTATTTTTTGAACCGGAATGATATTGTTGTGTCTAGAATTTGTTCCCATTATGATTTTACAATTCGTGACATTTTTTTACTTATAGCTTTCTCCTCATTATATTCAATAATGATTTTCATGTGTCTATTCCAAACCTCATGCCTTTTTTTGTGGCCTCGTCGTTTGGTGGAGACTAGAGATAATCATGAAAAAAAAGAAAAAAAACTATAATAATATATATGAATTTATCATTAATAACTAACAATAATTTTTAAACACATACCAGTTGATGGAGGATCTGCTGACCCCTAAGGTGCAGTGTCTAGATGGGGAGTAGCATCTATGGTGGGTGGGATATCTATAGTAGGATTACTCTATATAGTAGATGGATAAACCAAAATAGATGAGGGTAGATATGGTTATGGATATGGAGGTGGGATATATGGGGGAACAGTTCCCTGTAGAGTGGATGGTGTGAATGGAAAATAAGGGGAGATGGGAGTCTGAGAACTAACATCCGATGTGGGTGCGGGGAAAAAGGGATATGGAAAATGAGGGTATGGATAATATTGAGGTGGCATAATGGGAGGATGACCTTCTGGTGACTGAAGAGGCATAATAGTAGGTTGAACTATCGAATCAATACCCCTTGACATACTATCATCCTAGGTAGTATAATCCAACCAACTCCTCAATGAAGTAACCTAAAATAACATAGATGGAAAAACATTAAACGAGCAATAAAAATATAAACAATATGAAAGACCATAATATTCAAACATAAATTATACTTACAGTTTTGGTCAGATGAGACATATGTTTTTCATTTCTTCGTATTCTTATATTTCATCTAATATAATCATATTTAGATATTTTGACCTGGAAATTTAAATAATGTTCTCAAATAAATTGAAATAATGAAAAATTTTAAATAATACAAAATTATCATAAAACAATGACATACCTTTTCCATGTGATATTTATTTTGATAAAATATACCAGTTAATTTGATATCATGTATGGATGTTTGAAAAACACATACAATATTACGATAATGTCAGGTAAATACTTACAAATGTATCAACGTTCTGTGTGGTTTCTGAAAATTTATGGTTCACAATCTATTCTAGCAATTGAGTCATCTGTTTCATCAAATGAAAACATTGAATAAATATCAACAGGTTCATCCACAACATCATTTCCATCCATGTCTTCGTAAAAAATATGTTTTGGAATTACATCAACTATAACACCAAATTGTTGTTGTAATGGGTCAGTTACATAAAACACTTGTCTAGAATGTGACGCAAGAATATAAGGTTCATCAGTGTGAAGTTGGAAATTCTTATCAATCACTCGAAATCCACAGTTATCAATATACGTTCCTTGTCGTGTGAATGAATCAAACCACTTACATTTCAACATTGTGACATGACCATGTTCATAGTAATCTTACAAAATGATTCTTTAAAATACATCATAATATGGTATAATTTCTGACCGAGGTTGTCTATCATTTGCACTTGGATAACAATGTGTTGTGGTGCCTATCGTGACACCGTCATGCTGTGTTTCCATTTTTTTCATAGCTATTTATAAAAAATTTAAATCCATTGACAACCATTTCTTTACAATCACGTACCACATCTTTTGGACAAATGGATAATGCTCTTACATTACCTGACACTATATTGATTGGTAGAGTTAAAACCTAAAAGATACCAAAATTGAATATTAAATAGAGACATGTTATTACATTATGAGAAGAAAATATATATTACTTTTGACTTTAACCAAGCAACAAATTCTTTATTATGCAGCAATTCTTTCCTCTTAATAGACAGAGAGCATTGTCAATTTTTTATAATTTCTAAATGTTATCTACAAATATGAAAGATTATAAATGTCAAAATATATAAAGAAATAACAAACTGAAGAAATGAATATTTATAATTTTACATACAAGATATTATCATCAAGCACACCATAGTTGAATAATACTGTATGATGAGCCATTTCTCACTCATCCCTGCTTTATGTACATAATGAGTAAGATCTAGATATCCCTCCTGTTTGGGGTAGTGAATGAAATGCAGGATCAATGGGATCATATTGCTCATCTTCATTTCTCATAATTCGATTAGACCTCATGGAGAGGTTATCCATGTACGATGAACATAAATCCAGGCATTCTTGTGCAAAATAACATTTCACAATATAGCCTTTGGGGTGATATATATTTCTCACCTATGATTTCAATGTAAACGTTATTCTTTCTATATGATACATCCACCAACTCGAAATAGGACCACCAAAAAGAACTTTTGTGGGAAGATGCATAGTCAGATGTAATATACATGTGAAAAATTGCGGTGGGGAAATTCTCTCCATGTCAAAAAGAATAATCGGTGCATCTCTTTGAAGTTTATGAACAACACTTCTGCTCAGTCTTTTGGCACAATGGTCTTGATAAAAATGACATAACATTATCAAAAAAACACTAACATTATGTGAAGGTAAATTTCTAATGGAAATATGAATCAACTCATGTAAAAAGAGAAGGTAATCATGTGTTTTAATAGATTTTAGTTTCACATCTTGTGTATTCACCCTTTTAGAAATAATAAATGAATAACCATATAGAAAATTCAAACATTACAATACCTGAAGAAATTGTTTATTCTCTACGTTTTTCATCGAATAACAGGCAATAGGGAAATTCCACTAATTTTGACCAATTAACTCAGGATGAATTTTTACTCTTATACCCTAATCCATCAAATCACAAGGAGGCCAAAAATTGAATTTTGTTTAGCCTTTGACATTTAAAATATTATAAAGTAACATCTCACAAATGTTTTTCTCGATATGAATTACAACCGAACAATAACGCAATAAATTCTATGAACAATATGACAACTAAAAGAATATGCTTTTCTTTCTCCAATTGTTATTGGAATTCGAATTAACATGATTTCTCTTCCTGATATTTGATTGACTTATTAGAATAAAATAAATAAAATCATCATGTTATTTAGCAATATCATTCTATGAAATTTTTTGAGGTGTATCATCTATATCTACAATATTATCAAACTGTCCTCGATTTTTCCTTGTATTGATGATCCATCGGTAGAAATTGTCGATGCCCTTTGAAGTTGAAAGGTTGTTGAAACGTTAATCTTCAAAAACATGTATTTTTCTTATAAATAGGGCAGGATAATTTCCATTTAGTACTACAACCATAAATCATTCCGTAGGTAGGGAAATCATTTATCATCCACAATTAAGTTGCACGAAATATAAAGTACTCCTACTTGAATGCATCGTATGCCAGTTCACTAATAATCCCAATCTCCATTAACTCCACTATTAATGGATGAATGTATATATCAATATCATTTCCATGATCACTAGGTCCTGATATCAATATATTCATGATAGTAAATGTATTCTTCATACAAATCCATGAAGTAATGTTATAAATGTCATTGAAAATAGTTCAAGTACTATGTGCATGATACATTTAGCTAAATGGGTTGAAACCATCACAGGATAATCCCAATCTAGCATTTCATGGTTCAACTACAAAATCAGGATGCAACCTATCAAATTTCTTCCAAACCAACCCATCTGTAGGATTCACAATTTCATCATTATCATTATTTCTTTCATCTTCAGGCCATATTATATTATTTTCCATTTGTTCTAACATAATTTTTTTTAATTATACGATGTAAAGAGAAGTGCCGCATCACTTTATCTGGTATTTAAGATTGTGTTCTGTCTTTATTAGTCTTCCACCTTGATGTGCCAAACTTTTTGCACACACTTAACTCGGCATTTTCCTTCCAGAACAGATAGTGGTCTTTGGGGAATGAATTAATCTTAATAGATGAAAATCAAAAAAAAATTAACCAACATTGATTCCACGTAATTATTTTTTGGAATAAATGCATCATCATGTAGTAAATCCTTAATAAATGTAATGAGATAGTAGACCGCAGTATTACTAAATCCATCCATTTCTTTTCCATGATATAATCACATTAAAAACTAAAGTATTCTCATTTTTTCACATGCCTGATATAATTGAGTATTTTAATCTTCCATCAGCTTTATAACACTCTCAATGTCATCATCTTGATTAATAAATGAAAATTGTGTTCTAGTATTCATTTCCTCTTGCACTAGTATATACGAGGACATGGCTTCAGAAACAAAATGAAACAGACCGAAAATTATATTTTTCATACCAATCCTTTCCGTTGAATCAAATTCATTCACCACATGCACTTTTTCTCTATTGTGATACCACACATGATAATGTTTGTTGGAAAACATGTTTAGTTATATGATAACTCACTTCTTCACGAGTTAACCATGGTCTTCCAACACAATCAAAACATGGGCATCAAATCAATCTGCACTATGAATCATTACTGAATGCAAAGCCCAAAAAATGTCGTATCTCCTTCTTAAATTCATCAGTGATCTAATCAATTTTTTACATCCAGTATTTATCCATTATGAGGCATATAAACATACATTAAATAAATAATCATGAAAATGACTTAACATTATATGTATTGTTTCTTGAGATAATAAGTAATGATCAATAAAATTTCAATATAAAAATCATAACAAATATTAGGGTTAAGGGATTTCATAGATGTTTTGAATTATAAAAAATCATGAATAGTCACACCTTTCTATAACCGCATAAGATTATTTTGGTGTACCTTAAACACCAAAATTAAAACATATATATTTGACCAATAACCAATTATCTTTTTTATAGAATTCCCTGATGGGAACTACCTCCTGGACACCCCCCTCACTCTTGAACGCCCCGCCCCCACCCCCTCCCTCCTAGACAGCCCCCCCCCCCCCCCCGACCCCCTTGAAAATCCCCTACCTCTACAGCCCCACACCCCTTTCCCACCTCCCTACCCCCTGCACATTGCTCCCCCAGACCCCTTCACCCCCGTCCTGGACAACCCCCCCCCCCTCCCATAGCCCCCCTGCCCCCCCTCCCTGCACACTGCCCCCCCCCCTCATGGACACCCCTCCCCCAAGACCCCCACACCCCCTGAACCCCCTGCACCCTGCCCCCACCTCCCCCCACCTGGACAGCCCCCCTCCCCATGAACCCCTACCCCCTCCCTAGACACTGCCCCATGGACACCCCCCTGCACCCCCACACCCACTGCCTCCCTCCCCCTTGACACTACCCACCCACCCCCACCTTGGACACGCCCCTTCCAAGACATCCCCCCCTGAACCCCCCCCCCCATACCCCACACCCCATGCTCCCTTCACACTACCCACCACCCCTATCCTGGACAACCCCCTCAACCTAAACACTGCTCCCCCTGGATATCACCCCTCCCCAGGCACCCCATGCCCCCTCCCCCTACACCCCCACACCCCCATCCCCTTACACACTACCCCCCCTCCCTGCACATTTCCCCCTCCTAGACAGGACCCCTCTAATACATGATCACATGTGTTTTTTAAAAAAATTGGGAGAAACACAAAAACTAGGATGAATTTTGTATCAAAACACCTGGTGTTACAACAAATTTTCAATAAATACACAATTGTTATATGCATACACAAAAACACTTGGTGTTACAAACAATTTTCAACAAATATCATCAAACAGACTGTTATATAGAGGCAATAATCTTAATCAGTTCAAAATACCTGATTTCATGCAAAGCCTTCATCTTCATTTAACTACATTTTAGCAGATAAAAAATAGGTGGCATTTTTTTTGTCAAATAAAAACAATTCCACTAAAATTCACTAAAAGAAAACTTAAATAAGCAATAAATAAACTCATATATCGAAGCATTTCTGATAGGTGATAAATTTTATAAGCAGTGCTGTAAAACATAGCAATGAAATACATTCCACTTATGATAAGTAGTTTGAAAAATAACTGGTGTGTTCAATTTCTGAAAAAAACACTAGTGCATAAATTTCAAGAACAAAACCACTTTAAAAAACTATTTCAATAAAAAATTAGGAAACTCTAACACAAAATTACTTATAAAAATTGACAAAAAGTTGTATCTCTCGTCAATGGGGGAAAAATAATGCACCAATGGATTTCTATGAAATGATATCACATGTGAGAAGACAATATTGATTTATAAATGAGAAACCAAAAAATCAAGTTATATAGAAAGATAAAGATAAATAATGATGACTAAATTAATGAAATCACTAAAGGAAAATATCACATATAACATAAAATCATAGTATGAAACCCACATATCATAGCATATTAAAGGAATTTGAATCTCTATGTTCCTAGAATGATGACTGAAACAACATGTTCATTCAATGAAAAATGTGGATAAAATACCATAATATCATAAATTTATATATACAATAATTTAAATTAATCACTCAAGGTGAAATCATATTCAATTTTAATAACTATCAATAAGACCACAATCTCATCCCAGAACACTTAGTATTTTCCCCTTGCTGGGTTGGAGACTCCCAGAAATGTTTATTTACCCTGAACTGAATATTTATAAGAATCATTTCTAATATAATAAATTGAACGACAATATAAAAAGAATCCACTTATAACACATTCTAAATTCCCAACCCAAGAGACACTAAACAGATCACCAAGATAGTTGGTTAAATGGCTACAAGAGTGCCACAACATATGTCAGAGGAAGCCAACCAATAGTGAGGGTATAATTATGGTACAATAGAGTTTCTGTAACCTTATAAAAATAGTATCATATCACTATTAAATAACTACATCAAAAATAAGAAAAAGTATATTTGAATGACATAGAATCAAATGATAACAATAACTGATAAAGAGAAAAATATCATCAGCATAAAACAAATGTGATGGTGCAATTAAATCCCTCCCAAACACAACCGCTGATAAAGCCAATTATTAACAAGTTCAATAAGATACAAACTAAGATAATCTTCAGGAATAGGAAATAAAATCTAAAAATTAAGGACCGCTTTTCTATCTCTTCATTAACAATAGAAGAAACCCCTTTGTGACATATTAACCAGAATAGAGATCTTGGCACTGCACAGGGTATAACAAATCAAATCAATGAACCTCTGTGAAAATACATTCATTTCCATAATAGAAAAAATGAAACACCATTTTATTGTATAAAAATATTTTTCTATATCAATCTTCAAGGACATATTATCATGTATTACCTTCCTCTTCATGATATTCCCAAATTTAGAAGCATTGTAGAGGAAATTATGAATGTTCCTACCATGGAAAATCCCAACCTAATTTTTTGAAATAAAACCCTTAGCAATCTCACCCAACCTAAGAGTCATGATTTTTCTAATGACATTTGGTTTAAAAAAAACAAAAATAGTCTTGAATCCTTTATATGCATAGCATTATCTTTCTTTGGTACTAATGCAATGTTGTTGTAGTTCACCCAAAAAGGCATTGAATAAAAAATAAAAATTTCCCCCATAGTATTTATTACCTCAAGATAAAGAATGTCCCATTAAAACATGAAAAATGTTTTGTCAGGACATCTCATATAGGAACACCATCCATAATTGATAATAAGAGAGATGCATGAATCTTCTTTTTTAGAAGGGGCCTCAACTAGCCTTCTATTCTGAATATTATCAATTCTTGGATCATTTCATTTGATCGGTTTTTTAGTTTTTCCTTCACCATTATCTGAGTAAATCTCCTCAATATAAAATGTCACAGAATTTTTCATTTATTTCATAGAACTAAACATATTACTAATAATTTATAGATAAGTGAGACACCTCGTGATTTTTTCCCTATGCATGCTATGAATGAAATGTGAATTTAGATCCCCCTCCTTCATCCAACTAATGTTTACTTTTTTTGGAGAAAGTATCTCTTTTAGAGTAAGAATAATATCAATTTTGAGTAAGGATTTTATCTCCTCCTCCGAGGTCACATCCAGGGAATGTTTTTTTGTTGGAAAATAATCAGATGAGATTAAGCTTCTTTAATGACACTATCTAGAATAAAAAATGATGCTTTAATCGATTATTTCATTTTGGAATTTACAATTTTTATATTTCAAGTTAGAATATGTAGAGGGAATTCACTCAAAAATAAATCATCCAGGAATCCAACATGCTTTTTCTATGGCCTGTCACAACAAAACTAGATTTGTAAAACATGAAAGGTAGTGGGGTTTGACCTTGATCTATTAATACAGAATTAAATTAATACATGACTATGATCATAATTCAATCGTAGAAGGGTGAGTCTAGATATATCAACTACAGTATTCCATTCATCCAATTACACAGAGCACCTATCCAATCTACTATCCATCCTCTCAATTTAAGTATATCGACTCCATGTTTAATCAACTCGAGTTATGGAGACTTAGGCTAAGACACATTTATCAATACAAGAACAAAATTCACTAGTTGAGATTTTATAGAAATTTCTACTAATTTTATAATTATGAATAAAAATAGTAGTACTGTTACCATGAAAAATCCAACTCCTAGAAATATTCTTTGAGAAAGATTCTATATTTATTCAAAGATATCTTCATCTTGTATATAAATGAATGCATAGACAAAAATCCTAGAAATAGTAGTGTTACCAATGAAATAGGAGATGTTCACTGATAAATGATCATTATGGAAGGAATTGATAGTGAAATTGTCATTTTTATGAACCAACAAGGACTACGTGGAAAAATCAAATTAATGATTAGAAAAAATTGAGTAACC
Organism: Viscum album; assembly: GCA_963277665.1. Taxonomy (NCBI): domain Eukaryota; kingdom Viridiplantae; phylum Streptophyta; class Magnoliopsida; order Santalales; family Viscaceae; genus Viscum; species Viscum album. The sequence goes on from OY728137.1 coordinate 1,201,629,311, forward strand.
AAAATATTTACATTTGAATCTGATCCAATTCACAAACCTCAATATTTTCTAGGTAAGACTAATCAGTATAAGATATTTGTTCATAAAAATTTCCCTAAGGTTTTAAACCATGGGAGTGGTCCTAAGCCCTTGGAAGTTCCAAAATATGACCTTCAATACATAGTAGACCATAGCCTTGTACTAGGCCTATCATAAAATTGTGTCCCTCCTTTATCAAAACCAATAGTTTCCAAAACCTCTTCACCCATATCATCTATTTCATCAGTATATGAGGGGTCACTAAGGTCATGTTCAGCAGGGGAAAAACCCTTGTCATCTCCCGTAGATGATTCGGTACTGAGGGAATTGAACCAGTTATCCAATTAAACATGGGTCCAAATAAGGCTTCTAAGTAGTTTCCTCCTTGAAATCATGGATGAAGGAACTATTGATAAATCACTAGTGTGTTAATAACCATCTCCATAACATTTAAATCCTTATTTGGTACTAAAGTATTGGCCTTCTCTATTTATATCACATTGGAACCTTCACTGGTAGTGAAACCTTGACTTGATCGGGTTCCATAACAATGATATCTTTAACTGGAACTAATGCATTGGCCAGCTCAGGTTCCATCTCATTAGAATACTTCACAATTGCTATGTTGTGGCATGTTCGGGTTCTAGAATGACACCCTACATAATATATGAAGTAGTGAGCTACTCATTGGAACAAAACACCTTGACTAGAGACAATGAAAATAGTATCTGTTGTAACATGGATAGGACCAGACTCATCAATAGTATGGACCACAGCAACATCATTAGAGGAATTCCCACATTATTTATCTTAGAAACATCCAGGATAGGATCACCCTTGCATCAACCCCCATGAGAAGGGGCCTCTATAGATGTGTCATAACCAGAGGGTGGGACCGAACCCTTATCATTCTTTCTCCAGCTGCTGGCATCATCATGTACCATAATCTTTCAATGATTACATAGTTTTTTTATATTGAATTCAAAGGCCATATGCCCAAAAATTAAAATTTTCATAGAATTATAGCTTCCTCTCAGGTAAAATGTCAAGATTAACATCTTCATATTTGGTGGTTAGAACCACTTCCTTAATAAGGGTGAAATCCCTATCAACCTCAATAAGAATACATACATAATTCCCAAAAGATAGATTGTCCATATACCTATCCATAAACACTCTAAGTCAACCCTAGTGTTTAACTATTTCACAACATTCACAACATTCACATAATAAAAACATCAAATTTAGAGAAATAATCATCACATAGAAATAATAATAAACTGGTAAAACATGTAAAAACACTACATTAGTTAATCCTTCCATCCAGCTAAAAGAAAACATAAATACACTAGTTTCACAAATGTGAAAAAATATTAATGAATAATACTCAAATACCTTGATGAAATCTTCGAATCAAACTATACAAAAAAATTTGGGATATGTGAACAATTTTCACTGCCTCAAAATGATGCACAATACTGCAGAAAATAAAGAATGAATGGGGGATGTGAACATGCCTAGAATCATGAGTAGGATAGCTTTTGGTGGAATAAGGAACACACAATGTTCAAGAATTAATTTTTACATGGACATTCTTGAAAGGTGAGATGTTACCACGAAGGTGACTGGGTTGCCTCGTTTGGTGGTAGTGACAGGAAATGTCACGAGGGGGATGAGGATGGGGCAGCTTCGCGAAGGCCATCCGAGAACTATCGGGGGAAGAGGATCGGGGAGAGGAGATGTCTCCAACACTATTAGAGAAGAAGGGTCACTGCCGAGAGGAGAGGTCACCTATGAGAGTAAATTTCACCGCCGAGAGAGGAGAAGTCGTGAGGGTGGAGGAGGGCGGCTGAGAGGAGAAGTCACGCCAAGAAGAGAGGGCCACCGAGAGAGAAGACGTTGTGGGTATAACATGGGCCGTGAGGGGTCAGGGGAGGAGAGGAATCATGGATTGTAGAGAGGTGGATCCCAATAGATAGTAAAAAAATAAAAATATATTTTTTTAATGGTGTCTATAAACAATGATTTAGACACAATTTTAATAGAAGTGTGGCTATAAACTATGAAATAGACACGGAAGTATTAAACCATGGCTATAGGTTCGTGGATACAACCTTGTTTTCTAGAAGTTCCATATAGTGCTATGTATAATAATCCCCAATGATTTAGAGAGGACCTTTGACTGTGTAGGCATAGGGTAAAGTAGATGTTCGACATGCCTATGGACTCCGAAGAATGAAGAGGGCTTTTCCAATAGAGACACATCTATTTTATACAACCTAAAAATGTGCATCCAATTTACTTTCTCCCAAATCATATTGTATCAAGGAGTGGTGATTGGATTCCATTTGACTTGTGCCTCCCAATCATATGTATGAGATTCTATGAATCAATGGTGGTTACTTTTATGAATGTTGGCTACTCACATTCTTTGGATGGGGTTATTGATGTAGATTTATATACTCCCCCTTTAGTGTTTCATTAACTGATCATATATATATATATTCTATTTTCCACTACCCACTCTTTCTGTTTTGTAGTCTCCATCCAGGATAGGTGATATCACATTATTTATTCCACATTCTTTCCTTTTATAGATTATCATCGTTGGGAATGTATAATCTCCTAGTATAGGTAGCGATGACTCATTGAGAAGTTCAGATTATCACCTTTTCAATCACATTGTGTTTGGATGAGCATACATCAATCACTTATGGGGTGGAGATGCAATACTTTTACTACACCTTTTCATATCTACTTATTACCTTTTAAAAGTTTCTCTTAGAGCTCCACCTTTTATTTTTTTGGGCATCCTACTAAGTACTCAACCTTGCATGGGATTTTCCCACATGGATTGTGCCTTATACAGATGACTTATAGTTTTTTCATGACCTTAGAGGAGAATAGAGACATTGGTGCTTGGAAATCCTATGGTGGTCATAGATTGTGTTCAATGAGAATTTCTTTTTAAGCTATTATACTTTTCATTTTCTTTATGATTGTGGAGCCTTTGTGTTGGGCATGTATTTTTTCCTTTCTGTCTGGTCATTTTACAATATTGTACTTGTCTTGTTTAATGGTTAATGAATGATTTGTTTATTTATAGTAGTGATTCATGTTCTATTCATTTCCCTCTTAAATGTTTCAGTGAGTTGGATATGCATGTTTATATGGGTTATTTGGTAATGTGATCCCTGAGTTTGTGGGCCCTTCGATGCTTATCGCCATCCCTTGTGCTTTAAAGGCGGGCTTAGGGTAGCTGCGGATCAAGCCTTAGCGTGGTTCAGGTTGTGACATGGTATATAAGATGTTAGAAATCCATTTTTATAGATATGTTATAAATAATATGAATATTAATTTTATGAATCATCATAACCAACCGTTGGAGGAGGTAATGATTAAAAAAGTCATCGTTTGGAAAGGGGGTATTCTGTCAAACACAATAATTATGATTAGTAACCAATTTTGAAGAAGTGGATATACTTTTAGGTCATTTAATTATTTAAAAAAAATTATAATATATGGAATGTACATATCATATTATATGATTATGGTTTATTATTATTTTATATAGATGAAAAAATAAATAACAAAATAACACACATCAAAAAATGTTACATCTTCTTCGAGTATGATCCATATAATTAGACCAAAGGATTTTCAATTTTTCCATTATTATGAAAACATGGATTTAATGATTATATGAAGGATGTTTTAATGTTATTTGGGTTGTCCACATATTTGAAAAATATGATTTATGGATTGATGAAGAGAAGAGTTTTGGTGTCATTTAATTAGTGGGGCGTTTTGAATAGTTTTCATTTATTGAAATGTCAATGCCATCCGATTTTTATATTTTAGGCCTTCATGTCCCTATAATTTTCCATTTATGATAATAGACGTTATATGACCAAAATATTTCCATAACAATGTTTTTCACATGCTTTTACTCAATTTTAGACATTAATTTCAATTTTTAATCCCTCAATAAACAAGTTTCTACATTAGTTTATGGGATTAGTTTTACATGTTTCCACTAGTTATTATGGAAAATATTATGTTAAAATTACAATAATTTTGAAATAATTTTGACACCAAATATGGATTCCATTTTTTAAAATTAATTTTTTGGATTATATACCTTTAATATTAATCGCACAAACACATTTTAAGAGTATGATTTTGAGAATCGTATTTTTTTAGAAAAATTTGATTCTATTTTTATGACAGGGGGTTTAATGTGTCATAATCTTGATTATTGAGATCACGATAATATAGCAAAGAAACAATTTATTTCAGGGGTCTAAATATCACTCTAATATTTGTAAATAATTAAATCATTGTATAACTTTTGTATGAATCACAATAAAAAGATTAAAATATAATGTAACACCATCATAAGTTATGATACATTTATTTTTAAATAAATTCAATCTTCTTGATTTTTTTGAGATGCTCTCAATATTGACATTAAATGAATCCTTACACTCTATTAAAATGTTTTTAAAAAAATTACAATTATAAGCATGAAGATAATTTTTTTGTAAATAAATATGACAAAAAATTTATAAATTTTATAAAAATTAAAAAAATAACAAAATATTTAAATTTTATCTATTGATTAGATAAAAATTATGATAAATTTTAAAAAGAAAAAATGGTTTTTAAAAAATTATATATTTTTAAATAGTGGATTTGTCCCGTTTTGTTCAAATAATTTAAAATAATTTTTTTTGACACTTATATAAAATAAAATGGAAAAAAATAAATATTTAATTTTAAATTAAAATATAATCATTTGATGATTTTTTTGTGAATTTTTTTATAAATTAATTTTTTTTTGCTGAATAGTGAAAATGATGATTTTAAATTGAAAAAACAATTTTCATTAAAATTATTTATAATGTTATATTGTTATTGAAATTTTGTTTAATGTAAAAAAAGTGAAATTATATATAATAATATATAATTTAGGACATTTTTATTAATTTTGTATGTAACATTTATTTGAAATCATCATATACTTATGTTTATTATCTCATGGAAAACTCTCTTTTTCATCATGTATGTTGGTATTGTTTTGAATATTATTCCCCTAATTCGTTTAATTGATTTTGGATAAATTTAATATTTATAATTGAAAAAATGTATACTATCTAATATTGTCAACCTATTTTTTACTTTATGAATTGTAAATATGGTAATAGTTATTAACTATGATATATGAAAAATGGGATTATGAAGGAGGCTTTGACTAAAAAATAACTGATAAAATGAAAAAAAATGAAAAAGAATATTAGATGTAAATATTTCATAAAAATAAAATTACTGATTATAGAATGTCCCATTTTAGGCTTATGGAATGATAAAAATGTGATGGTCATTGAATCTTTTCAAAAGACCAATATTTTTCCAATCCCTTATTTATAATTTTCCACCCCCTGTCCTCACAAATTCACATCCACAAATGAAATTGGTAAAAAAATTAATTCTCAAATATAATATTTATATTCCTCCCCATATCCTACAGTCATATTTTAAACCATTAAACTAATCCATGATGGATTTAGGCTAAACCTAAATAGATTCTTTGATGACGAGGTATATTTTATAAGTATTCCTTTTAATTTTACTTCTTCTTCGAACTCCGTGTAATATTTTACAAATATTTACCAATAATATAATAATTATATTCCAAATGATAATATGTTATTATGAAAATATAATAACTTATATCCATATACACTTCCATGAATTAGATAATAAAACATTCGATCGTGTTTATGGAGGACCACCATCCCCATAACCAATGTATTTTATTTTAAATAAACACATTTAAAGGAAGAATGTAATAATTTATTTAACATATTTATATGATATTTAAGATATTTTTATAATTATAAAATTATAAAATAACATATACATTATTACATTTCTATCTGTGAGGGATATGATAACGCTTATCCTGTATATTGTGAACTACTATCATGGAAAAAGAAGTGATTAGTTTTCACTAACACATTATATAGAATCTAGTAATTATAATTTTTAAAGATTATATATTAGGATTGATATATAACTATAGGTATGTAAATATAATATTACATATATCTTATTACCATCAAATTCGTTAGAAAATATTAACTACTATCATTCATATGAGTTAGCTACCACCTCCACATTGCAATGTGAAATGTTTATATTTTTTGCATGGATGGTAATATTTGTGGATTATAATTAAAATAAATAATAAAAATAACATAATAATTATTTTAATGTATAATTATGAATTATTTTCAATTAATTCAATCTATATATAAAAATAGTAACAACGTTCATGTGTACATATGGTGTACTGTCTCCATGAACAATATAATCCTTTTTCCATATATTTCATTCATTTAATAATTTAAATATATGTGTAAAAAAATATATATGATATTTATAACACTATTAATAATATATATATTATTTATCCATGATAATATTAAATTAATTGAAATTACCAAAACTAAACCAAAATAAAAAATGAACAAATTGAATCTTGATATGGTGATTTTAACCTATAATTCCTAAAAAAATTATTGAATACTCTAAGTAAATAATAAATGGTATAATATATATGGTTATTATTTATTAATTTAGTTTTAATAAAAACTTATTTATTATGAAATTGTTTTAGACATATATGAATGTAGTCAAACATGTGGTAACAGCTTGTCATCTCACATTTACTTCTGTGAGAAATACCCCATAATCAGCACTTATTCCATTATATGGTTTATTTAATAACCATTTTTATTATTTATATCATGAATCCATTTCTTTTCATTGAATATAATGATTAATTTTATTTTATTAATGTCATGTGGCATATGAATCAAAAGATACCGAATAGGAAAGAGTTTATTACATAATTTTTCCATTATTTTTTGATTGTTTATGTTTATGTTAACTTAGGAAAATTATTTTATATTCATGAATTAAAATATATCTATTTAATTATAATATGGTTATTATTGAAAACATTTATGTACCATTTTCAAATTTGATCTATTTGGAATGTAAAATTTCTTAGAATGTATTTTAATAATAATTTGACTTTATTTCTCAAATCTATCAAAAATAATCATTCATTAAAAGATATAATTTTTAAAATTTCGTTAAAATAATGTTTATATCCATTTAAAACCATTAAATAATGAAATATATACTATTTTTTACTATTTATATAAAACATTTAATGGAATATTCATATCGTATTCCAAACAAAACATGTTATGCTTTTACCAAAAATGTGCATGAAATAATTATTCAAATTTGTATGAGATGAACATAATTTTATGAAATCATGACAACTATATTATTGAAATATTATCAAAAATATATTAAAATATAAAAAATTAATTAAAATTATTTTCAAAATATTTGATGAAATTTTATTTTTAATATTCAATTAAATTAGAAACAAATATTTTCAAATAAAAATAATTATTTGACATATTACACTATTTATATTGATATATTAAATCATGAAATTAATGTACATATGATCATCTGGGTATATTTTTTCTACCATTCTTCATTAATGGATGGTTCATGACCACCTTAACTAGGGTGGTAAAATGTTTTTTCAATTGACAATATTAATTAGGGAGGTTTATGATTGTGTTATGTAATTAAGGTTAGTATAAACATTATGTATATATGATTTTCTATAATAATTTTTATATCAATTATGTCTCACCATATCTTAATATGAATTAATTAGAAATATTAATAGAAAACTGGGGCCTAGAATTACATACCCTATCGATGCTTTAGTATGTACCACGAGAAATTATAGAATGTGTATATAGATTTAGCAATAACATTTTATATAAGATTATTTGGAATGAGGTCTAGATAGTATGAATCATTGGAATGAATCATTGAAATTATATTTATGATTTTTTGAATTATGAATTTTATCAATATGAATTCCTTGAAAATAAATCCTTGTGATTATAATATTATTTAAAATATTTGTGGGTTTTATTGTAGATAATGTGAATTTTTAAATGGATTTATTTTATCACCATTTATTCCTCTAATATTACACTCACTATCTAAACTAAATTTACTATTCATCAGTTATTTACTGTTTATTTATTATTCATTATTTTTTCATTTCTTCAATTGTACACAAACCCTTACTGAGCATTTGATCTCAAAAAATTCTTATGTTTTGTTATAAATAAGATACAATTATGGGTTTTTTGACTGCTATGTATGAATTATATAAGTGGAATAATGAAGGTTAAAAATATATTAAATTATGTATTTTGTTTTTTAAAATTTCAGTTTAATTTCCAGAAGATATCTCATATAATAATAATATTATACTATTTACTCCATTATGTGGAAATGTAATGTATCTGGTGAAACTGTTATAAATTAACAAACAACTCTAAAATAATAGGGCCATGGTCTCGAAAAAAATGTTGGTATATTTTACATAGGTAGAAAAAAAATTTAATTATGAACATCTAGATTGAGAATGAAAATCAAATTCCATTGAGGAAATAATTAAATATATGAATCTCATGTTCATTACTTATATAAAATGGAATTTAGACAATACAATTAAATTAATCATTTTATGATGATGATGTGTTTAAAAATATTGTATAAAAATAATAATGGTGAAATTCCCCTCATCTTCCAAGGAATAAAACAAAGATAATAAGATAAGAATATTTTTTTGAATTTATTAAAAATTAATGAAAAAATAATGATAATAGTCTCACATTTTGGTTTTGATTTTTTAGAGGATAAAGAATTATAGGAATAAGTAATATTGAATCTAATAGGGGATGAGAAGTTTAAAATTTAATCAAAAAATGATAGGAAAAAAATATAAAAATATATTTATTAAATTAAGATAGAAAACTCATGAAAATATATAAATTTGTTTATAATGATGTTTATTCATCCTAATTATTGAATCCTCTTTCTATATTTCTTTTCTCAGTTGTTTCTAAAGAAGTCTCTTCATTACCATAGTCCATTAAGTAGGGAAATAAAAAGGAATTATTTATAAATGAAGTCCATGTTGAATATGTTCTTATTGAGATAGAAAAATTTATAAAATTATTTGAATATGTTTCTTATTCTAATGAACCCACATATACTCCAAATAAGAGACAATAATTGGAAAAAGATGATGTTATCTATGTGTTGAAAAATTTATTAAACACTGAATAAATTTTAGCTCATACTTCAACATATTTATCCTCTCATTTCGATAATGTGTCTCCTCAAAATGAAAAAGGATATAAATTAATAAAATTAATATGAAAAGACAATGACTCAAATAAAACTTTAGTCAGAATGAATTCTATAATGATGTTAATGTAATGGATATATCTCAATATTTTTAAAAAATATGATGACCATAAAACAGGAAGAGAAGAATTTACATCATTGTCCGAAGCATTGAATAATTCTGCAAAAAATTAATCTAAATTAAATATAAAAGAGAATGGAAATGTTCACATCTGACATGATTGATTTAATTAATGCACTTGAATAGTTTTTACATTTTATTCATTATATTAAATATTCCTGATAATAAATTCAGGGAAATTGATACATATTAGAATATTGAAGCCATTATAAACATCATGTAGAGATATCCATCTATATTGTAGATAAATTCAATGAAAAAAATGAGGAATTAATTAAGAATAAATTTTTTTAGAATTACTGTAATGGCCCGGACCTCCCTGGTCCATTACTTTGTGAAAATGTGGTGTTGGAGGTGTTCCGGGAGGTCAAGGTGACTTATCCCCCAGCTGCTGCCTACCGGTAGCTCGGTCTACCGGTAGCTGCGGATTACCGGTAGCTCGGTCTACCGGTAGCAGCTGATTACCGGTAGCTCGGTCTACCGGTAGCTGCTGATTACCGGTAGCTCAGTCTACCGGTAGCTGCTGATTACCGGTAGCTCGGTCTACCGGTAGCTGCTGATTACCGGTAGCTCGGCCTACCGGTAGCTGCTGATTACCGGTAGCTCGGTCTACCGGTAGCTGCTGATTACCGGTAGCTCGGGATACCGGTAGCTGCTGATTACCGGTAGCTCGGTCTACCGGTAGCTGCTGATTACCGGTAGCGCGGTCTACCGGTAGCTGCTGATTACCGGTAGCTCGGCCTACCGGTAGCTGCTGATTACCGGTAGCTCGGCCTACTGGTGGTTGTAGTCTACCGGTAGCTTGGTCAAACCGCGTGAGTTAGTGCGCTCCGTTTTGAATGGAGAGTAAACCGTATCTTAAACTGTCGCCTCTCTAAATAAAAAAAGGGGGGGAATGAGATATCATTCTCCATTTTTTTTCCTCTCTGTTCTCGGCCAAGAGACGCTAGAACCTTTCAATCGTTTCCGTTGGAGTTTCACAATCGAACCATACTCCTTTGATTGGTTTTGCTCTATTTTGGATGAAATCGAGCTGTGTCTGTCAATCATTGATATAAGGTATGTTTTATCATCGTTCCTTTGTGGATCATCTTCTCTTGTTCTCCTTTCAATGTTTCTAATGGGTTTTGTTGGGTTGGTTGGTGATGTCGTACCGTGGCGTCCCCGGGTGGATGCAGTTGTTGCGAGAGGAGAATTGTGAACCGTTTTGTGGATATAGGACGTCAAGAACTCTTCGAGGTAGGGGATTCATGGCTTCTCTAATTTTGTATGTGCAATCGTAGAATTATCATGATTTAGTCCTTTGGATCATAATGAAATTGACCTAATTAAATACGTGAACTGGATTAAAAGAATTGGTTGATCGCATGTTGTTGCTTTATACCGTGATAACGGTTTGCCTCATGTTTTCCTAGATATAGTGATATCTATGTTTTCTTTGATTTGTTGTTCGTTCATGATAGAAATTGATAATGAACGTAAAGCCGGAATTAATTGTTAATTAATTGGCTAAAGATAAAGAGGCATGTAAATTAATCTGGTTATTGCTGTTGTTGTAGTTGTTCTAATTTGAGGATAATCAAATTAGGGAAGTAAGCATGGTTATTTAAATTTTTATAGCTTACTGATTAGGTATCCATGATTGGAACTTATGAATAACAAGTCTGTTAATTCAATATGGATTAGAGAACAGATTATTTGGGAATTTTTAAAAGGGTTCTGAGTTACCGTCTTGTTTGTTAAAGGGCCGAAATCCCACTTTGTGATGTCTGTTTTCCTGCTACTTGTGCTGTGATGTGAGCCTGGATGGCTGTTGTGATATGTGGAGGCATGGAGACTTGTGGTTGTGGCAGCAGATGACGCCTAGTGTGGCGAGATGCATCAGTTTATGCATATGGGTGTCGGGGAGGACACCAAGGGTGATGGTATGAGATGAATGTGATGGTTTGATGTTGGTGGTTTGGTTTGGTTGCTTATCTGCTTTACTTTTCCCCACTGCTCAAGGCAGCTGGTCTTGCTTACCCTCTTTCCGAAGGAGGTGAAGACACGCGGTGTATGCCACGTGCTTTCCGTGTTTAGCCTCTCGATGGAGGATGGGTCTATGCACTTTCTATAGGCGGCAAAGACTCGACGGGTAGTATATCTACTCATCGTGTTGAGCCTCCTTTGTGTTTAGAAGCATAGGATATTTTTCTAGAATGCCTGGGAATGTGGAAAAGTAATTCTGTAATGAATGTTTGATTAAATGGTGAAAATCCACGGGGATGGAGATGCTGGAATTTAAAGGTGATGTGAATCTTAAAAAGGAGCAGTTGTTTTTGAAAGTGATGCCATTTCAGTTTAATGTGGAATTCTTCATTCTTAATTAATGTTTAAAGAATTAATTAATGTACAGTGGAACTGATAAATGAGAATGGAGTAATCTAATAAAGCTCTTCATTGTTTGTGTGCATATAGGATACCTAGTCTTAGAAGTAGCAGCCTGGAGTCTGAGAGACGTTAGCTGCAGTTGTATCTAAGACTAGGTAATGCCCATAGTGTGGATGTGAGTTACTTATATATTCTGTACTTTTTGTGTTTCTATACGCTACTCCACCCTGTCGGTAAGGGCAACTGACACCCCGAGGATTCTGAGCCCTAGGGGGGTGTTTTCCCCAACATTCTGATGGGAGGTTGAATGGCTGACTACCCCCTTTGGCCCCGCTCTCTTCTCTTGGTAGATCCTTGTGCTGGTAGGCACAGTGGTTAGTTTTACCCATATATGTGTGTAGAGGGCTATAATGGCTTGTGTTTATTTCACACACATATACTCTGGATAGAGTATCCTATGGAATACTATAGGTGTAACGTGTATAGGCTATGATGGCTTGAGGAATAATACTCGACGTATGATACACGTTATACGAGCTATGGTGGCTCCCGAAAACTACCTGGTTACTTTGGTTGTGAGGACGGTGTGGTGCTTTGCCCAGGTGTCTGCGGGCAATCCTTTGTGGTGCACGAGGTGCAGATTGTGGAGCTTAGCCCAGGTGTCTGCGGGCAAGCCTTTGGAGAGAGATGCACAGGACGTATGTCGTTGGGGAAAAGCGGAAAACCAGTGGGGAAGTATTAGCAGGGTACCCTTGATATTATTTACTATATGCTATATTCTTGTATGCGTTACTTGGTGAGAGTAGCCATGGTGAGGTTGGGAACATAGTATACCTGTTTAGATAACGAGTTAGTTTCACTTGTTGTTCACTGAGCTTTAGCATGCTTTCTTTACTTTTGCACGAGAGTCTTGGGGAGGATCCTACTGAGTATACTGTTATACTCACCCTATGTACATATAAACTGTTTTTCAGGTCACTTGGAGCAGGTTGGAGATCAAGCTGGTTACTACTAGCTTGCAGTTGGAGGAGGAGCTGTTCGGGCTTGTGGTCGCTGCCGTTTTTCTTTCTTTTGGGTACTTTTAGTTTTCCCTTTCAGTTGTATTACTTTTGCATGACATTTCATATATGTACTTGGTTTCCTTTATATATTTCAGTTCTGATTTGGAGTTGATTGGAGTCTATTCTATCTCTCTCTTCTGCTTGTGTTCTCATAGAGGGTAATGCCTCCCATTTGTACGTTATTATACCCTCGGTGCTAGTCGCCAAACTGGGGCCTACTGGAGGCGGGACTCGGGGGTCATTATCTCCCTTTTCACATTGCCGGCCCAGGAGGGGTACATTTTGTGGGGAGGGGGTCGTGACAGAGTGGTATCAGAGGTCTGGTTGAGGGATAGGATGGAGTTTGGAGTTAGGCACAGGTGAGGATGCATGGGATGGTAGGGAAACGGTTTCATTCATGTTTAGAAAGTGGGGAAAACACTGGAGACCGGCAGAGACATAGGCGTTCAGGGCCCCCTATGATCGGTTGCACGGACCTTTAAGTTTACGATGGCTACTAAACAAAGTGATACTGGTTGCAGGGTAGAGACCTAGGAAAGGATCATGCATCATTATTCTTTGCGCCTGTGTTTGAATGGGTAGACCTTGGGATAGGTAACCAAAAATTAATAAAACAAAATAATTAATTAATTAATGTTGAGTCTTCCATATTCCAGGCTTAGGAGCTCTAACTGTTGTTATTTTACAGGTATGGCTCCAGGTAGACGTCCTCGTCAGGTTTGCGCCGAAGGTGCCCAGCAGGCTGTTCCAGCAGATCGCCGCCAGGTAGAGGTGACGACGATGACACTTGGAGGAAGACACTCCGAGAGTTTCAGCGCCAGAGTCTACAGAAGTACGAGGGCTCCGTTTCAGATGCAGTCACAGAAGACTGGTTGGAGGAGGTCGAGATAGGCTTCAGTTCTATTCGTGCTCGGAAGGAACACTGGGTGTCCTTGGTTGTGACGATGTTGCATGGAGCAGGCAGAGGACAGCCCCATGACGCTCCCCATCCTCAGAGAGAAGAGCGCGGTCGTGGTGGTGGTCGTTATCAGGGTCAGAGAGGCCGTGGAGGTGGTCGTGGTCAGCTTCATGCTCTAGCGTTGCCAACTCCAGGCGAGCCAGACATCGTCCGAGGTACCCTTTGCTTGTTTTCTACCTTGGTGTATGCCTTGTTTGATTCAGGAGCGACACAGTCCTTTATATCCCCTACCCTTGTCCACGCTTTGGGACTTGAGGTAGAGAGGCTTCCAGTGCCCTTGGCGTTGACTACGCCAGTTGGAGGTCGAGCTAGCTTGTTTGAAGTATGTAGAGACTGTGAGCTAGTGTTGGGGTAGCAACGCTCTTGGGGAGATTTCCTATGTTTATGAATACAACCATATGATGTCATCCTCGGCATGGATTGGTTGTATTCGGTTCAGGCTATTGTGGATTGCTACAGGAAGAAGGTCGTTTTCTTTGATGAAGATGGAGAGGAAGTAGTGTTTGTTGGTGAGAGAGATCCTCGGATGAGTCATAGATGAGTTTCATCCTTATCATCCATGATGGCTGGGATGATGCTGAGTTCTTCAGAGGTTCAACAGTTGGCGTTTCCTAGGGTCGTAGAGGAGTACCCTGATGTCTTCCCAGAAGAGGTTGTATCCTTACCCCCTCGACGAGAGATCGAGTTTGGGATCGAGCTACAGCCAGGAGCATCTCCTATCTCTATGTCTCCATACAGGATGGCCCCTTCTGAGTTACGAGAGCTACGTATTCAGCTCGATGGTCTGTTGCAGTGTGGTTTTGTTCGGCCAAGTGTGTCACCGTGGGGTGCACCAGTTTTGTTTGTGAAAAAGGCTGATGGCAGTTTGCGGTTGTGCGTCGATTATCGTCGGTTAAACAAAGTGACAATAAAGAATCGATATCCTCTTCCACGGATTGATGACCTATTCGATCAACTGAAGGGTGCAAGTTGGTTCTCAATGATCGACTTGCGGTCAGGATATCATCAGATGCGTGTAAAGGATGAGGATATCCCGAAGACTGATTTCCGTTGTCGTCATGGGCATTATGAGTTTGTTGTAATGCCATTCGGCGTGACGAATGCTCCAGCTGTTTTCATGGGGTTGATGAATGCTCTGTTCCGTGAATTCCTAGACAAGTTTGTTGTGGTCTTCATTGACGACATCCTTGTGTACTCCACATCTGAAGAGGAGCATGCAGAGCACTTACGATCCGTTTTGGAAATTCTTCGCCAACATCGGCTATTTGGGAAGTTGTCGAAGTGTGAGTTTTGGACTCAAGAAGTCCGTTTCTTGGGGCATGTTGTGTCCCAACAGTGAGTATCCGTGGATCCATCAAAGATAGAAGTTGTGGTGTCTTGGACAGCCCCCAAGACAGTGTCAGAGGTGCGAAGTTTCCTTGGTCTCGCAGGCTATTACAGGAGGTTCGTAGCAAATTTCTCACGGGTTGTGACTCCTCTAACAGCTTTGACTAGGAAGGATCAAGCGTTCATATGGACTGATCAGTGTCAGGCAGCTTTCGAATATCTAAAGGAGAAGTTGGTAAGTGCTCCTGTTCTTTGTCTTCCAGCTGAGGGAGTCCAGTTTGACGTCTTCTGCGATGCTTCACATCTGGGGCTAGGTTGTGTCCTCATGCAGCAGAGGTCTGTTGTTGCTTATGGGTCTCGGCAGTTGCATCCCCATGAACACAACTATGCCACCCATGATCTTGAGTTGGCAGCCGTGGTTTTTGCACTGAAGTTGTGGAGACATTACCTCATTGGCGAGCGCTTTTTGGTTTTCACCGTTCATAAGAGTTTGAGGTATGTTTTCTCTCAGCGGAATTTGAACTTGCGGCAGCGTCGGTGGATGGAGTTCTTGCAGGAATACGACTTCGAAATATCATATACACCTGGGAAGGGAAATGTTGTTGCTGATGCACTGAGCCGAAAGTCACGTAATGATGTTGTGCGTGAATCTGGTGATTCTTGGAGAGTGATGGAAGAGCTATCATCTTTACATATTGATATAGGAGAAGTTGGGGGAAGAGGTTGTCTTTTCCAGATGACGGTGCAGTCATCCCTGATGCAGAAGGTGGAAGAGTCTCAGTTGGGTGATCTAGAGGTGGAAGTTTGGAGAGACAGAGTTGTATGTGGTGAGGCCCATGATGGTTGGTCAGAGGATGAACAACACCGAGTGTTGTATCATGGCAAGGTTTTTGTTCCCTTGGCGATG
This sequence comes from Viscum album, assembly GCA_963277665.1. NCBI lineage: Eukaryota > Viridiplantae > Streptophyta > Magnoliopsida > Santalales > Viscaceae > Viscum > Viscum album. Next base: position 1,201,645,399 of record OY728137.1, read on the forward strand.
CGCGAGACAGTTCTCCGAGAGTTCCATAGTTCACCCTTTGCGGTACATCCTGGTGTGACGAAGATGTACCGATCCTTGAGAAGTCAGTTTTGGTGGCCTGGGCTGAAGCGTTCAGTTGCAAAATGTGTGTCTCGATGTTTAGTCTGCCAGAAGGTGAAGGCCGAACACCGTGTTCCTGGTGGTCTTCTCCAGCACTTAGAGATTCCTCAGTGGAAGTGGGAGGACATCTCAATGGACTTTGTTATAGGTTTACCTCGAGCTCCGGGAGGACATGATGCTATATGGGTGGTAGTGGATCATTTAACTAAATCGGCCCACTTCATAGCAATCAAGGAGTCGAGCTCAGTGGAGGTTTTGTCGAGGCAGTATCTGGAGGAGGTGGTGAGGCTTCACGGAGTACCTAGGACGATCATTTCTGATCGAGATCCTCGTTTTACCTCTAGGGTGTGGAAAGGTCTCCAACAAGATTTTGGATCTCAACTATGCCTTAGCACTGATTTTCATCCTCAAACGGATGGTCATACAGAGCGAACCATCCAGACTCTTGAAGACATTTTTCGCTCTTGTGTTCTTGATTTTGGGGGTTCATGGGTGAAGCACTTACCCTTGGTAGAGTTCGCTTACAATAATAGTTTTCACTCTACCATCGGTATGGCGCCGTTTGAAGCCTTGTATGGCCGGCCATGCCATTCTCCGTTGTGCTGGACTGGGGTTGGAGAGTCAGCAATCCTCAGACCAGAACTAGTGCAGAATACAACAGAGATGGTTCAGGTGATTCGTGAGAGGATGAAGACAGCACAGGATCGTCAGAAATCATATGCTAATCAAAGAAGGAGACCGTTAGAGTTTAATGTTGGGGATCATGTGTTTCTAAAGGTGACTCCCCGTCGTGGGAAGCGAAGGTTTGGTCATGGAAGTAAGCTTTCTCCCCGGTTTGTTGGGCCTTTCGAGGTGTTAGCTCATCTTGGATCTGTGGCGTATCGAGTAGCACTTCCCCCTCAGATGAGTCGGATACATGATGTTTTCCATGTATCACAGCTCCGTCGTTATCTTCATGATGAATCTCATGTCATCGATTGGGGAGAGATCGATATTGACGATGATGCAACCTTCGAGGAGCGACCTGTGGAGATCCAAGACCACAAGGAGAAGGTGTTGCGTGGGCGTTCTATCCTCTTAGTTCGTGTCCTGTGGCGACACGGTGGCATGGAGGAGAGTACCTGGGAACGTGAGTCACAGATAGGTGCTCAGTACCCAGAGTTGTTTACTGTTTAACTCTTTCCATGTAATGACGTTTCCTTTATGACGTTTCCTTTATGGTTAGACCTTTCATGTTTTATTTATGTACCTTTGATGTGATTTTTATGTTTGAATTGTTTGGTTATGGATTATTTGTTTCCATACTCTCGGATGTCGTAGTTTTGTTCCAGCTTTTGAACAACTCATGGTGGTTTTCCCTTGAGAGGTATCTTATGGGTTGGTTGTTCAGACCCCTCTTTTCTTCTGGGATGGTTTTTAATTCTCAAGGACGAGAATGTTTTGAGAGGTATCTAATGTAATGGCCCGGACCTCCCTGGTCCATTACTTTGTGAAAATGTGGTGTTGGAGGTGTTCCGGGAGGTCAAGGTGACTTATCCCCCAGCTGCTGCCTACCGGGAGCTCGGTCTACCGGTAGCTGCTGATTACCGGTAGCTCGGTCTACCGGTAGCTTCTGATTACCGGTAGCTCGGTCTACCGGTAGCTGCTGATTACTGGTAGCTCGGTTTACCGGTAGCTGCTGATTACCGGTAGCTCGGCCTACCGATAGCTGCGGTTTACCGGTAGCTCGGTCTACCGGTAGCTTCTGATTACCGGTAGCTCGGTCTACCGGTAGTTGCTGATTACCGGTAGCTCGGTCTACCGGTAGCTGCTGATTACCGGTAGCTCGGCCTACCGGTAGCTGCTGATTACCGGTAGCTCGACCTACTGGTGGTTGTAGTCTACCGGTAGCTTGGCTAATACTTTGCCAAATTTCACGAATGAACAGTGATTCCAGTTTCTTAAGAGCTACCGATCCCATACTTTGCCAAATTTCACGAATGAACAGTGATTCCAGTTTCTTAAGAGCTACCGATTCCTTTGCCAAATTTAGAGTATGTGAACAGTGTTTCCAGGTTCGCAAATTTTGACCTTTTCTTTGACATAAAATACTTTTAAAACCTTATTTTATGTGTTTTAAGACCAATTCAAAACCCATAAATTCTATATTAATTATTCCTAAGCCCGGGATGTTTCTACTTGGTCAAACCGCGTGAGTTAGTGCTCTCCGTTTTGAATGGAGAGTAAACCGGATCTTAAACCGTCGCCTCTCTAAATAAAAGGGGGGGGGGGAATGAGATATCATTCTCCATTGTTTTTCCTCTCTGTTCTCGGCCAAGAGACGCTAGAACCTTTCAATCGTTTCCGTTGGAGTTTCACAATCGAACCCTACTCCTTTGATTGGTTTTGCTCTATTTCGGATGAAATCAAGCTGTGTCTGTCAATCATTGATATAAGGTATGTTTTATCATCGTTACTTTGTGGATCATCTTCTCTTGTTCTCCATTCCATGTTTCTAATGGGTTTTGTTGGGTTGGTTGGTGATGTCGTACCGTGGCGTCCCCGGGTGGATGCAGTTGTTGTGAGAGGAGAATTGTGAGCCGTTTTGTGGATAAAGGACGTCAAGAACTCTTCGAGGTAGGGGATTCATGGATTCTCTAGTTGTGTATGTGCAATCGTAGAATTAGCATGATTTAGTCCTTTGGATCACAATGAAATTGACCTAATTAAATACTTGAACCGGATTAAATGAATTGGTTGATCGCATGCTGTTTCTTTATACCGTGATAACGATTTGCCTCATGTTTTCCTAGATATAGTGATATCTATGTTTTCTTTGATTTGTTGTTCGTTCATGATAGAAATTGATAATGAACGTAAAGCCGAAATTAATTGTCAATTAATTGGCTAATGATAAAGAGGCATGTAAATTAATCTGGTTATTGCCGTTGTTGTAGTTGTTCTAATTTGAGGATAATCAAATTAGGGAAGTAAGCATGGTTATTTAAATTGTGATAGCTTACTGATTAGGTATCCATGATTGGAACCTATGAATAACAAGTCTGTTAATTCAATATGGATTAGAGAATAGATTATTTGGGAATTTCTAAAAGGGTTTTGAGTTACCCTCTTGTTTGTTAAAGGGCCTAAAGCCCACTTTGTGATGTTTGTTTTCCTGCTGCTTGTGCTGTGATGTGAGCCTGGATGGCTGTTGTGATATGTGGAGGTATGGAGACTTGTGGTTGTGGCAGCAGATGACGCCTAGTGTGGCGAGATGCATCGGTTTATGCATATGGGTGTCGGGGAGGACACCAAGGGTGATGGTATGAGATGAATGTGATGGTTTGATGTTGGTGGTTTGGTTTGGTTGCTTATCTGCTTTACTTTTCCCCACTGCTCAAGGCAGCTGGTCTTGCTTACCCTCTTTCTGAAGGAGGCGAAGACACGCGGGGTATGCCACGTGCTTTCCGTGTTTATCCTCTTGATGGAGGATGGTTCTATGCTCTTTCTATAGGCGGAAAAGACTCGACGGGTAGTATATCTACTCACCGTGTTGAGCCTCCTTTGTGTTTAGAAGCATAGGATGTTTTTCTAGAATGCCTGGGAATGTGGAAAATTAATTCTGTAATGAATGTTTGATTAAATGGTGAAAATCCATGGGGATGGAGATACTGGAATTTAAAGGTGATGTGAATCCTAAAAAGGAGCAGTTGTTTTTGAAAGTGATGCCATTTCAGTTTAATGTGGAATTCTTCATTCTTAATTAATGTTTAAAGAATTAATTAATGTACAGTGGAACTGATAAATGAGAATGGAGTAATCTAATAAAGCTCTTCATTGTTTGTGTGCTTATAGGATACCTAGTCTTAGAAGTAGCAGCCTGGAGTCTGAGAGACGTTAGCTGCAGTTGTATCTAAGACTAGGTAATTCCCATAGTGTGGATGTGAGTTACTTATATATTCTGTACTTTTTGTGTTTCTATATGATAATCCACCCTGTCGGTAAGGGCAACTGACACCCCGGGGATTCTGAGACCTGGGGGGGTGTTTTCCCCAACATTCTGATGGGAGGTTGAATGGCTGACTACCCCCTTTGGCCCCGCTCTCTTCTATTGGTAGATCCTTGTGCTGGTAGGCGCAGTGGTTAGTTTTACCCATATATGTGTGTAGAGGGCTGTAATGGCTTGTGGTTATTTCACACACATATACTCTGGATATAGTATCATATGGAATACTATAGGTGTAACGTGTATAGGCTGTGATGGCTTGAGGATCCTTACTCGGCGTATGGGCTGTGATGGCTTGACGAATAATACTCGACGTATGATACACGTTATACGAGCTATGGTGGCTCCCGGAAACTACCTGGTTACTTTGGTTGTGAGGACGGTGTGGTGCTTCGCCCAGGTGTCTGCGGGCAATCCTTTGTGGTGCACGAGGTGCAGATTGTGGAGCTTAGCCTTGGTGTCTGCGGGCAAGCCTTTGGAGAGAGATGGACAGGACGTATGTCGTTGGGTCAAAGCGGCAAACCAGTGGGGAAGTAGTAGAGGGGTACCCTTGATATTATTTACTATATGCTATATTCTTGTATGCGTTACTTGGTGAGAGTAGCCATGGGGAGGTTGGGAACATAGTATACCTGTTTAGATAATGAGTTAGTTTCACTTGTTGTTCACTGAGCTTTAACATGCTTTCTTTACTTTTGCACGAGAGTCTTGGGGAGGATCCTACTGAGTATACTGTTATACTCACCCTATGTACATATAAACTGTTTTTCAGGTCACTTGGAGCAGGTTGGAGATCAAGCTGGTTACTACTAGCTTGCGGTTGGAGGAGGAGCTGTTCGGGCTTGTGGTCGCTGCCGTTTTTCTTTCTTTTGGGTACTTTTATTTTTCCCTTTCAGTTGTAGTACTTTTGCATGACATTTCATATATGTACTTGGTTTCCTTTTTATATTTCAGTTCTGATTTGGAGTTGATTGGAGTCTATTATATCTCTCTCTTCTGCTTGTGTTCTCTTAGAGGGTAATGCCTCCCATTTGTACGTTATTATACCCTCGGTGCTAGTCGCCAAACCGGGAGCTACTGGAGGCGGGACTCGGAGGTCATTATCTCCCTTTTCACATTGCCGGCCCAGGAGGGGTACACGTTGTGGGGAGGGGGTCGTGACAATTACCCACATAGAAGTTCACGAAGGAAGATTATTGAGAGACTATATAAATTGAATTTAATTGAAGATATATAATGAAATTTCATATAATAGATTTAATATTTATGTTATTTGAGAAATTATAAACAAGAAATAATTATTTTATAAGTTATAGAGAAAAATGATTATATTAGTATGATTAAGGATATCTTTAAAAAATTCTAATTGAAAATAATTTTTTAAATACTATTATTTTTTTATAATAAAAAATTGTAAATTATATTAGTAAATGTTTTTTTATAGTTTATATATAGATAAATAATTATAATATATTAATTTAAAAAGTTTTATATCCTATAAAATTTCTTCTTATAATGTAGAGAATAATTTCTACCTCCTAAAGACCTTTTTTAAAATCACTAATTCAAGGGAAGAGAAATGACTGCTCTATTAATGAATAAGGAATAAATAGAGAAATTGTATACTTTTTAGCGAAATGGAAAAGGTAACAATACTTTTATGATTTAAATAATATAACAATAAGTTATTTATTTTTATATTTTTCATTAAAATTTAATTGATTATAATTTCCAAAATGGGGGATATTTTCAGGTAAAAAGAATACATTCAACACCTTAAATTCCTAATTTTAAATTTTTAAATCCACATCATCTAATTTTTTTAACATTTATATATTTTATAATTCCCATGAATATAATATATTTTGTAATAATGATTAATTTTTTTTACCAAAATAAGGAAATCATATCCAATAAATGAAGTTATCTTATCTATATTGGATGAATATGTAAATTTTACATCATTTTGACACGTACAATGTTAAATGGTAAAATTATTATAATTTTTATAATATAAAATATAATTATGAACGATAGATACAATTATAACAAATCTATAACATTGAATTTTTCTAATAGTGGGAAAAATTATATTGATAAACATTTCATTAAAATAACATGAAAATAAAATTTATACATTCTACCATATTAAATATCATCGTTTTACCAAATATAACCTACATACACAACATTAATATAAAAACTTATGACTATTGGATGAATATGTTTTGTTGAATTTTTTATGTTAACAAGTAGTTTCTCTGATTCAATTCAATCTCTTACCATGATATATGAAATATGAAAATTCTAAGTGAATTTAAAAGTAGTGAAACTTGATAGAGGATAAGAAGAATATACAAAATCAATGATATTAAGTCATTATAATGTATTTTATATCTTCCTAATTCATGATTATTCTATATTATAATATTTAGGATTTTTTATTAAGGAAATTGTTTTTAGGATATCATTTCATATTTTGTAAGATATTGTACCATTATAAAAGATGTTCCATGTCCTATTGGATTGATGGATACCATGGTATAGATCTATAAGGATAATAATATTGGTCGGATCAATTATTCCCTTATTACAGAGATATAATGTGATTTCAAATAATGTAGATAAAACAATAATATGCCTATGAAGGTATATCCAATGATATGGTTACTATCATTGATACATTATTTTTATTAAAATACATCCTTCTCAGAAATGTTTATTGAGTTAAAACATTTTTATAGTGTTTTATAATGGTTTCATATATAAATTATAATGATATTTTACTTGTATTTAAATGTTATTTTTCAACTATTAATTATATATGGAATGTTTATATTATTTTATAAATTACATTTACATACACCGATGATAAATTGAATATATGTGAAACTTCATTGAATAACTTTCTTAAATAGGTTTCTAGTTAATATATATATATTATTTCTATAAATTTTAATTCACCCCCTATTGTAGAGAAATTTATTCTATTTCTATCATGCATTTGGTATTATTGGTTTCTTCTTGATTCAATAATGTATTACACAGTTGTTTTTTAGAAAAGAGAATCTTTTTTTATCATTGAATCATAGACCATTGGAACACATGAGAGTCTAAATCTAAATAATCATCCAATATTATATGGTTCTAATTATATATATCGGAGATATTATATGATTTCTTTTTTTCCCAGTACTGGAATAGCTATAGGAATTGAGTTAGTATACTTGTAACATAAATCAAATAAAAACCAAAGTCCTAAAGAAAATATAACAAAAAATTTATATATATCCCACATCCAACAAACAACATATGTATTTATCCCCAACCCCAATCAAATAAAATCGAACTACAATTCATTAAACTCTAACCACATTCATATATGTATCTATGATGGGAACCAATGGGTCCCATTAAAGGTGTAATTGTTATGTTATAAAATCTCTTTCTCTGAAGGTTCCAAAAGGGTCATTACTTTTAAATCACGAATCCAGCATTTGAAAATCCTTTTTTTATACTATAATTAGAAATTATGTGAATTATAAAATGGCTTAAAAAAAAATTGAACCACCATATGCTAATAAATTTTCAATGTCATTAATTATCCTATGATAAATCCATAATAACATGTTTAATAGAATTAAATTAAAAATAACCATAAAACAATACTTTATAAGTCTACCATATAATAATCCTGATGAAAAAAATTAGAAAACAAAAATTGTTGTTTTATTAAACACTTTGAATGCTTAAATATGCATATGAAATTTTTAATCCATAAAAATACTAAATCCACATATTTTCACAATCATGTAATATAAACACATTTTTAATATAAATCATGATATCAATTTCATAATTAATGTAGTTTCGGTCACATTTAAATCATCCAAAATCTAATAAAATCAAAATAAAATTAAAAACCTTCCTTAACTAGTAAAAACATTTCTTTTTAATGATTTTAACCATATTGAGTCTTAAGAGAAGAGTAAAAAACCCGAGAAAAAAACCCAATCACATTTACAGAGCCATATAAAATTAAATTTGAAGACATGGAAAATATGGGTAGAGAAGATGAAAAATATAGGGAAACTAGTTAGAGAAGTAATTAAGAGACGTTACACTATATATCAAGTGGTTAATCACCACAAACCAACCTAAATCCACCATATATAGTGTAGATAATATGATAAGAGGTATTTTAAGGAGCCTAGGTCATATGGTTTTTATTTGATAATCCAAATGAGGTGTCCCCAAATAAAATAATGATGAACGATTCAATATAACCAAAACATAGTGTGCCTCATACTTTATCAACATTCTATAATAATTATTTTGGTAACCATAAGATATCTATTTCCCAAAAACAATATATGTTTCATATATACTACTGAAAAATTTCCAATACTACTTAACAAACCATTTGAACATGGAATGTTTTGAAAATCTCAATTTTCATCCTAAAAATACAATTGAACTATGAGGGATTTTAAACCGTCTTATAAAAATTAAAACATATTGGGGTTTCATAATTCACCCAACCATGTACAATTATTCAACAAAGAATATATTGAATAATGATTTTAACAAAAAGTTCCAAACCAAAACTCTAAAGCACTAAAAATGTAAATGATGATTTCATTTAAAAAAAGGGAATTCAAGAAAACGAAACATAGAGATGTCAGCATTAGTAATCAAAATTAATCATTAAAACTACTACATATGATAATTTTATAACACCCAAGTGTTTCACGTGTTTTGATTAAATCCAAATGAATAAAAAAAATAACCACATAAAAACATCTCAGACCACATGGACTTGAATCAATCACACATTACAACAATGAATATCATAGATGATAAATCATCCATAATGAGGAATGAATTGGTAGACCTTAATTATGTCTCTCTACCAATTGTATTTATCTTATGTAGTGATAGGAAACTAATATACACCCAAATTAATTATCATCACATAAATAAACTCAAAAATAGTAATCATCACTGGATATGATAAGATTCCACTAACCACAAGAAAAAATTTAGAATCAAATGAGGGGATACCATCTTCATGAAGCTTCTAAAAGTCCATTATACTATATCACCAACAAAAAATATTCTATAAAACCCTATTAATTATCCAAAACACTATCAAACAGAAATATTGAGTTTCATATTTTTTAAATCTAGGAATGTAACAACATAAGAGGCAATATGGGGTAAAACATTTGGAAGAAAAACACATGGATCCCTATTAAAATCTCTTCCTTGTTTCTATAGTGGTCTAATAAAAAATAAAAAAATTGACATTTATCCATACCATACTAATGGTATCCACATGTTATCCATTAAAAAACCACATACCATTGTCCACAACAAGTATAATAAAATATTAGGCATGATGAATCAATGAGGCATTAATAACCTGAAATAATTGAATACAAATAAAACAGATCATCCAATTGTTACAATCATATATACTGAGTCAAATGATTTAGAGAAATGGGAAAAAATGTAATATTAATAAATATACGACCAAAATAACAACAAATTAAATCAATAATAAACAGTGAAAGCAACACCCTAGAATATATCTGATAACAAAATAGGGGTGAATAATTAATCTTATAGTCATTATAATTCACAAAAAACCTTAAACATTACAGAGATGAACACATATAATATAATTATTTATATATATTGGAAATCATAGGGTAGAATGTCCAAACATAACATCATGAAATACTAAAACTAGATATCATGTTACTAAAGAATGATGAACTTTTTGGACATATAGATTCTCTCATATTCAACTTTCATCTCTTAATATTCTCTTTAGTGATAACCATAACTAAAACTTGTTAGGGTCAAAGAATCATTTTCTACTGGTTCCTTTATAAAAATTCTACATTGATGATGATCTAATACACCACATCCATATGGGATCTTTGGCTATACATAAATACCAATGAATAATGATCATGACAAAGGCAATAATAAGATAAAATAATATCATTCAACAGATTATTATTGAACCACTCAATAGATAAAGGTTTTAATCTAGTGAAATGTTCAATATTCTAACATCAATTTATCACTATGATGTGAAATAAAAAACTCCAATTCTATCTCAACTCTCACTTCGATGGGGTAAAACCATTGAATGAAGGTGACTATGAAATAACAACAACACAAATCCAAAAATGGTTTGGTTCTGGTTGTGCTTTATACAAATAGAAAACCAACCCTTAAAATTCAGTGGTTTACACCACCCAATAGTATTTTGGAATTTCTAGTGACTTAATGATAATTTCACACAAATTTCACAATCCATAGCCACCAGATATCTTTGGTCCCTTTAAAATAGAACCACATGAAGATTTACAAACACTCATTCACAATCCATAAAATGTGAAGAACATGGCCCTCATAGTCCATTAGGAGTTTGAGTAGTCTCAAGAACTGTTATGATAAATGCTATATGACTAGAAGAATTTAATAAGAAATTAACTTCAAGAAATGTTGACTCCGTACAAGGGGAGATATGTTAAAAAATCACTAATGAAAAATAAAACAATTAAACCTTATCAAATACAAATAAAACAGATATAAAGTAATAAATAAATAAAACCGATATAACAAATACTAAATATAAATTTATTTTTTGAATACACTAAAAATACCTTATTACCACACTAAAAAACCAAAAAAATACAAGAATATATATTATAATATCATGATGAACCACTAAAATAATTGATGACATGATTAAGAAAGATCCATCATATATAAGTTGAACTATATCTTCATAGAACCCATAAAATTACATAATTAAAACAAAATAAAAAACAAATTCATGACATCCACATAAACCATATATTGTAATGTTAAAATTTGTTCACATGAGGAAGATAAAGAACATAAATCATAGTTTCAAAACCATCCATAATAAGAATTCATATAACATTTATTTAAACATTGATTAAACATAATTAAATTTAAATTTGTCATAAACTCATATTATAAAAAAATATTTCATCAATAATAAATGATGTTAAAACTAGAAAGTGAGTTAAAATATAAAAAATATAAAATCAATCAAATAAAAATGGTTTGGATACACTGTTTTTTCGAACATGAATTGACAATGTTGGTTTGACTGGAAGATACCAATAATTGTTTCATATGGCTTGATCAAGATTTTATGTGCACTTTAACATCGGTCCTCAAATATTACCTATAATTTCACAATAAAAACATAATTTCATGCATTGTGTTTTCGGATATCCCTAAAACATTGATTATTATAAATTCAGATCCACATGTATCTATATTATGCTTCAATAAATATAAATTAAAAAATAAAACTTCTAATAACACTTTCAAACACAATTTTTTGTATGAGTAATAGTAACCTAGGAACTCATCTATACCTTCTATGTGAAATATGACCATCATAACTCATACATACCATTATACACTAATTATCAAGATATATCTGATACTATATTTCAATAACCTTGTCTGGGCCAACCCAATAGATGCACCATACTAATTATCCATAAAGCCTTAGGACCATTCATATTCACCTTAGGCTGAAAACTACTTCATTGAAATATCAAATAATGAAATTGGAATGATATAACCCACACAAAATAAATGATAAATAATGGGTTCTATTTTGGAACTTGACATAATGTATTCATGTTTCCAGTAACTACACCATCAATTCATCTATTTCAAAAGTTAGAACATTCAATAAAGGAATAAAAATTATGATAACCAAAATATTTTAGAAAAAAATTACTATATTTAAATCTAATCACTAATATATGTGTTTTTTTATTCCACAATAAGGGGAAAAAATTAAACAACAAACTGATGGTAATGGAAGATGATATTCAACATAATCTAAATAATTCTAATTAACTCAAGAAAAAGATGACATCATGATAATGTGAAACCCAAGACACAACCCTGTCTAAAGATCACCCACTTGTCCAAGGAGATGAATATTAATCCAACTTCAATATAAAGGACTTAATATATTTAGAAGACACCAAGAAAATATACTCACCATTGTGAGAATAAAGGGTGTGATCCAATTCCTAAAAGGATATCACTATGTTTCATTATTTCATTAACAATTGAAAACAACAAAACATGTTTGATAGTAAATATAGGAAAACATGCTTCCACTTCACTAACATAATTAGTAAATAAACAATTTCATCATAAAATAATTTATATATATAAAATATTTAAATTTTATACCCAATAGATATCCTAAAATATGTATTTTCTTTTAAAAATACTATTCTCCCAGAAATATATATTTTTTAAGTAAAAACGAAAATAAACATTCCATTTTTAATTTAAAATAGTTGTTTAAGAACTCGTCAATTTTTTTCCCTTAAATATTCTAACACACACATCTATAATGTATTCAATGACAATGTTAATAAATAATATAATTCTAGGATATATAATTTCATGATACAATAAAAATAGAGATTCAAGGAAATATATTCCATTGTAATAGATAATCATAATTAAAAATAATTATTCTTTGTTCAAATAAATAAGTAAGGAAATAACAAGATAAAATTAATCTAGACGCCCAACATTTGATACATATGATAAGGAAAAAGAAATGGGACTATTGATGGAACACTCAATGTGTGTTTGTTGATGAAAATTATAAAATCATATTGTTAACATAACTCTTAACATGAATTTACATCATTTATCCTCATCAGAGACACAACCCCAAGACTGATCACAACATTCCACAAGGGGGGTATCGGATGTTAATAAATCTCATTTGGTATGGAAAACATATATTGACATACATCATAATTTCCTATGACTCCACATGTTATAGATAAAGGTGGTAGGAAACTGTCAATCTAACATAAATCACATGAATGAAACTTTTTATAAATGAAATATAACTAAAAAATAATAAAAATCACACGTGTAACACACCCTTATTCAATATTGAACCCCTGATCTAGACACATTAATATGATTCAAATTTCATTTAACTATCAACGCATGATTAAAATCATCGAAAATTAGAAACAACATATCTCATCGAGGGAATAACCCTATAAAAATAAAATATATTTGTCTAAATATGAAAATATTCATTTAATTTAAAAAATTTATAAAACATTATATCAAAAAAAAATATAAACCACCTTTGAAAATATTTTATATATTTGAATGATTATAGAAAACTTCTCTATACCACCGTACTAAAATAATCTAAAGGAACCATCAACCAATAACAAAAAAAGACATAATCAACATTTAAAAAAACATATAAATTAATTAATCATTAAACATCCCACAATATAAATACAACAAGACCCCAAATGATTATTAAAACACAATATTTCTTGTTTAAATAAAACATAATAATTTAACAAACACTTATAATGTATAAATAATAATTTGATTCATTGATCAATTGAACTATTAAATCCACAAAATATTCCATTGGAGAAATATATAATACGTGGTAAACCAATGGAATCATAGTTAGATATAATACACTCCATTAGTCTAGTTCAAATGTGATTTTAAATTCTCAAAAATTTAATTACTTATAAATAATTGAAATTAAATTGAAAAAAAACTAAATAACTGAATATATAATGTCTAATGATAATGGAACCAGATTTGGTCTCATTAGAAGCCTGAGATCCCATAGTGATCAAAACCACATTAGTTAGGGAACCATATACATTGAAATCATCCAACGTAAACATTATGGTTATATAAAGAGGGATTTATTTTGGCCAACCATTATGATAAGGATGATGGATCCCTTATATTTTTACAATGGGGAAGAATCACATGGAAACCACCCTAAATGCCAATGGATGGAGTGGTGAATAAGATTAGATGTTTTGAGATTTTCCTCAAATATATATTTTCAATTGGGTAAGACAATTATGATATCCACATAAAAATAAAAATAAAATTATATAAAGACTAGAAATCAGAATTTTACTTCACATAAATCCATAGTTTACCAAACCAGATAGTAATTATGCCATAGACACTCGTAAAAATTGAAGATGTCATATTGTAACTCTTACATATTTTCCCATACCATGAAGTAAATCAAATGACCCAGTAAAACCTCCAACAACACCAAAATTCAACCATAAAGCACCCATGATCCAAGAGAAATGTTATAAAAATAAGTATTAACATGGAACATATAATTTATTAATTCACCAACCCATTTTTATATCATTAATATATCAATTGTTGAAATAATGTACATTTCAAATATCTCATTCCCACTATTCATTTTTATATACATAATGTTGTAAAAATTTAAGTTTATAAAATTACATGTCATAATCATGATTTATGTTGACATGTCAAATGATCCTATTATCATCCCAAAGAAATGACACCTTATTATTCATTTATATAAACCACAAATATCAAATTAAAAAATATAATATTTTATCATTATGAATTCAAATTGAGTTGGATATAAATAAACCTCTAGAAAACTATTTGATACAACTTTCATCGTTCTTCATAAATCTTTAACTTGGTATGAATAATATTATCAGTAGAAAATTCTATAAATTTCTATTTGTATATAATTAAAAAAACATATGGAAATATTAATATTATAATATAAATATAAAATAAATTAAATTAAAATCCTATAAATCCATAAAACTAACAGGTCACTAATATTTAGAATATTGCAAATTTTAACAATGATGTCTAAAATTCATCAAATGCTCATTCTTTTTACAATAATATAAAATGTAATCCACCTACATAATAAATATAAGAGAGATTTTATCATCATTACCAATTTAAAGATTTGAATCCTCCTAATCACTATGAAATTGGATGCTCATTAATCCATTTTGAATCATCAATTACATTTATTATGAAACTTATTTAACCCCATTTTACATATTCTATAGATTTACTACTCATTATCCATCACTATCATGTATAAACACTTGAATTTTATTGATTTATAAATCATTCTAAATGTCATTATTATGAAAAACATAATTAATATAATTATATAATTTCATTTAGATATGTTTATAGAAAAGGGAAATAATGTATCAAATCATTGTAGTCCTACGACTGAAGAAAAATTCTAATCAAAATCAATACCCATGATTTTATAATAATGTTTTTATTTCTGTAGAAAAATTATTTCATTTTACTTAAACCATATCAATGAGTTTTTTATACAAAACTAATTCTATAAGCATTATAAATTTTCTAGGATATAACAAAAAATAATGAGTGTTACTATTATCAATCAATTATATCACGTTATCTTACACTATAGTCGATTAATTGTGTTATAAGTCATTATCATAACTTTTTTCTTCAGGATATGAAATAATGTTGGAATGATTAAATATTTTTTTATTTATCTATATTATGCACCATTTATTAAATACATAATAATATTTTATAGCTAAGTATATTTTCAAAATATATTTTACATTAGACTTATATAATATAATTGTACTTCATTTCTTATAAAAATATTATTTTTTTTATTTTAATTAATCTATAATGGGTATTTAATTTTAATATTACACTTTAGTAACATTATTAAATTATTATATACTTTTATGACACATGCATTATTCAAAAATAAAACCTCATTCCCATTATAACATTATTTAGATTCAATAATATTATTAGTTGTCACCCCTTTAAAAAATATCATCTCTTTTAATTTATGGTAATGATCCTTTGTTTGTAAAAAATGATGTAAATGGACTGGTCTATAATTTCTCATAGATAATGTGACATTATCAAATAGTTGTAAATTTTTTAAGAAATTTTTATTTTTGAACATCTGTGATGAGAATAATAAATCAATAATACAGAAACTATATATGTTTTTAGCCATATAAGCCATCTAAACCACGATAAAATTGATCTAAATTTTACAAATTCAATAACGAATTAGAAAATTAATTATTCTAAATGTCTATGGTATCATAATAAAAAATTTATTGGGGCTGTGTATAAGGTGACCAAAAATAAATTAAATCTCTTTAAGAGTATCAATTGTATTTTGTAATTATACATTTTCGTTCATATTCCCATTGATACAACCATTTTTATTTTTTATTTAATCCTTGGGAGTCAACAACACTATATTCTTTATAGGGTATAATTTTATACTTAACAAAATAGGTCTTGTGTTTGTAAACTCCAAAAATATTCTTCCATCATTTTTAATTTCATTATATAAAAAATTGTTCCTCAAAATATAATCCTTGGAATTACTTCCAATATCAGGTGCACTATTTTTTTTAAAAAATCTCTTTCTTTCAATCATTATGTACAAAACATGACCATTCATATTTTATTATCCATAGAGTTCTTCAAAACAAACCACTTTTCTATATTGGATTTTTTTTATCATCTTTAATAATATTAGTGTGTATGGAATAATATTTATTTGATATAATTATTTTTTTCAACCCTTCATCATAACTATTAAAATCATTCATGAAGTATAATTTGTACAATAAAATATTACATTAAATCATGGAATATTATTTTGGATTCCTAGTATAATTAAAAAACATTTCATCTATTTTGGAGATTTCTTAGAACTCTACAGCTAAATTTTTGAACCAAAAAAAATTATATTTAATAACGAATTTTTAGATTAATCCAAATTTTTCACAAGATATTTCTCTAATAATTAATGTTTATTAAATTTCCAATTTTTAATTTTAGAAATGTAATTTTATGTATCAGGAATTTAATGGTTTTCTACCTAAATAATTTGGTATCAATCTATATCTCTTAAAAAATTCTAAATTTTGAGTAATAATTGTGATTCATTACGAAATCAATCTCAATCACAAATTATTTTGTTATTTTTTGGTATTATATTATCATTAATGTATAATAGATGCACAATTATATGTTAAATTTTATGGGGTCCCATAATCTCGAGTTTCTCCTCTACTTCTCAATTCATATTCATATACACTCGATAAATTGTTGAGTAATATTTATTGGTAAATAATTTATATTTTCTACTCATTATCTATTTTTCATTTTTCTCATTCACTTTCATTATAAATTGAAAAATTGAAAAATTATAAATAGTTACAGGAATTATCATTGAAATTGGGTACATCTAGAAGATTTTATTTCTCTGTATGTTTTATTAATTTTGACATACTTAATAAACACTATTTCAATGCTTTAGTCACCCTAATTAACTTTATCAACCATATCATATCATATTTTATTAAGACTTGTCTATGTTTCTTAGTTAAACTCACATCTAAGTCTTTATCATCATGTGCTAAAATATAAACATTGATTTAATCTAAGAATATTATAATGAACTTCTCAAAAAGTTTCAAATATAAAATTTTGATAATAAATAAAAAATTTAATACAATTTTTTTAACATGAATCAATTATTATTTCACCAATTAAAAATATCTTATGTATATATATTTAAACAAATATATGGTATGTTTGGAACCATAAATCCATCACCTACGTGTATTTTTGGTTGATATCATTGAGTTTACCCTATTATATTTTCTCAATTATTATCAGAAAAATGTTGTTAAAAATTTCAATTACTGTTATTAGAGTAACAAATTATAATGTCCATCATTTATGGTCATTTTTTTGTTTTCATTATTTTGTTGTAAATATTGATATCAATATATGTTATTTTAAATTTATTAATTAATGTAAAAATTGAAAGAAGACTAATCATTATTGGAATAATTTTCAATGAAGATTAAATTTGATCATGATAGTTTATTTAATAAATGGGAATTGATAAAAAAGAATTTATATGGATTGAAATATGAAAAAACTTGTTGAAAATAGTATTAGAGTATAACTATATATCCTTAGGAAGTAAATATTCATCATTATTGAACGTCATGTGATTTAATGGTTAAATTTTAATTTTTATTATGTATATTATTGAAATTAAATGCTAGTGTGAGCATGAAAAACATGGAATAATACATAAATGATGTATCATTTCACTGAAAATTTTCATATTTAATTAATAATCTGTGAATCAAGAGTTTTGGGAACTATATTTTCCTCAATAAAGCGAAACTAGTTTATATTTTTATGATTCCGAGATTTTAAATATTTTATAACTACTAATATATAGCCACTAAAATTAAACAAAAAATTCTTGAGATTCAAAATTGTTATCATAATTAATTTTTTTGATGATAAAATATTATTAGTGGGTCATTTAATTTTAATAAATGAAACTTTTGTGGATAACAATATTTTTAAATATTATCACTGCAGATATTTATTTATATAGAAAGTGTTTCGTTGAAGAATGTTTCCACGAGTATGAAAATGTAATTTATTTGAAAAACTAGTACATAAAGTAATTTCAAACTCATTCCAATTTATAATTGACATAAAATATTATAAATAGACTATATAAGGTATGGTTTATTATGTTGGATAAATTCAAACCATATTAATTATTTAGATATACTTATTCACGAATCCCAATAATGTTTTATGATCCATTTAAAATTATGTTATAGTGGGGATATATGGTTTTCAAACATTATTTTAGGACCGAGAATTATTTTCATATATAATTGGTCAATTATGATTCATTACATAATAAACAACAATACAACATTGTCCATTAATAAGAAATGAATTCTAATATTTTATATACAATATTAGTAAACTAAAAATACATATTTGAATATAAGTTGAATGAATAATTTCATGAATTAATATATATATCTCTCCCTCTTATAAGAAAATTTTAGGGTGAAAGAAGTGTATTTTATATAAATAATTGTATACACGTATATTCATAGACTATTGAATGAAAAAAATAGAGAAATATACTTTAAAAATATCTATAAATATAAATTATGGCATTATGTTTGATGTGTGAAATTGAAATTGTTTTCCCAAATAAATTATGTATTGGTAGTGTATATAAGTCATGCGAGGGAAGTGATATAGTGGTGGAATATTTTATTTTTATTAACATGAAGGTTTTTATATTATATAATTCATTGATTAAAAAATATGTTTTCCATATCATTAAATTAAAAAACACATTTAAAATAAAGACTATAATTTTTTAATGTTATTTGTTTATTAATTCTATATTTATAAAAAATAAAATTATTGCTGTAAATTTGATTAATAAATTGTTAGATAATTTATCTATCATATAAACCCCAAAAAACATAATTATTTCAATACACTAATTCATGATTCCAATAGGTTATTTTTCTTATATTCTATATCAATAGGTATTAATGATCTTAGTATTTTGGGGTATTTATTTGGATTTTGTAAGTCATGTGGACCCCATTAAATAAAAAAATCATTCTAATGATGATAAATATAATTTAATGTTATTGAAATTACTCATGTAGTAATTTTTTTAACATTCGGTATGAATTATTAAGTTTTATCCTTCCTTGAAATAGCACATATTATATAAATAGAAGAGAAATAACTATTATTGATCTAAATTTATAATATATTTGTTCTAATGGAATTAATTACTCAATATGATATGTATATATTATAATACACAAAACATTCATGAGATGAAAATATTCTAAATCTATATTTATGAAATAATTTTTATTCATTGTGGGTATTTGAATTTAATAGGTAAATACTCTATGTATTTAGAAATAAGATTAATAACCAAAATATATAGAACTATGAATTCATTGGAAAATATTTTCATCATGTAATTGATGTTTTGGATGGTATTCTTGGGTCAGGTAACAATAATCATCATACAAGACATTATCATAAAACATATCATATTTGTTAACATATTTTAGTAAGAAGAAATTATGAATTTTTGGAATTTGTTTTAAAAATATAAATCTTATGTATTTTTAAATATCAAAAGAAAAATATGAGGTGTGAGTTAATTATTATGTTACCAATTACTGGGTAAATTTAAATTAGATAGAATATAAATTATTTCAAAACCCATTTTTAATAATGTTTCAAATGAGAATTATAATTATTAAATGATTTCATTTTTATACAAAATTTTTAAAATTGGAATGGAATATGTATATGTAAACATTAACATTAAATAATTTTGGCATAGAAGATGTGGGAATAAAATTTTATTATTTCCAAAGAATAGTTTTTGATGAAAATTTAGTTGAGTAGGAAAAAAACATTCATATTTTTTGGATCATAAATATAAATTTACCAAATAAATGTTTCTATATAGAAAAAATACCCACACAATAGATAAGTAATATGACCAATTACATGTGTAAAAATCTAATTCCTATAAGGATAAATCTTAATAAATAATAATTGTGGTTTTCTTTGAATTAAACACATAGATATATATGTAGATTGGAATATAATTTTCATGCAGTAATGGTTGTAAATTCCTCCTAGTTGTCTCTACTAATTGGTGCCTAGACTAGGGTAGTAATCGCTTATGACCTCATGCACACCACCATGTATACTATTTCATACCAGTTAGTATCATATGTCAACATTTGTAAAGTGGGGTAATATACTCTCATGTAAAATTGAAATAATGTAAGAACTATAAATAATTAGATAATTATATATAAAAATGTAAATACAAATCAAAATAATTTATAAGTAAATAATCACATATCATGCTTTATTAAAATAAGATATATCGATGTGAAGAGATCCATAAATCTAGTATAACATACACACTACTCTCCCAAATGGTAAAAAAAGTAAAATTTTAAACACGTCTAATGGTTGTCCCTTGTAGTAGATCATTCTTCCTAAATGGCCCTAAGGCCTTCATTTTTATTAATTTTTGATAACACCCCTTATATGTGATGAGGGAGAACCCTTACAAGGCCCCTAGGCTCAGAGATTACATGGCATGTAGGCTTAGGAGATTACATTTCCCGAAGGTCTTAAGGAATTCATTCTCAATATCCCTATTTCATCCTATATATCCAATTAATCAAAAAATATGTAGTATCTTCAATGTTCTAGACCATACACCATGATATCTAATTGGGTACCAAAAAATTGAATGTGATGGGTGTGGGTATGAATTAATAGTACACCACATTCAGTATCTATAATAATTTATAGTTAGAGTATATTGTACATGATGATTCACATAATATAATGATGGAATAAATAAATATGTATTACTAAAATTTATGGTCGAGTGTATATTGACACTCAAGACTAACCATAACTATATCATCCTAACATAGATATCCTTATCTATATAATTTTAAAGAGGCATAAATGAATCGAAGGGGTAATTAATATAGGATTTACAAACATTGATTCATAATGAGTGTGTGGAGATTACCAAAATGAACACCAAAACATTATTCAAAAAGACAAAAAGGTGGATTCCCCAAGGAAATACAATACATGAATCATATAAACTATATTAGATATTAAATTAATTCACTCCATACAATAAACAATAATGATTCAATGTGGGAATACCCAAAGTAAGACTAAATTTTTTCATGATGATTCTAAGGGATATTTCATTATAGACCTCCAAATAATGCATTATTACTAGTCCAAGGGGGGAGTACCCCAAGATGCTCAAAATATGTGATCATAATATGATCCTAATTGTGTTCACTTATGTAATTTACCTTTTTTAGTATTTAAGACGATGGAATATTTCTATAAATTTTTTTGAGCAAGATGTTGCAACGACATGAGATTATTACAAATAGATTATATGAAATTAATGCTTAAAATCTATTAAATATACTAAATATCTTGTCTGTGTAGATTTCCAAGAAAAGTGGAATAAATATTAATTTGTGTCACATATTATAAATCTGAATGTACTGTTGAGTTTAGAGTGTTTTTACCCTATGTTCAATATTAACATTGTCAGTGAAAGGCATATGTGAAAAAGCTATCACGGATTCAATTAATTAAATAATATAATATAAAATTATTTATTTATTTTATTTTTATTGAACAATGAACTACATACCTCTATAAATATACTGGTATAACAAATTTTTTGGGTTTTCCTCATAAACCATATAATTGAGTGGGGAGTATGGGGGAATATTAGTAGACATAAAAATTTTATATTAATGATCAGAGTACAATAAGGAATCACAATGAAAACATAGATTATGGATCTCATCAATGCTAATGTCATGGATTTATTTTTCACCATCTATTGATCCAAATCATTGTATGACTAATTTTTTGGCTTTTTTTATCAATTTTTGATTTCCCTATTTTGAAAAGTTGTTAATCCTTCAAACTAGATTGAATTTCGTATCAATGGTTGAATTTGAAATTGTGATTTATATTTCATGGGATGTAATTTATATTTGATGATTTATTATTGGTTTTTTTCATTCATTTTTATTTCAATAAATTAATTGAGGCTATCCTAAATGATAGAAAAGGCTCATTCTTAACTTTTTTCTTCCTTCATTTATCATCGTTTCCTTGTCCATTCATCGCCAACAATTCTTTGATCTACGGTTCCACAAATAGCCAATAATAAATCATTATTCCACTGATATTAATATCATTAGTTTTATTATATAGATCTATGACAGTGATCATTGATAGGATCCATATATGACCAAAGATATCACAAATCAGTCTATATTGAGTCTTTGGTTGTTTTGGATGTGTGACAACTATCGGCAGTGGATGGTGGTGTAATGGATATCAGTGTGTCAAGAAGGGAGTGCGACATTGGTAGTTTAGGGAAACATGTACTGATAGACCATGGTGAGTATTGGAATATGCCTAGGGTGGTGGTGGCTAGCAACAATCAGTGGTGTAGGAGGTAGCAATAGTGCTACCACCCTCTGGTGTGACGTATTATATGCACAACCTAACCACTATGTGATGGACATGATAGGGTATGAGAGAGAAAAATTTAAATATATTGTTATTATTATTATTAAAATTTTATTAATTATTAGTATTATTTGTCATGTAAAAATAATTTGTGTTGCATCAGATAGATTCGATGTAATTAGCATCATGACCCAGACATTGAGACTATGATTTCATGATCAATTTTGGATATTTTATTCATGATTGTGGCTAGGTTCAATGAAACAAATAATAATAATATTGTTTTTTGATAAAAGACTATGTAGCCAATGTATCTAATTTTTATGATGTCGTATTGATAAACTAATTATGCCATCATGAGCCTGATACTGAAGAATACATTTTGAGACCAATTTTTTGTATTTAATTTGGACTAAAGGGTGGGGCCTAGGAAGCGTCCTAAATTTTTTATGTTGTGAAATATGATGTTATCATGGGGTATCAATTTTGGGAATGTGTAGAACCTAAGTGAATCATTTTTATATTAGGAAGACAAATGAGTAATAAATTAATAAAAATGATGTTTTCTAAAGGGGAATATCATTGGAATTATGATTTCTCCCTTGAACCAATAAAAATGATCATGCGCTTGTCAGGCTTTTTCTAGACCAAGATAATGAAACCTCCAAACATAGTGGGACACATTTTGTACCCATAGGAAAACACAATGTACTACATTGAGAATATATTAGTATCTTATTACTTGTTAGTTCAACTTAATTTAGAATATGTTTGATATTTCATAGAACATTATTTAGTTTCCTGTGTTCTATTAGACATTTAAAATGACAGTTTGGCATGGAATTACATTATTCTCATAGAGTGAGATCTCACTACATCTTTCTGTGTTTAGTGTAGTGTGCGTGAGTTCCATTATTCTTGACCGAGATGACCCAAAATGGTTCAACTACTATATTAGTGTCTTGGATCAAGTTTCCATCCAAGAGGCCATAAAATTATTTCTTACAATTCATGTATTCTATTGGTGGATTTTTGTTTGTTTTTTCATTAATAATATTTAAATGGGTGATGATCCCCAATCTAAGATGATTTGTCGTGTAGGGTTTGTTTCCCTCCAATGATCCCTCGTCTTTGACCCCTATCTTTGTATTAAGATATGATCATTTCGTTGAGTTGTAGACCAATCATGAGTGTATGATGGATGAACCCTCTTAGATTCCACCATGACTATACATGATGAGTGTGACTTAGAGGATGAGTGTAGTTAATGGAAGTACATCTTATTTAGTGTGTCCTACTGGATGAGTTTTATGTGTAACCATCAGGTTGGAATCCTTGGATAGCGCTATATTTAAGACCAATTCCTCAATACTATTTTTCATTATTGAGTATATGTAGATATTCATATTATACGTATTGTTGAAATATACCTATGTAGAGATGACTTTTACTCTTGATATTTTGTGAATGCTAGATTGGGGGTTTCCTGTCAGGTAATGTAATTCTCAACCAAGAATCAAATCTTCTAACACATGTTGTGTCTTATTTAGATAGAAATCTTTTTTTTTTGAATTTCTTGCTAGACTAGTAGTAGGTGGAGATTGATTGGTCTAAGAATACTGAGGGTTATATTAGTGGTATATTTGACAGAAGTCTCCTCCATCTGAGCTAGTGGTAAATTACATTATAGTTTTTGGTGGTCATGTATTTTTACCTTTTTTACAATATCCAATAATTTTATTCATATATGGTTTTGGGGTTGTAGAATTATTTATTCTTTTTTTTAGTTTTAATTCATTTCATAATTGTATGGTCATACAAATTTGTGTGTTCGTATAGGTACATAAGAAAAACGACTCACATGTGCGTGATATGCCTTCATGGATCTAGTCATGTCCTACCAGAGGTAGGATTGTGGTTGCTACATCTCATGTCTCATCAGGTTGGATCTCGATATAACAGTATTTTGGACAGTACCCAGCCTGAACTGATATGACACAACCCGGGGTTAGGTGAGAAATTTGGAGTTTCATTTTCCTAGTTGTGAGGATTATTTGAGAATTAGGGAAATAGTGTCAAAGTGTTACGAGTGTTGTTATCAGAAATCAGATTCTATTTTTGATGTGGTGGTTGATGTATCAATTCACTTGGACATTTATATCATGCCAGTATCCTCGAAATATGTACAAACTAGTTGTAGAGACAAAAATTGTACATGAATCATATTGGATTGGGTTGTAGTTTGCATGTCCTTTTTGATTCATCTTTATAGATATAATCATTTAACACAGTATGTATCAATAATCATCATGATATATATATGATGATATCCATCAAGGATTCTTAGATGGTGTCATGATGATCATTACATGTGTGATGAGGCTTAAATTCTTGGACCCACTAATGATTGTTTTTTCTACGTTCAAACAAAACTATTCTACAACCCTATCGAGTAGCCCATGGATACTTTCATGTATCACGATGTTCATTTTCCATGTGTTGTGAGTTAGATGTCTCAAACATGATATAGAAATTCTACATTCAGTATTTTCATGATATAAGAGTTCTAGTAACTACGATTATTGAGGTTCCATATTGATACGGACCCTATGGTAGTAGATGTTTTAATTGAAGTACTGTTCTGGGTTTTTGGCATGACTAAACCCTGACCAAATAAATGGTTTAGCTTGAAACCCATTTTCTCCATGGACCAGTTTTTGGCTCTGGACATATCAACATATGACACAGCATTGTTGAGTGTGAATCACGAGTTATAGATTAAGTAATCTCCTAGTTTATTGATTGGACCAAACCCCATTCTCATCTATTGGATGGCTAGTGTGAGGCTACATTATACATTTCATCCATGAATAAGACCCATCCCTGATGGTGGCATAAGAGGTTGGACTTCTCAAGGGTAGTATAGGGTACTGGTACAACACTATGACGATGAGTTTTAATGTAAATTTGGACATAAAATGATGATTTTAAATTCCCACATCGATACATGTTCTTGAGATGCAATCCAAAAAGTTTTACGATAGTCAGTTCTACCCAAAGATGTTTGTGTTTAGGTGTGGTGGAAGAGTTTCTCTGGCTTGTGTGTTTGTGGTTTTTGGTTGTGTAGAGGAGTTCTATAAACATTGGTGCCACTAAATAAGTGTAATTAGGAATGATTGAGTACCATATAGTTTTTTCATGTATATGAATAAGTATAGATTGATGTAAGATGTGTGTCTTCACTTCTCATATATTATTTTTCACACATATTAATAAGAATCTTCAAACATAGTGTATTCCATATTAGATGCTTAGTGGTACTAGTGGATCCATTTTTTTTAGTGACCCTTATGATGAAGGAATGGTTGATTTCATAGTAGGCCTTGAGATAGGTTGTCACTATTTCTGGTTCGGGAGCATAAGAAACTGGGTCTTGCTTTCATAAGCTATTGTAGTTGTTTAGAGTTAGTGTTCATTCACTTTGGAGAGTTTTAATGTGAAATCTCAAGATTTATGGATGTTTGTCCTTATTTAAATAGTGCTTTAAATATCATTGTTTTATGGTTAATTTAATGAACCCCAAGGAGTTGGAGGGGCCTTAATGGGTTTTTGGGTGTTCGGGGAATGAAAAATAAGGAAAATAGGGCCAACTTGTGGAGGGAACACTATGGGTACATAGTTTTTTAAAGAATTTAGACATCATAGGGGAACAGTTCATCCATAGATTGTGGAAAATTTCATGGTCTTTTCATGGTTTTTCATGCCATTATTTTTACCCAGGTAACTATGTGACTCAAATCACTATGGATAGTGGCATCCGCCTAGTTTAGGAATTGTTTCTCAAATTTTTTGGGTAAACTGTGTACCCCATTTAAATGTAAATTTTTTATATTTTTTCCATCTTGGTATTTTTAGACAATCACCCAATTTTCTAACAAAATTTACTCCATCAAAGCCATAGTGATGAATTTAAATAAACCAATATTACCTAGGGTGGTTATCCTTCGATTATAGGCCATTTTTAACGTTGTTGGTTGTGAGTCGATCATATGAGATAGTATAATCCAATCAAATATTCTATTTTTATAATTAGAGTTTGAATCATGGGTGATCTTCTTTTGAATGCCTAAAACCGATTTTTTCAGTGGATTTTACATTGGGGATTAAAAGTGTGTTTCTATTAGGATCTATTGATACATTTAATCATCATTTCATTAATGAATTCGAGGTAAGTGGTCAATAATTTAAACAACATAGTAATTTTTTTGATATCTGAATGGTTGGTTGCATGCTGGTTTATCTATTTTTATGATAGTTATTATCCTAATGATATCTAGTTAAATGAGTAATTAAATAAAAAATTAAACCCCTCATGATCCCAATGGGATGCATGGAGGGTGATTTGGTTGATTTTTGTCCATCCATGTGGTGCACCGATATTCCTGAATTAAGTATTTGTAAAGGATTTGTGTAGATTTGATGTGTGATAACATGGTTCCATGAAGAACTTGTAATATTGTTTATTTATGATGAGTATTTATTCTTGTTAGTTGTCTCTGAATTTGATAATGGAATATGGGCTCATTTGAATCGACATGAACATGGGTAAAAAGGGGATTAATATAAATGTTCCGAATTGATTTTGCTTTATACATGAGATGTAAAATGGTTAGATAACATTTGAAATTACATTTTGGTATGTGAATTAACATATTGAAATGATTGAATTGGTTAAATAGGTTAATATATGTAAATTAGATAATATTATTAATGAGTTTAAGTATATTAAATGGGAATCATGAGGAATGGAAATGTAATTTAAATGTATAAGTGTTCATGGGTTATGGAATAATATTTTTTTCCCAGGATGATTATTATGGATAATGATTTCTATTTGAAATGGCTTTGTTTGGATGGGATGTGGTATTTGTGTGGTGAGTGGATTAATAAGCATGTTCACATGGATTGTTAGTGTGGGGTATTGACTGAGGTTTTATTCTCATTGGTCTAGTTAGACATAGGCTATAAACTCCACCCTATAATGCATGTGTCTGAGTAGAGGATAGAGATTTATTCCCATAATGGTTGAATTCAACATCGACCAAGGCTTTGATGTGAGGGTAATGTGTCTTCTATGATGTGTTGATCCCTATTGAGATAAGGAATTGAAATATGAATTTATGTAATGTTATGAATTCCTTAATTCATTATGGGAATGATGTAAATACCTAACTAATGAAACACATATTGTTATCAATTTATTTAATGAAGTTGATGAAAATGAGAAAAATGATAGTAAGTTTAGAAATCGGTAAAGTAATGATTTTAACTAATAGAACCATTGTATTCCTATTTTTTACTTGTTATTTATTTAGTATATTCCAGAAATATCTTCTTAGAATTGATATTTTTTAGAGACCATTGGGAGTGGACTACTAATTTGTACTCACACCTTACATGGGCTCTATTGGTTACCTGATCAGATATCATTCTTCTAGGTCATGATATGGGAAAAGGACCCTTTCTTGGGTGTTGAGTCAGGATTGGGTTGTGCATGAATGGGGTTCTAGGCAAAGATTGAGGAACATTTTGGGAGTTCCATAGGTCGCCTTAATTTGGGGTCTTTTATCCTTTTGAATTTTTAGAAAGGCAAGGCATGCTTATTTTTCTATTTTGTTAGTTCCAAGTTTGATAAATGCTTGATTATGCATGTTCGATCGTAATTACATATTTTCATCAATGTATTAATTGTTATATGATTTTCTTTACTCTGATAAAGGGGTTATAGTATCCCCAAATGGGTTACAAGAGCCTCTCTAACGTCAACAACCTCTTGCATAAGGTGAGGTGCACATGTGGTCATGTGGGAACCTGACATGGTGCACTAGATTAGTGGATTTCGAGTCAGGGAATGAAATGTGGAATATGAGCCATTCATTTAAATGGAAATACTATTTTTGATGGTAGAAGTGGATATTTGGATGTTTTAGGACATGTAAATAACATTGTTCTTGTGGAATCGTTCCCATGTACATGAGAAAACCATGTCACCCAGGGTGGGGTTTATTGTTTTTTATGTGTTTTGTTACTTTTGATGTTATATCGCCATTGGGTAATTTAATTCATGTTGTATATTACAATTTAATCGTATTTTTTCCAAGTCCATAACATCACAAGTCTTTGAATTGATTCATCATTTTAGGCGCCTAGGGATATAAGTGACTTTCAACATAATAGGAACAAAAAATATGGATGTGTGTGGTATGAAAAGATTAATGAATTTGACCTTCTTGAAAATATGATGAAAAATAGTAATAAAATAACGAAAATGGGTAATAAGCGAAAGATGTTATGTAATTGTTAATGAATTGTGTCTAATAAAGGGTTGTATGTGAGTTAAAATTCTTTTTTTAGCATGTTATAAATTGGAAAATGGGCCTAAAAGAATGGTTTACACTGTAGTTATGGAAGTAGTTTTTAAATTTTGTCTAATTTAATTCTTGAGATTGTTTGAGTTAATTAACCCATGATAACCACTTTCAATTATAAGGATGGTTTTGGGTAGATTTTGGGACGTGTTCGGTGTCTTTGGGGATAGTGCATGTGAAATTATTTTTTTGAATACAGGGGAGCCATTAATTATAATCATTTGAAATCATTCTTATTTTTTTTCTAAAGATGGTGTTTGGAGTTGTATAGAAATTCCAATATGAAGACCAATGTTGGTTGGGCGAAAAGATTATAATACGTAGAATGTATCCAAGTATTGGAGAGAGAATACATGGTGATTTAGGGAAATAGAGAATAGAAGTTCCATTAGAATATTTATCTGTTTAGGAAAATGATGGAACATGACCATCGGTGGGTTATACCAAATATGTTTGAGTCGATCAGGGTGTTTTAGATGCATCACCCAGAGAACCTTGCTGGAGAGGGTGGATCAAAGGCATAATTGTTTGGGATAGATTCCACCCATATTATTCTTGTTCATTTAGATATTCCTTCTGTGGATCATGTGAAGTTAGATCCCTATTTTTTATGAGATCGGGACAATCGTTGTTGGGACATCATGGTTCACACTATGCAGGCCAAGGAAATTACATTGAATGGTTTTCAAGAAATGTTTTTTGAAAAAATCTATCCCAAATCCATGAAAACAAGATAGTTGTGGACATAATTTATTTATCCATATGGGATGTGTCATGGATGGAATATGCAAGCTGTATCACTTACATGTATCATTTCTTTCCAATGATGGAAGGGTTATAGGAATCAATGGTAAAACCATTCCAAGATGGGATAAGACATGATATATGGTCACTAGTGAATATATTCCATTTGAACAAATTTTTAGGTGTAGTGGATCAAGACCTTATAGTGTAAGTGAACCTAAAGGGGGATGCATGTAGTGGACTTGTGGTTCTAGTGGAATGGGTCAGTGGTGTAACTTATAGGAACAATAAATGACTTTTTGGTAGCATCAACAAGTGTGGAACAGTGAAATGTAGTTGAAAGAGGTGGACAACCTCTTATGGTGGCGTTCATGTGTGCTGCTACTAGTGTGGTAGGCTAGGGAAGATGCACAACCAATTCCCCCAACAACCAGTTGAGTGAATATCATGTGGTAGGTTGGGACACATATAGTGGTTTTGTTAGAACCCATGATATATGGTCATGGATGGAGGTTAGAGGAATATTATGGGTGTGTGAATGGTGTAGGGTACCTCACATCAAGAATGTTGGTAGAGCTCCATGGGTCACACCAATTGTGGCGGTGGATGTGGTACTCTTGGGAGAGTGTATAAAAATTAGTAGAGTAGTGGTGTACCAGGTACTCTTTTCAGATCCCAGGGTAGAGGGTAGGTCATCTCCACATTTTTCAGTCAACAGATGGTGGAGGAATGGATATATAATTTACTTTTCAAGGTATAATTACTATATATTTCATTCAATGGTTTTTTTGAAATGAGGACCACATACTCATTTATCTCATCTTAATTTGTATTTTTGTTGAGCTTATCCATGGGATATGTCTTAACAGTTATGTCAATTGATACTCTATTTGGGTTGTGATATGATGATATCATACAATGTAGTGGTTGTTTTCTAGACGTTATTAGGTACCATTTTATGTGGAACTTTTTTTCTTACTAATTTCATGGTGTGACATGATTTTGGGCATAGACTTGCAACTATTTTACGAAACACATATCAAAAGATATTGTTGTTGATTAATGTTTACATATCTTTATAGAGACACTTATGCCCTTCATGGAAATTGGGATGCTCAAGTAGGCCATATAAGACCAATTTTTTTGAAATTGGGAGAAATCATAGAACATGTCTCTTGTAATGTTCTAGATCAATAAGGAATATATCATGTATCGTTCCCTCATATTTTGGATCAATTTATATATTTTTTCCCCAAGGAATACTTCGGGATACCACCCGATAGAGATGATGAGTTTGCAATATAGTTCATTCTAGGGGGACAACCTGTTTCCATTCACCCATATCGAATTGTTCCAGAAGAACTCTAGGAATTAAATGAGAATCTATAACTATTTGAGTGTAAATGTTTCATTACTCCTAGTATATCACCTTTGGTGAATCCTGTGTTTTTTTCTATGAAGTATTACATTTCAATGAAGTTATTTTTTCAATATTGTAAATTGAATCAGATGAAAGTTATGGACTGATACCCACATCATAGAATCAATGAATCAATTGATAATTGAGGTGTGATTAGGTTTTATCCAAGATCAATTTGAGTTCATGATATCATCCATTTAGGGTGAACATTTTTAACATAGTGAACTATCATTCAGGAGATGGTATGAGTTGTATGAGTTTGTGGTGATGTCATTTGGGTTGACAAGTGCACCAGATGTGATCATGGATTTAATGAACTGAATATTCCCCCATAATTGAATCATTTCATGTTTTTCATCATTTAAGACGTCATAGTGTATCTATAAATCATGATGATCATTCCAAACATCTTTACATCATCTTGTTTACCCAATGAGAGTATAATCATTAATCCATGTAATCAAAATTTCATTTATGGATTGATAAATTGAATTTCATTAGTAACAAAAATTACACCATATGTATTTCAACGGATGAAAATAATGCAAAACATAAGTCCTTCCATGAATATTAATGGATCCTAGAAATTTTAATCAATGAATAAAGAAAAGAAAAAAAAATAATAAAGAAAACAACAATTATATATTCTTTTTCCAAATAAATACACTTTATTGGAAATGGAAGTGTCTCGAAAAATCTACAATTGTCATTGGTTTAATAATCAATATTCGAGTACATAAACCCAAATTGCTTGGAATTTCTAAACCAAACCTTATTAATTTTTGGGATTCATCTGATCTATATAAAATAATATTTTAGCTAAATGTTGTTGGTAGCTCCTCTGGACAGGTGGATAATTTATGGGGTTTTAAACTTGTTTCTTTGAGAAATATTGATATTTTATGATATTGATGTGAATATGATCTATTGCACATTATAGTTTGAATCTGGATGAGTGGTTGGCACATTCATCTATTTCATGAATAGATATCAAGACATAATGGTTTTTTGGCTGGAAAATGAGAGAATATGTAATTAAACCAATTTCCATTGGTTTCTTATTTGTGATTTTAACACATTAATATCATCTAGTGAAGAAATTAGTTATATTAACTCTCATATCATACATGGGGAATTAATTTTTTTTATAATAATGATTTTATTGAGGTCATCTTTTTTTTCTTTAAATACACATGGAACTTGAGGTTTCTTAATTGAATGGTTTCTTTTAAGATGGATCGTACTTTTGTTAATGGGGTTCATTTACACCAATGTGATTATGTTTCTGGAATTTATATCGCTAAATTATCATCTTTTAACCATCCTATACATGTTAAATTTACATAATGGTAGCATTCAGTACCCTTGACTTTTCATTTTAAAAATTAGGGCTCCTACAAAGTGACTAAGACATACTTATTAATAATTTCTAGAGAAAATAGAATGGTGGATGGTGGAATCTATATTCCCTTATAATTTCAATATTCTATAGTATATGATGAAACAATGGAGTAATAATACCTATAGATGGATAGATAATGAGATCTCACCTCTTGAATGAGAACTTATCCATCTCCAAGATGAAGTAACAGAAGTTATTTTTATTTATATTTCTCCAATGAATCTAGCATTTCGTCTAAGATGAATTCTATCAAAGAAATAATGGAATAAGATCTCAAAAAAACCTTCGGAATTTAGTGTCTCTAAAAGGGATATTGGAACATAAAACAATCCAATTCCTTCAAAAGTGATAAGAAGTCTAGCCAGTTTATATCTTTTCTTAATGTTAGAGATAAACTCATACCAAAAATGAATTGTATTACATATGAAATCGTTAGTAATATCACTAATACAAACAATGGGCCTATATTAGATGGGACTTTGATGGATGGAAATATCACTCCCATGGTCATTTCTAAGGGTATCATTTTTCTAACTACTTTTAGTTTGGAATTTGAGTTTATTAATTATTTTTTCAGACTCAATGCAAGTAGTTACCCTAGTCCATATGGCTTGAATAATTATTTTTTACAAAATTTATTAGGGGGTGATTACGAGGTATGTATGAAAGATGGTATATAATTTCATTACATCTATTATGATTTCTCTAGGACATAATTCCTAATTAATCACTTTCATTCACAACATGGAAAACTCATATGAAATTCATATATTTAGGCCTATTTCTGTGGACACCACTATTTATAAGGAGATCAACAGGATTATTACTAAATGGATTTCAATTTTTTCTTCATTAATTGTCTATTAGAACCAATTTGGTTTTATCAATGAAAGTTCTAACCGAGAATTCATTTTCTATACATCAAGATGTATAATCATTCTTATGAAATTTGGTAGAGGAGGAAGGAATTCCCATATTCTTTATATCAAGAAGGATTTTTACACTTTGCACTGGATTTTTCTATATAATGTTCATGGGTGATTTTTTCTTACTACCATTTTCATTAAATCAGTTTCCACTATATATTGTTCTACATAGGTTTCATTATTGATTGATTGATCTCCAAAGGGATACCTAACATGTTCTAGAGATCTCTATCAAGAAGAACCTATATCAGCCTTTATCTTTTATATTGTTGAGGATTATATAAGCTGGATGATCACTCATGTGGTCACTCATAAAAGTCTTAAGATGTTTTAATAATCCAGTTATCTTGCTGAACCATCACATATATATAATAAAGGTGATACAAATAATTTTCTATTGGGAGATAAATGTAACATCCATGTTCTGAACATAATTTAATGGAACTATGAATGTGTCTTTGAAAAAATGTTTTGTCGGTAAAATTATATATTTTCATTGGGAGGAGATTATCTCCTATATATATATATATATATTCTCTCAGAGATGGGAATCATAGAGAGAGTCATGGATTCAATTATCATTCAGTTCATTTTTTGGGTGAGGATGTGGGATAGTTAATTGAATGAATTTTTTTAAAAGGTTAATGGTAAACACTCTACATAGAGAGGCAATAGTTTATCTTTGTATAGAAGACCCATCATGGGGAAATATATTATTGTTTCTAATCATGTTTATTCATTCATCATTTATAAATGGGCAACAAAGATTATAAAATTGATAAATTTTTGTATCATAACATTATTTTAAGTTGTAATATTCCCAAAATAATGTTTGTTAATATTACCTTGATGAAATTTTTCTAGAACATATGTAATGGTGGAATTTGTAATATGATTATAGTGATTTTTTTTAATTACCTTCATGTGAAGGTCAACTGGATCCTCATTCGTATTAGTTTAAAATCCATTGATATCTCAAAGAATACTTTTATGATAAGTTGATTCTAGGAATATATGAATATCTTGACTCTTCAATTTGACAATTAATTATATATTATTTTTATAATATCATGACATGTACATGATGGGCCATGAAAAATAATTCTAATCCTAAATTCTGTCTTGAAAATTGGACTGGTTATCCTCTCGTGGTAGGAATTAAACACTCTAGATTATGATCAAATGTGCATATTTCTATGATTTTTTTATTTCCTCCAAACATATTTACAATATGATATTCAAGACATTGTGGAAAGATATTATTTTGTCTCTTGCCTTGATTTTATGGACTGAGAACTTTCCCTAAATGTTGATCTCAAGAGTGATACCTTTTATCACCATTCCATGAATGTATCACTTACTGATTTAAACTAGGTATCTATTTTAAATAATATTTGGATCATAACATATTGATTTAATCTTATTTAGAGTATTTATCATAATATAAATCCATCTGATGACGTGTTGTAGATATTTGGTATCACCCTATGCTCTTGGTGTGTTCTTTTCCACCTTTTTAGAGAAGACTCCGACCCCCTTTTTCCTATAATAAATACTACTATAGTTATCTTGAATTTATTTGATGTGGTTTTTGATTTACATAGAATGTGATTTTCTATATTGAAGGATCATTTATGTTGTTTTTCTTTCCTCTATTGATCTGCCCAGGTAGGTGGGCTCTTTGTTATTGATTTCCCTGAATGATTGCATGTAATCTTGAAGTAATGAAATACTAAACTCAATGAATGGATGCATGTCCTAATAAATATGGTAATATAATATATCATTGAAAATATCAAGGATACAAATG
Source organism: Viscum album (assembly GCA_963277665.1). Lineage (NCBI taxonomy): Eukaryota > Viridiplantae > Streptophyta > Magnoliopsida > Santalales > Viscaceae > Viscum > Viscum album. The sequence continues at coordinate 1,201,681,080 of OY728137.1, forward strand.
AGTTTAAAATGGGATACTAAGATAATAACATGAAATACATCAAAAAAATGAATAACTTGCACATCCATGGGAACATTCGACCTACTATGGGTATGATCAAGGACTTATGGTTGCCTCTTATCCCTTATTGGATCATGGTTAACCTGGATGGTGACTCTAATGGTAATCATGGCCCCTCGTTGTGTGGTGCTATTTTCTAATATCATGAATACATTGTCATTGTGTGTATTTTTGGATCTTGCAGTTTGACTTCTTACCTTGAAGAACATATTCTAGGAATAATTCATGTGGTTGACATATAAAAATTAAATGATTGGAATAACCTCTATTAGTATTGTGACACTATCACTATTGTGAAGGACATTAGAAATGGAGATTTTATTTTTTATGGAGGATTTCAACTAAATGGATGGATTGAATGAATAATCGTATGTTAATCAACATCATTGTAACTCATGCTTTTGGGAGTTAAATATAGTTGTAGGTGGTCTTGCTAACATGGGAGTTGGTAGGACTCTCATTTGGTTAGATATGATCCCGAAATTATGGTAAGGGACCCTCTAATGCATTGGAGCACTATTTAGGGCTAAACATCTTAAATTTTCAAAAACAAATATATATATATATATATAGTCAATATTACATAAACATAATAGTTACCTCTGGTAAGAATTGGATACCACATTCATGTCAAAAAGCATAACAAATGGGTGCAACACCAATGTGTCCATGAATGATGGGAAATAATGTCTACTTTGAAATTAATAAGGGAAAAATTATTTATCATGATTAGTGATTTCAAGTATAAGTTACAACATGTATAAAAAGAAATGTATTCAATAAATTTTGACATAAAAATTTATTTGAGCGGTTTCAAGGAAAATAATATAGAGAATTTAATATAAAAAATGGAGCAATCCATTATAAATAACAATAAGTGAATCAGGATGGTTTTCACAATTAAAATAAATAATTTATACAGATAATGGTGTCTTAAAACAGAATTTCTAGTCCACATGACATTGTGTAAGAATTTTGGAAGCTCCCTCAAAACAGGATTGCTTATCGGGAAGTATTAAGAATGGAATCACTGAAAAACATATATATCCCTAAAAGAGAATAATGAGGGGAACATGTTACATGGAATTGTAAAATAAATATAGAATTTATAAGATGAACATTAGAAGAATATATAACATAATTTATGTTAAATGAATGATAATTTAACCTGATGGAATAAAGGAGGTTCGGGATGAATCCCTCACGGAATATCAGCATGGTATCATGTGTACTTATGGGGGATTAATGAGGGAGAAAGGGATTAATCAGTATTTACACATCATGATCATAGTATTTGGGATGTGTGAAATCATACCCCAACATTTTTAATTACACATAAAATGTTATAACATAGTGGACAATCTTGAAAAAATGTTAAATAGAGAGGGTCCCTAACCTTAATTTCATCTTAATTTTATCTCCTCCATGCTTCCGAAATAATAAATTTATTTTTATTTAAAAAACGATGTAGAAGTGAATTATAGTCATTTTATAAATTAATTTATAAATTATATTCCTTGTATTTTATTTTATAATTTTCATTGATGAAATTGGATCCTTTTGATATTATATTTTAATTAAAAAAATCATGTGTTACGATGATTGCACTTTTATTAATTGTAATTTATAAATTAGTATAACTAGTTTCATAAAAACATAAAAAATTACCATTTATATTAATATATTTTATATAAATTATATTTTACATACATGAAGGTTTTTATAATAATTATCTTGGAAACATCTTCATAGATAGTTAACCAACCTTTAACAGGACGTTGTCGATAATATGGGAATGGGATGGATGAAATTTATATTATTCGTTGTTATGAAAATTAAATAAGGTTAAAATCATTAATACAATGTTAAATTATAATATAATCAATTTTTTAGAATAATTTTTTAAATATATATGGTAATGGAATAAAAAAGGAAGAAAAGAGAAAAAATTTAATGGAGTCTTATACTGTCCCCATTGTAGATTCTCTTGCACGAAACAATAACTCACTTGCTGATTGTAGTAGGATGGGTCCAAAACGTCCCTACATATTAAATGAGGCATGATAGGGTGAATTTTGTAAGATATTAGGCTTAGTAGGGGATGAGATTAATGTTTTTCCATTGGGAGGGAGAGGGGATTTTTTTCCTTATGGAGGTGGTGTTTTTGGAATAAAATATTTAATAAAATAATATATCAAATGTAAGAAAAATAATAGTAGTTTCTTGGATGTAAATATAACATATTAATATAATATCATTATTTTTAAACTTTAAATATTCTTTATAATTCTAATTCATTAATTTGACAAAGGGAAAGTGGAAATAAAGAGAACATTGTATTTTAAGGAATCACTTTTTAACATTATGTTTTGGAAAGTTATTTTAAGGTATAAAAATTGAGTTTATGTTATTTTTAGGAATAATTTATGAAATTAAATATAACATGGATGAATCAATTGTTCTAGAAAATTTATGTCTTTGTTGCATCATGAATGATGCAATTTAAGATATACTGGTTTTGTGAAAAAATGTATTTTTACTATTCTACTGAAAATTGAAGTACTTCTAAAAATTATCAAAAAATAACCCTAATAATTTATAAATGTGTAGAATAAAAAAATGATCTCGATTTTTCTAACATAATTTTCTAAATATGATTAATTTAATTTATAAATAAAATTTCAACATACATGAAATATTCAATTTTTTAATTTAAAACTATTGTTCTAACACTTTGAAAAATTACCCAAGTTCACATAAAATTATTTTAGAATAAAAATATTAATTGATGAATTAATTTCATGAAAATTTATTTTAATTCAAATTATTTAATTAATCATAAAATTGAAAGTAAATATTCCTAACATATAAAAATACCAACACATTATTAATAATTTTTAAAATATTTATTTAGTTATAATTATAACATATTTTCACATATAAAAAGTTACATTTATTTATACATTCATTAGATATGTTACTATTACATTCGTTGATTTACTATTCAAAATGTTCACATTACTTTTCCAATGGTAAATTTATTATCTATATATGTTCCCTAACATATAAATATACATTTTATTTAACTTATTCTTCACTTATAAAGTTTGAATTGTGTTCTAAATATAATATAATGTGCTTGTAATATAACACGTAATTATAAGAATGTAATTTTATTTGAGAGAACTTTGGGTTGCTATATTCTTTCCCCCTTAAGAAATTTCACCTTCAAAATTTAGTTTTACATTCTAGGCCATAAATGACTGCATGTACTTTTCCATTATTGCCACCTCCAGTTCCACAGATGCCTCTTTGTACATCTAATTCCATCATAGTACCATGACAAGGGGAGTATTCTTATTACATAGAAACTTATCTTTATGATCCATGTGAATCACTGGTTTCTCCACATAACAAGGGTAATCCTCCAACTGTAACTCCTCTAAAAAGGGTACTTGTGATGAGTCTGGTATGTACTTCTTAAATAGGGATACATGAATGACATCATTTCCTTTGGACAAGGTTGGCGGAAGTTCCAATCATGAGGCCACATCTATGACATGATCAAGGATCTAGAAGGGGTAGATGTACCTAGGAATTATCTTCCATTTCATCTAAAATAACATTACATTCTTCCATGGAGATACATGGAGAAATACCTTGTCTCCAACATTGAACTCAAGGTCGTCTTGACAGTTATCATCATAACTCTTTTGTCAACTATGGGCTTCCTTGATGTGATACTGAATAATTTTTACCTTCTCCGCCATTTCTTTAAGCATTTCAGGTCCTAGAAGCTTATACTCACCAATTTCATCAAAACAACCCAATGTTCTCCACATTTTCCCATAAAGGGCATTGTATGGCCACAATTATATTATAGAGTGTAAATTGATATTGTAGGAGAATGCAACTCATGGACGATGTTGGTCCCATACGCCTTTAAATTCCATATATCATTATCTCAAGATGTCTACTAGTGTCAGAATTGTTCACATAGATTGGACATCAGTTTGAGGATGGTAGGCCGTACTGATGATCAGTTCAGTTCTTAGAGCATTTTGGAGACTTTTCTAAAACATTGAGGTGAATCTGGGATCACGGTTGGATTCAATTTATTGTGGTAATCGATGAATCCTTACTTATTTTCTAATGTATATCAGTGTAATTTGATCTGATGAGAAGTCCTCTAAAGTTGTGATAAAGTGATTTTCCCTCATAATAAAATCTAAATTACCCATAAAGTATTGTTTTATATGGATGTCCTTGGATGTATAGTGATAATTGTCCATGGTTATTTTCTCCCACAAAAATGTTGGTATGGGTAGTGGAATCATCATCCCCTTAGACTTTTTCCACTTAGCCTTCACTTACTGACATACCAGGCACATTGATGTATATTCAGTAATATCTCTTTTCCTATTGTCCTACAAAAAGTTTTCTCAATGATCTAGAATCATCATTGTGTTCCCAAGGTGGAAAGTGAATTTTGAGCTATGTGAATCATTTAGAAGCTTTTTATTTATCTCTGTATTTGATCGTACACATAATCGTGACCTAAATATTACAACTCAATCATCATCAATTATGAACTCTGAGGATTTTTTATTTCTTCTTTCTTCTACCCATCTCATAATTTCGACTTCTTTTCATTCAACATCCTTTATTTTCACCATGAGAGACTTTTGAGAAATCATTTGAGAAAGGATTGATGATGTTCTTCGATTAATTATTCACATTTCTATACTCTAAAAATATATGAATATCTGATCATTTTTAATAATCATAATTGATAAAGTTGTAGGATCCTTTCTACTTAGAGGATCTGCTGACTAATTATTCTCATGGGGATGGTAGTGGATCGAGCAGTCCTAATCTTTGATGAGCTCAATCCATATGTTTTGGTTCATATTAATCTATTTTCATGGGAATATATATTTAAGTCTCTTAGGATCATTATATATATCACACTTCTCCCGATAGAGATAATGTTGTAAGATTTTAAACACAAAGATCATCGTCACCAACTACAAATCATGCATATGATAGTTTTTCTCATGTTTTTTTAGCATCCATGAGGCATAGGCTATCACTTTATCATTTCGAATTAACACAAAGTCTAAGACCTTATTTGAAGCATAATTATACACCAAAAAAAATTCTCCACTTGTTGGGAGTATGAGTAATAGTGTAGTGATAAGCCACATTTTCATCTCCTTGAAACTATATTCATATTCCTGAGACCAAAAGAAATTAATTCCTTCAGTATCAGTTTGGTCATTGTGTTTGAAAATCATGTAATGTTCTTCATAAATCTTCAATAATACCCATTTGTCCCAAAAAGATATGTATATCTGTCACATATGTTGGTTGGTGACACTCTTCAATCACCTTTGTCTTGGAAGGGTCCATAGATATCACTTTGCTGGTGATAACATATCTCATGAATGATACTTCTTCCATCCAGAACGAGATTGTTATATATACATTGCATTTATCTTCTTCCTAAACAAATTATTTAACACACTTTTCAAATTTTTCTAATGTTCCTTATTTCTCTTGGAGTATATTAGAAAGTCATCAATATTGACCACCACAAATTTTTCAAGGTAATCTATAATGTCACTATTCATCAAATCCATGAAAAATGATGGAGCATTAGTGAGTCTAAAAGTAATAACTATGAACTCATAGGGTGCATATCTTGTTCTAAAGGCAGTCTTGGGAATATCTTCCTTCTGCCCCTTTAATTAATGATAACCTAACCAAATAAATACTATAGTGAAATAACTACGCCCGTGAAGCTAATAGAATAACTCATCTATCCTGGACAAGGGATACATGTTCATTGTATTGATTTTATTGAGCTCACAATAATCAATCAAGAGGTTCATTGAACAATCCTCCTTCTTGATGAAGAGGGCTGGCGCACCCCAAGGTGAAGCACTCAGGCGTATAAAACCCTTCTTAAAATTCCAAAGTAACTGATTCATCATCTCTTCTAACTATATGTTGGAAATTATATAATATTTCTTTGATATAGGTAGAGATTGAAAAATATATTCAATTGAGAACTCAAACTCAAGATTAAGAGGAAGAGAAAGAAACTCTTCTAGGAATACATCTGTGTAATCCCTCACATTGGGAATGTCTTCAAGCATGAATCTCTCCTTTGTCACAATCATTTGACATAGAAATTATTACTCATAAAGAATTAATATGCACACTAGATACACTTATTCCAAAAGATATTCATCATTCTAGTTACACTTGAATTGAATTGGAACATGCATCAGATTTTGGAGAGTGATATCCCTCTCTCGATAGATGATGTTGGATTTGTATAAAGATATCAAATCCATTATCATGACTACATCAAACTCCACTAAAGAAAGTATTACAAGATTTCATGGGAGGTTTATTACACAAACATTAATCATTGAGGAATTATAATCCATGGAAACAACAATTTATCCATTCGTTGTTCTCATAGATAGCCTATCCAATAAATTTTGAGGTGGTGTTTCAATAGTTCTACTAAACATCCATGATATAAAAGAGTTTATAGAACCAGAATCAAATAGTATATTCTGTATTCATGAATAAAAAACTACCCTACCTGTCTCCATGTCATGGTCGAGCTCCACCTCAGCAGTACTGATTTTATAATCTCGTCCTTATTGCTTTGGAAGTTATTGGTCATTTCCTATGACTACCCTTATATTAGGGAAATTGTTCACATAATTCCCATGCTCCTTGAAGATTTAACACTTCACTAAATGTTGTGTGTTTATCCAAGCCTTCCATTTTTATTCCATATTAACATTATTCTTCATATCCCATCTACAGTATTTGGAAAGATGTCCCAACTTTTCACATTTGAAGTAGATCTTTCTTCCCTTTAATGATCTCCCAATATGATTCTTCCCACAAATGTTACAAGTCCAATAGTCAGGCTTCTTTCCATCCAGGGTTATGTTTGTTGAACCACCCATGATGCTCTTTATTTTATACTTCTCTTAAATGGTCCCATGATATGATTGAAAGTCTCCAACCTCCATTAAAACCTTTAAGTCACAATAGAAAATCTTCCCATAAATGTCAAAGTCTCGGATCCCCAAAACCATCTGTATACTTGGATTCAGCCAGCTAAATAAGCAATCCACCTTTAATTTAGTGTTCATTACAATTCCAATGGAATACCTTGAAATCCATGTAAATATATCTTCATACAACCCAATTGACTCTTTTTCTTTTTCTTTAGACTAATGAACTCTCTTTCCATCTTGAGATAGAGGGTACAAGGAAAATATTTATTGAAATGAATCGTTTTTATATACTCTTAATCCATTGAAAAAATTTCATTCTTGGGCATTGAATTTTTTATTATTTTTCACCACTGATCAGCTTGTCCATCAAAACAGTAGGCCACTAGTACTACTTTCTCTTCTTCCAAGCACTGAAGGATGAATAATATCTTTTCAGTGGATTTAATATGATGTTTAGTGGGGAGGGGATTAGAAGATCCTCTAAACATGTGAGGCTCTTGCAGAATGAAGGATTCTACAGAAACATTCTATTTCCAATGAAGACAAGGTCGTTCCAAATGATTCATGTTATTATTCATAAGTTGATCCATTCAAACAAGTATTTTCATGACTTTTTGAGAACCCATTCCCATCATATCAAGCATATAATTAGGTCATTCATCACATGCCAATCACATTGATTGATGGAACACGTTCTTCTATTTCCCGCCATTAACTAAGATAATTATCATATAATTAGAGGTCATTAATACATAGAAATTGAGAATAAAAATGATGCATTGAACACAAACGGATAAAATTTTAAAAGGGATGTATATCTTATTATGGGATTCCTTATGTTTAAATCAAGGTTATCCATGATCTATTTCTAACCTTATAGTCTTATAGTCTTATTTTTACTCCCTTAATAAGGGTTTTTACTACGGTCATGAATATAACAAATCATATCCCCTTGGAGTGTCAAACCAAGAGTGAATAAAGGCATGTTTTCGTGTACCAGGATACCCTGGGTAGGGCCCATAAATATTTTCTTATGTATTCACTACAAATTATATATGTCCTAGAGCCGCCTCTACCTGTTTATATCCAAACATAAATGTATTTTCTTCATAAACCACTTACTGTATATCTAGAAATATTTTGGGATGTTTTCGTATGCTTTGTATCATCATTAAGGTTCTCAATAATGTAATTTATTCCTTGCCCCCGAAAATAACTATATCATAATATGATACCAACTATAGAGAAGCTATCCTTTATAAAATAACATTACACGATTTTACTCTTAATTATACAATAGAGTACAAGCCAAGGATCATGAAGTCTATTGTCTTGGAATACATGGTACATATAACCTAAAGCATGGTTCTAAAAGAAAATATTTATTTAATATTCTAAAAGACCCTCTAACTTCTATTATAACCAATCATCTTTATAGGGTGCCTTGGGGAACACATGAATAATGTGATGATCTAAATATCCCAGTAAGGGAGTATACATAAAAATAAGGATTTATCACATAGGATATAAGGAATTAAATAATGATAAAAAATATGGAAAATATGGAATCATAATATATAAACATGGGATCATATAAACATAGAGTCATAGAAATGTTTCAGAAACATAAAAATTGACTTTAGTATGAGTCAAGGCTATTGACCAAGAGCATTTCACATAGTTTCATAAGAGATGGCTAAACACAAAGACTATCGCACATAACATCTAAGGATGTATATCTTTTCCTAATGAATTAGATCACTATCTGGTCACATCCATCTTATCTTTTCATTAATATTATTTCCACAAAAATATTCATACATAATAAATCATACGTACACATAATGGTTAATCGTGGAATGAATTGTGTACCATAATCATCTCATAAGGCAAAAAATGGGTTTGTCGCTAATTTTCCATAGAAAATTGAAATAAAGTATACATGGAGATGAATATGAAGAAATATATATGTATAATGATGATTTATTCAATATATAAGTGAAATAATCTATGAAAATAAATGTATTCAATAAAGTTTGGCATAAAAACGTTTTCTGTGTAAAATTATGGAAAATACTATAGTGCCTTTAAAAATGAAAAGGGAACAATATTTTATATGAAACCAGAAGTGATCCAAGAAGGTTTTTATAATAAAAAACCTTATATAATAAATAAAATTGTGGCTTAAAATGGAATATATATTGCTCTTGAATTTTTTTTTGAATTCAGGAAGCTCCCTCAAAATACGTTTTCTTATCCAAAGTATCGAGGTGGAAATACATAAAAAATTTATATCCTTCAAAGAGAATGAAGAAATGAACTTGTAACATGGGTTTATAAGATTAATTTATCATTTAAAATATTAACATATGAAGAATTGATAACATAATTTTGGTAAAAATATTTTTAATGAAACCGGAAGTAATAAAGAATGTTATGGTAGAACACCCCACGGAATATCAGCATGGTATCACTTGTACTTAAGGGTAATAGATTAGAGGGAAGAAGGTTTCCCATCATTTAAAATTCACGAGGAAATTTTGGGGGATGTTATTAATCATACCCCATCATTGGGAATTGCAAATAAAAGGTAATAACTTAGGGGACAATATTGAATTAAAGTGAAATAGAGAGGATCACTTAACTTAATTTCCACTTAATTTCACCTCTTATACACTTCCTAAATGATAAATTTAATTTCATTAAAACAAAAAAAAATAAAATTGAATTATATCCATTATTTTAAAATATTTATCAATATATTCATTCAATTTTATTCCATAATTTTCATTGAATAAAGTGTAGTGTGTTAATATAATAGTTTACTTTAATATTTCCCATCATGCGATGATATCACTTTTGTTAAATGTAATTTTTAAATTAGTTTAATTATTTTTAGATTCATATAATACATGAAATTTGATACTAATATATTATATATAATTCATAGTGTCCATACATGATGGTTTTTATAATAATTATATTGGAAACATCTTTATAGATGGTTAACTAACCTTAATGGGATATTGTTGATAGTGCGGGAAAATGAATTATGACATTTATATTTTTCATTAATATGATAATTAAAGTATGTTAACACCAATAATATAATTTTAAATTAAAGTATAATCACTTTTATATAATATTTTATTGAATGTATAGTGTACATGAAGAAAAAAACTAGAGAAAAGAGAGAATATTTAATAGAGTCTTACTCTCCCATCGGTGTATCTTCTCTGGAACGAAACTATAACTCCCTTAATGATTGGATTTGAAGGGATCAAAAACATATCTATGTACTCTAAGAGTCTTGAGAGGGAGAATATTATCATATATTATGATTATTAATTTATGATAGTAATGGTCTTACAATGGTAGGGAACATGGGGTTTTTACATGAGGAGGGGGTGTGATTTTAGAATAAAATATTAACTAAAAAAGTATATGAAACGTTATAATTGTGATAATAGTTATTAGAAAACATAAATCATATATTAATATAATATTTTTTTTAGACCTTAAATCATCTTTATAATTTTAAGTCATTAATTTATTAAAAGGAATGTGAAAATAAAAAGAAAATGGTATTTTAAGGTAACACTTTTTAACATTATGTTTTGTAATGTTCAGTTTAGGTTTGGAAATTGAGTTTTTTATTTTAATGAACAATTTATGAAATTAAATTGATAATGGTAGAATCTAAACATCAAGAAAGTTTATGATATCATTACATCATGAATAATGCAATTTAAGATATACCGGTTATGTGAAAAACTGGATATTTACTATTCACACGAAAATTTATGTATTTCATAAAATTACCAAAACAATCACCCTAACCATTTTCTATGTGTTGAATCAAAAAAATAAATCCATTTTTTGGAAAGTCCTTTTCAAAATATGATCAATTAGATATTTATTTAAAATCAAAATTTATTTGAAAAATAAAATTTTTAAATTTAAAACTGCTTTTCTAACCCATTAAAAAATTACCTAAGGTCACATATACTTATATTAGAATCCAAGTATTAATTTATGAATACATTTCATGAAAGTATATATCCATTTAAATTATTAAATTAATCATTAAATTGTAATTAAATATTTCAGACATATAAAAATTCCAAAACCTTATTAATAATTTTTAAAATAAGTATTTACTTATAATTATACCATATTTTCACTTATATAAAGATAAATATCATCAATACTTTGATTGTAGAGGATACTATTCCATTTTTCGTTTTACTATTCATAAGGGTAACATTACTATTTCAAATGTCATGTTACCTTTGTAATATGTTCCTTAACTTCTAATGATAGCTTTTATTTCACTTATTAATGAATTATAATGTTTGAATTATTAAATAAATGTAATCTTATGTGATAATACTATAATAAAAAAATATAAGAATGAAATTTCCATTGATAAGACATTTGGTAATTACATGTTTCATATGAGTCAAGACAGTTGAAGCTTCTTGAACTAATTTACCATTCTCATTATCTTGTGTTATCCTCAGTGTTTTATTACATAAAATTATGGAGGAATTAATTGTTAAGGGAGTGGTAAATAGAGTTGATCGATCATAAATTACTTTATTACATCTACTATCAACATGATTTAAATCCTCAGTAGTAAATATTGGTTGAATAAATTTATTATTTATATTTCAATTGGGTTTACACACCCAAAAAAATGAATTATGTGGTAGGTGATATAATCTAAAATCTATTCAATCAAGAAAATCATGATTCCATATCTGAGTGGATAATAATGGACTTTTTCCTGAGATTTATAGAGAGGTGTAGGGTGGGAATGGGAGGATGAACCTTACATCCATAGTAGTTGAGTCCTTTATTTTAATTTGGGTCATAAATATTCATCATGAGTATCAAGAGTGACTATATATGATGGAATTTATAATAATTGGGTAGTCACCATCTATTCTAGTAATTTGTGATAATGGAACTGTCAATTTTTTTCGAAGAGTGGTTGTGAAGATTTTTTTTTTCATAGGAGTTGTTACAAGAGTTCCAAACATCAATGGGGGTAGTGCTTCCTGGGATTACTAAGATGTATCATGATCTTCACAGGAATTATTGGTGACTGGGAATGACGAAAGAGGATTTGTATTTTGTGGCGTGTTTCCTTACCTACTAGTAGGTGAAGTCCGAGCATTAGTTCCCATGTGGTCTGTTATAAGTATTATATATTCTTGACTATAAGTGGGATGATGTAATGTTATACTTCCTTGTGGGTACTTTGAGGATACCAAAGATGAATGATTCAATCTAGGTATATGTGGAATGGTTGAATAAAGTTTCCCATTTCATTCTAATAAAAGATAAATTCAATATTGATCAGTTGGATGAGTTATATTTTTGAGATATTGTGTGGTATCATGTAATTTTGAAGAATATAATTTCAAATCGTTATATTTGTTTCACATCATTCTAAAAGAAGGTATTATAGAAGGCACATGGTAACCAAGAGTTTTTTAATACTAATTTTCACCTATATATGGATGGTATGTTTGAAAATAATATTGATGTAATGATGGAAATGTTGAAGGAATATGTATAAGATTTCATTTCTTCATTGAAAAATCACTTATTTCTTGTTAAAATCTCATAAAAAATAGTTTCCAGGAAAAAATTTAGATAGAGCATTTGAGGCACTCTATGGGATACCGTGTAGATCATTTTTTCATATAAAGGTGTAGAGTCTAAGATGTTGGCACTGATTCATGTGTCTGAGACACCGTAAAAGGTTCGATTGATTTCAAAATACATGGAAACAACTCCGAGTAGGTAGATTTTTTTATATAGATTGGAATAGTTGATATCTTGATATTATGTTGGGTGATATTTCATTCACTACGTTAACCAATGTTGGTCACTATTGGATTCGGAAACATGAAATGTTGGAACCCAACCTTTTGAGACAATTTGATTTTGTGGAGAGGATTTGAACAATGGATTACTGATGGGATATAACCCAAATTTATATTGTAATTCAAAATGGTTTTCTGGATTTTCTTCTTTGAAAATATCACCATGATCCAATGCATGTGATTAATATAATGGATTTAGAGCATCTAGATGACGCGTTCTTCGATGAGAGTCATATTTGTTTCAAAGATCATACTAAGAATCTCTTTTGAGGAACGACAGCACACTTAATTTTTTATGGAACACTGGAAATGTTCATTAATAAACATGGGAAGGGGTCTTGAATGTGTGGGAATAGTGTATCGATATCATTTATTTGGATTCTCATTGGTTCTAGGGAGTGAATATTGAGTTTGGTATATTATATTGTAAGGATATTTTATGATGCTGCACATCATGGAGGTATGTCCTTATTTAAATATTGGTGTCAATATCTTATTTTTTGTTTAATGAATCAACTCTCAATAGTGTGAGGGGAATAAAGTTTTTCTTGGGGTTCGGTCAAAGAATGGAAGGAATTTCAGTCCAACCTTTACACGGTGAGCAGTTGGACCACGATTATGTTAATCGTATAGACCTCCCAGGAGAACAGTGAAACCTTGGAATGTGGTATATCACATGGTTGGTGCACTTTTTATCATTCTATGAGGCCTACCGATGTTATAGTGCAAACCAAGTCTCCTAGGGAAATGGTTTTCATATTTATAACTCTTGGTTTTGGAAACCATGAAGCCAGACTATGTTCCCCATTAAATTTTAAAAAAGTTATAGAGTTTATGTCTAAGTTTTTTAAGACTCTCTCCTGATATTCTTTTTTGATTTCCTTACTTTAATCCTTACTGGTGAAATAAAATTTATCATGATTCTCAAGGATGGTTCTCCTTCGATTCATGTCCATTAGGAGGGTTATTGGTTGTGAATCGATGATATAGGAATGTCGAATAATATCCATTCTTCTCATTTCTTGATTAGCGATTTTGAATTGTGTGATCTTATTCAAAACACATGATAACTTATTTTTATGAAAAAATATTGGTTGGGGAATCAAATGGTGTTTGTATTATGGTCTAAGTCAATAATTAATAGTGTTTTCATTATAGAAATCAATGTAGGCGGTATACAAGTCATATCGAAAAATTATTGTTTGGAGTTGTGTATGTTTGGTTGAATTCTTGGTTACCTTATTTCATGATTTTGATTCCATGGTGATATTTGGTAAAATTAACATCTAAATAATTAATTTATCCCCACTTGTTATCCTTGTAGGATACATGGAGGATGTTTTGATCGATCAAGGGATACACATGGGGTGCATCGATATTATTGAACATAGGATTTGGAAAGTTTTAGTGCAGAGTTGACATGTGATAATGTAGTGAAATGAATAAAATTATATTATGTATAGGTAAGATAAAGATGTAATATTGATAGTTAGTGATAGTTATGACAATGAAATAGGGTTTTTTTATAAACGTGGGTTAAAAAGGGATTAATTTAAATGTTACACAAGGTTTGGGATTTGTGATTGAGATGAATTATGGGGTTAATACATGGGAAATGAACATGTGATAAGTGTGTAAACATATAGAAATGGTAAAATAAGTAGAATTCATAAATTTAGGAGAATTAGTTAACATTATTGATGAGTTTACTCAAAAGAAATGGTAATGGGGTCAAATGGAAATGCAACCAATCTGACAAAGTGTTTATTAGTTATTTAACATTATTTATTCCAAAGATTATTATGGTGCATTATGATTTCTATTTTCACTGGTTATGTTTGGTTTTGATGTGGTATATCTGGTAAATTAATAAATAATAATGTTCACATGGCCTTGTAGTGTGGGGTGTTGAATGTGGTTCAATTCCCATGGATCCAGTTAGACTGTGACACTAAACTCCACCCCCCAATGCATGGGTTAAGGACGAGGATAAATCTATATTCCATAAATAGTTTCATTCCACCAAACCAAGCCTTAGTGTAGATGATAGTCTTTTTTGTTATTTTTTTTATCCCTAGTGTTATTGGGACCTGGATTTTTACCATATAAAATGTGATGAATTCCTTATAACCTTGTGTGAATAATGATGATTCCAAAACCATTAGACACATATTGATAATGAATTATGTAATAAATATGATGTAAAATATGAAATGGTACTATGGTTAGAAAACAATATAGTAAGTATTTTCAACTATTATCAAATAATTTTATTTCTTTTTACAAGGAATTTAATTATTATTTTCATGAAATATCTTCTTAGACTGTGATTTTGTGGACACTTTTGGCAGTGGAATATAGAGTTGTACTCATACCCTACTCCTCTTTCATTACATTCTATAGTACATATTATGTTTACATGATAAGATAATGTAAAAAGGCCCCATGCATGGGAGTTGGGTGAGGCTTTTAATGTTCATGGATGGGGTACTGGACAAAGAGTTAGGACCGCATTGGGGATTCCACTACTTTCTTTTATTTTTTGATTAACTCACATTGGTCACTGTTTTCATGACATGAAATCACTATTTTTAGTTTGTTGTTGGTACCATAGTTGTGAGATATTTTATTATTCATGTTCATTAGTTTTTACATATTTTTTATTCTATTTAAATTATTATCTTCTACGAATTTCACTAATAAAGATGGTATAGTCTCCCACGTGGCTTATTAGACCCACACCAATGGTTGCAAAACCTATGGCCTATAGGGAGGCAAGCGTGAGGTCACATGGTGACCTAACTCCGATCACTATATTAGTGTATTATAGTTCAGGGATTTTTAATGTAATCCATTGAAAGTTTTAATAACATAAGGACTAGATTTTTAACCATTATTGGATCTATTCTTGGTATTATTCATCAGTGAAATCCATGTGTCCTCAGTTTTAGAGTTGGAGCATGCAAGATAGAGGTGTATGGAGGTAAACATGCTCTGGGGATTCTAGTTTCTTGATAGCTCTCATGTAGGTATTTCTATATTCAAAGGTCCAGTTCATGGGATATTAATTCTGATAAATTGGAATGATAGTGGACCATGAATAATTTGATGTGACATGAGCGTGAGGTCCACCCATTGAATTTTTCTTATACTAGATTCTCACAACGAGTTTTTTCATCATTTATTGTTGAGATTTTGGATTAAATAGTTGGCCTCTTTGTAATTGATCATTTTAGGGTGTGTATGGTGAAATATACTAACCTTTTATATATTTATTTCCCCTTGAATTATTCATCATGTTTGGTAGGTGGGACTTGGTAATATTGACTAGGAGATATTGCATGATATGGTATCAACTATATAAATTCCCTATGGAGTTCCTTGATGTTGGGAATCATGTGATCATTTTTCCAATGACGAATGAGTATTATGGTCACAATGTGAGATGTATTTCAAAGGAAGATGTTTTCCCATTTTATTTCCTCTAGTGGAGGTGAGGATGTATGAGGATCTATTTGAATCAGTAGGGTATCCAATGTATTTGTAATGAGATTTTGAGTTAAACCCTTATTGTTTCAGTTCTCTCTGAGTGATGATTGAAAAATATTTATATATAGTATATGATAGTTGTGAGGGCATGTCATAGTTATAAATTGAATAATTCCTTCAACTATAATTGATGAATATAATGCTTACTTCACTTCACTATTGGGGATATGATATAGGAAGTCTTTGGGGACTCATTTTTTGTTGGAAAAAATGGATTACACATGCATTGTTTCCATAAAAAATAGATTGTTCATGTTCTGGTGAATAGGATTCAGGCTTCCATCTCATTATTGATCCATATTTGGGAGGATCATCTACCCTCATCGTGGTTTCTGTATTCTGATTAATACCAATCCACCATTATATTAGCATGATTTTTAGGAAATCTTGGAGGGACCATTTGGGACACTGTAATAATAATAATATCTATTAGGAAATAACCCATCGGTCCTGGTTTTTTATGTTAGTTTTGGATGTAAAAGAGTATTTTTCATATAATTGAGGATGATGAATTTTCCGTAGAAATTAGAATTACTTGGTCGACTGATGATAGAGGCCTTTGGTGTTGCAGAGTTATATAGTATTATCTTTGATGGTATTCTACATCTTGGAATCATATGACCTTAATTTTATAAATCTTATGTTAGGTTAGAAATTTTGTGTTCCTCTAATCCCATAGGCTACAATAGTTTTGTGATTTATTATTGTTCTCGACATGTTGTTGTTTAGAGGGTATTATCCTTACTCATTGTGTGATATCAACTTGGAAAATATCGGACATTCGAGTGGAACTTCTTTTTTCAAGGAGTTGGTAATGTTGCGAACTATGAGAGTAAAGTACCATAAAAGAGAGTGTTTTTATTGGGTGTGTGTTTTTTGATAGTAGAATAAATTATTTGAAGAGCTCATGTGAGGGGGATTCCCAATTATGTGCTCAGTTTCCTAACATTTTTCATAGTTGTTCTTTTCATGGATGAAAATCATCATATTTGGAGTTAATGTAATCTATATATTCATTATTTATGACATTGGAATATTTCTCTAAATATTTTCAAATCCAGGTGTTGAGACAATGTGAGATTCTTCTAAATTATGTTCACATAACTAATTTTTTAAATACATTAAAATTATTAAATATAACATGTGTTCTATTTTTTTGAAACATTTGAATATCTCTTTAATGGAGTCCTAAACCAGAAATTTGAAGGCATTGTAGAGTTAAAAGAACAATTTTTACCATTGGGGCTACGTAACCTTTATTGTAGTGTGGAATATATGATGAATTTATCACAAGAATAAATAATAAAATAAAATAAACCAATCAGTAAATTTTATTCCAATGTGTAAATGACCTACTATCGTTTATAGAAAAGTTGTTATAATTAATTATTATATCTATCATTGAATATTTGGGAATTGAGTGGGGAGTGAGGAGAATGTTAGAAAAGATGAGGGTAATTGATCGATGATCATTTTATTATAAAAAAATCAATGAAAATGTAGTTTTAAGATATAATCTATGTCAATGATGTTGGATTCTTATTTATCATTGATTGATCCAAATCGAGGTAGGACTTTCGTTTCCGGATTTTTTAGCCCAATTATATTACCCCATGACTAACGTGATTATGTACTTCATCCATGATTTATTATCTTTTCAAAAGTAGATTTTTAAATTGTGATTTATTTAGCTAAGGACAGAAAAGATATTAATTTATTTTCTATTGGATGATCTTTATTTGTCATTCTATCAACAACCAATTCAGTCTAACTTGAACGATGGCCATGGATCATTCCTCAGTTTCATTATTTTGTTCTGCATTCTTCACCAATTCATCTCTAATATTTAATTGGTCTTTGATTCAATGAATATCTAATAATAAATCATCTTTGAACTGAACTTCTGTGTAAGGGTTTGATTTCACATATTTGGGATTTATATTGAAGGTGGGATCATTCTATGATAGAAATGATCACAAATTTTATTAGATCAATCTCTATGGTGTGGTTATAAGTGCATTGACTAGTACTAACTATAGGGTATCATGGAGGCTCTCGAAAACAACAAATGACAAGTAGGGTAGGGATATGAACATTAATGGTCAAGGATGATAAGAAATGGTATCCCGCGATGATAGGTAATGATGGTCTAGGGCTACGATGGATAGTGTTGCAGGAGGTAGTAATGGAGACCCCAAGCTCTAGTGCAGTCGCTGAAACATGAACCCTACCCCTTGAGTGATATAGATTAGGGGTATGATATAAGAAAATAAAATAATTATTACTATAAATAATAATATAAATACTGTTATAATAATTATTATCGGGTATAACATCTCTTTTTTGATGAGGGTTTGTCACACTGTCATTAGCAGAATGAACTATTCATTGATATGGTAATATCATGATCAATGTTTGATATATTATTCAGTCTCGCGTATTGGGTCCACAATGTTCCAAATAATTACAATATTGTTATTGTTTTACGATATTGCATCTAACATATCATTATCATACGGGGTCATATTATAAACCATCTAAGCAATCATTACCCTGAAATTGAGGCGATCATTTAAATACTAATATCCCTTGTTAAACATAGACACTTGGGTGTTGCAAACGGAGCAACATTCTTGACTTATATGGTGAAAGATGACTTTTTCACTATGTATCAATTTTGGGAATTTGAATAGTCTATCTTAAATTTTTTTCCATGAGGATCATAATGGTGTAATAAATTCAATAATATGATGAAATTATCATAGGAATATCAGATGAATTTGGTTTTTTCCTATCATACAAAGGATGATCCTCGTGAATTCATCAAGTTTTTCCTAACCTAGACACATGTAGTTCCATATATAGTGAGACACAATGTGTAATCCATTTAGGACAGGTTGGATTCCTCTTTCTCCGTATCTATGATTATATTGAGATATTGTGTTAGCTCAATTAAACTGGTATTAGTGGAGTGTTTTGCATGATTATGTTTCTATTATAATTTGTTATGGGATCACATTTTGTCATAAAGGGGAATCCAACTATATCATCCTGTGTTTACTGTAATGTTGGTTAGTTCACTTATTATGGAGTGAGTTGACATAGACCAATGTTACTACTAACTCAATGTCTTGGTGCATAAGTCAATATAATAGGCCTAGTGTGATCCTCGTATCCTTCATGTATTCCCTAAATGGGGTTTCATGGTTTTCAAATGACCTATATTTACAAGGGTCTTAATCCCCATTTTTTGTGGTGTTTTTAGTGAGGTATTATGTTATACTTGTGAGCACTGGTCATTGACCACCTATCTGTGTATCGAGATATATTCAATACAGTAAGGTGAAATTTGAAGATGAATATATCTCGGATGAGGATTCCCAATTTCATTCATGACATGAACTGACGAAAATAACCTATAAGATGAGTGTAGTTTGTTGTAGTACATCTAGATTAGTGTGTTATACTAGATGAGCATTATGTGGAACCATCAAGCATAAATATTATGATATATTAATAGTTTTAATACATATATTGAAACAATGTGTATTTTGTGGAGTATATCTAGATATTCTTGTTATTTGTATTGTATACATATATTGGTGTAAAAGAAGTCTTTTACCCTTTATTCTTTTTGATTGATTATTATCTGGTTTCCTAAAGGATATTGTTATATTCATCCATGAATGGTCTATTCCCCTATATTTTATGTCTTATGTAGGAAAAATCGCATTTGAAAATGTCATTGGTGGACTAGAAGATGGTATATTTAGATTCAGATAAGAAAACTGACTTGTATACCATGGATTCATTTGAAAACATTCCCGTAAATTGTTAAGCAGGTACATTGCTTTATAGATGTGGATTGACTTTTATTTTTCCCATTTTTAATCTTTTTGGACCTTTTTTCCATAGTCTGTTTGTTTTATTATAGATGTATTCATTCATTTTTCATCGTTTTTTAACATTTAATCACTATATATGATTGAATATTAGTTCATGAATTAATGTACATAATAAATTCCTCCCCTATGCGTGGTATGATTTCACGACTCTAGTTTCCATCCCTGAGGTTATTAGAGGATATCATGGTGTGGTTGCCTATATAGAACTGTCAGGATGGGTCACGAAACCTTATTCTATTCCAGACCAAGAGGTGTAGTAAAAACCAAAGGGGAATGTCCACTTGATGGTCCAAATCATAATCATAATATGAACCCAATAGAATTACCCCCATGAAATTTGAAACCATGATACATTATCTAATCCAAACAGGGGATTACCAATTATATTCCCATCTCTAGCTATAATATGAACATGAGGGGAATTTATCCATCTCATAAAAAAATTTAATGTATAAAAATACATGAAAATATGTTTTTCATGAATAAATTATGTTAATTTAGTAATATATTGTCTCCAAATAGTTGATATTGTTATAGGATCCAAAATCACATCCTAAGAATCGTTATTTGTATATGAATTCGTATTTTAGACACATAGAACCCCTAGGTATACCCGTATAATTTTCCAACGCATTTACATGGTCTTATATTTTGGACCACATTACAATAAACTATTTGTATCGGTAAATAATCTTGTATAATTGTTGTGATAACACTATTGAGACACTCCTTAACAATGAAGCACACATGAAATCTTATAAAACACCTACCTTATACATATAGACATACACCCATAGAGTATCACCCATTGACCATGGAATAAATAACATGAATAAAATTAATTAATATATGTAAATATTGTATAACTATTTTAGCTCACTATTTAAAGAAATTAAAAATTAACGGAAGAAAGAAAACTAATATATTTAACATTTTCCAACCAAATATAACAGATTACACTCTATTAAAATGATTAATGGAAGGCAATCATTACGAATAATGTAGAGCTAATTGTGGTTCATTATTTAGTGATTCTACTAACCTATAATAATAGAAATTGAATAATTAAGTAAATTAAAAACATATGTTAAATATGGAAATTTATCATTTTGTAACGGATAATGCATTTTCTCACATTAGTAGAGAAATTATTTACCAACCAAGAAACACCAATTTTATAAGGAACCATACTATTAATTATTGTACTGTGTAGTTAGTTATCCCATATAAAAATATTGGGAAACAGATTTTTATTTTTCTATAGTTTTGACAATGTTTCCAATATGGGGTATTCATGATCTCTGAAATGATATTTTAGGCTAATTTCCCAACATGAATAGTGTAAATCTATATAATTTACTATTTTATAAATAATACCATTAAATTTGACTCAAATTTTTAAATTTTTGAATAATTTGATCCCCAAAAATTTCCAAGAGCCTCTTATATGCAACAATAATGAATTGATGGAGTTCGGACCATGAAAATTATATGAATACGATAAAAAATAAAAAGGAAATGAACATCAAGAATTACCAATTTCTTTCAACATCAAAACAATATAATAGTTCACCCTACAAATACCACCACAAACCACAATAATTATATCAAAAAATATCATTTAAATTATTATCCCACACCGCATACTAACACTCCCATGCGTTATTATAGATACATCCATACTTATACCATACATAAATAATATAATCTATCACTACCTAGAGGGAAATTCATATATGATCATCTATGAAACCTATACTCTCCTCAAAGAACACAAAAACACCAAAATATTCATCCTCAATGTCAATAAATTGAGATAGATAAAGATAATACTTTTTATACTATGAGACATGGAAAATAATTCATCAAACTAAAAATATAACGAAATAGTATCTATTTGACCATAAGATAGATCATATATGCTATCTAAAATAGCATCACATACCTTCTATCCAACATCCCCTATCATAGAAGGCATAAATTTTCCAATCTATTAGAAAACCCTTAAAATTAATGATCCCATACCTACAACAGAAAAACGATTATTTTCACATTACCCATGTTATTTTAGGATACTCTCGGATATTACTAGCCACTAATAAATCAACTGAATAATATTTGAAATATATTATATGACACTCGGATTAATCATTTCTAACTCACTATCCTCGAACCAATAGAGTAGAAAATAACATTTTAATTCAGTTTTATTCCCTTGTATGGTTTCTTTTTATTTTGTTCTTATCAAAGGATTTAGTAAATAATATCCACGTGGTCAAAGTCCTCTCCTATGAAACATAAAACTCAAAGACACATACTCTCATTATGCACTATGGAATATGTACATTTTTCACAAATTTTCAATTAACTTATAGATTTTGGGAATTGATTTAATGAATCTTTAAAACAAATTTATCAACATCCACTTTCAAAACCATGACGTGAAATGGGAATCCATGATTAATATATATCATGGGGAAACCCTTGTAATCATAAATTCTCTAAAGAAAATATATCCCTTATAAATCATCCACTATAAACAGTTTGGGGATATATATAATGTGAGATACATTTTTTACATGATCCTATATCTCAAAAATGGAATTACAACCTCAGGGTGACCTTGGAACCCACATCAAAAAATAAAAATTAACATCATCCTATTGTGATCAAGGAATATGTAACTATTTTAGGGGACTAGAAGGTACCTATTTCATATAATTAAATTATATATAAATGTACTACTATGTAAAAAACTCATTAAATAATTCTCTATCCTCACAAAATAGTACTTGTGGTGCATATCATGATATATTTTTTATAAAAAATGATGTACATAAAATTTCTTTGTATAAAATGGAACATCAATTCCTCCCACATTTCCGTGGGAAATATAAATTAATTTATTTAAGAATATAATAATAATATCAAGATGATTTTCGTTGTGGATCCCCACCCTTAATATTATCCCATAAGGATAATACCATAGGATATGAAAATTTTCATTACTTATTCATGTTGTGGGTATTGAAAAATAGATGGGGACATATCAGTCAATATTACATGGTACTCATGTGATTCCAAATTAATCTATGAATTATAGTAAATCATCTACCAATTATTACTACATTAATGGACAACATGGGTCTATGTCATTCATCTTTATATGTTTACAAAAAAGTTATATTCTTTTGGGTATAACCTATCTCTATGTCAATATACTATAGATACTCTACACACCCCTTATTCAAATGGTTTTGGTCCCATTAGGAGTAAATATATTTCATTATATTATGGTCATTATACACATAAAATTTCACCCCAATACATAATTTTTCCAACACCCCAGGGAAAATAAAATTATGAGACATAAAAACTACATGATGAGACTCCCCTAAGACACTATAAGAAACTGATCATAATATGAACCATGGGTGGCTTACCCATAAAATAATGAACAATGAACCCAAAAAATAACACATGGGTAATTTCATATTAGAATTACTAACCAGATTTATAATTATTATCCAATGGTTTTTCCTCGTGGAGTACCAAACCATGAGTCATAATCCAAACCTAGTTGTATCTTCCAAACAATGTTCATGTAATATTTATTTTCTAAATTATATTGGTAACTACAAAGAAGTTTTCAAAATAATTATATATCATTATCCATGTAAATTTGAATTTTATAAATATGTTCATTTTATTTTTCTACCCTAGTATATATAATAGTAAACATGGATATATAATCCTAAATACCATCGATTGAATCCTATGTTATACATAAAAAAGTCCCATTTTAATTCCAAGTAACACATAAAACAATCCCTTTAATTTCAAAAATCATTAAAAAGGAAAAACACCCATTAAGGGTGGAAAAATATTGATATACTGACTAATGGGATTTTTATTGTTTTTGGAGTGGACCATTAATTAAATTTTCCACCACAAAGAAATTAATGTATAATTGATTTCATGTACTACGTAATATCGGCCTGATAATAAATTAAACCACTAACTAAAGGATATTTAGAAGTGGTATATATTATTATCCACATACAATTATCTCATTGACATCAACCAATCCAGAATTAACAATTTATTAATTATTAAAAATAATATACATATAAAAATGGATAGTTAATGATTATGTGATCTCTATATTATTTTCAATAAATACATAAACAAATAAAATATACAAATACTTTTACCTCTATCTCAACAACATAATAAATGACACAATAGTAAAATGATAAATGGAAGAGAACCCATTAGATGAAAGAAGACGGAAGGGTTGTAATGGATGAGATGACCATGTGGTTTAAAATGTATAAAAAATAAAGGATATTCATTAAGAATATTATTAAAAAGTGGTTGTGTTTTTCTATTTAATTGGTCTCACATTGTGGGAACATGGTTGGAAAAAAATTTCTACATTGTTATTCCCACTATTTATCTTACCTTAACTCACATAGTTGGATTACCTTTTACGAAAACTATATAGAAACTATGTGGACACCTATACAGTTTTTTATATTTTTATTTTTATTTATCTTTGTTATGGTTTGTGAAAACATGTGCTATGTTATTCATCATGAATTTTTGGTGTCCATGGATATCACATACAATTCACTAATACTGTGATCAGTGTTCTGACTAAAATCTTTTATATTCAAATGTTGTCGAAACTAGAACCTCTGAAAGACCCTCAATGACTCCCCAAAAATACATTTAAGAAATACCAACTATTATTAGAAATGATAGTTGAATGAAAAATAAAAATAGACAATCCTATGGAAGTATCATTATTACACATTGGTGGAGAAAAATATTTAATAATAAAACTTGTAATATGAGATTGATTTCTAGATATAAAAACAAAAATATATATTTAATTTACCAATTAATGATTTTATATGTATAATTGAATTATATGGTTGATGTTTTTTATTGATAAATTTGAATTAATAATCATAGATGTTTTTTAAAATTATTAAAATACTATTTAAATAGAAAAAATTATTGAAAAAATAAGTTTTAATTATTTAATTAAACACTATAGTAAATGAAAATATTGTTGAATTGGGGAGTTGAAATATGTGGTCAAACATTTTTTTTAATTATAAGTACCTTATGTGTTTGATGGCCTTTTATCATGATAATTGAATTGAAAAAATGTTCTTATTGGATTTTAAATTTCAAAAAATGATTATTTTATGTCAACCCATCTTAAATATTGAGATTTCTATATAGGATGGGATGTGAATTTACTAATAAATAATTTTCCTAATATATTTCATGATTTTAAATATATTTTATCTTATATTGACTTCCACCCCAATTGTGAGATAACCTATTTGGTAAATACATGAATTACACTTATCTAATTATAAGCTAATTTTTAATATTTTAATTATTTTACACCCAGTGAATGAGGATAATCTGGGATATTTCACTAGGATATTTGCATGGGTTTGGAACACTGTATTTTAATGTTATGTAAGGAATAAAAGTGTAATTTATTAACTAACATGATTGAGTCGGACAGAATATTTCATTATCTAACAAACTATTTGAAGGAATATATATTTATATTTTATATTATGGAAATCGGGTAAAACATATTGTTAGACCATTGTTTGAATCCACTTAATAAGTCATAAAGGGTTAAAATTATTTTTAATATAATCCAAATATTCATAATGTTTTAATATATATCTATTCCAGTATAATGTTGTGGTATGATAAATAAGGTTTTAATTTTCCGAACATAAATAATTTTATTGTTCAATTTTTGTCATGAAAAAGGTAAATGGATATTAAAGGGGAACATATAGTGATACAATATTGAGATTGGTCACATTTAAAAATCCAAAATATCCTATATGGGAGAATAAATACCTATAATTTTTTATGTTATGGTTTATATCCATTTGTAATAGTGTAAAACCATTGAAAATTATACATGTATTTTAATTCTGAGAATGGGGGAATAATATATAGCTTAACACCACACATGAAAGCCATGTATAATTTTTATTTATTTGTGATACAAGAAACTGGTTTTATTTTTTAGTTCTTTTATCCAAAGCTAAGATTATTACCTTAATTACATGCATCCAAGAGTGCTGATGGGTATTTTATGGTCAATTATATTTGAAAATTTTGTCTTACTATTTAAGGTTATATGATATTGAAATATTTGAAAATGATAATATATAATTGTGTGTTGTGTGGAAAAAATTCATGAGATTCCAAGAATATATGAAAAACCATAGAAGATAAATAATTCATTATGGTGCACAAAGGTGGAAACATCATTTGATAAGGAATAATACACGCTTCTATGGACATTTCCCAACATTGAGTAAATGTAGTGACCAATGAATGTATATTATAGAATTATCCTTTGTTATTTGTTAATGAAAAAAGGTTGTAGGGACCCCATATGGGAATATAATTTTAATAAAGGTTTTTTAAATATTGTTGGTATTTATTCATCGATTTCAATTAATTATCAACATTTATAAATATTGTCATAAATTTGATGTATGATTTACGTGAAAATTAGGGTTTTACTAATGTTTTGGGACACTAGTGAAATTATGGAAATTCATGGATGGGAATACACATGATACATGAATTAAAAATTGTATGATTCACATAAATATCTGATTCAATAAATCAGTTATCTTCATATTAATATATATTAATCTTAAACATAACTTTATGGATGGTGGGTTTTTGGACATAAGTCTAAAATTTAGAACATATATTATAATAATGTTTACATGTTTCCTTATTTTTTGATGGGTAATATATCTATAATATATTGGTTTTTATTTTGTCATTAAATATATTGTTATGAATATTTCCAAGAGTATAAGTTGTTTTTTTCAATACATTTTAACATTTCTCCCAATATTAAATAGATAATCCTTAACAATTATTAGTTGTTGGGGGTATTTCTAGTGACATGAGTTTCGCACAAGACGGATATGAATATTGGATCATAAGTTGATAGGATTGTTAAATTTAATGGAAGTATATCATTAGTGATTAGAATCATGAATGTTATCTAACATTCCACATTAGGGATTGAGTATATGTGTAAACCCGAATACTAGACTATTAAATACATTTAATTTTTTTACCATTTTATAAAGGGGAAATTATTCAAATTCACTTTTCTTTTTTATATATTGAAATATAAAATGAGAAATTATTGTGATTAAATCAATGGAATAAATTATCAATGGGATTTAAAATGAAGTTTGAAGGAATGTAATAGATATATGGAAATAAGTTTTGTATGAAAATATTTAAGGTGAAAAAATATTATCTACATGAAAATTGGTAGTCACTAGATGTGATGAGTTAATTATGTTATTTTTACACAGGAAAACATTCAAGAAGGTTTCATTTCTAGTGAATTTCAAAGTATGTTTAATATAGAAAAATGTTGAGATGCACAACATTAATATTCAGTTAAGGGTACATTCTATAACATCCCAAGTAATTATAGAATAATTTTATTTATTATCTGTTAAAAAAATTCAAATTAGATAGCATTTTTACCTTAATGGAGATTCTATCATCAATAGCTTACTCTAAACTAAAAAACGAGTACCTTTGAATTATTACAATGCACACAAGATTGAGTTATAGAAAAAAATAATGAAATATTAAGATTCTAATTTTTAATTAGAAGTTATAACCTAGCCATTTCATTGGGGGGGGGATGAACAAAACTAACTATATAATTACTAAACAAGTTTTTTTAATGTTTTTACTTTTTTATAAATAATTGTATAGGAATAAAATGAGTATAAATAAAATTTTAAGCATAAAATACTCTTATATTTTTTAAAGGTAGTTTTATCGCATTTTGATGGAGAAATTTTATTAAATATATTTTCTTCACATATATTGTTATATTGGAAAAAAATATTCTTTAGAATCTAGAAATCCTATTTTAATTTGGTTGAATGTTTAGTTTTTTTATAAAATTCAAATTTTTATGAATGAAGAAAAAAACTACATTTTAATTCAAAACTATATTTTAATCTAATCTATTTATATAGAGAGAATTACCATTTAAATTATTTTTAATGTATAATTGGAATATTTTTTATCATTCAATAAAATTTTGGTCATTGTATGTAATTTTACATTGAAATTGTACATAAACACATTCAATTCTTTTATAATATTTACTTCATAAAAAACCCACCTTCTGGTTTTATCAATAAGAATTAATTTTAAATTTATTTCTTCCTATTATGTGTTTTGAATATGAAAAAAAGAATTCCATACTTTGAATCAATAGTCCCTAATTTTTTAAATGGGTTCCCATTATTTTTTGGCATTATGGAATTTAATGTGAGTAATTATTTTTATTTACTATGTTTAATGGGTAAATTAGGTTAATATAAGTACCAAATTAATATTAAAATAATTTAAAACTACCCTAAAACATGTACTAATCATATTGGATGAGATATTCTTGACCATTAGCATCCATCGGTCAATTTTTGGACCCCATGGAGCAACTTGGGGGTGATAATGACATTTTATAATATTTATTTTATAGAATAGGGGAATATAAAATAATTATATATATCCAAACTAAATGAATTTTAGTTTCATTTTACTGAATGATATATTTAACAATAAATAGTCACAGTAAATATAATATTATTTTCTAAATCATGTTATTTTATTTATAATTGTATACATAAAATAACTAAATTTATCGATGACATATTAATGATGCAATTATTTCTATATTAACGGATGATTCAAACAAATAATATTATATATATAAAAATAAATTTTATTTGAAAAATTTTATGAAATAAAATATTTTTATGGATGAATATGACATATTATATTCTAGTATATTCTTTTTTAAAGTAATCATGTTATGAATTTAACAAAAATCAATTACTAAATAGTGTCTATATTGACATAAATGTGTTAATAAAATAAATTCTAATTTATTAAATTATATAGTAATATTAAAAATAATTTTTTTGTCCAAATGAATTATATAATGTTAAAAACATCATTAATGATTCACTTTTGATTCTTTTGGAATTTTATAGTTACTATAGAAGCCATATATTATGAAAATACAAGAATACGTGGTAGGATTTAATGATTTTAACTAAGGCTTTAATAAAAAAGTTAATGTTAATTTCATGACATAAACATGTATAAAAAATATAAGATAAAAATATTTCGACCCATACACATAATATCCTCTAAATATATTACTTTTAACTACTATAATTTGAAAATAAATTATAATAAAAAATATATCATGACTTTCCTAAACAACCTCTCCCCCCTTTTATAAAAGGCCACCACCTCTACCCACATATTAACACCACTTCGGTTCCTTGTATCATCAAAAATCTATGAAAATAAACGTCCAAAACCCTCCCTTATACATATAATCCTAACATTTGGAATAAGGAAACTGAAAGAATAATTTTGGCTCAAATCAAATGGAGTTTCCAAATTTTGAGGTATCGTCTTCTCTCAAGCTTATATCTTTTATTTTACTTCTACACCCCAACGCACATTTTATTCAATTAATTTATAAAAATAATAGAATAATAAATATTTTAGGATGTTTTTATTATTTTTTGTAGCTAATTTTACACACACCTCGATCTAATTGATATAGAACATACTGTTTTTATATACGATGAACTACTACCTCACGAACCGATGATTGTTTAATTTTCTCCTACCACCACTCATGGTGGCCATTATTATGGAAAAATATTTATATAGGATATATATTATATATATATTTCCTCTATTATTGTTTATTTCTTTTACTACATGCCTTATTTATTTCCATATTGTGAAAATATGATAATTTAATTTGAGGAAATGTGGACTACCACCCGCTTAAATAGATATGACTCAATCATGTCATCCATGGAATGTCTAAAGGATGTAATTAATGAACTTATGTAAAATATATAACTTATATATTATAATTTAATTATTTGATACCTATTTATCATTTAGTTTTCATTCCTTTAATATGACAAGGAAATGAAAGAAGTGTTCATGCATTCGTACGTCCTACCATGTCCATGAACAGTGCATTAATGTTCTTATCTACAAATGGTGTGGATGATTATAAATACATATATACTGGATATATATGATATTTACATTAATATTATCATTATGGAGATAATGGACTTATGACCAAATGGAAAATTTTAATTAAAACAATTCCAATTTTGAATCATGTATCGAACGTCGACAAAACATTTGATATAAACTGAAATAATAAACTAATTATTATAATATGGTAGTATGTGTTATTAAATGAATTATAAAACTTCAAAAAGGCTATGATTAATGTAAAAATTATCATAAGTTTATTATTCTATAAATTATCAAACGAATGTGACAAATCAGACTCATGGTAATGGAATTCATTACTCAGTCGTATTTCATTGAGTTAAATATACATGACATTGGTTTTTTTTTCAAATTTGTAAGTGAATTACATTTGATTTTGTTACGGGAAATATAAACTTATATTGGGTGTATATATATATTTCACACATAATGATGTCATTAATTTCTCCTTAATCTATTGATACAATCATTGTAATGGATTTTATCTCAATATTCATTGATTGAGGCATATATTGATGTTAAGAACCTTTATTATCCCATAAGGTGTATATAAAACCTTTTTGAAATGTTATATCATGAATTTGTATATTCTTGTGATATCTAACATATTGTTTAATTTTATTCCTTAATGATTTATATTCATGTGTTTCACTAGTATCTAAAGTCTCTTTAAATAAAAAACATTTTAAATGATTTAAATATTTTTTTATTATGAATCCTTTTATTCCTTTTCCATGTTTTCAAAATGGTATTTATTATTTTGTACGGACATGATTATTTTAAAATTTCAATTTCTTTAAAATGTATCAATGTGTTATGGGGAATATTGAATCAAAAGCCTCTTTATTAAATGTCTTAAATGGTTATGGAATTGAATTGGATATTTAAATATCATGAAATGATTTCTTGTGATTGAAAATGAAATTTTATGATTGAATTGTTTAGAATTAGAATATTTTATGTGTTTTGATTATGTAATGGTACTTGTACATTTTAGTGGTGGTTATGTGATAATCCAAACACGGGTGGTAACTTGATAAACCAAAGATGGGTGGTTCTATGATAAACTAAGGATGGGTGGTTATGTTATAACCTCAAATTCATTCGGTATAAAAGTCACCCCTAAGGCTATTCTATTTAGTGATATTTGTGGAAGTTGATAGTATGGTTATTTAATTTTTATATGTTTATTTCCCATGATTTAATTATATGTTATATGTTGCTTTCAATGATATTTATTGTAATATTTTTCATACAAAAATGGTAAGCAATAAGCTTATATTCAGGGAATTGTTTTTTATACTTCACAAAGTTGAAATGTATAACATTATGATTATGTATTCATGGTTTACATGTCTTTTCAAGGATAAGTATTTTCCTTCACTATATATCGTTTTTTGAGATTTTAATGCTCATCCAATGTTTTGAAATGTTTTTTATAGGATTTAAGGAATAATAGAGTCAACAATGGGATCAATGAAAATTATTTCTATTTAAAAATTAAATGAACCACGATTAATTTTAAAAAATGGTTTTTAATGAAAAAATAATAATATTGAGTAGATGTCTCTACTTGTAATAGTTCAGTTGTTACATATGAGATATGACCTAATTCTATAAATCTCTAAACGTGAAAAGATCCTCAATGTGAAATAATGAAAAATTGTTGACTTATCTCAAGATTATGTAATGTATAAGGTCGGGTCCTTATACTTGGTATTAGAGGATGGTTTAGATAACTACAGAGGGTCGGGTTTTATTTATACATATGTGACATGTTATATATGACAACAATGGTTAGCACATTATAGAGAACCATAATTATTTTTGATAAGTTTTATGAGTTTAAGATATCATGAATAAGTATATATAAGTGTTTACCATCCTCATAAGACAATATAATATTATTTTTTGGATATACTCACACTAATATTTCTATTTTTAGTAAATGGATGGATATAGAAGGATCCAATGTAACTATATATTTTATGGAAAATTTGGTGGTTCTATGAATAAAAAATAAATTAAATGACAGATGAAATGAGATCACTCATGGTTATTCTAAACCCGATATTAAAAGAAATTATTAACCACTTGAAAGATTGTAATTTTTTCGAGGAATAATGTATGAGAGAAATGAATCCACGTGGATCATCAATTAATAATCATAATTTTATGTATATTCATTAACATATGTGTCATGTCTGTGGAATAAAATGCCACAGAAAAGTTTTAAAATGGATGAGAAGATTTTATGGATGTGGTAATGAACACCATTACACAATAGCATTCTAATAAAAAAGGTTGAATTTAGTTGACTCCAGGAATAGGTATTAAGATCATTCAAAGTTATTAATAGAGTGTTTTAAATATGGGGTGTATATTCATTATTAAAATAGATTATCTAAGAATATGGAATGGGAATGGAATTAGTATGACCATACAAATATATGTTTACCAATACCTATTTTCATTACAATTGATGAAAATAAAATTTTTGGAAGAATTAACTTTTCTTCTGTGAACATAATTATAAAGAATATTTAGGGTTCATTTCATCCTTGATTTGGAGGTAAATATGGGTTATTTAATTTTGAGATTAAAAATGAATGGAATGAGATAAACCTATGTTTAAAATATGTTATGGTTATTTTTGAAGACACTATCTCATTTTTAAAATTATTTAATAATTATATAGTTTTAGAATAATGACAACCCATAAGTTGTGTGACAACTTGTTGCGTCAGACAATGTTGTGGGGATTGAATGCACAACCGAAGTGCGACAATGATTTATCACCTACCATTGGTCTACATAATTTCCTTGGTAAGTATGAGTTTTAATTTTTATTGTAATGAGTTTCTGGAAAAATAATAAGTTGATTTAGGGAAAATTCTTTGTGAAATGGATTTACTTTTTTTTGGACAAATGATTGGGGAATTAAGTGATAAATGTTATTTTTTATTAATTTATCTATTGTGGGACTTTTATATTATAAAATTAAATATTATAATATAAATTTTAATTAATTATTAATCGTTGAAATACATTTTTGGAATAATCAATGATTTTAATTGAGGTGTTATGCTGATTTATGTAATTAATGGAAATGATAAACCTATAATATAGAATATATGATTTTAGGAATTAATTTTTAGCATGGGACATTAAGAGTGGTCGATGTTATTTACAGATAAATGTTAAAATTTATCTTGGAAGAGTATGTATTAATACCCTTCTTAATTATGGATTTCAACGTTATTTTGTATTTTTTGGATTTTTATGGAAAATTATATGTTAAATTGTCTTTGTTGGACATTGGGTGTTACTGTAGAATATTTGATATTAAAATTTGTATTTCATCCTATAATGGATTATTCATTATGTAAATTATATTCTAAATTACTAATCAATTGGGATTTGGTTGGAGTTCCAACAGCGGTGAAATAGATAGTTAATCATTTGTGTCATATGTAATTATATAGATGTTTATTCAAGTGATTTAGGTGTGAAAAAGTCATCGTGAACACTCATCAATTGTATGAAATATGAGTTTGTATTGTAAATTGATTAATGTATGAGATTATAGTTGTCATGTAAGTATATGTCCTTATGATCTTATTCTGAGAAGTCATAGAATTCACCACTTATATGAAAAAATTACCTAGAACAAAAACTATATCTGATTTTATTACACAACAGTGAATCCAAAACATTTTATCCAATCACATATTTATTTTTTTGTGTGATTTCTAACATTCTCCCAATCACATTTTGTATCACTCTCCATCAGAATTTCATAGTTAGTTTTTTTTCCATATGCATTTTTTCGAACACGGAACCCTAGAATTTGTTATCTCAAGTTATTTTCCAACTTCATAGTCATTATTCTAATGTGTATGTTTTATTAACACTTTTTCTGATGTGGGATTGAAATGAAATAACCGAGCCCAATTTTATAATTTTTAGGACGTAATTTCCAGAAGTGGGGAAGAAGGTAACATCCCAGGTAATTATTGAATACGTATTTCTCTTATCTTTTAAATATGTATGAATTTTATAGTATTTTTATCTTAATGGGGATTTTATCTTTAATATCATACTTGACTCAAACAATGGTATTCTTCTAGATATTATGTTTCATACAAGACTATCTTAAAGGAAAAATTCATCCAATATTATTGTCATTATTTTTAAACGGTAGATATCACCTAGCAATTGTATTGGATGGAATGAACAGAACTAACTATATTATGATTACAAATGCTTGTTAAATTATTTTACTTTTTTTCTAATTAATTTTAGTTTCTTAAAATTGGGTTAAACCCACTTTTAAGCATAAAATACTCTTACATTTTTAAAAGGAAGATTTACCTCCTTTTTATGGAGACCCATTTTTGAATTTTTTATATATATTATATTTTCTATTTGAAAAAATAAACTTGTTCATTATAATCGGGATATCAACATTTACTTTGGTTGAAATTTTTGTTTTTCTGATAAAATGCATATTTTACTGAATAATGCGAAATACTACATTTTAAATCAAAAATTCTATTTCATATGATTTTTTTATATAGATAGATTATCATAATTAATGTTTGTAATGTGTGATTTAATTATGTTGAAATAATTCAATCCAATTTTGGTCATTATATGTAATTTCACATTGAAAGTGGATATAAACATGTATAAATTGTTTGAATGTTTTTACCTCTAAAAAATGACTTTCTAGTTTTGACAAAGAGAAATAATTTTAAATTAATTTCCGCTAAATTGGTATCTGAATTTGGAGAAAATGATTCCATATTTATAATTAGAAGGCCAAAATTGGATAAAAAAGTCCCCAATATTTTGGACATTTGGAAGAGTAACTTCAATAATTATTTCTATTTATAATGGTTAACGGGTATATAAGGATAATAAAGGTAAAAAATAATTTCCAAATAAAATAAAAAATAATATAAAATGTTATAATCATATTTTATGAGATATTAATGTCCATGAGCATCATTGGGTCTTTTTTAGGACCCCTTGGATCCACTTGGGTGTGATAATGACCTTTAACAGTATTTATTTTCATGAAAAGGGAAATATAACATAAAATTGTATCTCTTAACTAATAGAATTTTAATATGGATTACAAAAATTAAATTTAATAATAAAAATATTAATTAGAAATATAAAAATATTTTGTAAATCATGGTATTTTATTTTAAATTTTTAGACATTAAATTAGTAATTTTATTTTTGACACACTGATGATTCAATGATTACATTATTAATGAATTATTTTAATGAATGATATTATAAATATTATAATAAATTTAATATGAAGTTTTTGATACCATAAACCATTTTTATGGATAAATATGACATATTATATTATAATTATCTTTTTCATTCGATGAAATCAATTTGTTGTGTCTTTAACAAAAACCAATTACTAAAGAGTGTCTAAATTGACATGAATGAGTTTTGAATAAAATACTATTTTTGATAGTGATTTAATAGTACTAAAAAAAACATTCAACCAACAAAAATATATATTGTTATAAATTTAATTAAAGATACACTAGTGGTTATATTGGTATTTTATAGTAAATAGAGTACCCATATATTAAGAAAATACAACAATACATGGAAAGAATTAATGTTTTTAAGTAATGGTTAATTCTAAAAGATAAGATTAATTTTGTTACCTAAACATACTTAAACCTATTTTCGAGATTATTTTGACCCATAATAATATTATCATTGAAATATATCACATTTTATGTATTATTATATGAAAATTAATTTATAATAAATTAATATTTCAGGACATTTCAAAAGTCCCCCTCCTCTCTATTATAAAAGGCCACCACATCTACCAACATACTCACACATCTCTTGCCCCTTGAATTATCCAATTCCATCTAATATAAGATCCTAAATCCCCTCTATTACTCTTATATTACTTAACATGGGTAGAATGAAATTCAACAAGGCCTTTATACTCAAATCAAAATGAGTTACCAAATTTGGATGTAACGTCTTCTCTCCATCTCCTTTCATTTATTTTCCTTCTCCACCAACTATAATATTTTTATTGAATTATTTTATAACAACACCAGTATCCTAAATATACTAGAATGTTTATATTCTATGTATTCTACCTACAATTACACACAAC
Organism: Viscum album; assembly: GCA_963277665.1. Classification (NCBI taxonomy): domain Eukaryota; kingdom Viridiplantae; phylum Streptophyta; class Magnoliopsida; order Santalales; family Viscaceae; genus Viscum; species Viscum album. Next base: position 1,201,717,891 of record OY728137.1, read on the forward strand.
TCAAACAGATGGATATAGAACATGTTGTTTCTATGTACGGAGAACTACTACCTCACAAAGTGACGATTGTTAAATTTTCAACTAGAACCTATTACATTGGACATAATTAGGGAAAATTATTTATATATGATATATATTATATTTATATTTGCCTCTGTTATTATTTAATTTTTATTTAAGTCATGGATATATGATTTCCATAATTTTTAAATACGATTCCATTTGAGAAATGAGGTCTACTACCTCATCAATGTGATATGACTTGTTAATTACATACATGGAATATATAAAAGATAGAGTTAATTTAATTATGTAACATATATAACATATATTTTATACTATAATTTTAATATACATCTTTATCATTTAATTTTCATTCCTTTAGTAAGACAAGAAAATGTAAGTAGGGTTCTTGCGTACGTATGATCTAACTTCCCCATGAACTGTGCATTTAATTTATTATATTCAAATGTTATAGATTTTTATAAATAAATATATACTGGATATACATGTTATTCAAATAATTAATATCATTCTCGAGATATTGGAATTGTGACCTCATGGACAATTTCCTTCGAAACAATTTCATTATTTACTCTAGTACCGAACATTGAAAAAACGTCTGATATGAACTCAAATAATTAAATAATTGTTATAATATATTAATAAGTGATATAAAATGAATTATAAACATAAAAAATATTTTTTATGAGGTAAAAATTATTTTAATTATATTTTTATGAAATTAGATAATTAATGATGCAAGTCAGACTCAAGGTAAGGTAAATCCTAACTCAATCTAATTTCATTGAGATAAAAATCCATGACATAGGTTTTGTTTTTACAAGAGTATTTATGAATTACCTATGATTTTTTACACTGAATATATAATTATATTGGGTGTATTTATATTTGTCACACACAATTATTTCATTTATTTACCCTTAATCTAATGATAGAATCTTTATTTGGGATTTCGTCTCAATCTTCTTTCACTGAAGCGTTTCTTGTTGTTATAAACATTTATTATCATATATGGTGTATATAAAACCCTTTTGATTATTTATATCATTAATTAGTATATTATAATGATATTTAATGATTTATTTAATTTTATTCCTTAATTATTTTTATTCAACTATTTCTGTAGTGGAAGAGGACTCTTTATCTAAAACTTAATTTTTAATGTTTTAAATATTTATTCATATAAAGCCTTTTATTTCATGTGATGGTTTTCAAAATGGTATTTATGAATTTATAAGGACATAAATATCTTAAAATTTTAATTTATTTAAAAATATTAAAACTATTATAGGACACTTTGATTCAAATGTTTATTTCTGAATTGTTATAAATGGTTTTGGAAATGGATTGACTATTTCAATATCATGAAATGATTTATTGTGATTAAAAATGATATTTTATGATTTAAATGATGAAAAATTAAATATTGTATGTGTTATGATTATATAATGGTACTTGGAAATTTTAAAGGTGTTTACATGACAATCCAAAGATGAGTGGTTACGTGATAAACCAATGATGGGTGGTTCTATGATAAACCAAGGATGGAATGTTACGTTATAACATACAATACATTGGGTATAGAAGTCCCCCATATAGTTATTCCATTTACTGATATTGTGGGAGTTGATAGTATGGTTATTCCATTTATGTATATTTATTTCCCAAGATACCTTGATATGATATATTTTTCTTCTTATAGTATTTATGGTCATCTTTTGGTTTATAAAAGTTTATGAAATGAGATTGTTTTCACTGAAGTGTTTTTTCTACTTCTTAAATGTTAAAAGTATTACATCAGGATTATGTATTCATGATTTACATGATTTCCCAACACTAATAGTTTTCCTTCTTTCTATATCTCATACAGAGCCTTTTATGCTAATCAAAAGATTTATAATGTTTCTCAAAGTATATAGAGAAGAATAGTGTCATGGATGGGATAATGGAAAATGCATGTTGATTAAATATTAACTGGACAATGTTTCTTTATAAAAATTAATTGCTTTAGGAAAAAATTGAACATTGAGTAGAATAGTATATTTTTAGCATTTATGTTTTTATGTATGCATTATGAACTAATTCTCTAAAGATCTAGTCCTAAAAAGATCTTCAATGTGAATTAATGTCAAATTTTTAACTTATATAAAGAATATATAAAGTATAAGTTCGGTGACTTATAAATTCATGTAGAGGTTAATTCACTATGAAGTGAAATAATAATGGGATTTCATTATAGTTCCCATGTTTATTAATATAGAGTTATGTTGATACTTATATTCCCATAGATGATGAAATAGTTTTGGTTGATAGAAATCCAATAGCCCATAGAAATGAAACAAAATATTTTGGGGACCATTTTCATAAAAAGTAATTATATAAATTCCCTATTATTGATGGAATTATCAGATCACCCTGATAATGAATATAATTTAATTTATTATGGGTTTCTTACCATTTTGATAATAAGTAATCATATATCAAATAAGTTTTGCATTTTTTATATCTGTATGATGTGAGGATGTCATTTATCATTATTCTATCTATTTAACAACGATATGATGTTCTTTACAAGAATTTATATTTATTTTTATAGTTGAAATACACCCCTAAAAATTAGTTAAATTCAGAATGAAAATTATAAAATTATGTTGAAAGATAGTGTACTTAGATATAGTTTATAAGAATCCAATTATTTATTATTTCTTACCCTCTTTTTTTCTAAATTGACCAAGCAAAAAAAACATTGTACTTTACTGTTTATGATATATTCTGAATCGGATTATTATAAGTCATGGAAGATGTTACAATACGGAGGATCCAAACTCACAAAGTTTCCGTGAATAGGATAATCATAATTTAATATTATTGTCATCATGTGGATGATTTGATGTAATGTTATTTGATACAATGAGGATAATCCAAACGAAAATATTTTATTATGAAAGATAATATAGATTAAAAAAATTTGGTAATCATGGTGATTATTTTTACTCATTTAATTTACCAAAATTAGCTGGAACTCAACTGAAGGATTTTTTGACATATTGGATAGTCTAGACTCATGAATTCTCTTACTGAGAGGTGGATCATAAATCAAAGAAATTGTTAATATATGGGGGATAAAAATTTGAGGAATTTCATACCGAGGGGTTGATATCAACTCCAAAAATTTCCTACCTAGAGGTTTATCCCAACATATGTCATTTATTTATATTTTTTGGGTGTCGATTCATGATGTTTTTTATAAAATATGGATTTAATCTCAATTATTTTGTAACCATGTGGTGGATTTCAAACTTATTTATTTACTACCCTTGGAAGGAACTTGACTAATATATATTTTTTATGGTGAAAATAAAATTACATTTCTTTTTAATTGCTGATGGATAATGACATGAATTAATTTTTTATAAAATATGGAATGTTACATAAACTTATATATTACTAAAAGAATGAGTTTGAATTATTGATTTTTTACATAGAGGTTGATTTTTAATCAATCCCTGATAAAATGAGAGTAGTACACAACTAATGGATTTTTTAGTAAGGTGGGATTGCATGTAACTCCTTTTATGGAATAATATGATCTGATATAAGTCTATTTTATTATCAATGGTTCTATGAATTATATGTGAAAGATCATAATTGTATTATCATTATTTTTTATGATCAATATGATGTGTTATGTTTAATATTAATGACATTTAAATTTACATTATCAATAGGAATCATGGATGTCAGAGATTTTAAATTACCTATATACGAGTAACAATATAATGGTTGACAGAATGAGGGAATATGCTAGCCTCTAATAATGGTGAGAGAACCACAATATGGTCAATATTTATTATATCAAATTTGGGTGAATTTCATTTGGGAGAATGAAATTTTTCATTCTAGATACATGGACGATGATATATAATTATTCCTCTAATTATACTAATGGTTTTTGATTTAGAAGAATAAATGAACTCATTAAAATCTTATATAAATGAGGTCACATTAGGATAACAATACCAATAATGGAATGAAGTATATTTCAACAAAAACATGGAATTTTCGTATATCATTGTTACACCGTGAAAGAAAGGACAACATGAAGTAATCAAACAATCTAGGTGAATTTAGAGTAAAATGCTAAAATTTATATGTGTGGAAAGTTATGCCAAAATAGAGAAAATTAAATTTGAAGATGTGGCTTCTACAGGAATGCTTAAAAACATATTGATGTATTTTACACATAACAAATTATCATAGTTTTTATCATACACTAGAAGTGAGAATGAATATAGATGTCATGTTTAATAAAAATGGGTTTAGTTTGCCTAATATGGTTTTTTAGGGACAACAATGAATCAATATTATCATTTTCTATATTTTGGTCAGTTGTATTCCAAAAAAAATTCGTGATACTTATATCAACATCTATCTAATGAGATAATTTATTCAATTTCACAAAGGATTCCCTTTACATGGTATTGGGAAAACAATTTTTCTTTCTCATTATTTCTCAATTTATGAAATTTTAATTCCTATTAAAAACATATTTGTAGAGTTTATGATCATAAATCATTGATAGTTGTGCCTCATTGATTATTTAAGAACAGCTTATTCCAAAATGTTTATATATATTTTTGGTCGTATATCTCTTATTGGTAGATTTATAATTGTTTAACGAATATAACTATAGACCATAATTTAGTTTCATTTCTAGAATTCCCTTAAATAGTTTGGTGTAATTGGGGAACCAAGTACAATAGTAATAAATATTAATAGAATTCATTAATGATAATCCTAACAGAAGAACATTTATTTATCCTAGAGTATTATGTTTTCCATGATTGATTTTCTCATTAAGAATTGATCATCATTTTCTAGGAAATATACTTACCCATGATATTTATTTAACATATTGACATATATTCTAATATTTTTATATTTCATGGTATGATCAATCATAATAAAAAAATATCAGACAATTTTCTTGGATATACAATAAAGAGGTTAATATTTTGTGTTTTTAAGTCATTATATGTATTGTTTATAGTACAAATTTTTAGATGGTTTAATGTTTTTTAGTTTTTAGAAAAAATAATAATAAAACGGTTTCTTAATATTTATTTTTATACATAATTGAATAACATACTGATTTTATTTCATTTCCATATATCAGGTACACATATGTCATCTCATATTTTATAGCAATAGTTCCTGATACAAGATGGTGCTTGTTTCTTATTCTTATATACAATGGAAAACATGGTAGTTTTGGTTTTTTGTGATATAGACTATGAATATAACAATTATATTAGATTATATTGTAAAGTAGTATTATAAATTCAATATCTTGATATCTAAAATGAATAGTTCATACTCATATCATGATCACGGTTATCATATTATGAATACGTAAATGTTCAACAACTAGATTCACTAAAATAAGGGGATCAAATGATGTGATGGAGTTTAAAAATGAATGAATATGAAATATTCTAAATGGATCTAGGATATGAGATATAGTAATTAATTTATATCTTTTTTAATATTTATTCAAGATACACAATATTCATGAAGTATATATTTATATTATTTGTTATCAAAATATGACATTAATATGAGATAAAATTCATAGTAGTTTGATTATTTTCTTCAATATGGATCAGATCCCTTAGTGATCTGGATCTCAAACTATTAGGGATCCACAATTTATGGTTATTTTATGTGGAACACTAAATATAATATATTTTATGGGTAACAATGATTTTTGAGAAGTATTTTTGAGAACCATCCATATTGGTAAATGTAATTATCTATTATTCATTTCCCAGTTGGTCTCTTGAAAATCATTAATAATATATTCATTTAAAAATTATTTCATTATGTTGTCATAATTTTTTTATTTAGTGGTAGTTTTGAATAAAATATCTGCATAATGTTAAAAATAATTATAATATCCTCCAATTGACACAATCCTTCCATGAGCTTAGGGATTCCAATAATCCATCCCATTCACCCATCACCCAACCCAAGATCATTTTCTCACCCATATCCTCACTAAAAAACCCATAATTTCCACCACATTCAATCACCCAACACCTACTCCATCCATATGTCTGTTTCCATTCCCAAGCCACACAATCCCATCACTCCTTGACACTCATCACATTACCCAATTCCCATATTTCTAATTTTAGTACCCTTCATATTTCATTCCATTATACTCTAATCATGCAATATCTATCCACCATACGACATTTTCCATCCATTCTTTTCTTCATCTGTAATATCATCCCCTAATATAATCACATATTTGGATATTTTTCGCTTATTTTTTTATTGGATTGCTTTTGGAATTTTAAACTGTTATATTTACTTTATTTTTACAAACAAATTTATTGATTTACAATCCCTTAACTTTTATTGATGATTTTATTAATTTTTATGTTCATATTAACATAATAATAAAATATTTAAATTTTTAATTAATTTATAATCCACACATACACACACACAAATATATATATATATATATTCATGTTATTTTGGTATATTATATATTTATTATGATATATAATTTATAATTTATGATAGGTATGGTTTAAATTTGGAATTCTGATACATCATTGGGTCTGTCATTAACATAATTTTTTTGAATTTATTTTGATAATGGGATATTTGTTTTTTATTTAATTATAGGTTTCTACCATTATAAATTTGGATTATGTAATAGAAGTATAATATTTATTTTGTGATATTTTCATTGAAACAAAAAATTATGTGTTTTAGGTAATTTTAAAAAGTATATTTCTGAGAAAATATTTATTTATGTTAATGAATCATATATATTTATACATATTAATACAATGACTAAAATATAAAAAAATAAATTCTTGTGTGAGGTTGATATTTAAAGAAATTCATTTTTTATTTTCACCTAAATAAATTTTATGATCCTTAATAGGGGTTTTGTAATAATGAAATCGTTTATTTATAAATATTTAATTTATTATGAGAATATGTTTTTAAATGATTCATTTATTTTAAAATTTTGTACATTACATTTCGATAGATAAAAATCTAATATTTATTAATTTTTATGCTCATGGATTAGATAAATTTATAACAAAAACATGAATTATGATAGCAGTATCTACTAAATTAAAGAATTGAAAATAATATTTACAAATAAGTGTATTAATATGTTTATGACATTGTATTTCAAAAATATAGTAGATAGTTTTGATCAACATCAATGAATAAATTAGGAAAATTATGTAAATTTTTCTACTTCCAAATAACCTTACTATAGATGTTATTATGAATTAAAAATTTATATAACCATTACATTATTCATTGATGATAAATAAATACTGATTATATATGTTGAAAAATGGAATAATGATTCTTGGTGTGGTGGTTGGATTTGAAAAATAATCAATATTATATTTTATTAACAATTAAATAACAAAATTATTTGTTAGGATACTCCGCCATAATTGTATATAGGATGTATGGATGTCCAGACCCGTCCCATGGGGCATGTGCCGTGACTACTCCAAGCCTGCCTTCCATAGTACAGGGGCTGGTTACTAGCACCAGAGACGTAATTCCCTAAACCGTGGAAGGAATTTCTTTTATAACCTATAAACGCGCATAATAGATCACATAGATGGATAAAAACCACAACGTATACTATATAACTAACGAGTGGTGAAAAGTAAAAGGGGCCGAAAATACAAGCCCAACTGTAAAGTACAAGGAACCTGAAGTACAAGTACAACTAAAGAATGTGAAAATAGATTTTAGGTCATTCTCCGGGATTTATATCAAAATGGTAGCTACAGATAGCCCTCTCAGCCCTCCACGTCAGTCTGTATCCTCTGGGTACCGATTTTTCATAAGGTTCACCTCTGGGTACCATCTAGTCCTGATACTCTTAGCCTCAGCCGGCGTTGTCTCTCATCTACATCCAACTCAATGAGGTGCGGAAATAGCCCGTGCAGGGCTGAGTATAAAGATACTCCGTAGGGACCCCAAGACCCTCATGGTCTCCCAAAATCCCCCTAGGATAAATCAAAAACATATGAAATCAAACTATAACCCTCATGGTCTCCCAAAATCCCCCAACGGTTCATCAAACAGACGTCTGGTGCCAAATATATGGCCAAAAAATTGTAATGGGTCGTAGTGGGTCCAAGTCTGGTCTGACCTGGTCAGACCGAGCCTACCCGATCCCATCTGGGCCAACCTGATTTGGGCTGCCCAGCCTGACCAGTTGGGTCTGGGCTGGCCTATTGGGTTAGGCACGACCCACTCATCCAAGCCCAGCCTAGCAGGCCGCGAGGGGCTGTGATGAGCCGAGTGGGCACAGACCATCCGCGAGGGCTTGGATCAGCAATAGGTTGGCTAGAGGGTGGGTCAGCTTGGAGGGTTCCGTGTGGGCGACTTTGTCCAGAGGGCACCGCGAGGGCATGAGTCGTTTCATTTGGGGCACTGTGAGGGGCGCGGGAGCCTAGTTCAGTCGAGGTGCCGCAAGGGGTGTCGAATGCTGGCTTGGCCAGGGCGCTGTGAGGGGTGTGGGAGTCCGGTTTGGCCTGGGCTACAAAGGCTGGTGGCTGGAATAGCTGAGGTGGCTCCGGAGGGAACCACGAGGCCAGAGTCGTGGGGAGCGCGGGGAGAGCGGACGGTGGAGCCGTGAGGTGGGTGGGGCGCACGGACGGTGGAGCCACATGGCGCGTGGGGAGCAAGGACAACAGAGTTGCGGGGTGCATGGGGAGCGCGAGGAGTGAGGACGACCGAGACGTGGGGCTACCATGAGGGTTCGAGCAGCTCGGTTCTGGCTTCCACGAGGGTTCGGTGGGGCGGTTGTTCCGCGGGGCAGCGTCGTGTGTCGTTTTCTATGTCGTGGTCGGCGGTGGTGCTGACCTCCCATGTTGTGCTCCTCCACATATGTTGTCATCCTTCTCCATTGAGAATAACATCAAAGGATATCAGTGGAGGGGTCAAGAAATTATAGTTTGGTCCGCACCCTCTACATTTAGAGTGGTAGCATGCGGCTCAACAGAAGGTAAGAATGAAGAACATTGATCCCTTCGCACAAAAAATTATTCCAATCCCAAAAGGAAAACATCCTCAATGATTCTTTGTTTTAAAAGGGTATAATCAAGGGAATAATATCATACTTATATGAAGAATCTACATTGTTTGTTATTCATCGATATAGTCATGGGGATGTAGACGAACCGTTGGGAAAAAGACTGGCATCGATTCGTCGTGGATGAGGATGTCTGACGTTGGAAGGAGTTTGTGGAAGAAGGTCGAAGGAGGTCGTTCTTCGTAGTCGAAGGCGTTCATCATCGGCATTCTTCGCTAGTGGAGTGTTCTTTGTTGGGAGAAATCATTCTTTGTTGGTGAGTTTTCTCCCAAGATCCCTAATACTACATTTCCAACCTGTTTCCAACAAATGAATAGATAGCCCCTCCAAATAATAGATTATCTATTATTTAGTTTTATGGGTATAAATTTAAAATTTTATCATTTAATTAAATGAGATAGATAAATTAATTAAAGGGGAAGAGTTGAAAACATTAAAATATGGTGGTGGTGGCACCATTAAGTCAATGGAGTTCAAGAGACTCTCCCTCATTTATGATAACATAAAATAAAACATTCATTTATTTTATTTTGTTTTCTCCATGAAAAACCAAAAATTAACTTTCACCCTCGACCAACTGTCGTCTAGGTGAATGTCTTCGTAAGTGAATATCGGTGCTGCAAGTTCAACGGTGCCCTAAGATTTCACTTCCGAGCACCAATTAAAAAGTTAGAAAAACCCACCCGTATGTTTACTAAATGTACCCTAAAAACGTCAGAAATTGATTCTAGGCTCTTCGAGCCTCAGAATCACACGCATTCAATTATCGCGGACTCGTAAAATTCCAATAAATTATAAAATAAAATTACATGGAAATTCTGGGACTTTACATTCTCCCTCCTCTGGACATTACGTCCCCATAAGATACAACTCGAACTAATTGAACAAGTGGGGATACTGAGCACATATCTGACCCTACCACTCCAATGTGCTCTCCTAGAGGTTCCCATGTTGCCAACGAACATCCACCAGAGGTATCAAACATCCATGAAGTACATGCTCCTTTCAATCCTCAATCTTTTCTAGAACCTTCATAAAATTCACCCCATCATCGACATCCTTCTCTCCATGGTTGAAGATGTGGGAAGGGTCATGCACATATCTCCTCAGGTGGGATACGTGGAAGACGTCATGCACCTGGTGAAACTGAGGTGGAAGAGATAAGTGGAATGTCATCTCTCAAACTCTGCTGAGGACCTCAAAAGGACCGATGTTTCTTAAAGACAACATAAGACCTCATCCGAATCTCCATAGAACTCATCAAGGTGAGACCCGTAGAAAGATGTGGTCGCCATCCTCTAACTCTAAAGGTCTTCATCTCATGTTGGAATATGACTTCTTCTTGCTCAGTGTACTCTTCCTCTGCTCCTGGATGATCTAAACCTTCTCTATGGTAGCACGTACCACGTCTGGTCCCACGAGTACCGACTCCTCTAGGTCAGTTCAGCAAAAAGGTTATATGCAAGGTCGCCCATATAAAGCCTCAAATGGTGTCATCCCTCTGGTAGAGTGATAGCAATTGTTGTATGAAAACTTCACCAATGGTATGTGATCCTCCTAGCTATAATCAATATAGAGGAAACATTCATGGGCATATCCTCAAGGGTCTAAAGGTTCCTCTCAGTCTGACCATCCATCTGAGGATGGAAGGTGGTGCTCAGATGAAGCTTCATCCCAAAATCCTCCTTCAACCCCTTCCATAACTGTGAAGTAAATCGTGCATCACTATCGTATACAATAGTTGAAGGTACTCCATGTATCCGCACAATCTCATACACAAAGAGGATCCCCAAGCTCTCTACTAAACCCTGCTACATGATCGGTATAAAGTGGGCTGACAAAGTGAGTCCGTCAACTATCACCTAAATCAAGTCACGTCCCTTGGATGTGTGTGGAAGTCAACTCATGATGTCCACGGATATCCCATCCCACTTTCACTTTGGAACCTCTAAAGGTTGAACCAATCCTGCTGTTACCTAATGCTCCGCCTTCACTTGCTTACAATTAAGGCACCGAGATGCAAACTCTACAACTGCCTTCTTCATTCCCGATAACCAGTGATATCATTGGAGGTCCTGGTACATCTTCTCCACTCCAGGATGTTCCTATAGAGAGGTTGTGTGGAACTCCCCCAACACTTCCTCTTAAAGTGACACTAGTACCATGGTATGTCCTCTGAAGAGGATGGCGTGCTCTCCACCTTCAGAAAATATATCAAGTGTATGTTCTATGGATATCTGAGCACATCGTGTCTCGCAGTCAGAATCCCCACACTGCACCTCCCTAAATTGCTAAAGAAGTGGGGGAGTGGCTATAAGAGACTGATGGAAGGCTACTCCATCTCTATCCACAAAGGTTATTTTTAAAGAAGCCACCTGCTCCATCGCCTCGCCTACCGGTTGTATACCAGATCTCATGCGGAGTGCATCTACAAAAATGTTCCCCTTCCAAGGATTACAGACTATCTTAAAGTCATAGTTTTGGAGGAAATCAAACCAACATCGTTGGATCAGGTTCATGTCCTTCTAAGGGAAGATATACCTGAGATTCTTGTGATCTGAGTACACGATAAAATGTTCGCCCATCAAATAGTGATGCCACATCTTGAAGCCAAAAACCACTGCTGTTAAATCATGATCATGGGTATCATAGTTCTTCTCATGATGTCTCAGCTGTCGTGAACTATAAGAGATCACTGCATGCTCTTGAATCTGGACACATCCGAGTCTGGTCCCTGATGCGTCGCAGTACACTATGTACCCAATGCCTTCTTCCGGAAGCCTCAATATACGGGAAATAGTCAGCCTCTGCTTCATCTCCTAAAAGCTCTACTGGAATTTCCCCTACAACATAAAGTGTTGACCCTTCTTCATAAAGGCTGATAGCGTTGCAGCAACTCTGGATAAGTCTGGAACAATTCTCTTGTAGTATCCAACCAAAACCAAGAGACTTCGTGCTTCCATCACACTCCTAGGTGGCTCCTAAGAATGTACCTCCTTAATCTTCACTGGATCCACTACAACACTAGCCTCCACGATGACATGTCCCAAAAGTGAACCTCTCGAATCAAGAACTGGAACATAGAGAGCTTACCATAAATCTAGAGTTCTCAGAGTGTGTCCAGTACTAGCTCCAAATGATAGGCATGCTCCCCCTCAGTAGTCGAGTAAATCAGAATGTCGTCGATGAAGACTATGGCCAAGCAATCAAGGTATGACTGAATGATCATGATCATGAGTCCCATGAACACTACTAGAGAATTGGTTATGCAGAATAGAATAAACAATAACTTGTAGATTTCATACCTAAATTTTAAGGCCATCTTCTGCACATCTTCATCTCGAACTCTGAGATGGTGAAATCCCGATATGAGAAATATCTTCGATAACCATTGTGAACCCTTCAGCTGATCAAATAGATCATAAATCCTTGGGAGTGGGTACTTGATCTTCACGGTTACCTAGTTTAGGTGTGGATAGTAAACACAATGTTTCAAGCTCCAATCTGACTTCTTGGTGAACAGAATCGGGGTTGCCCAGGGAGAAACATTGGGCCGGATTAATCTCTTACCCTGAATGTCCACAAGTTGTACCTACAGCTCTCGATGCTCTATAGGAGCCATCTGATTTGCTGGAGTAGATATCAATGTTGTCATAGGGTACAAGTCAATGTAAAATTCCACCTCCCTATGAGGAGGTAGACATGGAACATCATCAGGGAAAATATCTGTGTACTGCTCCACCACTACAGGATTGCTCGGAATCTCTAAATCAACTGATATGAGGGTAAGGTAGGACAACTAATGAGTGATTCACTGCATGCTCCTACAGGTAAGTCTGTTTTGTGATGCAAAGGCTCCCTTATCACTGGTGAAGGTAAACCTGGTCCCATTGGTGCGGAAACACTGTACATTGCACCTATAACAGTCAATCTGAGCATGGACTGTAGATAAGAAGTACATACTAGAGATGATGTTTTAAGGCCTCACTGCCACTACTAAGATATCCCAACGGAATCTCTCCCCACATAGAGTAAGCTCACACTACTGGCACCAGTACTTAATCATCGAATCCACTCCTATAGGAGTCTCTAGCTGTAAGGATTGAGCCAATGACTCTGTTAGAATCGCTGAGCTCTGAATGAGGGCAGTGGGAATGAATGAGTTACTAGAACCTGTGTCTATAAGTACTGAAATTATGGTGGAGTAGACATAGATCGTACCTCGAATGGTCTTTCGAGTGCCATGATCGTATGCCTCAGCTGCTTAGATCTGAGCTCTCTCCTTTCCACTTGATCCATGCGGTCAGGTTGGACCTCTTGGTTGTGGTGGTGGTAACACCTCGAAATGTCACCCACTACTAGCTTCAAGACCAGCTCCTCTGCCACTTCCTCGTGATCCATGTGGTTCACCACGACTGAATCTCTATCTCTGCCTGGGTGGTCCTACGACTATCTGCTGATCATCTGATCGGAAGGTTGGACAGTCACGAGCCATGTGACCCTGCCCACCACATGAGTAACATTGACCACTCCTGGCATGTCTATCTCTACTTCAGGTGCCCCACACAACCGATCCTAATTCATGTGGTCATCCACCTGTAGGTCTGGTCCTCTTGGACCTCTGTTACATCTGTTTGCTGCCAGCTACAGAAGACTCCGCTACATGACGACTGGTGGTGGATCTCACTACTCGAGACTGCTCAGCAATGAAACTCTCCACTAGGAGGGATCCCTATAAGACGCCTGCCTGTGTCAGGATGATGAGTGAGATCATCAGAGCTCTGATCTCGTGTCTAAGCCCCTTCTCGAAGGTATGTGTCGTGATGAATGGGTCTAAAACCATAACAATGGAGTAGAGTGAATGGTATTTGAACCTCTCTGAGTTCTGAGCTACAATCATGCTCCCCTACTGCAGATAAAGTATCTCCTATATGGGAACTGCATGAAGAAGTTTGGGAAAAACTCTTCCTGAAACATGCTCTCAATAACTACCCAGAGAAGAATCATCTCGTTGTGGACCAGGAGCATCAAGCTCCGCCATCTGCCCATTGCTACCAATAAGAGGCTGGCATCAAGTATCACCATGTGGTCTACTGTTGTCCTTTCCAGTCAAAAGACTCTCAACATAGCCTCCAGCCAATCCTCAGCGGCATGTGGGTCTGTCTCTCCCCTAAACCTAGGTGGAATCTGGTGCTGGAACCCGTGCAATGTGCTCAAGCGGCGTGCACCATCTTCTACTGGGTTTGGTGGCATTGATGGCCCAACAGGGAGTGGTACCGTTGTGCCTCCACTAGAAAAGGGCCAGGCACTGGGGCCTTGTCACTCGGTGGCTATCTGTGCATACAACTCTCGTGACCCTAGCTGGTCTTCCATGTGTATGAATCCTAAAAATAAATAGGTGCGTACCTGTTAAAAGTAATACCTAGTGAGATGACCTGGTTAATTTGACATAATGAAAATTTTTTAAAACACACACACAATCAGTGTTTCATGCAAATAGTTAGAAATCAGAAGTCAGGGTCCTGGTGTATGGATATATCGACTGCCACACCAAAACTGGACTTCCTGAACTGAGAACCACACTCACAACATTTAACCTGATTTCTTTATAGAAAAAAATATCATTGTCGTATGTTCTATTGTAGAACCCCTCTTTGATTGCAATTTGTCATGACTCATCTCACAGGGCCCGTTCCATGACTACCCAAAGCCTGAAATCCATACTCCAGGGCTGTCAACTACCACCAAAGGTGTAATTCCCTATAACTGGGAAGGCATTTCATTTATAACCATTAAATGAACACAACAGTGCACACACCTGGATACAAAACACTAAATAAATTGTATAAAAAAGGGTGATGAAAGGTAAATAGGGCCGAAAATACAAGCACAATTGAAAATTACAAGGAACTGGAAGTAAAAGTACAATTGAAGAAAGGGGAAATAGTTTTTGGTTCACCCTACTGGATTCCTACCTTAAGGGTAGGTACAGATAGCCTCCTCAGCACTCCACATCCATCTGTATCCTCTGGGTACCGACTCGTTTTATGGTCCACCTCTGAGTACCGTCCAGTCCTAGTACTCTTTGCCTAAGTCATCTTTGTTGGTCGTCTACATCCAACAGAATGACGTGAAGACATAAACCGTGTAGGGGTGAGTATAACAATACTCAGTAAGGACCCCAAGACCATCAAGGTCTCACTAAATCTAATAAGGATAAGCCACATAGTATTAAATCAACAGATAACCCTAGTTAGCTATATGCCCATACATATATCTATGTTATTACATAATCCTTCTAAATCTAGAGGAAAACAAAATAGATATTGACTCAACTCAACCAGGATTTTATTATAGGGGTTGAAACATTCTGCACACATGGATGCTAGAGAAGTCCTTCTATAGTGGGCCTGCCGCGTCACATTGAGGGGCTTCCTACTACCTTTGGACTGCTGAGGTACTCCTTCTATCGAGTACCATGGGTCTGTAGCATCACACAGAGGTGCTCCCCACCATGGGAATGTCGCCACAACATGGCACTCCCCCTCATAGTGGACAGAGGTACTCCTCCTGTCAAGTACCGTGGGTCTGCTGCCGCAACCAAGCACTCCTCATTTGTGGGTCTGCCGCTACTACTAGGCGTTCTCCACTAGGCTTTTCGAGTCACTCCAAGTCAATCAATTAGTAGTCATCAAGTCTCTTCCAGCTACTAGGTTCCCATAGAAATGTTCACTCGTCTCTGGAATATCCTCTCCATAAGAAATTGGTCGATGCTCCAACTGCCACAAATTCCCATGAGGAAGTATCCATAAGGTGTTCTGCATCATAGAGGTCTCAACGCAACTGATGGTGCGTCAAACGGACGCCCTGTCTATGAGTTATTATCCATTTAGTCCTAGGGGCCCGGTTGGATTTGTGAACAATCCAACCTGACCATATCTCAACTATACCCCAAACTCCAATAGGGCATACTCAAAGATACCAAAATGCTCCAAGATTACCATCACCACTGACGATTTGTCAAACAGACGTCCGGTGCCAAATATATGACCAGAAGAAAGTAAAGCGTTGTAGTGGGCTTGGTCTGGTACGACTCGGTTAGGCCGACCCGGCCCGACCCTATGATGGCTGACCCGGTTTGAGTTGACCCATCATTACCCATTTGGTCTGGCCTTGACCATTGGGCGGTCAATCCCATTTGGTTCGGCCCGGCCCACTAGGCCCAGCCCAGTCATCCACGAGGGGCCATGGAGAGCTGAGAGGGCGCAGACAGGCTGTGAGGGCAGAGACCAGCCATGGGTCCGCGTGAGGATGATTCCACCAGGAGGGTGTCGCGTGGGTGACCCATCCCGGAGGACATCCCGATGACATAGGTCGGTTCGACCGAGGCGCCGCGAGCGGTTTGTGAGGCCGGCTCGGTCCGGGTGTCGCAAGGGGTGAAGAAGGCCAGTTCGGTTGGGGCTCTGGAAGTAGGCGGCTAGTGCGGCCAGGGTGGCTTGGGAGGGCGTTGCTAGACTAGAGCCGTGGGGTGGGCGCGACATAGAGACTGCATCGCTGTGGGGTGTGCAGGGTGCACGGATAGCGGATCCGTGGGGCACATTGGGCATGCAGACGGTAGAGCCGCGGGGCTTCCGTGAGGGTTCAGGTAGCTCGGTGGGGGTAGCAACAAGGGCACGGTGGGGAGGCGGTTCCATGGGGCGGTGTCGTGGATTATTTCCATTGTCATAGCTAGTGTTTGTGCCGGCCACCATTATTGTGGTCCTCCATATAAGTTTTTGTACATCTACATCATGAAGAACACCAAAGGATATTAGCGTAGGGGTCGGGAAATGTTATTTTGGCCCGAACCCTCCTGGTTTAGAGTTGTAGAAAGCATCTTAACAGATTGAATGAATGTAGAACATCGAGCCCTTCCTACAATAAATTTTTTCATCCCCCCAGGAAAAAATCTCCAACGATTCATTTTTTTTAGAATGGAAGAATCAAGGGAATAATGTCATACTTAAATGAAAACCATTCCATTTTTTTGTTGACAAAGTTGCAGGGAAGAAGATACACCATTGGGAAAAATATGGGCATCGATTTGTTGTGCATGAGGACATTCCATGTCAGAAGGAGTCCATGGTAGAAGGGTTAAGGAGGTTGTTCTTCATAGTCGATTGTGTTCCTCGTTGAAATTCATTGTTGGTAGAGCGTTTATCATTTGGAGAAAGTGTTCTTCGTTGGAGAGTATAATCCCAAGATCTCTAATCCTTATTTTCCATCCTTTTCCAACAAAGGAATAGATATCCCCTCCAATTAAGAGATTATATATTTTTAGTTTGATGGGTTTAAAAGTCAAATTTTAGCATTTAATTAAATGAGATGGCTCAATTAATTAAAGGGGAAGGGTTGAAACCATTAAAAGAGGGCGGTAGTGGCACCATTACATTAAGGGAGTTCAAGAGACTCTCACTCAATTCAGAGGGAGTTTAGACGTTTTCCTCAATTAAATGGGGGGTTTAGTCCCATGTGGTTCCCACACCATAACCACTCGTGGGAGTTTAGGTTCGGGGGGGCCCCACTACCATGACCTATGAAGGAAGGTTAAGGTGTGGTGGTCCCCACCTCCAACTTCAACATGGGTGGTTATAATAGATAAAATAAAATAAAACATGTGTTTATTTTATTTTATTATTTCTATGAAAACCCCAAAAACTAACATTCCCCCTTGACCCATTGTCGTCAAGGTGAAAGTCTTCTTATTGAAATATTGGTGCTGTGAGTTCAACTGTGGCCTCAGATTTCAATTACATGCACTGATTCAAATTTAAGAAATACCTACTCTAACGTTTACTGAACTTAGCTAAACAAAACATCATAAATTTATTCCAAACACTTTGGGCCTTAGAATCACGCACTTTCAAATTTCACGGACTTGTAAAATTCCCAATATAATTAAATACAATTACATGGAAATTTCAGTTCATTACATTGTAAAAAATAATATGGTCTCTAATTATTGATAGATTATTACAACTATACATATAATGGTGTTCTTTTTATTGCTGATATTATTAATAGGTTTTCAAAATTTTGTTTCTTTGTGAAGAGTTTTGTGTGTCTTTAGTTTAGGATTTAAAATGTTATCTTTGATAAGATAATAGTTATTAATTCATGACCTAAAATTTATTATTTTATTCGTATTTTATTATGAATCATTCAATTTAATCTGAATGTGTGGAAAAAAATTTACTAGTTGATAAAAGTTTAATTACATTGAATCCAAAAACTCATTAATGGGCTTTTTATTGAGGGATATTTTTGAATTTTTCAATATCAAATAAACTATCCAATATGAGAATAGTATTTTAATTTTTTAAATTTAACATTTAATAATTTTTGATGTGAGATGATCTTTTTATAATATTATATTGAAAATTTTTCCTTCTCTATATGACTTGTAGAATATTCATAAATAATGACACATTATAATAATTTTGATTAGGAATTTCCACTATCTGAATACACATTTTAATACATCATATTTGTTTATGGTATTCATAAATTGGTAAATGTTGTTTTAAATATAGTATGAAAACTCAATTAATTTAGAGATAATATTTTATTTTTTAGATAATGCTCTAAATTGACAATATATCTAGATAATCGATGGATAACCAGGTCAATTTTATAATATACTAATGGATGATGGTGAGAACATAGATATATCAGATAATATGATACATCATTTGAGTAAATTCATTTCTAATATCTCAAATAGATAAATGAATAACTATAAGAATGATATGATAAATCTTAAAAACATTATTTTCTATTGATATTGAGCCACATCATGTTTCTATATGGAATAAAAAATAAATAATTTCCTATGATATTAGAACTAGTACATGATTTATTTTCTAAATCTATGATATGTGCATCATTTAATATGATGAGTAATTTTATTATCAATCATGGGATTAGTAATAAATAGATACATGTATGTTCCTATAGTTTTATTTAATAACAATGAATATTATATAGAATATAGAAATATATTATCTACCCAATAAATTAATTTAATTTTTTTTTATAGTGGGTGGAGTGTTTTTGTCCACCTGAATCCAAGAGACATGTTTTTTGGGGGTTATAAATGCGATGTATTTTATAATAGTGGGCCCCATAAATATGAACACATTCTATTGATTCACCTTGATTATATTTGATAAATGTTTATACATGGGATTTACAAAATCAGGGATAATATTTAATAATAATGATATAAGATGACATGAATCACTCCAAATATTAAATATTTTTTATTAAATATATATTATTCGTAAGCATTAATGAAATAATTAAAAATTTACCTCCCCATAGTGTAATTTTAGGGATCACGAAATAATATAAAAAATGGAATGATGGGTTTTTTAGTATTCACGAAACAAAATATCCTCAATTAAGTCTACAATAGAACAATTACTTATGTAATACAAAATCCAAACTCCATTGAGGGATAATTAATTAATGAACCTATGATCCTATCTATAGATATGAGAAACATAAATATAAACATTACTCAAATAATCATGATAATCAATTAATCCATTGTATGTATCCAAGAGAGGTATGGTTTACTTTTAATGATATCATGTATAGTAATGTAGGAGTATGAGTCAAGAAAATGTGAACACAAATTTTTGAACACTTATTCCTAACACCAATATCAATAATTTAACATCCCAAACCTAATTAATATCCATTATAAAGTCATTTTTGAATACATCGAGTTCCCCTCCATTACTGCACCTAAAAATTTTACTACAACAAGTTTTTCCTACATTTAATTTTGATACTCCTCCTACTTTGATCCTGACAAGAAAATAATAATTTGATGATTCAAAATTATGGTAATATTACCATTTTAATTTTTATAATTCCCATTATACCTATCATATCATATAATATTAATCCCATATTGTGTTTTAAGATATTATTGTTTTTATACCAGGTGCCACAATGATGGAAGATATTGCATTTTTCAAAATACTGTTCAAGACATTGGAATAATTTTCAAAACAGTTTGAATTATTTCCTTACCATATATGGGGATACAATTATGAGATAGAAGTCTATAACATGGTAATTCGCTAGGAAGATCCTTCATATATTTTAGAGTGGTTCAATAGTGAAAAAGAATTATTGCCTTCAATTAAACCTCTTTAAATAGATTACAAAAATATATTGTATATATGCATAAAAAATTACATTAAAAAATATGATTTGTGGAGAATTTCAAAATTTTTTATGTTATAAACATGGTGAAATATTGCAGTCCAAAGATCATGTGACAAGCACTAGTAGAGATTATATTGGAGTCTTCTCCATAGATACGGGTATATTAACAAATGATATTACCATTGATGGATGAATTAAATTAACAATGACTTCAATTTTTTTTTCACAAGTATAAATTATAAAACAAATTTCATGACAAGGATCCATATATCACTAACATCATGATCAGATGGTCATTGTTAGGATAAATTAGAAAGAAGAGTAATCTTAATTATGTGCGGAATTAAATTATTCTAATAAGGATCCAATTTTATCTATAATACACAATACATTTCTTTTATTTATTCCATGAAAATATTTTATTATTGGAGAAAAATTACATGTATCATTATAGAATTATCATTTCAAATTGATTGATACCAGTAATTTTCTATGGTAAATCACCACTAAGAAATTTTTCAGGATATGAAGTCAAAATGAGTAGTGAATACAGTTTATCAAAATGAATGTAGATTTTTTATAAATATTATCTTCAAATTTCTTTTCAAATTCTGGTGTTAGTGAGGATCCTATATAAGAACATTTTTTAGTGAGAAATACTAATATTTTAAGGATTTCTACTTCCAATGTGTCATTCAATCAAAGATTTAATTTTTTTACAAGTTGGTAATAATTGATTTCTTCTCATAGATATTTACACTATATATTAATTTCATGAAACACTGATTAAGGACCATTATTAACAAAAAAATACACTTATATGCCATAAAGCAGTATAAAAGAATGGGAAAAAATGCCTCTGATGATTGAAATTCATCCTTCATGGTATATATATTTCTCTTTCTAAGAGATTAATTGATGATTGATTATATTAGAAATTTTCTTCAAGGTAGAATCCATTTTATATAATATGTAACATGGTTTTCCAGTAAAAAAAATTAATGGGTACCCTAATTAACGTGGATAATTATTTTAATTTTCATCATTTTTTAATAGTTGAAATTATAGATAAAAAATATTTAAATTTATTTCATATTATATATTTATTAGAAATGTATCTGTAATAATAATACAGATTTATGATCTACCAAATATTCAATATTCTTCCCTGAAGACAAATAATTTGATCATTTGTATAAAAATATTAGATGGTTCATTTATCCCTCTTCAAGAATAAATATGAGAATTATTTATTTTTTTGCTGCACATGATATGTATATTTGTAAATAATATTCCACTACACTAAAAATAATGTTTGATAAAATATCACCATCTATAGTTCATCAAGATAAGGATATGTTTCCTTTTTTAAATACCATTAACTAATTTAGAACTAATAAATGATTTTTAAAAAGAAAGTACAATATCATTTGAAAATTCATTGAAACTGAACATTTGAAGTCAATTTATAAAAAATTACAAGTTATGAGTATCAAAATCCATCCTAACATAAATATCTACAGAAAATCATCCATTTTTTTTTTCCATAGTAAATTGATGCATTAATATTTAGTAAGTAGGAAGTCAAGTATCTTTCTTCATTGAAAAAAATGGGTGACAAAGAAAATATTTATCATCATTAAACAATTTTTAATGGAAAATATCATTCGAATAACTTTTCTTGAAAAATATGGAGGTAGTGGCTATTTTATTAATATAATAAAAGATAAGAAACCAAGAAAGTACTAAAAAAAGAGAAATACCAAAGGAAAATTAAGCTTCATATATTTTTCTTTAGTCATTCAATGATCATAATTTTTTATTCCCCAATTTCATGTCCTGCATCAATTACTCGATATCATCCTTGAACTCTCACTCTCCACCTACATGGAGGAAGATATTGAAGCCTTATATATTGTTTCTTAACATCAGTCTTGTCTGGATTATAATTATCCTCCTACTGTTCTACCCAATTTTCCGGAGAAGTGTCTCTTATCACATGGGTAATCATCCCCTTAGCCTCGATTTCATCAGTATAAATAATATTATATTTCATTGTATGAGATATTTTATTTTCATATTTAATATTGATAGAAACGTCTATATTTTTATCATAGAAATGGTAGGGTTACTATAAATCAATTGTTCAAAAACCACATGATTAAAAAATGAAGACTTAGTGTTCTTGTATGGGACGAGAAGAATCCCTCGTTATTAGAAAGGGATTTTGAAGAAGCATGGAATGTTTTAGAATATACTAGAGTGTCATTATATAGAATTTTAATTACCTTATTACCAATATAATCCAACCATATATGTGAGACTTTATGATGAAATTCTTTTTGTATCTCGTATTCAATTAGTTGTTCAGCCATTGAGTCATCATCTCTTCCTAGCATATAAGAAGTAAAAAAGTATTCACTTTTGATTTTTATATGAGTTTCATCATTATGGCCATTGATTTATTTATAGAAGATGGTTTTCCAAGATCTCGTCTTATTCTCCCAATTAGAGGCATATACTCAGCCATTTTACTCATCAATGGTTGGGTTAATGGAATCCTTAAGAACCCCACTATGTTTTTATGTGTTATATTTGACATTATCCAAAGAAAATATTGTTCAATAAGAACTCTTACAATTATTATATTTAGGATCATGTTTCTGAGAAGGAGTATCATGATATCCAGCTAATGTATTTTTATTCTTCTTGAGACAGATTCTTAAATCATTGCTTCACAAAGAGAAAAAGTTGCATATTATGATGCATCTATAGGTTGATTATTCATTGGCTATATAATTGTAGACCATGTAATTTTTTTCCAATTATTAATAAATAATCTTAAGCTAAATAATACCATTAGAATTTTCGAACATTACTTTATCAAATAGTGTCAAATGTAGTTCAACCTCGACCATAAACCTGGAATGGTTCCCAAATTCAGATACATCCATTTTATTGTCAATTTTAATCAGTATACCAATCAATAGTTCAATATAATATTGAATATTTGTGGTACCCAATTATAAAATTTAATCCAAATATCCTTACAAAAATTTGAGTAGTGATATTACCAACCTCAAATGGGTAGAATGTTTTATCCCATTCAAAGATGTGAACAATCCAATGTTTTATTGTTTTGAAACCAAATACCTAGGAAAAAATATTATGTTCATCTATTGTGAAGAGAATATGAAAGTATCCCCATTCAAGAGAAAAACATTTATAGGATGAAAAACTCCATATCAACATGATCCTCTCATTAATATCAACAAATTTCACTGGATGTTATACTTTTGGAAGAAATAAATTTTCAATGATCAAGAGATCACCGATTTTGAGCTAGTATGAAATAAAATTAGGTTCGTCTTTGATATGCATGAAATTCTATTTTCATCGAATGGGGGAATCAATGGTACATTGGATTCTAGAAAAGTACCGATTTTAAAAATATCATGTGATCTTAGGAACACCATGAATCTCTTAGTACTCCAACAAAGCATAATCGTGGTGCCCTCCTGCCATTTTCCCTAACACCATCACTATTTAGGAAACTGGTTGTTGGTGAAGTTGACCATTACCAAACATCATAGTGTGACCATCGACGGACTCCTTCATGACCCTTGCACCAAATTTTGGAAAAATATAACCGGACATGTTTAATTTCATTTTTCTCTATCAAAATACGTCAGGATGACACCATCAGACTAACCACCACATCTAAGGCATCTGAAAATCATGACATTGGATTAGTGATAAACATAATGGAGGAGTTGAGTCAATGAGAATACTCAAAAATTGGGTAACATATCTTAGAATGTAGAATTTATTCCCTTTTGAATAATTTAATTCCTATAGAAAATATGAATCATCATTTTGATAGTAAACATGATTATATCCTAAAACTCTTAAGAAATATTTTAGTTAATCATCCAATTCCATGAGAACTACATTTATTGAAACAAAATCCATAGTTTGGACCATCACTAGCTCTATTAGTTTAGTGAGAATAATATTATCCCAATGTGGAAGAAATGAATGAATGAAATTGAAATAAATAGTAAGGCAGGGATGAGAAAAAATGATTAACATATTCATGAAAAATAATTAGCATTTTCCCCAATATCCTTCCTCAATTTGATTATCAAAATTTTTTTCATTGAGTATTAAATTCGTTTTGAAACCCTTTCCAAGCATTTTATTAATATTAGAAAAAATAATTTTCCATATCCTATTCATTAATACATTTAATCCTAATATTTTCATTTCAAACTCCCTCCATTAAATTTATTTTCTTATTCGCCCTTGTAGATATTTACCCCACCATATTATATTGAAATTTGAAAAAATAATCACTGTATCATTTATTAAAAATATATAAATATTTTTCAAAGGTAAAAATATATTTATAAATTGAATCAAAGGACTATTTTCTCTGAAAAATATTTCATGATGTTAGATTATTTAGAATGGGAAAATAATTAAATAGATCATCAATTCATTTTTTGTAATCATAGGCCAATTGAACAATTCACATATGGTCGATATAAATAATAACATAATTATAATATCTAATAGGAATGATAAAAATTTACATTTAGGTAATAATGGTGGTGAAGAAGGTGTGATGAATATATTAGTTTTTTATAGGATTCAAGGAGTTTACAAAATCTAATTTGTTCGGAGAATTGAAATAATCAAGTCATCGCTATAGCTTTCATTACTAAATATTTTGACTACAATCCTATTCAAATTGTATCAATCTATATAGAGAATGTTTCAAAATAAGGAATTATAATTAATTAATTCCTTAAATTATCTTCGTTAAATGAAATGATTAGGATTAATAATTATTTCATAATAGACAAAGATAATATTTATGTCAAATGAGAGAACACACTGTACTTGAATATTATTTCTGGGATTTAAAATTTACTCCCATAGTGATATCCCAAAGTGATATTTTGGCATATGAAAAAATTAAAAATTTAGCTTTTTTCCTTCCAAAAAATCATATTGGAAATAATATACTATCATATTTCATGCACATTGTACACAATAAATCTCTTTGAGACCATATCCAAAATATTACCCTTATAATTTTGTGATAAATAAAAATATTTATTTTATAAAACAGGGATTGTATTTTAAGAACATTGAAGAAGTTGAAACTAACACTTATTTACCATAATACCAATCATCAATAGAATAGTATATAAAATAATTCAATTATGGGTACTTTCATAGGCATTATTTCTATGTCGTTAACAATTCCATAATAGGATATTGATTTCATTTTTTTTTATATTTTTATTTCAAAACCCCATAAAATAATTTTTTTCTAGTATCTACCATTTTTTATTTTCACTAATTATGTACTATCATCATTGGGGGAGATGACTTACCCATGGGAGAGGATTTCTAATTATTCAATTGTGATCCAACTTAATTTCCTTCAATATGACATTTGATCATGATAGATCTCACTACTCAAAGGTACATCAATTTCAGACATTTCATAATAAACGGATCCATATATCACATTATTACTGTAGACTCACTGTGGTTATCACTATTAGAGGGGATTTACACTATCAATATAGTGTTTAACTCTATACAGGCCTCCTCACCTCCTCAATGTATGGTTTTCTATTAGGTTTCTCATCTGATGTGTACCATACAATATTGACATGTTTTTACAGTATATTTGATATTTAGTTCCCTCATCCTAATCTAGTGGACTCAATTACTATTGTTCTATTTTCTTATCCATTTGAAGGAGATAAATATTATTTGAAATTTTGGGAAATGAATTATCCACTTATACTTCACCATTATATTTCTCCAAGGATTGAAGACTAAATTATCATCGATCATAACAAATAACGTCTTTTCCAAAAGAGGTATTTGGAATTGTTCAACAGCCTCCTTACCAAACATCACATAGGTATCTTCTTGAGTCCTCATGTCATTTTATAGGTTCTCAGTGTGTTTTAAGGATGTTGAATCCCACACTATAATATTCACACTTTATATTCCATCCAAACCTCATTTAAAAAATCTTAATTCCTGATCATTTTTTATCATACATTCTAATACATATACTTTTAATGACATAAAATAATTGAAATGTTAAATAAATGTAGTTATAAATTAACATTCAGATTCATCATTAATTTTATCATCACATAGAACAAAAAAACTAATCATAGAATTGGGATTCAAGATATCCACATCTTTAATAAAAAGAGCATTATAAATGATCATTCTAATGATATTATTTTCATCCATCCTAAGAGTATATTCAATGGAATATGTTATATCATTTATAATTTGATAATACTAGAATTCCAATCAATGTCTCTGAAACCAAACCCAAATGTTGCAATTTTTATATTTTTTATTAAATGGATTAGAATTGATATCCCAGTTAGAAATATATATAATTTACAAATTTATATTATAAGGATTATTTACCCATGAAATGGAGTTATACTATTTGTATTGGAAAACCACATGGATATAACCATATCCTATTGCAACAATATTTCTTCTTCCTAAAAAAATATTGTTTAGTTACAAAATGAAAAACCAAATAAGCCTTCAAATTATGTGAATCCTAAAAAAAATTATCCCTAATAGTGTAGATTAATTTATGATTACCTATAAAAACAATGGATTATCATTTTTTTCAATAATAATACTTATAATTTTGTAAATCCTAATAGATAATATACATTTTATGGATTCCATCATTTTATGATACTGATGAAATTTTGATCATCATATTATGAAATTCGTGACCAGTTCATTATATGGTTCTCATATTATCATACTAGGTTATATCCTATTAATGATCTCAATGAAATAATGATACATGCTTAATAGTTCTCTATAATATTCATTAATACTTTGTTTTACCAAATTAAGAACATCTATAATTATTGTTAAATAAATGTTCTAGGATGAAAAATTACACCCCAACTTGTTGGATTGGTAAGGCGAAAAATTAATACATATCATTAATATAAAATCAAAATACACAAAATGATATTAAGAAATCCTAGGGAATATTTTAAGAGATGGGGGATGATTTTCCCTTTGACCATAAATCAACCAAACAAAGGTTTCGTAACTAAATAACCAATACACGATGCATTATATAAAAAACATAATAACAATATTTAAATAAAAATAAATCTACATGATATTTCCTCATCAGATGACCACAAAAATCAATGTAATTAGTAAATAATATATATATATAACTTATTGAAAAATATATAACTCAATTTTACAACAGTATCCATTCTCCAAACCATAAAACAACCCATGTATCACTATAACAAACTAAATAAGTGGGATAATTTACCTTTTCCAATAGCTCTTTGTACCAAATAATGAAAATCACCAAATTTATAAATAAGGGGTGAGTAATAAATCATAGATGTTTTCCAACAAAATAATTCTATACTCTCATAACCTGAATAAAACATGTTATAAAATTTATATAAAACATTTTATATATGAAAATTGGAATACTGGTCTGCATTTTTTCACAATGACAGTGAATTCCATACGAATGGGTTTTTATCAAATAAACCAATTTCCATGGTATCTATCAAACCCAATCATTCTATCCATTTCAAGAATTCAATTGGAATTATCCATTCCATATCTCATAGCTATGCACACCCACTCACACACAAACATAATCTTGATGTTATAGTTACCGTGGACCATCTCATCCATAACTAATACCCATTGATGGTGTTTCAAAAAAACCAATATCCATCCATTCTTCCAATTCTAAACAACTTAATAAATTTCACATCCCAATATTCCCATATCCAAAAAATTCAATCAATTCAATAAAACCATTGTTTTTGTGAGAACCACAACCTCTTCCCAATTCTCTAAAAAAAATCCTTTTATTGAAAATTATTTTTCCAAATAACTATATTCATTAAAAATAATATTTTTTTTAAAAAATGATTTTTCCAATCATCAAAAAGAAATCTAAATTTTAAAATCATCATTTAAAAACCATGTTACTAAATTCACCTTTTCCAAAAAATAAAATTTTCCCGAATTCCATAAAATGACACCAACGAGGGTTTCCAACCATCATTTCACCATAACATTTACATTAAATAGAACCCAAAACAACTAATTTGAAATATATCCAACATGTTCTAAATATAATAGTTGATATAGAATCCACCTACCTCAGGATTTATGTCGAAAAAGAACAATGTCAATAAAAATCCATGATAACGGGTTTAAACTCCAAAATCCCATATTATATCTCTTCACCTATAATTGACAAGGACATATACAATATTATTTTTAATAAAAACATTAATCTATCCATTTGAGAGGTATATATATGAAATAGAGAGAGATGAATAAGTATATATAAGGATGAAAAAGGATAACTATGAAGAAAAGTAACTTTTTGTGACAATACGACTTCAACACACCGATATAAGCCTTCATATCACCTATGGATAGATTGGAGAATCCTCTCTTTTCTTCATAAAGAAAAAATAATTTTTTAGGGTTGATTTGTAGAAAATGAGGTATAAGTTCATAATTTTTTCCTATATCCAATTTTTTTTCATTTTTGTTAACCATGAACTGTCAGTGAAACCATGCTCTAATTGGGTTTCTAATACTTCCTTAAGGGGGGATCACATAGTTGTATCAAAGGGTTGGACATGTATTATGCGATCCGTGAGAACGCATATAATCACAATATTCATTATTTCATATAGGCAGCTTCATAGGTTGAGAAAATCATTTTTCTACTCTTGTAACTTCTACTTAGTTCTTGTCTCATTATTCGTAGTTTCCTATAAGAGTTTTATAGCTTCCCCACACAATTCACCAATATTGTACCTTTTCAAAAGACTCATAAACATTTCAAAATTTTTCCAAACCCTCTTCAACTTCACCGAAACAATATATAAATAAAATAAATAAATTAAATTGTATTGACATAAAACTACGGGTGGTATATTTTATCCATCCTTATCCTTTCTGTCCATGGAATTTAAAATGCCATCATTGGGTTGAATGATTTAATTCCATTTATCTTTCATTTCCTTCTCGAATTCCCAATCCTATTCCAAAATCTTATTATGTTTCCAAAAAACTCATATTATGTTGAATTTCTTTACATGTAATATTTTATCTTGACTTGTGGGATCGTAATATAGATGTAAATATAAATGTGATGGAAAATAGAATTGGGTGAATTTTAATTTAAAAACATTGTATTTAAACTCTTAACAAGAATATTATTTTAAGAGATCCTAAATTATTACAATTCAAGAACAATAAAAATGATATTATTGGTCCTAGATTGGATGAATATGATATTATATGATCCCACAAGAAATAAAAAACAATTGTATACGAATTTAATTCAATGATTGGAGAATTAAAACTGAAAATGATTCTACCATACATCATATTGAAACTCTTAATACAATATGTAATGAATGTATCATAATTAAAACAATTACAATAGAAAAGTAAATGAATTGAAAGTGGAAAAAGAATGATTCCCTTTCTATAACAAATAACAGCGGAAAAAAATATAATGCAATTATTTCATCCAAATGAATCGGGTATCCTTTCACCAAGGATAAAATGTCAGTCTTACCACAACCTGGGTAATCTCTAGGAAAGATGATCACCATATCTGTCTTCATATACATGAATGCTCTCAATTAAGAAATTAATCATAACCTCTATCTTTTAAAAATATGAAATTCATCGATTCAATGATTGGAAACACCATATTTTTGTCCCTAAAATCTGTCGATTGTTATCATAATGATCATTCGCACAATGAAAAAATAGAACATATTGAAATACAAGAATTAGGAACAATCAATTTTCATCATGTATCTTCTAGGATTTTTGCATAAACCAGGAGAGATGTCACACAGTTTCTCTATATAAATTTAATGATGCAACAATTAGTTTCTCTATTTAAAATGACCTCTTATTTATAGGCCTCAAGTTCTAACTGTCAAATTTTCACCAACGGTAATTTTTCTCTAGATGATTTGGAGGTACATGGATACCAGGCATTACAACATTCAAACAAACAGAATACACAACTTTGTTTTGGTTGGAATATAACTAACTTCACAACATCATTTTTCTTATAATATAGTACGTAAAAAATTATGAATGAATGAGTATAATTAATTACATTGAGAAACATGTATGTGGTATTAGAGTAAAACATGTGTTCGATGCATGAAATTGTTACAATGCATATAATAGTTATAAAAAATCACAATTACAATGCATAATGTGAATAAGATTCATATTATGATTATGATTCATATCATGGTTACGATTCCTAATGTGATTATGATTAGTAAATTAATTATGATTAATATCATGGACAGGTTACACGGTTATAATGTTTAAAATTTATATGATGCATATCATGAATACAATGCATATCATGATTATGATGCATATCGTGATTTCGATACATATGGTTATGAAAACATCATAAATGGTTAAAATTAAAAAAAATATGTGACTAAAACAACATATGTGATTATGATAAGAAACAACATATGTGGTTATTATTGTAAAACATCACCATATGATTACAATGCAACACAACTGCTAATGACTACATTGTTAATAAACAACATATGATTACGATGTAAAACAACATCATATGATTACAATAAAAAATAATCATATATGAACAACGTGAAGTAATTTGTGGATTCAAAAAAAAATTATAAATGGGAATGTCGAAACACATATTATCTCAACAATCTCCCCCTTTTGGAAATAACAAATCAAATCAAAAAATAAAGACCTTTCTCTCCATGATTTTAGAAACTATTCTAAATGTAATAGTGAATATAACTAATTATTACTTAGGATAATGATTAACATTAAGGATCACATTCTCTTTACTTTTACATGTGATTTATCCCTCCAAATAAGGTATTTACTAGTTTTCTTTTTTATGGAATCAAAAAATTGTTTTTAAATTATTATCCCACTTTATGAAATTCAAAATAAATAAGGGAAAAATTACTTTCATACAAGGAGTTAGGGAATCATAATATGAAACAATGGGAATTAATTGAAAATGAAGATGTTTTTATTATAAAAAGAAATTAAAAAAATAATTCATTGTTCATTTTTTTCAAAGTGGATAAACACAAAAAGAGACATCTTATTAAACTATTTTCTATACTTTAGTGATTATAAAAGAGTTTCATGTTGGGCCTTCTTCTTCACATCCTATTATGAAATAATCCTTTATTATTTTCAGAGCCAATGTTCACAATGCTGATTGTTTTCTTAATGTTCTTTAAGCCTTGCGTACTAGAAATAGTAATCCTATAATATAACTCTTTATGTCTTTTATTGAATTAGAAGAATATTTGAGATAAAAAACACATTACATCAATTGAAAAATTATTTCCTATATATGTTCAAGATCTTCAGTGTATATCATTTTTGAGGTACTCAGTCTTTGAAAGGCATCTATTTTTTCATTCAATCTGTGAACAACTTTTGGTAGAAAGAATTAAGATCATTTACCCAGTTCACCAATTCATCAAGATTGTAAAAATGATTCTTGAGATTATCATAAATGTTTTATGAACATTTAACAAAATTTTTACATGACTTTCTATTCTCATCATCATGTTCTTTGAATACTTTAAAATTAGGTTCATACTTCGAAAACATATCCATCAGAATTATGAATGAATATATTATTTCATTATGAATATCTCCATTAATATCCCCCATGGCATCAATTTTTTAATAGAAAGGGATAATAGTTTCTAATATATTCAAGTCTTGTTCAATGTATTTAATTCCGTTCAATGTGATTGTCCTTTTTGAATCCATATCTTTATTTTATTAAGGATGATCTAAAAATTGAGTTTCATTGCTGAAAAATTATGATGGTTGATTTTGATTCTTATTGGATCATTATTATTCTCATTTATCTATGATATGAATTACATTATTTGATGTATTCTTTTGAGAGACTCTTTTTGATTGTAGAGGATCAAAAGTTGTAAATGTAAAATATTAATCTTCTAATGATTCTGTTGAAATATTTTTTCTGTTTGCATCTTCATTCTCTTCCTCTTCTTATTCTTCTTGTCCTTTTTCTTCATCACCTTTTCTTCTTCTTCTTCTTCTTATGCTTTGTGATTGAGGATTTGTGTATACAATTGTTCATATGCCTATTTATCATTACCTTTATCTGTTAGATCTGGTTGAGTTTGAATAAGTGGTTATCTTATGAAAATTCTTATTTTGTCTTCCTCATAATTCTTTAGAAGACTATCAATATCAATATCTTGGGTCATTCTCTTTTTCATTGTCTTCTTACATTCTTCTTATTTTAAGGATTCCTCAGTTCTTATTTTCAATATCTAGGCTATAACTGGATCCATACTAAATTGAGGATCACCGTCATTCAATTCTTCCTTCTTCTTCCTCCACTCTATCATAACCACATCGAATACTAGTTTTTTTGTTTCATTGTTTTCATTAGGGTTGATGAAAAAGTTACCTTTCATTTGCATGATGTTTATTTGGATTGATTTTATGGGTTCACACTCCCTTCAGCTATTTATTTTCATTTTTCATCTTAGGGATCTTTCTCAAATTTGTTGAATTTTTGATTGAATCACAACATTATTCTTCTAATCACATACTTATTGATGAGAGGCACTTTGAACATTTTCGGATCTGAAAAAATTGAGATACTGCAAATACTCAGGTAGTCTTTCAAAAAGCTTATAGGAATGGTGGGAAACATGATTAGCTGAAACTTATTATCCCTGAATTTATTCTTATTTATTGTCAAGAAAATAAAACCCATATGAATAAAATTCCTCATATTCACTATTTAGTGATGTAAAAAATCATCAGATACATATTGAGTTTTCTTTATCAGCCTTTCATGGTACATGGATGCCTTTAATCCCCAGGGAAATAAGATGATTATGAGCTGATAGATGATTAACCTTACTTGTATCATCATTAATATTAAATAAAATTCCTCTACTTTCCTTTAACCAAAATTCACATCAAGTTCTAGTAATTTTAGGAAGGGAAAATGGAAACTCCCATAGATGGAACTCCTAGGAAATATGCTGCATGATTTATGGAGGCTTATTATTTCTTATCATACATCATAAATGATATCTTAAGACAATTATATATCTCTATTTGATTATAGAATTGTAACAATTACTCATAAAGAACAGAGTCTTGATATAATTTTTGTATTTCAACATAGAGGGATTACCACCCTTGTAATTTTTTTATCTTATTCAATGAAGAATAAAATGTCACATAAAAATCTCAAAATAATAACCATTCCCCTCGAATGGTAATTGAAGAGAAATATTTTTGGGAAACATTTCTTTGTATTTGAATCAATTGACTCATACATGAAATACATGAAGAACAGTCTTGAACACGATTGTTTTTCTTCGTTAGGGAAAATGAGGGCTTATCTCATTAATAAATGGAGGTAAACTAGGATTATGAACCATGATGGGTATTTATTGGGCATTTTAATTTTGCAATAAAATCAAAAGGATTTCGATGTGGTATGGTTAGGGAGGGTTTCTTTTAAAAACTAATATGATAGTCAATATTATATCTAAAAGATCCAATCATTGAGAATGAATTTGAGCACATGAGGTTTTCTAAAAAAGAATAGTGTATTCAGAATGAACCTGATTAGGGGTTAAATGAAAGAATTGTAATACCAACAATTTTGAATATAATGGAAAAAATAAGGTTTTAGAATATGTACTTATCTGAGTATCATTATAGATAAAAAAAATTTATTTTATTTTTGTTATGATAATATTACCCCCAAAATTGTAATAATGAAAAGCATATGAAACTAAAAATAATTAGAATATAGATAAAGTATTCTAATACCAATATGATATTATAATACTAATAAAACATGAAACTGATAGCCACGAAACTGATAAACATGAAACCCATAAAATATAAAAAATATAAAATGTAAAACCGATAAAATGAAAAATTGATAAAATGTAAAACCAATTAAAAATTAAACTTATAAAAATTAATAATGATACCCAATAAAAATTAAAACCAATAAAAAGTAAAACCTATAAAAAGTAAAACTGATAATAAGTAAAACCGTTAAAATGTATAACTAATAATAAGTAAAACTGATAAAAAGTAAAACCTATTAAAAATATATATACTCCACCTTTTAGAAAGAGTAACATAATTTAAGGTGATGGTTTAATAAAGTATATCTAATTATTTGCATTACAGTTTTCATTCCATGGTTCTATTTAATTTATTAAAATCAATCAGAATATAATTTTTTTCTGAAAATGTTAGTAATTTGTTCTCACATTCCGAAGATTTGTAAAAGAATATCGCATTTTTGTCTGCGATCTTTATGAAAGTGAGCTCTAATATCTATGTGTCATGCACATGAGTGGTGTAAAGGGATATTACTAAGATAAATGGAAATATTATTATCACATAGTATTTGAGTTTTGGAAAAACTCATTCCATATTTAGTGACTATGTTTTGCATCTATAATAGTTGAGCACCACAACATCCAATAGGTATATATTTAGCATCATTAGTGAATAGTGCTACTAAATGTTTCTTTTCATTATGATGAAACTAATGAATCATATAATAAATTACATGTTCCAAATGTACTTTTTTATATCCTTTCTAAATCCCCCAACATCAGTGTCTTAAAAACCATTTAAAATAAAATCTCTTAGAGATGAATTAAATAGTCTTAAATATGTCGGTCCCTTTAAGTAGAAAAAAATTTATTTTCACAGCTTTTAAATGATATTCCATTAGATTATATTTATTTCATGTATAAAAGAATACATAAAAATTTTAGTCTAAATGACTCGCTGTTAATTATAACAATATTTTAATAATCCAAATAAATGGTTTTTGATATAATGGTTTCCCAGCTTCATCAAGATAAAGAGAATTTTTTATTCCCATTGGAGTGTTTATACATTAGTGTGGTCAAATCCAAGATTATAAGTAAATCATTGACATAATTATGTTGGGATATATAGGTTTCTTCTATTTTTTAGTGTTGAAAACCTAAAAAGATTGTTAACACTACCATCATACTCATTTCAATCTCCGATTTCATTAAATTCACAATAGAATTAGTAAAGGATTACAAAGTTTATCTTAATACAATATCATCAACATTGATTTGAAAAATCAAAAAATAAATTCCTTACATTTTTTTTAAAAATATTTCGATCTCCATTACCATTAACATAATTTTTTTTAATATAATTCTCATAATTAAATCATAAAAAGAACTAGGGGAATGTTTGTGTCCATAAAAATCATTTGTATTCTTAAAAACATGATAAGGATGTTTTGAGTCCACAAATCTTGGAGGTTGTTCTACCAGACACATTTAGGTATGAATAAATTACGGAAATAACATTTTATGACCATTTGAAAAATTTTGAAATTAATGAATACTACAAAGGCTAATATGATACAAATAGATTCAAATCTAGATACCAAAGTGTATATTTCTTCATAGTCTATTACCACTAGTTGATTATAACCTTTAGAAACCAGTCTTGCTTTATTTATTATAATGCTTCCACTTTTATAATGTGTGTTTCCAAACACCCATTTTACACCATCTAAAGTTGTTTATTTTGGTATTTTATTAAGGTCAATACACTATACCTTTCAAATTCATTTAAATCAACTATAATTTCTTTAATCCCATCATCATCACCTATGGCCTAATAAGATGTTTTAGGTTCAAATTGGGATATAAAAGCAAGATGTTTTATATCATTTCTCAAGGAATTTATAGTCTTTATGGGTTTATTTAGTTCACTAATGATTCTATCATTGATAATATTCCTATGAAACAATTGATATGTGTATTGGAAAACATGTTTATCAACAGAAGAGATAATGTCTTCTGGGGTAAATAGTTCAGATAAATTTTCTTGAGAATTACCCTTTTCTAAAGAGTTTTCATTCAAATGTTGATAATCAGTTTGTGAAAACACATATGCTGATGTAGGTACGGGTTGTTTAAAAACAATAGGATGAGTTTCATAAAATTTAACTTGCATTATTTTTTAAACAGTACTCTATTTTTTTAAAACACTTTAATAATTATAAGTATTGGAATAACCTAGAAAGAATAGTTCAATGAACTTGGGTGAAAATTTATATAGGTTAATATTAGTATTCAATATGAATTCATTTCATCCAAATACTCTAATACAAGAAAAATTTGGAATTATTCTAGTCCATAATTCAAAAGGTGTTTTATTAATAAAGGGTCTAGTTAAAACTCGATTTATAGTATAACATGTAGTACTTACAACTTCAGCCCTGAAATGTTTAGCAATTGAGTATTCACTCAATGTGGTTCTTGTCACTTTCTGAATAATACGTTTTATTCATTCAACAACAGCATTTATTGGGGGTTCTTAGAGATGAAATATTGTGATTAATACCTTTCTTTTGATAAAATGTTTAAAAATCCAAATATTTAAATTCTCCACCATTATCACGTAGAATTGTTATCAGATGATGGTTTTTATCATTTTTAACTTGGGCACTAATTGATTTTTAATAGAATAATTCTTCAGATTTATATTCTAATAAATTTACTAATGTAAATATGGTGTAATCATCAACTAAAACAAATACATAGTTTTTTATAATTCCATTTTGTGTAGGAATAAGATATACATGTTCCTTAACTATAATTAATTAGTTTTTAAAACTTCATTATTTGATTTAAAGCTTTTATTATGTTCTTTCAATATTTACATGAATCAAAAACATTTGAAGGTTCAAACCTCAGATATGATAGATACTTAAAAATCCTTTTGTTGGAGAGTTTACAAAGTTTTCATAAGGTTACAGTGTCCAAAACTTATACACAAAAAAATTATTGGTCTTCCATTGTAATTATACATGGTAATTCTTGGCTCCTAATTCATTCTATGTGAAATGTGTTTACATTTTCATGTGTATCGGTAGAGAGAATGAATTTATCATTGGAATTGTTAACTGAACATTTATTATTTCTAAAATTCACAAGGAACCCTTCATCACATTATTGACATATTCTTTTAAGCATGTACTTATGACCTATAATAAAGAAAATATTTTTATTTAAAACATTCCCAAAAAGAACAATATTACCTACACCAATGATCGTTTCTTGAAAATTATCATTAAAGGTCACTCTTCCACCTCTCATTTAAATAATCTTCTAAAGAAATGTCTATTTCTAGTCATATGTTGAGTAAATACACTATAAATATACAAAATATTCTTGTTTTTGATACACTTTTTGTTTTCTAGAAAAATAAAACAATATGATTTTCAGATCCCAAATTTGTTTCAATCTAGAAATGTTAGATAAAAAATTATTTAAGAATCTAGTTAGTTTGATAAGTTTTATTTATGAAATCCTAATGATTTTGTCTTATTAAGAGAGAAATTTCATCCACAATGTACACCACATTAACAGTTTTTTAAAAAACTAGCACTTTGGGGAACAAAACATTTATTACTAAAAAATGGTTTTGAAAGAGTATAGAAAAATTCGGGACTATTCCTTATAGGTCTAATTTGTGAATACATTTTATCAAATTCAATTATTCTAGAATAGAAATATGATAAATAATTCTTCAAAGAAATACTTTTATATTTTTGACTAATGACAAAATTATCTTTTTTACAAGAAATTATTTTGAATATTTTTTTGCTTCAATGTATTTTTTTCAAAAAAATGTTTTTCAAAGTCTGTAGGATGTTATTCTGTCCAAAAATATACCTCCTTAAGGTTTTTTTGAAATAGTTACTAAATAATGAGTTTTTATATAAAGATCCTTTGAATGATCTGATACTTCATTTGTAAGGATTAATTTTCTATAATTTTCCTTATTAAAAGATTTCTTGGGTTTGAAATTATCATTCTCAAGTATGTAAGAAAAGTATTTTTCTTCTTTGAAAGAAGGTAATATATCCTATGGAGAGGAATATTATTTATCCAAAGAGTAAGAATATTTCTCATCAGGATAATTTTCATTTAAGGATACTTTTGTAATAGATTCTGATTTGTGTACCTTATCCATTAGATAATTATTTTCAAGAGGTAATATAGTTACATGTCAAATATTCATCGGACTAAATGATTCATATTTAAATTATTTTTCCGAAGAATCACCACTAATTACACTCTGAGTATAATTTTATTTTATGACTTTCTTAGTCTTATACATGTTATAAATTTTCTTTTTTCTTTCATAATGTTTATTATTATTGTATTTGCTTTTATGTAATAGACTATATGTCCTAATTGGACGTTATATTTTATATTAATAACAAGTTACTTTTGATACATTCTAGTAATTTATATATTTATTTTTTAACCTATACTGGACATATTTCATTACCATTGTCTTGTTCATTCATCGACCAAGATTATATAGTTTATTCCCTGAATGATCACATTAATTAGATTCTGATAAAATAATAGATTTCTTTTATTTGGAACTTGTTACCCTTTAATGTGTATTATCTATAGATGTAGTAGTAAAGGCTCCACTTATATTACCATTCTTATTCTTATTAAATTCTAAATCTCTTTTAATTTAGGTCAAAAGATGTAAGAGAGTAACAAATAATTCATGAAGAGTGATTTGAGTAACGTTTTTGTTCTCATCAACAGCTGGCCATTTTTATTCCCACATGTTAGGGATTATATTAATAATTTTTTCCTTATGTAAATCATAATCAAGACCTATTATGACCATAGATTGATGTCTATTGATAATTGTCTAAAATATTTGATGAATTTTATATATCAGTTCCCCATAGGTGAAAAAAACTATGATATTCATCACAGAGTATGGATCTTCTTGTTTTTATAACTTTAGATGTACCAAAATGTGTGAATTCCCATTTCTTGAAAACATAGTTGGATACTTATCATGAAGATATCAGACTATATATGTTCCTTATCATAGTACATAATAACGTATTGTGTACCATTTAATTCAGTTGATACTATTGTTTCTCTTGGTTGGTGAAGGATCAGACTTCCTTGTCAGTATTTTTGTATTCTTTAGTGTGAATTAAAATATTATCTACTATAGTATTAATAAAAATGTCTTTTTTTGATCTCTTTAGTAATCCTAATCATTCCAATAAAAACTAGGTTGACTTTTTGGGGTTTAGATTTTCAACTGATCTAATTTTAATTAACAAAATGTTATAAAACAGTTATTTTTCACTCCACATGTTAGTGTAGTAAGTAAATATATACTACTTTTTATAAAAAATATAATTTTATAACAGAAATAAACAAAGAATGTAATACAAATCCATGAAAACCAGCTCTGATACCAATTGGTTGAACTTAATGTACATGTAAATGTTTATTATATGGAACAACACAAGATGAGGTGAATTTTATGGTAAAAGAATTGTATTCAAACCCTTAAGAAGAAAATTATTTTACAAGATCTTAAAATAATACAATTCACAAATAATACTAATTATCTATCTGGTCATGGATCCAATGGATATGATATGATATGATACAACAATAAATCAAAAACAGTTGTAATTGAATGGAAAATATTTATCAGAGTATAAAAAATGTAGATAATTCAACCATACAACATATAGAATCTCTAAATAAAATATTTAATTACATTATTTTTATTAAAACAATTAAAATACAAATGAAAATGAACAAAAAGTGAAAAAAATATTCCCATTCTAATACCAATTTTAGAGGAAAAATATACGATATTACAATTTTTTTATCACAAAGTGTTGGCTATCCATTCACCTAGGATAAAAAGGTATGTCTTACCATCACTTGGGTAATCCCTCGACATGATGATTGCATGTTTTTCTTCATATCCACAGAAGCCCCTGATTAAGATGGTAATCAACATCATTGTTTTTAAAATACTTGAGAGCCCTTGATAAAATGATTTGGAGAACCATTTTCCTTTCTCCAGAATCCCTCAATCATTATCACAATTATCATTCGGACAATGAAATTAAATTAACTTGTTGATATACAAGAACTTGAAATAAGTTGTTCAGGTCTTGTATATTCTATGATTTTCACAAGTAGAAAGAGACATGTCACACAATCTCTCTCTTTAACATGTATGATGAAAATGTTAGTTTCTCTAGTTCGAATGACCTCTTATTTATAGGCCTCATATTTCAACGGTCACATTTATTCAAATGATCATATTTCTCCTGAAAATTTGGAGGGACTTGGACACCTACCATTATTACAGTCAAAACAAAACGTAATACACAACAACATTTTGATTGGTATATAACTAACATCATGACATTGTTTTGTCTAGAATATATTATGTACAAAAGTATGAAATAATGAGTATGATGAATTACAATGAAAAACATGTATGATTTATTGGAGTAATATATATGCATGATGCATAACATAGTTATGATGCAAATCATAATTAAGAAACATAGTATGGTTACAATGCATAACATGACTACAAGTCATATTATTATTACGATTCACATCATGGGTATGATGCATAATATGATTACGATGCATAATGTAATTACAGTGAATATTATGTATATAATAGATGGTTAAAATGGATAACATGAATATGATGCATATCATGATTATGATATAAATCATTATTACGGTAAATATTGTGATTATGATTCATATGGTTATGAAAACATCATATGTAATTATGATTTTTAAACAATTTATGTGACTAAAACAACATATGTGATTCCAATAAGAAACAACATATGTTGTTATGATTGTAAAACAAAAAAAATGAATAAAATGTAAAACAACAACATATAATTCTGATGTAAAACAACTAAATATGATTATGATGTAAAAAACAGCATACGATTATGATTAGAAAATAATATATATGAAAAATAAGAAGTAATTTGTGATTTCAAAAAGAAAAAGATCAATCATAAAGTTCAAACATATATTCACTCAAAATTACTATTCACACCTTTCACTGTAATGTTCACTAAGGAAAAATCCTAATCTAGGTCAACATGATACCAAATAAATAAAATGGCAAAAATTCTGACAATAATTTTTAATAGAGATACATTAAATATAAAATGGATAGCATAAAACCATGGTGGAAATGCCAACACATATTAAACCTATCCATCATGTTCATGTACCTCAAAAGATATTATTTATCATAGATATAAGATGTGCTGCTTTCTGGAACGATAATGTACAAGCAATTGAGTGATCTTGAATAACACATGATCACTGACCCCAAATGAAAATGTATTTTGACAACAATCCTCATATTATTTATTAATAATCTAAGTCATATCCTCCACCTTCCTATTTAAATGAATATTATCCATCGTTTCATGGAATATTATTTTTCTAACCAGTGAGGTCTCACCCATTTCCTCCTAAAAAGTGAATAACAACAAGAACACCATTACAATTCTTATAAAAAATCCATATGTTTCAAGGTTTGATAACTATTGTCTTATGGGAACTCCACAGAAGGTATATAATCATCCCATGT
Organism: Viscum album; assembly: GCA_963277665.1. Taxonomy (NCBI): domain Eukaryota; kingdom Viridiplantae; phylum Streptophyta; class Magnoliopsida; order Santalales; family Viscaceae; genus Viscum; species Viscum album. The sequence goes on from OY728137.1 coordinate 1,201,759,955, forward strand.
ACCACCTAAATCAATTAATCATACCTCTAACACGTATTCCAATGTTTTTAATACCCATTCGAAATGTCAATCCTTCTAAGGATTGTATTCCAAACTGATTTTCAATTGACCCCAATGGATTTAAATAAGGATTTATAGAAATGAAATGTAAACATGGAATAAAAATCTAAAACAATCAAATCTATTACCCCATACATTATTACCAATTATTTGAAATATATTTTAAAAAATTCCTCCACTATATAATAGTCATGAATAGGGATAAAAATATTAGACTTTATGAGTCGATACACTATCAACAATATGTAATCTCATTTCCAAACAATTCTTGGGAAAGATGTTTCAAAATCCATAGATATGTGCTCACATATATGAATAGGTATAGTTATTTACTAAAAAAAATATGGTCACTAATTATATACCTTATCTTTTTGAAAAGATAAGAATCACAAAAAAAACTCAACCACCTTCTGTTTCAGGCCATCCCACCAAAACTGTTCTTACAACACTATATATATCTTTTTTTATTCTAGGATGAACCAACCATTTTCAATGGGGGTAATCACAAATAAAACTTTCAAAAAAAATATTTAGATATGACAATATTATTTATGAACCACAATAATAAACACCCATATTTCTTCTTTCCCTCAATGGTCACCCCACCATTGAGTTTAAATCTCATATAAAAACCTTTGTGTCAGAAATATGTACCTATTTAACTGTCACAACCAAATCAAGAAAAATTAAATTGGAATAAATGTAATAAGTTCATCCTGCTATTCACATTCATTATTCATGTTTTCTATCACTGACATAAACTTCCACCTATTTGATAAATCACTTTCCAACAATGTAAACAACTTCCTTATTAATGCATCTACCATTGTGTTTACTTTATCTGATGTATGCATCCATTAAAATTAAAACAATTAGAGATACTTCATATATATTATTTTTCTCAGATTAAAATCCAATTTTGATAAAATATGTTTCAATTTATTATGACCTATGAACATAAGAAATTTCTCAACCAATATATAATGACACCCTATCCGCAATAACTGGAATCCACCATGTAACTATAGATCATGTTTTGGGATGTTCATATAACACCAACATAACTATATTGATCCATAAAAAACAAAATTATCTCCCTAAAAAAGAATTAATCCAAACCCTGAGCTAGAAGAATCCATATACACCACATACATGTTTCTTAATTTCAGAAAAATTATAATTGTTACTGATATAAGGATTACATTGTGATCTTGAAAATACTTCTACAAACATCATTCCATTGTAATGAATAATTATTTTAAGTTAATTATTTCATATGTGGAGGTAGTCATGTAAAATTGTGACGAAAGAGTGGGTAACAACCAATTGGAAAATGGAAACGATATATCTCGAAGACATTCTTCAGTGGTATCTAATACATTTCACTATTAATATTTTCTAGATCCACATAAATTCATTTTTCAGATATTACATGTCCATGTAAATGTACCTATTATATCAAAAGAATCTCCAGTTGATATTTTAGAATACAATAAATAGTCCCTTATAATACCCAAAAATATATCCATTAGTTCCAATTGACCATCCATTATACATAAATACACCAATATGTCATCCACAATATCCACCACAAAAATATCAAGATATCTAGGATATAACTAATTATTTAATTTATTAGAGAATAATGGATCATTTGTTAGACTAAATGGAATTACCATATATTCAAAATGGCCATATAAATTATTGATAGTTGTTTTTTGAAAATCCTCCTTCCTAACACATAATTAGAGATATCAAGTGGGGAATTAAATATTATAAAACCACTAATATCACATAAATTGATTGAACAATTTATCAGTGCATCAAAGTAAATACATATTATTTATCTGGACTTGGTTATGATTATGATAACCCATAAATTTCTTTATGGTCTATTCATGTTTTTCACAAAAAAATGGTGGTGCCCATGAAGAAATGATCCAATGAATAAATATTTTGATATACATTTTTTTCTCAATACACAGTCAATTCAATTAATTCTATTAGAGGGATCATGTAAGATGAACGTTAAAAAGTAATACTCCTCAAAAGGAGATCAATTATGAACTCCAGTTCTCTCATGGGTGGAAACCCTATGATATTTTCCTAAAAACATCCAGAAACTGATCCACCATTGTTGGAAAATGTTTTTCCTGATCTCTTATATCGATTAAAATTTCAACACTACCAAATTATATGATATCATTCCAACTACAAGTTTTGACAAGCTCATTTCGCATTCCATTACATTACCATCTCCTTAAAAGATATTATTGATACCATTATTAGTCGTAAAATAAACATGTATGGTATAATTGTTGATATTCACCATGAACATTACCTACTAATCTATACCCAAGATTATATCATAGAAATCAATCTTCAATCCTGATAAAATCCATATCAACTCAACTCCATCAACAATTATATAATATGTTGTACATAGAAAGGCTCACCATTTCCATTGACCAAGAGAAATTTTATGTTTTAACATAGAAGCTTCCATATAAACTTTTAAACCCAACATTTCAAAATTACAAAAAGTAATAAAGCAATGGTATTAAATCATAAATAAAATTCTCATATAATAGTAGAATTCAATATAACCATACCTCTCTCCATAGATGGTCCATACTAGTCATCCACAATAACCTTCTTAGCTCCACATATTTTATTGCTCAAGACACATTCATCCCTGATGCGTTGTTGATATTCCCCTTGACGTGGAGTCATGCATTTCAAGAATCACCATGGATATCTCTATTTTGGAGGAAAATATTGTTCTTCATCCCTCGTCACATGGAATCATATGATGCTAGTAACACCTAAGAAATGTACAAAACACCGTACATCATGGAACTACAACAATAACATTGGTGATTCCCCAAATGATAGAAATTTTGGTATTCTGTCTTTGTTACCATACAATCTCGCATCATGTGAATAATAGAGAAACATTGGAAACATAATGGATTGATCGTCAGTCTTAGAGGATGATTTACCAATCCAACTGGCTGAATTTGAATCATGACCCCATCGTATAAATAGGTGTCCCACATTCTCCTAAAGATGTATTTACCACCATTTCCCCTATTTATCAACATAATTCCTCCTATCATAGAACAATATATATCTCATTCATCCACCGTCACTATATAACTAATTTTTGTAGAATTTTTAATATAGTAAAAAATAATTATAAATAAAATCTCCATCCTCAACCCCAATTCAAATATATGTTTTTTAATGACTCCTCAGCAACAAAATCATGTGGAATGTCCACTAAATTCATTATGTTATCCATATAATCCATTAATAAATGATTTTATTGCTTTGAGCTAAATACTTATCTCATTCAAGATATCTTAAACAAATTTGGATATAATGTTATGTTGAAAAAAATTTCAAAATACTTTCATAAAATTCCCTAGTACAGTTTATCTTGAATTGATATATCCAACCATTGGCATGCAATATCATCTATCATAAAATTTCGGTGCTAGAAATTTAACACTGCTGGTAAATTAAACAACCGATTCATCATATTTTCCCACACCTCTTCCTTTTCTAGTTTTGAATCACCTCAAAAGATGGGTTGATATTTCTTATCAAAATAAATGTAACAATCCACATACCTCGGTTCCAAGATTCAGTTCCCCATATAAATATCTTGAAATGCTCAGACAATAGTCTAAAATATTTATTGTTCACCTATGGGAAACATGAAAACACATTATAAACGTCTTCTTCTATTTGGTTCCTAAAATGCCGACTAGGTTTCATTTTATATAAACACAACAATCCCTATACGTGTGACTATGTAGAAACTAGTCTATTACCAATTTCAATAATCTACCACATCATTATCTCGTAGTAATGCATTCTAAAAGAACCATTTACCATGTTCAACTATTATTTTAAAAATTGAACATTCATTTGGAAATTAAAGCATTTTCAAAAATATACATCCATGATCATTTCAAAATAATTCATCAGAAAAAAAAATATCTTTTTTCAAATATCATTGTATTGAGCTAAATCATTCATCATTACTCAAAATGAAATATATTCTCCCGGTGGTAAGTCATTCTAAAACAATAAATTTCATTCATTTATTATTGGCTAAACCTATTACAATGAGATTCCAAATCATTTAAGTATCTCATAAACACATATGTACCCAAATACCAAATAACAAGAATTTCAAAAAAAAGGATAACTACTTAGTTTTATTCCCTAAATTTCATGTCCCACAAATAAAAATATATTCCACCAACTCAAAAAATGGAATAGACGAAAATTAATATCTACTAGATTACTAAGAGAACTAATGACCACTTATTTGAAAATTACTAAGCAATATGATTCTACTTTTTCAATAATGTTATTTTGAAGGACCATGATTGAATTCACTTGAAACACCACTCCCCATGACATTCTCTTGTGAAGGAGGTAAGATATCATATAAAATTGTGTGACATCAACCAGGTTTCAAAGGATGGAAATAAATTTCTTGTTCATCCATATTAGATGGGGGATGATTTTACCATTTAACATAAAATAACCAACCCAAAATTCAATAATAATGTAACAAAAACATGATGTAATGTGTAATTAAAATAAAAAAATTCTATTTATATCAAAATAAAACTACCAAATAGTACCACAATGGATGAAAAAAATCCTGGAGGTATACAGATATTGAAAAACATCAAAATCCATGAAAACTACATGTCTACAAGATCCAACATGTGCCATTCTACACTGCATAAAAATACCATGTTTCAATATAAACCAATAAAAAGTGTTATACTTTACCATTCACCATATCACGATTTAAAAAATCTATAAAATCACCAAAGATCCTAAGATGGGGTGACTACTAAAACCTAGTTGGATTTTCCCAAATGACAACTAAATTCATTATACTATGATGGAAGATGTTTGAACATTTATATAAAAATAATTTATATAAAACAATTTTAAAATAGTTCAATAATTTATCATAAATACAAACAATTCCATACCTATGAAGTTTTAAAAAATAATCAAATTTTTAAGGAAACTTTCTAGATTTGTCACTATATAAATTTTATTAAATCCATTGCAATTACCCATTCCCTTTCACAAAGCCACACACACCCACACAGACCGACAGAGACCCATACAAACCCACAAAAAATCATTGTGTTACAATCATGGTGGACCTACATGTCTATAGCCCATACCCTTTGATAGTGGTACTTCATGACCAATATACATCCTTTCCAAATAAAAGTATCCCTTTAACCCATATCACATGACAACAGATCCATTTCCACACAGTTAAATCTATTCAATAAATCCACACTTCTATTTAATACCATAAACATTACCCAAATCAATAAAACCAAACTATTATTTAAAATCATTCTTCTATAAAGCATTTTAAATAAAACACAAGTTTTATTGCAAAAAATTTTCTAGGTATCAAATAAAAAAATCATTTAAAAATTATCATTTTAGAATAATGTTACTAGATCCTCCTTTTCTTGAAATTTAAAATTTTTTAAATCCCATAAAACAGAAAAAATGTTTGTTCCCAACATTCATTTCACAACAATTTTCAAATACATTTCTCAAAAAAAATTAAAATTTGAAATCATGAATTCACGTTCTAAATAGATTAGTTAAGAGTGAAGCCACCGGCATTAGGATTTATTGTGAAGATGATGAATGTCAATAAAATGTCCAAGAAAATTAGTTGAAACTCCAAATATAATCATATTTTGTATCAACTATTATAGATCAATCCACATTAGATGTAGATATATAAAACCAAGATGGAGGTAGATGTATGTCTATGTAAATCCACGGAGAAGTATGATAAATGATAATATAAAAAAATAATATTCTTAAATTCCCCAGTGAATTCTTAGATACCCTACAGATTGATGGGGAAGCCTATATTGAAATTTCAAGGATAAAATATAGATTCATAACCATTTTTTGGGAATGTGAGGGGTTAATTATTAATCCCAATATAGATCAATAACTTTTTTATAATTTTTTAAACTGTTCATATTAATTTGAATTGTTATGAAAACAATGTTCTAACCATGTTCCAACCACTACTATAAGGGGGGTCCATGCGTGGTTAGATTTAACAATTTCAAAAATTGTTCTCCAAATATGGAAAATCCCAATTTCCTGTGATGCATGGTTTCTCCTAGGTAGTTGAAAGGGTTTGTGGAAACCATGTGTCAGCTGGTTCGCCTTCACATTATCACTTTCTCGTTGTGCATAATTTCATATAGTATGTCACAATTTCCCTAAACCATTCACATAACGCCCTGACCCTAGTTACCTAGATTTATTGCGTTATTACATAACATTGGCATGATCAGAAAATATGATGTCTCAAAACAATGATTAGTATAGTAGACTTTAATGAAATAGATACATACATAAGTTTTACAATACATTATGTAATGTAAAAACAACCACAATGTTTCCCCGATGAACACCGTCATATCACTTAGCCTATCCCTATAGGTCAGTCACAATATACATCTTCACATCCTGGAAAAAATAAAACATAAGAAAGGGGTGATCTCTAATCCTCAATAAGGATTAAAATATGGAAAAAACCTTCATAAATAATTGTAATATATTAATGAAATGTATAAGATTAAATCAAAAGCCTTCTAAATTTAAACATCAAAATAATATAGAAAAGATAAAAAATTCCACTTACTTATTCACATGGATATTCACTTGGAATAATAATCACATGTAATATCAATAGAAAATTTCATAATGATGGACGACATAATGTTGGGCATCATAACCACACAGTCAAGGCCTCATGACAAAATTACAAATAATATTTTATCAAGGCCTTATTCCAATACACTAGTTTCTCTCATTAGACCTACTGATTCCTCGAGGAGCTATAGAGGGCTCCACCAGTCACTTACTATGTCCAATGCATTTCACATATGAAATTTTTGAGACATAATATAAACATTCATATTATAATTAGTATAGTAAATGTCAAAATTTTAACCACAAACCAGAGATGGTATAGAAGTTGCACATCAATAGTCAAACATGTCACAAAATATTTAATACAGTATACAATATTGTATCATAATAAATCAACTTCAATAAATGGTAAAATACATCGATGTATGTTTGAATAGATGAAATCAATCCAAAAACTATTTTATTGAAGTATTTCATTCTACATTGAAACCATTAAAATGTAATGAAAAATATTATTTTGAAAATATTCTTATAATTGCATAAGGGAATCTTCAAAAGTGTTATATTGGTAGAAAATAGACGTGCCCTCCATATAAGTTAAAAAAACTCTTACAATAATTCTTCTCAAAGTTCATAAAGTACCTTGTTTGGAAAAGAGAAAAGGATTCCATTCAAAATAGTTTATAAAAATTAAAAACTGTATAAATTACTTTAACGCATATTATAGGAAATAGTAAAAATGATTTGAATAAAATTTTTGAGAAACACAGATTTGGATGATAAAGAAGTCCCAGTACATACTTATGTATATAAAAACTCGTATAAATAAATAGATTTTAAAATTAACCATTACTATGTGCTTTTTTATGGTCATGGGTATATAAACCTCTTGTATAATTGTTAAATAATTTTTATTAAATTATACAAGAACCACATACAAAAATATGATATCATATATGGCCTACTAATATTGCCTTGTTAGTAATATTTCAGTAGTATCATTGTTTTGAGTGTTAATTGATTAGTTTTCCTTTATATGTTTTTTACGTAAGTCATTTTCGTTATGGATAGGATGTATTTGATTCACATCCATAATTATATTATGTTGTTAAAAATTATTTTAATTCAAAAAATGAAAATTATTATTGAATGGATGTGATGGGGAATTAACCTCATCACGTTTGTGGAGATGGTAATCTGTACAAACGCATGAGTGACGATATCATTCTATTGATGATGAAACTGTATGTAATTGGATACTGAATCATATATAAGTAATAATTAACTTGTTATATTTATTATTTACATCAATTATACTTATTACTATACACATTCATATAATGAAGTGTTTAATAACAAACTACACCACGACGATAAGACGGTAAGTCGTGCGTAATCATGTATGGTGACTTTTTCATTCATAGGATGGAAAGAATAATGAATATGGTTGTACCATATATATAATAACATCACAATATGTACATGGTACTGTAGTTATTATTTTGGTATGGAAAGTACAATGAATGTGTAAGTGGAAGAAGAAAATAACTTTGAAAGAGATGATGAAATTATTAACTCTTCTTCAGGTGATTCATAATGATTTGATCAAAAGGGTTCTATAGGTAGGCTTTCTGAACAAATTATGTCTTATAAGATGAATTGAGGATAGTTGGTAGGATATTTGTGTATGATTTTGATGATAAAAATGGATTTGATGGTGTGATATTGAGAGAAGTGGGAGTATCATTTTATAAGAGAGGTGAGGGTCACTTTAGAAAAATTTTGAAATATTAATTTATTATACAATCATTTTCAGTTTCTAATGGCACCAAATGAATTTATTTACAGGATTAGAAGGTTATGGGTCAAAATACTCTCAACCAATAAGTTTTAGACAGGGTTTGGTTAACATATTAACTTTATCTTTTTCGATTTAACTCTTGGATAAATAGTATTACATTTACCTTGTCACCTTGTAATTTTATATTATATGGTTAATAAGAATAATATAAAATGCGATTATAACCTGAAGATGTTCATTAATGTCATATATATAATAATATATGTTATTTTTCCGAAACGCATATTTTTAGGAATATTATGTAATTTAATAACATAGTTTTTGTTTTAAAAACTCATTTATTACAATTTTAACAATATTTTGTATATGGTTTTTGTGAAAGTCAACTTAAAATGAATAATTCTAAAAACAATACTATAAATAGACACTAACATTGTCATAGTCAACTATAAAATTAGTTTATGGCATCAAAACATTCATATTTTATTTATTATCATATTTGTAATATAATTTATTTGATTCTTTCATTAATAAGGAAAGTACTATATCATTATTGTGTCATAAGTAAATATATATATATTATGTCTATATAGTGTAAATGAAGGATCATGATGTATAAATCTTTTTATCTTTAAAATTAATTTTAATAGTTGAATATATCAATTATATAACACCATATAAAAATTATTTTAGTAAAAGATACATGATTTTTTTTTATTTTTGTCATTACTTTAGATTATTTGATATAAAATGTCATTATCACTCCAAAGTGGCTCCATGGGGTCCCAAAACTGACCCAAGGATATCCATTGTTGGAAATGTATCACCTAATAGGTTAGGAAATGTTTTAGGGTAATTAAATATTATAATAATATTATTTTTTACTGTTATTTAACGGATTTATTCTTTAACCATGGTAAATAAAATATTTACCAAAATAACTATTCAATATGTTTGAAAATATAAGTGACCTATTTAAAAAAAATTTAGCACCTGATTCAATATATAGAATAAATTTTTCCAAATTCAAAAAATATAAGTTGTAGAAATTAATATAAAATTAATTCCCAATTTCGAAACCAAAATAGCGTGTTTTTAAGAAGTAAAAACTATCAAAAGATTGACATGCGTTTTTGTAAAATTTAAATTTGAAATTACATACAATTAACTAAATTATATTATATGATAAAAATATAATCTAATGATACTTTAATACATCTAAATGTATAATTTTACACTTTAAAATTTTTCTATTGAATTTTTTTAATTAAAATTTATTGTTTTTCACTACTCATCATAATATGAAAGTTATCAGAAAAGTAACAAAAATTAACCCAAAGCTAATTTTCATATTCTAAATCAAAAAATGAAGCCCAATTTGAAAAATAAAAATTTAAAAAATTTTAAAAAGTGGGTATTATAATTCATAAATACTTTTAAAATGGCTAGTTGGATAAGTCTTGGTGCATAAGAACTCAGTGTTGCGTACATCGTACACTATTTTAATATTCAAATAGAAACATACCATGGAATATTGGGGTGTTATATTCTTCCCTTCATCAATAAATCTCTCCTCGCAATTTGGAATTGTACCTCAAAAATAACAGGTTTAAAAAATATAAAATACCTTTGTGGAAAACCAGCATCGGAAATAGAGTTAATAAAATTTAGTGATAATAAGATGGAAGGGGAAATGGAAAAGTCACCACCAAACTGGGGGCCTTAATACCTTAAATCTATGATGATTTAAAATAACCTCAGTTCAACAAAACATAAGGTAATAGGATAACACTTGTTTTCTTCTAAGAACCATCCCAAAATGATTAAAAATTAATTACTTCATAGAATAAGAATAAAAAAATAATTAATAAGTAGATTTTCATCCTAACACAATCTCATCTTTCACTCCAAAAGATAATAGAAGTCAAAAGGTTTATATTTATACTAATAGTATATTGTACCAAAAAATGAATATATAATTCATATGTTAGACCATTTAAAAAAATAAATTATTCAAACCTGAACATTATGTAGGCCAGTGGTAGATGATACTCCCTTGTCTCCCTTCAATTTTAGGTTCATGTCTTGCGGCCTAGTCGGGCGCAACATGTTATAACCCAACCTCTGGATAGCCCTTTATATAAAAATCGATAAATAATCATAAAATATATTTTAACATTAAACAATAGAATCCAATAACCAACTATATCCATTCCAAACATTATAGTTATCCAAAATACATATGTCCAAAATCTCTATAAAATGACTCTAAATTCCAAAATCAATTATAACATCAAATTAGCAAAACAACATAAAGTTTCTCTTATTATCCCATATTGAATATATGATTACCTTTATCATATTACAACCTTAATGAAAAAAAGTACTAGAGTGAAATCCTTATACATATCACATTCATCTTATAACCAGAATATAATTTTTGAATCCAAAAACACAAATACATTAATTATTCCATTTTAACAGTAGTAACTGAATCAACTTGGCCATTCTCCCTTGGCATTTTCTTATGTATGTTACCTCGGAGCTTAGGAAATTCATTTTAATAAATCCCCATTTCTCTACAATTATAGAATTTAACACTGAAAGCATGTTTCTTTCCATTGCAATCACGATCCTAGTGACTTTTGTCCACATTTGTAACAAAATTCGACTCCTTTTATGAATGTAGAGGGGCGTTTCTTCCCACAATTATAACATAATGGAAAATACTACTTTCCCATTAACCTTTTATCTATCTCTTTCTCTACTATTCTCTTCTTATCTTTCTTTACGTTAATGTCATATGACTTAGATAATTCATTTTCTATCTTGATAGCATACTAGACCATAACTTCGTATAACGATAAGGTTTGGGAGAGTATTGCTTGAAAATGAAATGGTTTTAACCCATCAATGAATTGATAAATCTTACTTATTGGGTTATTTATATAATCTGAAGATTCCTTTCTCTCCTTGTAAAGTTACCCTCATGCATTATGACATTCTCATATTCCTTTTGACTCTGACACATAAATTTTCTTTCCATATCTGTTTGATGCCCATGAGGAAAGTATTTTACTTTGAAAAGCGCATCAAAATCCCTCCATTCTATATTTGTTACTTCTTCATCCTTCTTTTTGTTCTAAATTATTGATCACCATTGATCTGCATCTCCTGTGAGGAGATAAAAACCCATGAAAACCTTTTCCCTTTTGCTACTCCCCAAAACATGAAATATTTCCCCTAAGGAAATTATTCATTGCATAGCTAAAAATGTATTTGTAGTCCCATTGAATGTTGTTTGGTGTTTCCTCATGAATAATACTATCATTGATCCTCCATGTTGTGGTTTAGGGTGCTCCATATGGGTTAGGTTATTATTCATAACCTGATTGAGTTTTCCTAGTATGGTTATAATCTAATCTGTACCAGTTGCATCACCAACTCCACTAAAATTATCCTCAGTATGAGGGAAATCCCTACATTGATTATGTGGGTTGGTATGGTTTCCATTACTTCCAGTAGGTGACATTTCTAAACATTGGAACACACTAAATTAGTTTATGAATCGCAATTCATAATTACAAAATATTAAAATACCTAACATAAATTGACCAATTTATGCATATATTCCCAAATAAGAATATGTTTTCATTGAGAAAGTATATAGTCATAAATAATTCATAATGGTTTCTAATGAAAATGTGAATTATACTAAGAATATCCCATGTGACTGTCATAACAAATAGTAAAGCAAGGCTCGTTGTGGTGTAACAGGATACCCAAGGTCAAGCCTGAAACTCCTTGTCAGAGTTTTCAATCCTAGGTACATCTGTTTCAGAGCTGCCTCTACCTACTAATATCCATATTGGGATGTATTTCTTGGAAAATTCACAAAATATCTATATTACAAAAATTCAAGGATGTTCTTATATATTAATCCTCAAAATCTATCTTAGTGTAATGTTCTCTAATAAGTGTTTTTCAAAATCTAGCTACCATGGTTTGTAATAAAACTCCATAAAATTCCAACTATAAATCCTCGATGCAAGATATCCAGAGTAAGTTCATTATTATATAACACTTGCATGATCACAAGATATCATTTCTCAAAAGACCGATTAGTTTAGTATCCTTGGAAGTACTAGGTGTATGCATTATTTTTACATTACATTATGAAATGTAAAAACAAAAACATTGTGTCCCCTATAAACACACTTATATCCCTTATAAAATCTCTGCGTGTCTGTCACAATATACTTCTTAACATCTTGGGTAAAATGAAACCGAAGAATATGGTTATCCTAGATGATAAGTAAGGATAACAATATAGAGAAACCATTCATAAATAAGAATAAACATTTAATAAAATGAATATGAATAAATACAAGCCTATAAAATGTAAAATATATCATTATATGGAAAATATAAATAAAATAATTCCATTTACTTATTCACGTGGATATTCTACTAGTCAAATAATAACATGTAATATCAATAGCTAATTTTATAATGATGGAATGCATACTTCTGGACATCATAACCACATAGTCAAGGAATTTTTCCAATACTACAAATAATATTTTGTCAATACCTTATTGCAAGAAACTCTTTTATCCAATGAGACCTACTGATGCATCTAGGAGGTATAGTAGTCTCTACCCGTCAAATACTATATCCAATTCATTCCTCATAGGAAAAGATTTAAACATAATATAAACATCTATATTAGAACTAGCATATGAAACGTTAATACATTTACCATAAATCATGAATGGTATAGAAACAGAAAAAACATAGTAAAACATATCACAAAATCATCAATCCAATTTGGAATATTGTATCACAATTAATCAACTTAAAACAGATGTAAAATCCCAAAATGGATGTTGACATAGAGGAAATAAATTCAAAAATTATTTGAGTGAAATATTTCCTTCTACATTGAAATCATTAAAAATTAAAGTTAATTTTTATTTTTAAAATATTTTTATAACCTTGTCTGGGATGCTTCAAAGGTGTTATACTGGCAGAAAATATCCATACCCGCTGTGTATGTTAAAAAACATTCTTACATTAATTTGACGAAAAGGTCATAATATACCTTGTTTGGAAAATGATGGAATGATTATTTTAAAAAAATTATAGAAATTTAAACAGGGATATAAATGACATTAGACCATATTATAGGAAATAGTAAAAATGTTTTGAAATACACTTTTTATAAACACAGATGTGGATGATAACGAAGTCCTAGTAGATACTTATGTATAAACAACCTCAGATAAATAAAGATATTGTAAAATTAACTCTTACCTTATACATTTCATTGGTCTATGGTATGTTAGAATAATTTATAATAGTTAAATTATATTTATTAAATTATACAAGAAACACATACATAAATATGATATCACATATGTTCTTCTAATATTTCCTTGTTATTAATATTTCAGTAGTATCATTATTTTCGGTGTTAACCGATTAGTTTTCCTTTATATGTTTTTTATTTAAGTAATGTTTTTATGGACAGGGTGTATTTTATTCATATCCATAATTATAATAAATTATGAAAAATAATTTTTAATCAGAAAATGTAAAATATTCTTGAATGTTTAAAATGGGGAATTAATATCATCGTGTTCATGGAGACGGTAATCCTTATATACTCAAAAGTGAAAATATCATTCTATTGATGGTGAAATCATATGTAACTGGATGGAAAATAATATATTTAAAATAATTTACATGTTATATTTATTAATTACATGAATTATACTCATTATTATACCCATCCAAATAATTAAGTGTTGAATAACAAACTACACTACGTCCTGGAGATGGTAAGTCGTACGTATGCACTAATGGTGACATTATCATTCATAGGATGGATTGAATAATAAATATTATTGTATCATATTTATAATAAAATAAAAATATGTAGAAATTACTGGAGTTATTATTTTTGTATGGAAACAATGAATAAAGAGTATGTGGAAGACGAAAATACATTTGAAAGAGTTGATGAAATCATTACCTCTTCTTCAGGTACTTCCTTTTGATTTGATCAATAGGGCTTCATAGGATTTCTTTATAATAAGTGTAAATACTATAGGATTAATTTAGGGCGGTTGGGAGGATATATTTTTAGGGGTTGGATGATGCAAATGGATTTTTAGCTGTGATTATGAGAGAAGGGGAAGTACCCTTTTATAAGAGAGGGGAGGGTCACTTTACGAAAACCTTGAAATATTAACTTATTATACAATCATTTTCGTTTTTTGATTCAATCCACTCTACTAATAGGTTTTATACATGTTTAGGTTACCATATTGAACTTATCTTTTATATTTAACTCTTGGTTAAACAGATTATCATTTATCATGTCTCTTTGTATTTTTATATTATATGATTGATAAAAATACTATAAAATTTCATACGAACCTAAAGTGGTTAATTAATGAAATTTCTATCCTAATATAAGTCTATTGGATGATCCTTATATTTTTAGAACAGTTATATAATTTTATAATATAATATATTTTTAAAAAACTCATTTATATCAATTTTGACAGTATTTAGTGTTTTGTTTTTGTGAACGACAAAAAAATGATTACTTAGAAATAAATACCCAAAATACACCCTAACAAGTCATATTTACCTAGAGAATATTTGGATAGCATAAAAACGTTCAGAATTTGTTTATTTTAATATTTATAATATCATTAATTTTATTCTTTCATTAATAAGGAAAATACTCCATCATTATCATGTCATAAATAAATATAGTTATTTTCTGTCAAAAATTTATAAATAAAATATAATGATGTAGGAAATATTTTTTTTATTTTCAATGAATAGGTATTATCGATTAGATCAATTATATAACCCTATATAAAAATTTTTTTAGTAAATGATACATGCTTTTGTTATTTTTGAATTTACTTTAGATTATTTAATATAAAATTTCATTATCACTCCCAAGTGGATCTATGGGGTCCCAAAATCATCTGAAGGATTCCCATAGTCAGAATTGTATCAGCCAATATGGTTATATAAAATTGTTAGGGTAATTTAATATTATTTAATATTATTATTTTTACACTTAGTTACTGGATTTACCCTTTAACTATGGTAGATAATTTATTTCGTGATATAACTATTCATAATGTCTAAAAATAAGAGTTACATATTTAAAAAATTTGATCCTCCCGATAAAAAATATGAAATTAATTATTCCAAATTAAAAACACATAAGTATTATAAATTAATTTAAAATTAATTCCTGTTGTTAGAACTAATAACCTAGTTTTTAAGAAATAAATACTATCAAAAGATTGACATGTGTTCATGTAGATTTTAAATGGAAAATTACATCTTATGAACTAAATAATATTACATGATGAAAATATTATCAAATTATACCTTAAAACCACTCAATTGTAAAATTTTACACTTTAAATTATTCTAGTTAAAAAATTATAATTAAAATTTTTTGTTTTCCTCTATTCATAAAAAGATGAATGTTATCAGAAAAGTAACAAATATTTTCCATATGATAATTTTGATATTCAAAATACAAAAATGAAGTCCAATTTGAAAAATAAAATACATAATATTTTCTAAAGTTGTTATTATTATTTATAACTACTTTTCAAATGCATAGTTTGATAGGTCTTGATGCGCTTAAACTCGATGTTGCATACACTGCAAGTGATTTTATTAATCAAATTGAAATATACTGTGGAAGATTGTCGTGTTATATTTCACCAATCCTATACCTATAGAAAAGTCTCGGAAACATTCCAAATGTTTTCAAAATCCTCCAAAATTTCACCAAAACTCTTTATATGCTTAAAATAATTGAATGATGGGTTACTTACATGCATCAGAGAGTTCCACGTAGGATCAATAGCAAGAAAATTAAAAAATAAAATAAAAATTACCACAATAACTAGAGGCCTCCATCTCTCACTATTAGTTAAATTAATATAATTTTATTGACAACAAATAAATTTATAATATTGTTAAAAAAATAAAAAAAATCATTTTGGGTTTTCATATCTTATGTGATGTAAAATAATTGTAATAATTGAATAAATGAAAACAAAATATTATGTTATTAGAATTGTAGATATAACTTAATATCTTTTTTCATGATATTTTTTAACGTTCTGATATGATAAAAGAAGGTTTGATAATTTAGAGTCTCTAAAATATTAAATAGTATGCCTTCTCATGATACATAGTTTACAAATTTAGTTATTGATAACCATTCTACCCCTACTATAAATGGTATATTTCAACACATAACTTGATTATTTATTTTATTAGTATTTTATGTAATTTTTGTTTTCTTTCTACATTGGAAATAATTCAACTCTATGGCCCTATAACATTAATAACATGAATCATTTACCATCATTTATATTTCATTGTGTCATTTTTATTAGAATGTATTTCAATGTGAAAAAATTAAAAATCAATTTTTCAATTATTTGTTAATTTTTTTTACAATGATAAGAACAATAATTTTAATGATGAAATTATTTATTATATTCATTGGATCGGTAATTTTTAATTAGTGTTTCCATTTAGTTATGACAATGTGTTGTTTAAAATACCCTATAAAAAGATTAATTTTACAATAAATTTTATTAAAAAATTCTTATTGAGTTTGATTTATTATCATAGTTTCATTGTTTTTTAGTGTTTTGTAATCCTTTTTAACATTTAGTTCAGCTGTTTCATAAATAAATAGGCCAGATTCATATATTTTTAAATATATTCATTATTATAATGTTGTAATCTATTTCAAACTCATGTATTAGAGACGTTGGGATTTCATGAGGTTGATTACAAGTAAGATCCATATTGGTGAATAAAATAAAATACACAAGAATTGATAAATAATTGTGTTCGTAGATATTTTAATGACATACAATATAAATTGAGTCACTCCCTTTGAAATATATTTTAATTTTAAGATATTTTAAAAAAATTATATATATTGGTCAATTCTATGTTTATTTTTTGTTACATTTCACAATTAATTGATTTGATTAAACATATTATGTATATTTTTTCAATTATTATTTAGTAACTTGGAATGAAATAAAATGGTGAGAACTTTTTAGGTTTGGTGGTATTGTACAATATTTAGTATTGGTTTTTGAACTCAGTAAATAATTTAATTTGGATAAAAATACATCAATTTTTTTAAAGGATATAACATCCACTATGTAGAGAAGAAAAATATTATGATCATTTTTATATGATGAACTAAAAATCCCCCATTAAATTATATTATAATCTAATTTCTGTTGGATTGATAACGACCATTAATATTTTAAACAACCAATCTATATATATATGAATTTTTTCACTGAATAAATTCATATGGTGAATCGAGAAAGTATAAATAATAAAAGGATATCATTACCAAAGAGTGTATTTGATTTATTAATTAAAATGATATGCATTATCTAAAAATTGTTAACAATTTAATGGGTTTATAGAAATAAATTATAGTTTTTTGAAAACATCACGAATAAATTTCATGTTATCTAAAGGGGTTTCTGAACATTATAAAAACCAACCATAAAATAATTCAATTCATATAAGTACTCAATATAGTTTTAACGACATAAAGAGTAAATGGTGAATCCTAACATGAAATCCGTACAGTATAAATATGAATACACTTTTTTATTATATGGGGAATTTTTGAGAAAATCATTAACTTTTCAATTTTTAATCATCGGTATCCATGAGTTTTTTAATATCTATATTTATATGATATTTTATTTAACTATGTTTATTAGGTTTTCAGTATAATAAGAATTGGCTAAATTTTTTATCAGGTAATAATTTTTGGGTCTTTAACATGACAATTTTTATATTACAATAATTAAACATCAGTAAAGAAATATGGTCGAAGATATAATAAATATTTTATGTATATGTGATATAGACAATGATGGGAATGAATATTTATGGTAATAGTTAATTTTCTAAAATTATTTCTCTTATATTTATTGCATATAATAAATATAATAACATCATTTTTTTCGTCCATTATGTTATGAATAATATTTTATGTTGAGTTTATCCTCATTATAAAAAAAATATATTCCATGATTAAGGTAGGAGTTACTCTATCGTAGGGGGAACAAATATTAGGATGAAATTGGGTTGAATGAACATCATTAATAATTTAATCTAATAGTTTATTACATCATTAAATCTATAAATCATGGAATAGTTTATTCATGGATTAGATTCATATTTAAAAATAAAAATTCATCATATTATTTCTAAAATAAAATTTAACTAAGATACATTATAATCGTCCCAAAGATTAATTACAGGACTTCTCGCATGGATAACCTCTACATAATCATAATATGACTTGATTTATATTTAATTATCTGCATATTATGTTCTTATATAGTAGAAAAATATAATTCATGTCGTTTGTGATCATAATTATAAGACCCACAAAATGATTCTAAGAATTAGATTATGGGTTGTAGGAGCCACGACTGTCATTTTAGCTATGGATCTTGATTTCGGGTGTTTTTTGAGAAAAAGGGATGAATTTCAAAAAATTATATATACACGCCGTGTACCCAGTTACTATGGGTATCCGTGCACTGGATGTATAATGGCTAAGTACATGGCCATGTAAATTTACCTAGAGACCACCTAAATTTGGGGGATAGTTAATAAAAAATACACAGCATGTTCACTAACAGTATGAGTCGTTTAATTATTCTTTAATTTGACTAATCAGACTTGGGTTGTGTCTAATCTACATTTTCTTCTTCTTCTGGAATTTCATCATCCCAGAGTGACCGGGATAAATGAATATTCTCAGAACCACCATTTCTCCATCCAAGGTCTTATCCAAACACCTGTGGGTATGTTGGAATCCCAACGATGAGTCATTCATTTTTCTTGAATCTCATTTCCTAATTTCTTCTCTCTCTCATGTCATTAAAGGATGAATGTTTTTGACCGTTTGTAGAACTAGGATGTTCTAGGAAGATTCTAGGGACATTGTTCGAGAGGGGTCTTCATACAATGTCAAGGTAGGTGGTTTGGTGCTTTTATGTGTTTTTCGTTTAGTTTATATTGGAAAATGATAATTTCCCATGTATCAGGTATTTCAGGTTAAGGAAATTTAACCTTGGTTTATCTTCTATATATTGATTATAGGATTAAGGGTATTTTGATGTGATTTTATGTTGATTTTCATGTTAAGGAACACCCTATGGATTTATTTCCTTATTTTAATCTTTCGGTCCATTTGGTCCAAGTTACCAATGAGGAAGACATTGTATTCCTAGACTTTCTTAATGGGATGAAACAGTTTTCTTTTGATTCATTTTAAACTCTTGTAATATGCATTGGAATTTTTTTATTGTAGTAGTTGAGATTATGTTGGAATACATGATATCTTTTACACAAGACTGAATGGCATAGGGTTATGAGAACCAGGTGTAGTTATACCGCAAAGGGAATTGACGATGAGTGTGTCCTGAGAGTGTATGTCATATTTCATTCTATGAGACCACATCAGTGATTTAAGTTGAGTTCTCCCTCAGAGTGTCTATATATTGCGTTACTCAACCACTGGGGGGATTGATGTTGAGTCCTTCCCTAGTGAGTGTGTAGTTATTGTGGAATAACCATGGGGGAATTAACGATGAGTGGTTTCTTAGAGTGTCCTACCATTTTATTATATTGATTGGCCAGAGGGGATAGACTATGTGATATACCTAGAGGGTTAACATAAATATTTAATGCTTGTGATGTGTCTACCAAGAAAAAACAAAATATTTGATTTTATTCTAATATGTAGTCTTATGAGATACCAATTGTGATAATTAAAATTTTTAAATATTGAACATTAATTGCTAATGGTTGACAATTTTAACTATAAGACTTGTTACATTTTCGTACTCCTAGTTTATTTGCTGCATTTCAATTATTACCAGATATATATACTCACTGCTAGTTTCGTAGAGATATTGTGGTGGCTACCTACTAGGATTCGTCTCACACCTTGTTTGGGTCATGCTTTTAGACCCAAACAGATAATATGGTTAAAGGTGTAGATGATGTCAAGTGTCCATCATCATCAGGTACTTGATTACACGTCAGATCTGGATCTCATGGGACTAAGATAGGGCTTGCGATGCTATTGGAATTTTTTTTGTTTCACATTGGTTCAATACATTATTTCCATCATTATTACTTGTTTGTGTGTTTTCCTAGACATATGTGGCATGCATCATTTATATATATAGTCTTGTTGTTTATTTACATTCAGTCTTGTGCTCTTATTTGTTTATGCTATTATTTCTTCTGCTAATATTTTTCATTTTTTACTCTGATGTGCATGCTTTTCTAATGAGGGAATTGTTTCCCCACTCTCACACCCAAGGCCCTCGCTGTTAGTCGGCAGCCTACGGGATTCAGGAAATTGTTCTTGAGTTCAAGTGACCAAATAGGCATAGGACACGATTGGGTAGCACTTAGAACTAGGATGTAACAATGTGGTATCAGAGGAGGTTGTTTTCTGATTTTTTATACAATTTGGATCATATATACATGGAGTGGAAGGAATATGTAGTTGTTAAAAAGTTTTGCCTGAGAGTAGCTGACCTGTGTACAAGGAAAAGCCTATTTACCTCAGTCATTTCCTTTTTTCTTGTTTTGCAATTGTTACAATAGATCTGATTCCCCATTTGGTGATTCACATGTATTGTGCTGATATCATTAATATTTCTGAGATTCTATTTCTTTTGAAACCCAATGAGATTAGGGTATTCTATCTCATGCATTATACAAGAACTTGATAGTGATCACATTTCTTGGTTTCTTGTCTTTTCATTAAGGGTGCATTACTGATTGTATGTTTTTGTGATAGATGTAGTTCTAGATTTGCATGTTTTTTTGATAGATAATATGATAAAATACCTATTATTTATATAGGGTATTGGAAAATATAATGTTTAATTTGTATGGGCACCAAATTTTGGTCCCTGAGGTGTTATGGGCTCTCATGCATCAGAATTTTATGGATCTTGTGATCGATTGCACTGTTATACATTGTGAAAAAAATTAATATGATTAAAATCATTGATTATTGGTGAGTATAGTCCCCTATAGATAGGAATTTTGAAACATAATGTTTATTTCAACGTTTTATGGGGCTCAAGAGTAGTTTCTGAGGCTTACTGTCAACAAAAACCCAGAATACACTGTGTGTGATGATGAATACATTCCATGTATCCTTTTTTCATGAGGAAAATGGTTTTCTAAATTACAGGATGTGTACTATGAGTACACACCGTGTAGATAGTAACCATGTGAATTATTATTTGAGCAAAGACACGGATTGATAAATGTTTGGAAGAACAAGCCGTGTAGTAGAAGTACACACTGTTCCACAGATTCCATGTAACCAATCATGTGACTAACAACACGGGTGGATAGAAAATAGGTTGTACACACCGTATTTAGGGTTAACACAATGTAGAGTCAAATGTGTCACCAACCGTGTGACTAATGACATGGTTAGTTAGAACATATGTGGTTCATTCTGTGTTTAGGGTTAAAAATCAATATACTGTTACAAAGGAGAGAACTGTGTGGTTTAGCCCTGTAACAAATCTCGATCATGAGGGAATATTCAAGTACATGCCATGGGACATGTGAAACACACTGTGTTTTGGGGTTTTACATGACTAGGTTTGGAAGAAGTTCACACCCATATAAAGGCTTTAGGAAACATGTCGTGTAGAGTGCATACACACCATGTAACCCTGTTTTTAAAAACATGAATGATATCCCTCCACTGCCCTATTTTTGAACTTATAAGATGTTTTTTTAATCTTATGATGAGGTGTTTTATTGTCCTTATAGATTCATTCCACATAAACATCTTATGTTTGTACACCATGTTTTGGGTGATTATGTGACACTAGAAATGGTAGACCAAGGACTTTGAAAATACCATCCCATTATTCACTTCATGGAATTAACACTCATTACAAATTCATTTTCTAATGCACAATTCCAATAATCCTTCATAAGGACGATGGAATCTTTTCTGGGTGAACCTCAAATAGCCCCATATATGGTAGCATTAACGTAGGTTTTTCAGTAGCATCAACCTCCCAATTTCTTAAGGGATGGAGGAACTGAGGCCATAGAGTCATGGTTAGAATCCATGTTGTCTATCTTATAAAATATCTAGACGCCTCAAGAGAGGATGGTGTAGCTCATGACATACATGCTTCTGTATTCCTCCATGAAATGTTGGGTTTTGATACCATATGTGGTACGCCAGTGGGTTATGGTTTGGGATGATTTCCTATGTACCTTTAAGGATTACTTCATACGGAAGACCTCGAGGGCGCATCAATCCAGATATTTCATGATATTGGAGAAGGGTACTCTCTCAGTCATGTATTATTCTTCTCAATACACAAAGATGTAGAGATTCACACCCATTTTAGGGGGTGATCAATTATTTTGGCTGGGAATGTATCAGGATGATCTCAAGCATGAAATCTAATCACACGTGAACATATTTAGGTTGTATTCCATATCTTTGACAGACAACTGGGTTCTAAACACCAAGAATAGATTGAGGGATTCTGGATCTGTGGACCAGGGAGGTTAAACAGCTAGATTATTACCCTTCTGAATGATAGTAGGAAGCATGGGATGAAATCTATGCATGGACATCTGAGTAGGGAGGTTTTTATTCAATTATCCAGGGGGTGTGCTACAAATATGGGAAGGGAAGACATAAGAAACCACAGTGCCTGAGAGACCGTTTTGAGTGTCAATATCGTGGAAGGATTGGACATATTTATAATTTCTGAAACACCCTCCATCTAGTAGATGTTGAGGGAGGATCTGTTTCAACCCCTTATACTATTGTAGGAATCGCAGTTCCACATCAAACTGGGGGGATGAGTTATTTAGTTCGTTGAACCTGAGGTGGTGGTCGTGGATGTAGTAGTCAGACACCTGTTTTTTGATAACCATAAGGTGGAAAATCATAAGGATCTCATACAGCAATACATGGCCGCAACACAGGTCATGATTTTTCACTGGAGCAAATCAAACATGATCAGTATCCATGACCCTCTACAGTTAGTGGTATGATTTTGGTTGCCTCTTTTTTAGAATCATCTCTTTTTGTTACATGGGATTCCCGTAGCCTATAATTAGTGCCTATTATAGAGAGCAATATACTATATGTCTTTATATCTGCTGGTATCATGATTCTAGACACTTCTTTGGTGACTCGAATGGCTAGTGTATATTAGTGCAAGGAGTTCCCTCTTGAGGGTGGTGGTTGTCACTTCTTATGGGTCCTTTATTTCTTAGAGATGAAGGGTTATGAGTTCATTCTTGAAATGGACTGGTTAGTTCCCTTCTAAGATGATTTCCATTGATATCACTATAGGTTGTGCTTTATGTCCCCAGAGGTCGGATTGATTCTAAATAAGGGTGAATGGGATATCCGGGCGAGCAAATATGGACCTGAGCATCACGGGTTAAGAGGTGTTATAGATAATATTTCTAGTCGTCATCTAGATGACTAGGGGACTTCATAAATTAAATTTCCTCCAGTGTACAATCATTTCAGGAATGTCATTCAAGATGACTTTTCAAGTTTTCTTCGGATAGAGAGGTAGAATTTTTTATTGAGAATTTTCTAGCAGTGGAACCAATGTCCATTCCTACTTATTGGATGGATACAATAGAGTTACATGATATCAAAATGATGTTGGAGGAGTTATAAGTAAATGGTTTTGTTTGACCTAATACTAATGTGTTGGGTTCTCTTATCAAGTTTTCATAGAAGGTAGATGGTACCCCCACACTTCGCATTGATTAATGGAAGTTGAACCAGTTGATGGACTTGAACTAATATCCCTTACCAAGTATTGATGGTTTCATTGATTAGCTTCTAGGATCTCAGGTTTTATCTCTTATTTATTGACTTGAGATCTAGTGATCATCATTTGTGTGTTAGACTATCAGATATACCTATTACAGCCTTTTGGAGTATGAATTGTCTATTTGAGTATCTGGTTATACTATTTGGTCTCATGAATCTGCCTCTTGTTTTAATGGAACTAATAAATAGAGTGTTCTATCTATACTTGGACACCATTGTGGTGGTTTTCATGGATGATATCTTGGTGTAATCTCACACGAAACATGACCATGCTACCCATATTTAGATCATTTGATGTACACTGAGAGGAAATTAGTTATATGCTATGCTATCAAAATGCCACAATTGTATGGATCAGATTCACTTCGTGGGTCATGTTATCTCATAGATAGGAGTTTTAATAGAACCAGTGAAATATATCGGAGTAGTTTCCTGGGATCAGCTGAAGAACTTCATTTAGGTGTGGAATTTTCTAGAGCTGGCTGATTACTATAGACATTTTATACATGAGGTTTCGCATGTATCAGCTCCACTGATGGTCCTAAATAAGAAATGTGTGATGTACTTGTGGAAATATTGTCGTGATTCAGCCTTTCATGAGCTGAATGGGAGGTTTACTTCATCACTGATACTAGTTTTTTCCGGGTTAGACATGTGTTGCACCATTTATTGTGATGCATCAGGTATCATCCTAGGATAATTGATTATTAAGGGGGAAGGAATCATTGTGTATGGTTAGCAGCAGTTGGGGTTATATGAGAGGAATTAACCAACACACAATCTCGAGTTATCTTCTCTTGTGAATTCTTTTTTCTGTTGGAGAAATTATCTTTTGAGAGAGTACTATTTGGTGTACACTAACCAAAAAATCCTTAAGTATATCATTACACAGTGTGACCTGAATTTGAGATGCAAAATGTGGGTTGAGTACCTTCAGTTGTTCGACATTGATATTTCCTACACGCATAGGAACGACAACATATTGATTGATGTCGTGAGAATGGGGACTCAGATATATGCAGTTCAATCGGCTAGCAGTGACTGTAATCTTCTGGACCTGTTCTCTGAGATGCATTTGAGTTGCATGACAGACATGGGCAGATGGTTCTTTCTTATATACCTGTTACCTCTAATCTACTAGATCGAGTGAGAATAAGGTATCTATCATATTCTAAGGGCATAGTCCTGCGTGATAGTGCATCATGAGTAGACCCTACTCTTGGGTGGACTGTAGGAGAGGATGAGATGTTGTGCTTTCATGGGTTCTTATGTGTGTCAGCATACATACGCACGGAGAAGATGTAGGATTTTCATACCCCTATTTGGTTATTTAATCAGGGTGTCTGCAAGATGTATCAAGATTTACACCATCAGTATTGGTTTCCATGTTTATAGAAGGATGTCACTAATTTTTTAATGAGAAGTTCAACCTATCATTATGTGAAGGTGAAGCATCAACAACTGGCCAGTCTTCATCAGTAGTTACCCATTACTGAGTGGAAGAGGAATGATGTGATGGTGGATTTCAGGATGGTATTACCAAGATCACAAAGAGGGAATAATGTATTTTGGGTTATAGTTGATATACTTTGAATAGTTGCAATCAAATTGTGGATCAAAGAGAGTATGAGTGTTCAAAAACTGGGAATGTTGTACATCCCATTTATTTTATACATTCATGGGGCTCCACACTCTATAGGTTTTAATAGGGACGCCCAGTACACATTATTTTTCCGGAAAGGGATAAAAAGGGACTTCAGTACAGAAGTATTTCTGAGTACAACATACCATCCCCAGATATATGTCATGTTATAGTGCATCATTCAGGTGTTCATGGACATGGTTCGAGCTTGCATCCTTGATTTTCGAGGTTCATGGGATAAGAACATACCTCTATTGTATTTTCATTCAATAACAAATTTCAGGGAATAATTCAGATGGCACCTTATGAGGCATTATAAGGTAGGCCATGTTGATCACCCCTATGTTGGTTGGAGGAAGAAGAGGAGTCTATGCTAGGACCTCATCTTATCCAAGTGACCATAGAGAAGGAGGAGTTGACTCAGAAGAGGATGGCTACTACACTATCACACCAGAAGTCTCATTCTAATCGAATTAGACAACCTATAGAGTTCGAGGTCAGAAATGAGGTTTTACTACGTCTCACACTAAGGATTGGATATAAGAGGATTAAGAGTTAGGGAAATAATTCACTAAGATACGTTGGACTATTTGATTTCTTTGGAGAGAGTAGTGCTGGTTTCTAATCTGATTCAGTTACCTCAATGGCATCAGGATGTGAAAAATGTCATCTACCTTTCCCAGATATGATGTTACTTCTCAAAACCATCTCATGTTTTTCAGCACGAGGAGGTTGAGTTGGATGTGGAAACATTATTTAATGATAATCCTACCAGGATTTTTTGTCATAGTCTAAGGCTGCTCTGTGGCCGGTTAGTTTCATTGACATAGGTGCAATGGCAGAACTAATGAGTATAGGATAATACTTGGGAGAGGCAGGCCTATGTGCAATCACCGTGGCTGGAGCTATTTGAGGATTATTCTCTTCCACCATGTTAGGGAAATTGGAGGAAAATTTTAATTAATGGGGTATGTTTTTATGAACTCGGTCCATCATTTCCGTTATGGATCTTGATTCAAGTGTTTTTTTATAAAATATGAAGAATTTTAATATTTTATAAGTACATGATGTGTTGTGATGAGTGCATGTCGTGTACCTGGATGCTGTGTGTAGCTATGTACTGGCCAAGTAATGGCCGAGTACATGGCCATGTAAGGTTACATGGAGACTGCCTAATTTGTGGGTCAGTTGAGGAAAATAAATGACATGTTCATTAACAATATATGTTGTATACTTTTTCTTTTCATTTAATAATTAGACAACAGTTGCATCTAATGTTTAGATTCATCTTCTTCATGACCTGGTTCATCCAAGAGTGACCAAGTGTGATGAATCTTCTCTGAGCCACCATTCCGTCCATCCAAGGTCTGATCCAAACACTGAAGGGTGAATTGAAATACCACCGACGAGTCATTCCTTCTTCATGAATCATACTTCCGAATTTCTTATATCTCTCGAGTTATTCAAGGTTGAATTTTTTAAACTTATTTAGATATACAATGTTTTATTCTTATTAAAGGGCTATAATTCGAGAGTGTTCATCGTACAACATTGATTTTGGTGGTGTTGTTTCCTTTCATTGGTTTTCTTTGAGTCTATATGCAAAAGGGTCGATTGCCGATTTTTCGTGTATTTTGGGTTTCGGAAATTGAACCCTATTTTATCTTTCGATGATAGATTGTAGGATTAAGGGTTTTTTTATTTTTTATTATAAATAATTTCATGTTAAGGAACACCCCATCGGGGAATTTCCTTGTTTAAATATTTAGGGTCATTTGGTGAAGGTATCCTATGAGAATGACCCTGTTTTCCATGACTTTCTTTATATGATGGAACTGTAGCCTTTTTCTGTATGTTAAATACTTGTGATATGAATTATAATTTTATAGCCATATAGTTTATGATATTACATTGGCATTCATTATTTCGTTTATGCATGATTGAATTGAATATGATTTTGAGAACATGGTTTAATTAGACAACATGGGGAATTGACGTTGAGTGCTTCCTCAGAGTGTCTGTTAAATTTCATGCAATAATACCACATGAGGGATTTTCAGTCAGTGCTCTCTAAGAGTTTCTATAGTTTATGATACATGACCATAATGGAAATTGATGTTGTGTTCCTCCAAATAGAGTCACTAGTTATTGTTTAATGACCATAGTGGGATTGAAAGTGAGTGTATCCATAGAGTGTCTTTCTATTTTATTGTATTACACGGCTAGATGGGTTAGACTATGTGAGCTACCAAGAGGGTTAACATAAATATATAATGTCTATGATGCATTTTTCAAGACAATGAACAAGATTGGATTAGGTTTGGTTAGGTTGACTTCTAAGATACTTGTTGTGATACTTAATTAAATGTTGAACATTAATTTCTAATAAATGTTAATGGAAACTATAGTGCTGGTTACTTATGTGTAATCCTAAATTCATTATTGTATTTAAATTATTACATTCTATATATACTCACTGACAGTTAGGCATAGATCTTGTGGTGGGTTCCTACTAGAATTCATCTCACACCCTATTTGCGACATACTTTTGGACCCAAACAGATTATATGGTTGCATGTGTAGATAAGAGAAAGTGTCCTTCATCATCAGGTTCTTGATAGCTAGTCAGAGCTAGAGTGCCTGGGACCGAGAAGATGATTTCGATACTTTTTGAGTTTTTTATTCTTTTTCCCATTAGTTTAGTACTATATTTCTATCATTTTGACTTGTTTGGCTATTTTCCAAGACATATGTTATATACATCTTTTATATATGTGCATCAATTATTTATTTACATTAATTTTTCTACTTTTACATGTGGTATGGTATTATTTTATTGTAAACTATTTATTATTTGTTATTATATTATGAATTCTCTACCAATGAGGGAAATTTTTCCCCACTATTAAACCTAAGGCCCTCACTGCTAGTCGACAACCTCTATCGTTCGGTGAATTACGCTGAACGCCATGTGACTAACTGAGTATGGGGAACCATTGGGTCGAACCCGCAACTAGGAAGTTACATGGATCATTGACCATTATTTTATATACATTATTATCAGATGATATATGGAAAGACTCCATGAAATAAATTCCCTCTTATTATAAAATTAAATAAATTCATATATGATTTTTTTTGTATTCATGAAATATAGAGAATGGGATTTCCAAATTGGGAGAATGTGGATTATGTGTAGAAGAACAATTGGATTAGGGTATATAATATTTATATATAAGAATGGATTGTAGGTTACTTATATTGTGTTTTTTCTATAGTATATTTAAAAAATAAGAAATATGTAAAAAATAAATTAATACATGGATATTGAAAAATAAGAACAAGTGAAATTATCTTTTTTTCAATAGAGATCATGGAGTGATATCTAGGGAAATAATAATAACCATTTTTGAAGGAAAAATCCTCAAAAAAACTACATCTAAATAAACTACAAATTTATTCAATCCATTATACAGTACCATGATTTTTTTTGGCAATATTACTTGTAAAATCATAGGAAATTTTTTATTTTAACATAAATACGGGTCTATTTAAATATGTTGAGGACATTATTTCCCATTATTTTTAAATATTATTTGGTTAAAAAACAATACCTGAGGTAAAATGGATAGTTGTAAAAATATTAACAAGGAGTTTTAGATATTTTGATATTATACTACATTATATTAGGTATGTATATGAATATAAAATAAGACGAATCATCGAGAACATTTTATATGATGATACAGTTGTATTTGATAAATTTATATTAAATTATAAGATAATTTCAATAGGAATATATACTAGAATATATAAAAATTGATATAGGGATAGAAATAGAATATATATACATGCTTGTACACTAATTTTGGATATTTTACAACAAGTTGTATTTTCTGAATGGTTATACATCAATATAGTATGCGAAAGTGGAATTATAGCTTAGAATAAGATACATGATCATGAAATCAAAATATATCATTTAGAAAAAAGAGTCATGATAATCAAAGATCAACGTAGATATCTATATTTGAATAGGTAGAAAAAAGAACCTTGTTAATGATAGGATTCCATAGATACAACATAAATGAATAGAATATAATTCATAGGGTAAATGTTGTGTGAGAAACTGTGAGAATATTGGAGGTGACAATGATATGATAACTACTTATCAATATGTATCCAATTGGAACATTAATCTATTAATTTATATTTATGTGAAAAAATGACTTCATAGAATTTTAATAGTGATATATGAAATTAGAGAATCCGAGGATAGATAAAATCACAATAATGATCCCTATTTAAATAATATCATGTATAGATAATGTTTAACTGAAGGGTGAGGTAAAAATTTAAAATCATATTGAATGAACCATTGGTTATTTATATTAATTACAAATTTCATGGTCATATATGGTCCATATAGTTTATATTCTTATATCATTAACAAGGAATCAATAAATTTACTCTCTTATAACATGTATATAGCAAAAAAAAATTACCAATATATATTGGAAATATATAAGCATGATTTAAAATATGGATATAGAGAATCAATATATATTTTCATCTATCTGACTACATTTTGATGATGTGTTGAATTTTTATAGTGCTAGATATTAATTCCCATGAGCATTTAGTATTTTTCAGTTTATTTTATAAGCTTAATCTATGTCATTTAAATATTAATCATTATAGGAAAATGATATAAATTTCAGTTGAATATTATTAATATTTTTTTAAATTGATAATAATTTATTGAATTTTAGTAATTTGAAATGTCAAACCAAAGGATGAGGGGTGTCACACCATAAAAATTTTTAATACATAAACCTTATGATTATAAAAATTTTATGTTAATATATTTGAAACAAATAATATATAAATTTTGTACCCATTCAATATATTGTAACCTAAATTTAGAAATCATAAAATATAATATGATATGAATGACCTGAAGTGAATGAATAATAGTATGTGATATAGTGAATGAATCCCCAATGCTAAAAAGCAAGCTTGAAATTATGGAATAAAGGGGATAACAGGGTTGTTTCATTGCCTTGTGAAGATAAAATTTTAAAAAATATTTATCGGAAGGTAAAATGAGAAAAGAGACAAATTATTTTAAGAGGAATTTCATGTCTTTGTCTTCTATAGTTAGATGAAAAGCTGACCAAAATTTGGGGGTTTCACATGCAAGGGTAACAGTGAAAGTCTATATTGGGTATAATGTGAAAAATAATGTATAATAACAAGTTCTTCCTGAAAAATATTTTAATAGGGAATGACATGGAATTTTATTTTATTTTCTACACCATCATACGAGTCCCATGAATCAAAAAATATCCTTTGTGAAAAAAAAATATACCAATTAATTTTTGTAAGGTGGATGAAACATTGTTTAAAATTAATAGAGAAAAAACAGATTGTATTGGCATGATAAAATTCATGTTTATAATATATTATGAATTAAGGATATTTTGCAATGGACTATCAAATGAATATAAACATATTGAGTATTAATATGTCACAACAGTCCAAGATGAGGGATCCAAATATGACACTCAAGTCTAGAATGATGTTCAGAATAATATCTACATATTTGAAGATAATATTTTTTGAATATGGAAATTTCATGTGTATAATAATGTGATAAATAAAATGGGTTTTATAGTATAATGTACTATGATATGGAAAAAATGTTTTATATAATGCCATAGAGGAATTTTGATGCACCATTTTATTTAAAAATTTCTATTAGGAGACCATTTTTCATATAATTTAATAGTATATTAGAAGGATTCAATTTATGTAGTCTAAAAAAAGTTTTGAGGACACTGTTTCATAAATTTTATAGTCATAAGGAATGTATCATGTGAGATATTATTTAAGCTCTTATGATGAGAACATAAATTTTTACCTGAATTATAAAATGTGATAATTTTTCCATGGATTGAAGACTGATTTAATGAAATCATGATATTATTATAATTATTAAATAACGAAAATAATATCTTATGGAGGTG
Source organism: Viscum album (assembly GCA_963277665.1). Lineage (NCBI taxonomy): Eukaryota > Viridiplantae > Streptophyta > Magnoliopsida > Santalales > Viscaceae > Viscum > Viscum album. Next base: position 1,201,792,225 of record OY728137.1, read on the forward strand.
TAATGTGAGATATAATCTAAAATAATCTTTTGTAACTATGTTATTACAATCCAAGGGAAAAGATGTGTGATTGTATTTTTTTTAAAGATACACAAGGATGACATATTTCTGAGAGACAATCAACCTCTATATTCTCCTCATTCTATCTTTGTAAAATCTCAACACCCTGATCAATGATATCCATATAGGACTTGATATTTCAATCTCTAGACCAATGATCCATAAAACTCCATAACAATTGCTTCATCACCATTTTAAAGTCACTATAAAACTCAATTAGATCAAAACTACAATGATTACAATAATTGATCCCACTAATAATAGCATGAACCATGAATTTAAATGAATTACCTTTCCAATAGTATGCATTAAACTCTCTAAAAACATATCCTTTAACTTATCATATGATTCCCCCTCTCTAAATATCACTAATATCACATAAAAAATTATATTTATTAATGATTAAAAATTTGTTTTCTAGCATATCCAATATCCATGTAGCTAGCATTATTTACTGGTATTATGTTGATTGTAAGGAGGGGATACATTTTTATAGGTTTTAGGATGGAATTCAAAAACATTACATCCATCATTGGACATTGAAATTTTATCAATAATTTATCTATATATTTCATAATCTAGTAATTAATGTTAATAAAATCCCAAATTGTATTTCGCTAAAATATTTATTATCATAAATAGTTATGGTGATCCATTAAATTAATAGACTTGTGATTCTAAATAAATTGATTCATAGGTATGTTATCCTATAAAAAAAATCTAAAACACAAAGACAATATTAGAAATGTTTTTCTTCTATCACATATGATTTGATGGATATAATTTATATGTATTACTAGTGAGTTCTACTAATTGGTTACATCTAGCCAATATTGATTTCCTAGTATCCAAAAATTTAGCATTCCTCTAGAAATATACCTCAAAATAAAACCATTAAATATAAAATGATAACAAATTTCATATCAATATAATTGTTATTAAGGTATGAAATTGGGGTAATCATAAATATATTCTGATTAATTCATTCACTTAACTGTAATCAATAGACAATTATGTTATGTAGAAAATGTCATATACCTCATGACATAAAAAATAATAAATAAATTCATTCCATATCTATTTTATAATTTCAATTTTTGTAAAAAAAATATTCACATTAGGATTCAACATATATGTGAAAATGAGTAAAAATTATTATGTGTTATGGTGTGTAGAATCTTATATACTGTAATATCAATATAAATATTGATGATGATCATTTCCTCACTTGTTCAAAAATATCCCAATAAACATCAAAAATCATGGGAAATTTGTATTCACCATTTGGTAATTGGTTTTCAAAAAAACATTGGAGGATGGTGATGTGAAACAAAAGTACACCAATCTGAACGAATTGGATAACCTCCCTGAAGCACGGTCTATATGATGATGAATTTCATTGAAACTCAGAGGGGACATCTATAGCAGCAAAGTAGTCATTCCATATTGGGGACATTCCTACTCAACAATTATGTATGTATTATATTGAATGGTATGAAATATCATTGAACAATTCTGAGAGACATTCTCATTCCATTCATGGTGTAAAACCACTTTTATCTACTATAACTAATAATTTTGGGTATTATCATGAATATCATCATTTATGTTTACATTACCTCATAAAAAAAACATTATTGATTTTATCATTTAAAATATTCAATTTCTATTATAAAATTATCTTGTTATATGATATCATACAAATTATTTTAATTTTTATTATTGATAAGGAAGTAGAAATGATTTTTCCATGATCAATTCATTTCCCAATTATTATTATCATCCACAAAACATATTATAATTTCAATTGTGATTATTTTTATTAATTTTAAATTTAGTAGTAATTAAATCATCCTTTACACTGATAAAGTAGGAATCATTATAATGTTAAAAATATATATTATGGAAACTATTTTTATTAAACCGTATTAATAATTTTTAGGTTATAATTTAGTTCTATTTCACTTGATCCACATTAAATTTTCATAATATTTCTTCAAATATATGAATAAATTTATATTTTAAAATGAAAATTGATTATAATAGAACATAAATTAACACCCATTGAGAATGGAAAATATGGAATTTAATCTATGATAGTATAAATGGATTCTTTTATAATTATGGGCATAAACCAATAGAGGGGAGATTCCACTATAATAGAATTAGAATGTCATTATGGTTTTTAAAATGTGTTATAGTTGTTGTGATAAAAATTCTATAATGATTTTGATTTGGTGATACTGTTAGAAATCTAGTTTAGGGGGTAATCCATTTATCACATATCATAATTTTATAAATAAATACATAAATTTGAATTATGTTTTATTATTTTCAAAATATAGTGGAATGATATTAGAATTTGGACGAGTTCAATAGTGGTTCTTATTAACTAAAACAGTCATTTCATTTTTTATTGTATGCACACAACGTGTATGTACACTTTAATGGATGATACTAGTAGTTGTTAAATACCACCATGAATATCACCTATACACCATCAACAATGGGTAGTTTTTTTTATTGTTCTGATTAATTTTTGATAAAGAATAATTTAAGGTTCCACTAAATTTTAAATCCTTATATGTGAATCCTAGCTAACATTAAGAGAGAAATGTTATAACTAATCTAAAAGGATGTTCTTATTGATGATATAGATGGGTTACATGTAAGGAATCATATTTCGCAAATAATTATTTCCAATATAATGGGAAGAATATTCTATGGATTTGAAAATAGTCATATACCTATCTAAAAAATAAGATATATACAATCCCACTTACCCTATGAATTATAATTCATACAAATAAATATATAAGGGTTAACAATAGGTCGGAATTTTTATTTTTCATTTTATGTGGTTCAAAGTATTTTTTATAAGTTATGATTCGTTCAATGAGGAGATAAATAATTTCCCACTAGTATTGATTAATGTATATAATGTACATAGCCATGATGAACTCATTTATCTAAAATTGATGGCTGGAAATACGATAATACGAAGTTTTCATTTAAACATCAAAAATATATTAGATAAAAAACATCAACATATAATTATTACATATTTTATGATAATATTCATTATATTTAAAAAAAATCATTCACATGTATGATATAGATTTAGATTCATTGGAGAATACATACACTATATTAATATTTCAAAAAATATATTTAATGTGTCCCACAATGATAAAACCATCAATTACTTTTTAAATAAATAAAATACAATGAACATATCATCATAATAAAGGGAAAGGAATTATAAGATTATAGTAAACTAAAATACTGATTAACGGTAAACAAGAGAGATATGAATATAACATAATCATAAGGGTATGAGAACATGAGAACAAAACTTTAAATCCATACCACATGTCACATATATCATAAGACTTAAATCATAATGGAATCAAGGAACATAATCAATATTAGGTATAATGCATGGATTTATTCCATACACATATGGAAAGGAATTATTTTGTTACGGAATTCTACCAAGACATTCAAAAAAAAATTATGCTCAGGATAAGAACAAGATTCACTAATTCTAGAAATGTATATCCTCTCATGTACCCTAATTGAAGCGTTGTATAACCTTATGTGTACCATATATTAGGCTTGGGATAAACACCCTTGAACCCATTGAGATATCATAAAATTAATAATTTTCCAATGCATTAGAAGGAGGTATAGGTCTCACCATTCACATAATTAAAGTCATATATATGTGTTCCACAATATCATAATACTTTAATAATTTCACTACTAATTAAATGAAACATGTTTAATATAAAATTCATCCTATCATTACATATTGAAATGAATTTGGATTCCTAATCATTTATTCAATTTATCATAGCATAACCCATCGAAACTAAGTTGTTGTCGTTTAAAATGTTTTCATAATATAAACCATAGAAGAGAAACTATTTTTATAAATAACATTTCATCAAAATAATAAACCATTATGAGAAAATTAAATAAGGATATGGTTGTATAATATCTCTAGTAAATCAAATTAAATCATCTTTTATGGACTATGATACTGAAATATTACATGGAACATTTATTGAGATAAATCTTTTTTCCACATTGAAAAAATCTTTTGAAAAAATAAAAATTTTAGAAAATAATTTTAATTGAAATTAAACATTGAAAAAAATATAGGAAATTTGAAATATAATATAAAAAATTTCACTGGAAAAATATCCCTTCCAATTTGAAATAATAATTTAATATACAAAATAATTTTAAAATTATTTTCATTAAAATAATCTTGATAAATTATAAAGTAACCTTTGAAAATTATTTTAAATATTTATTGAGGAAAATATAATTTAAAAATCAAAAAATATATTTAAAATAATAAACATTGTCGAAGAACATTTTTCTCGAAATGACCATAGAAATTTATAATGGAATCCTTCATACAATGAGTTGTCGTGTAGATGGGAAATATCATACATGTTAAAATGAATATTCCATTTTTATTTTTGGTAAATTATTTATGGGATATGGATCATAAAATTCATCATCAAAAGCGTAATTATAAACAGTCCTTATGGAAAATGATATTATAACACCAAACCCTTACAAAATTGTGTGTTCATTAAATATATACCTCAATAAATAATAATATATAACAAATAACTAAATATCGTGAATAGAAATATAATTTTGATATAACATTAATGTGTTGTTTTATATAAAACACATAAATTTATATTGGTGCATAACATAATTGATTTCCCAAAGACGGCATAGTTTAACAAAAAAATCCATTAAAACATTGAAAAATACTAATCAATAAACCCTATAGAAGACAGATAACTATATAGTCACGTATGTACCCATAATTATCAAGAAGGCCATCACAAAACATATTCATTGATAATATATACCTGAAGAAAAAAACACAAGCAGATAATATGGATTATGTATAACAGAAAAGAAATGTGAAATTGGAATCCATTACCGCATTGGAATCCTTTCTACTGTAAACACCATGGAATAAATATACTCTAATTGATATATTAATAAATCTTGATTTCAGGATAATAATCATAAAAATGATTGATTTGAATTATATGCAGTATATAAAAAACACAAGGTGAATATTTCATGCGTCACACAATTAATAAAAGATATACCGAAATTTTTAACCACTTTGGAAATAACTTAACTCCAAAGCTCTGTTAAGGAATAAAATATAATAATAATGTAAATTTCAAGATATTGATTTTATTTATTATATAATATTTCAATGGTAATTAAATACATCAAAAACAAATAGAGTGTTGAATATGATATAAATATTCTTGAAATTAATGGGAGATTAAAAATCACATAAATTATGTTTCGACATCCTTAAAACTTGTTCAGATCTCATATATATTAAATAACGGTTTATTAATAAAATACTACAGAAACATATATATATATATATATATATATATATGATATCATATTTAATTTCTCTACAATCTTTTATTGACTTCCTATTAATAATTCATTAATAAAATTTCATTTCGGGAAATAACTACATTATTTTTCTTGTATGTTTTGATTTGGTATTTCCTAAACATTTAAAATTATAATGGATTAATATTATATATAATTTTAAACATGATACATTTTCAAAATATATTATGTATATATGTTTTATGTTAATACATAGATTTTAATGATAGATAATTAAATACACCATTCATCGAGATGATAGGTCATACGTATGCTCGAAAAATGTTACAATTTTTTTAACGAATTCAAAAAAAGGAATGTAAAAAAATAATTAAAAAATAATTTATTTTTATTAGGTCATATGTATCATATCTATTTATTAAATTTTTTTGATTAAATTTCATGAAATGTTTTAGTGAAAAATGAATCACATCACTTCGCGAGGTGGTAGTTCACCATACACATGGGAGATGTTATTATATTCCCTGCAGAATGAAATACAAAAATGCATGTGGGATATTATAACTCTAGAGGTTTATCTATTTTATAAATATTATTTTTATTCATTCAATATATCCTTATTACTAACTATGAAATTGGAAATCAAAACACATGTCACATCGGTTCACAGTGTGGTATTATATCATTTACATGAGCGATGCTTTTGTTTTCCAAAAATTTTGAAGGTATAAATGTATTTGTGATTTTATAATTACATCATATATATATATATATATTATAACTTAATTAATTCATTATATCTATCCTTATTTGATGGTGATGGAAATAAAATGACACTTGTTTGTGTTTTAGTAGTCTGTTGTACACCTAATCGATGGTTTCATTTACCATTTTATGAAAGTAGAGATGGATAAAGATTATTAAATTATAATAATAATTTCAATGTATATGAGAGAAACTAGTGTAAAAAGATAATATTATAATAATAATATTAACATGTATCTAATAATAAATAAAACAATAAATTCATGTTTTATGAATATAACATTTTCTTTAGATATCCTCTTTAGGTTTACACATAAATCCTTCGAATGTGGGATTAATAACTAAAATAAGGCCTATATTATGAGTTGAGGGAATAAAATAATGTATTTGGAAATTTATTTCTAAAAAAACTAGTTGTTTGAATTGGAGATAATTTTTTTTGGACTTTTACAAGATATCCATATGCCATAAATGAATCTTTTGAAAAAATTATTATGAAATATTTTTTTCAAATGATAGAAGGCTCAAAAAAAGGGTCATTATCAAACCATATAGGTGATAAATTCTAAATAATTCTATCCATGGGATTTATTATATGTTTAAAAATAACTTTACATATTATCTTTCTAATTTAACCCCCCGTAAACCCATTTCAACATTATCCATGGTAATTTTTTTTCTATTGTAACCATTCATTACGTGAAAAAATTAATTTTTCCCTATTATATAACTATATATAATATTATTTGAATTTGGAATAAATTATTTCAAATTCAACTCACATAACTGAAAAATTGTAATTTAATTTTAAACAAATATACACGACGAGAAAGCGATTTTCGAAAAAGAAAATGTTCCTAAGATTAAATACAATTTATATTAATGTCTATATGAGTTTTAATTGATCAAAATACATTTTATAAACATAAATATAAATGAACTATTTTAACATTAAATCCCTTCTTAAATATGTTTATATTTTTAATTTGGTTTAATGGAAATGATGTTTTTTATTAAGACAATATTTTTTTAATTATTCATCAAAAAATTTATCTCCACGGTAAAATCTCGAAACATCACCCTAAGAAAAATGATAAATTATTATTTAAGAAGTTAATTTTATTTTGTCATTTAAATGATCTATAATTTTTAATAATTAATTTTAAAAATATATTCTCAATATCCAAGAAAAACCACTCTTTAGAAATTATAGGCTTTAATAATAATATTAGTTTAATATTTATGTCATCCATTGAAAACACCTACAATAAAAACGACAATATTAGATGGAATATATAATACTAACAGTTGATTAAATTAATTCACAAAAATATATCACTTTTATTTATAGTGATAAAACACATTTCATAATGTTTGAACCCTATTTTTATCTTGTGTATGGATCCTTTTAAATTTTATATAATAATTTATTTTTTACATAATAAGTATTCTTAATGAATTCAAGAGCGGTTGGGGTTTTCTGAGGATTTTTAGACACATGGAACCCCATCAAATGGGGAAAAAATGAGGTTGGACCATTTTTTGAAACCCCATGCCCCATCCCACACAGTCTATAATAACCATTTGGGGTTTGAATGTGGGAAACTAGAGGCTTAATGGTATGAATAAAATATTCATATTAGACAAAATAGATATTCAGATGGTCTGCAGTTTTTATAGAGCCATTTCTCATGGTTGGTTCATGGATTCTCAGACATTGTGTCCTACTTGTTTGTGTCCCGTCATGATTATGTATGTCATGAACTATTGGCACATCATCTTGAAAACCATGTTACCATAACATGCACCTCTGTATTTTTTGTGAAATTACAAAACTACCCTTACTGACCTAATATCTTAACCCATTTCCTCCTATGGATCATTCTAGTGGTAAAATTCCTCTTTTCTTCACCATACAGCTTACACTGGCCCATTTGGTTGTTTTTTAACCCATTTGTCTGTCTTAACTCTAGCATGATCCTTGTTCATCCATATGGATTGGAATATGTATGTAATAACATAGTTTTTAGTCATTTATAATTCTTTTTACACTTGATGATTCTATTTAGATGAAGGCCCATCAGACATATTTTCTAGGAATTGATCCATTCTTCATATTTGTTTTGATTTATGATAATATAAAAGCTAATAAATGATCATGATAGTTGTACAATCATAAGGTAGTTGTTCTATGACTCATCCATTATGTTTTCTATTTTTATAAATTATTGAATGTGTGAAAATTCTCATTTCATTTGGCATGACCTATTAAATTAATGTGATTTTGGTATAGTAATTATGAAATTTATTTTATGACCCTTGTTGAACGTGGTATCTATTTTTGGATGTTATGAAATTAAAAAAACATCCCAAAAGTGTGTTTTTTCAATTGGTGGTTTGTTATGTTCTCCTACACCACCGTTTTGGTGTTATTTTGATTGACCCTTTTAATGGTAAGACCAACAATAGTAAAATGTAACCTAAATTAAAATGGTTAAACCATGAGTAAGATAATGTCACTTTACCCTTATTATGTAAGTATATAAATTAATTAGTGATTTTTAGATGGATTTGGGTAAAGTATATTATGGATATCTCCATGAATATTTTATTTTAAATGACTCCCATATGGTTTCTCACCCTTAGGACAAATTTTCATGTTGTGAAAGATAAAAGTGTGTACCATATAATTGAAATCTGATTTATGTAATTAATAATTTCATGTCTACTTATTCATTGTCAGAGTAATTAATTAAAAATACATGAACCAAAATAATTTCCAAATGAAATGAGTATTACATGGAATGAATAATTAAAGAATCAAGTATATGTGTCATATTTGATATGGACTTATTCACTATTATAGTAGTGGTTAGACTCATGTTGTCATTGGGTTACCATGGAAATTACTTGGGAACTCATGGATTCTATTATTTTTCAAGGTCGTCAACTTTAATGGGAGAGACCCACCTTAGAACCCAATAATATTCTATTAGTGGATTCTAGGTATGGAACTTTTGTATCCCTCCAATATAATTATAAGATTCCTTGGATACACTATAGGAATTCAGAATAATGTCTATTGACATTTGGCACATTGGTTATACACACTAGGCCTATTCATTTCATATCCCATATAACATTGGATGAATTCATTAGACTATATTACAGTTACATTATTACGGAATGACATTGAAATACTCCATGGTTTACACTCTTACCTCTATATCTTGGCTACCAAATACTATTATGTCAGCTCGGCCATTGTGGACATAGATTCATTGGTTATTACATTGGATCCTCTTATTATTATCATCACTATAAGATACATTTTTATATCATGGACCCTTTATTATTTCAGTTATCATTTTATGATGACAATTCTGGTTATACAACACTTGACATACTAAATAAAAAGGATTATAATTAATAAATGAATTTGTTGTATATCGATTAATCATCTATGGTGTAATAAGGTACTTTTTTTTACATTGTTGTTCTACTATACATTAATATATTCACTTTTTAATACTATATCACTTTATATTTCACTGACTAGATATTCAAGACATTATTTGTGGGGGATACATAGAATTATCTCACACGCTATTTAGCCCCCCATTGGTACATTGGGAGATTACATGTATGCAGATGTTGAAAATGGGAATTATCCCATATTGGACAACTAATCATTCATTCATGATTAGGATAGGTATTTATTGTAGATGATCAAGCTTTTGTGTCGGATGCATGTACAACCTTTTTATTATTTTTCCTTCCTTTTTATAGAATGTATTTCCTACTAACATGTATTACTTTTTTAGTTTTTTTAGACCAATGGAATACATTTTCATAATCTTTTTATAATTACTATCAGTTTCTTCTACAATTCATCATTATTATCTATTTCCTCTAAATAGGGTTACTCTTCAAGTGTCTATAGTGTTTAAATAAACTATTTTTTGTAGTTATCATACTACTTCCAATATTTAACTAAAATTATAATTATCCATTGTGCTCAACTCTTGTAATTAGTGCATAGTCTCCCCATTGATAAATCCTATTCTCTGACTACTAGTTGTCAACCTCTGGCATTTAGGGAGATTCACTTGAGGAAAGGTTGGAAACCTAGCTTGGGTCACTATTATGTGGCACTCGTTTTCATGACATCACAAATTGGCATTAGACCATGTTTTTAATTGATTATCTATTTTGTGAAAATATAAGGAATATTACAAAAAAATTAAATAATGATATAAGTCACTCATTGGCATACCCAACCCATGTTCAGGGTAAATGTTATGTATCCTGGAATAATAAATTTTGTTTTGTTTTTTCCATTTTCAGTTGCTATATTTTCACTATAGGGTGATATAAATTTTATTTAATGTTCAATATGATTTTTTATATTGAAACATTAAGTTTGACCATGGTATAATGACTTGAGGGAATATATAATAGTTATATGTATCATCATAGGATCCTTTAACTCACATTACATGCATATCCCTACCATATATGTGCATTTCACTACATTATTTTCATTTTTACTTCTTATTTTTTGAGTGACTATAAGGTAGTTATAGGATGCATAACATGATCTTTGCCTATTATTGAGTGATTTCAAATTTCAATTCATGTGTTGAATGGGCCCTTTTAGGATGGAATGGAAATTTTATAGGGTCGAGCCGTTGAATATAAACTATTACTTTCTAATACCTAATGTACTCTGGGTTATGTAAAGTTAAATGGGTGTCTATTTCAGTTTTAAGGTGTATGGACCCTTATTATGTGGGACTCAAAATCAAATTTGAATGATTCTTTGATATAAAATTGTATAAAAATGATCATAAAAATTTAAAACATGATTTAAAATTAAATGGTTCACATTTTATGATGAAATAGAGAGCTATTGACTATTTCTTTAATATAAATCCTATAATTTAAATGAGAGAACATACAAATACCTGGACTTCTATGTGGGTAGTTGGGGTTGTATGCCATAGCTAGTAACACACTATTTTTATGTTGTTCTTCTGAAGAGTTCTTATTGGATTTTCTAATGTATAACTTGAGTTGTGTTCATGGAATTTGTTTACCTTTAATTTTATGATGTTATCATGTTTTGATCTTGGATGGTGGAAACAACCATCTTTCATATGTGGTGGGCCATGAGATACTCACCTTACAATAAGGAGTTCCACATCAGGCACCTCCTTCAATACTTAACATTGGAATTGATTCCTAGGTTTTATTAACATTACAATATCTTATTTTTAACATCAATGGTGATCATGGACCTGGACCTAAAATGGTTGATCTGACATGTTAAAACCAGTAGTGTCATAGACACACCTTCAGAGGGGATGGTGGCCCATAGGCTGATGAGTCATTTATGGAATCCACCCTATAAATCCTTGAGAATATAGAGACACCTCTACAGTGGAGGGCCAATATTCCCACCTATATGTTATGTGTTTCATCCAAGCTTCGGTGTAATGTAATTACTTAGTCTAGTCATTATCATGGCATGATCTAGTATGTTTTTGGGCTTCCTCCAATTATCACTTCATTCCTCGTATGATATGATCTAAGAGAGAAATAGAGTTAATTCATCTTGATAGGGTTGATTTATTAGTCATGGATTATATTGATCATTTTACTGAGATATACAACATTGTATCACATTCAGTCGATGATTAAATTTCACATTCTATTTGATTTTGAGGATGGGCTCCATTATTCCATCCATACTCAAGTGAATTAGTCTTTCTAAAAAATATTCTCTACGATCGTAAATCTGGCTATTATCAGTGAATGAAACCTAAGTGAAGGAGAAAATAAATAGCATCAAGGATCTACATTTATGTATGGAAATATACTATATGGTAAAAGGAAACATTCATTCATGGTTTCACATTAGAGAAATTGTGTTCATTGTAACAACACTAGACACTTAATTCATGAATGGATTAATGAAAGAGACCAAAGAATTATCCCAGGCATCCCCTAAGTCCCAGATGTAGGCCTCGACCATCTTTTCTGGACCAACGACACTTCAGGTGACTACACAGTGAGATCCGGTTACAGACTGGCTCTTGGAAACCACTCTGGCGACCGGGAAGAGGGACCTTGGAAATCACTTTGGAAGCTCAACGCCCCCCCTAAAATATGCCAATTTTGGGGGCAGGTGTGCACGGGCACACTCCCTACCATGAGCCTTCCCGTTTACCAACATATGGCTAGTAACGAGTCCTGCCACTTCTGCCCGAATATTCCAGAAACTCCTTTGCACGCTATCATTCAATGCCCGAGAGCTAAGGACATTTGGAATAAATGGTGCCTGGCTTCAGATTCTTCACTTGACATTGTCTTTGACCTCCCCAATCTTATGATGTGTTGGTGATCCTCTCTCTCATCGATCAACGTATGCTCACTCTGCACCCTGTAATAGATCATTTGGGTCTGGCTTAACGATGTTGTCTTTCACCATGATCATAAACTTCCCAAATTCTGGATTGAACGAGCCAAGTCATGGATTGAGGGTTGGAAGGACCATAAAGGACATTTTTTTGCAGGTGCAACCCCCTCCTATTCCCCGCATTGGAATCCCCCACCGTAAGGGATTATTAATCTCAACATGGATTCGTCTCTCCCCAAGGATGGGCTTGTTTCTCTCAGCCTCCTGGCCAGAAATCACCTGGGGAAAATCATTGCTACAAATCATGATCCACACCATGCCTTCTGGGAACCCGCTGTTGTTGAGGCCTCTTCCATCCTGGCAGGTATGACGCTCACTATAAAATTTGGATGGGTTGATATCATCATCGAGTCCGACTACCTCACCGTTATCAATGCTATTAACCACAACGACGGAGAACTCCATCCACATGGCTTCATCATCAAGAGATATTGCGTGCTTCGCCAGGGATTTTATCGATGCTCATTCTCCTTTACCAAAATGGAAGGAAAAAATGCGGCCCATCAGCTGGCGGCCCCAGGCCCCTTCGATGTCAACCACCTCTGGCTAGACAATTTCCCATCATGGCTTTGAATTTGTACGTCGGTTGATCTTCTTCATTTATGTTATTTTTCCTTCATTTCAAAAAAAAGATAACCGATATAAGGTCATTCCAGTATCCACATGGGGAATAATTGTAGATTCTATTAAAATTTTACATCTTCTTATATTGGAAGTGGCTCTACACCAGCTACATGATCATGTGAAGGTTCATTTACACCATGTTAGGAGGAGATGGAGTACCATAATTTGGTCTTGAAAAAGTGGAGTTACTGGCCATAGTATCCAAACATCAAATCATCAGCACTGATAAAGAGGTAATACTCAGGGTATTCTGGCAATATAAAATGTTCATAGATCATTTAATTTACATGAATTACATCTTATACTTAAGGATCAAAGTATATTGACATATACCATAAGAGGTAATATTATAGTAAGCTTGACTATATTATTATAATTATTTGATATAGGTGATTCACATTCCATTAACTCTTCTTCTATTGTGTAAATTGTGGAGATATAGATTTAGTATTACAATAGTTTAATGTCTCTAGATACACTATTGGGAGTATGTTTAGATAGAATATTCTAATGAAGGGATTATTCCCTTGAACTAGGAAGTAAAACATCATTATGGGAACTCTTTTAACTCAAGGTTTCATAAATTAATTAAATTTGCAGGATAGACTTTTTGGACATTATTTTACATTTGGAGAGTGTTATCACCAAAGTGTATCATTTTTATCATCAAAGGGGAGCAGTAATCTACAACAAGGTGAATATGATATCAATAGAGTAATGTTGGATGAGAGAATCATGTGATAGGTGGAGTGGCCACCCATATTTCTAGTCTCTTCATAGAGGATGAGGGAGTACACCTTGAGTATTTTCCTTCAATATTAGATCATTTTATGGAAAAATTTTACCAATGATTTTTCTAGATTACCATCTGAGAGAGATAGAGTTTCATTTTATGGTTTTTCATATTCGAGGAGAATCTCTAATATCAATTCTTGTGTATATGATTAATCCTACTGAGCATTGTGACCTCATGAAATGATTAGAGGATTTAGAGGCCAAATGTTTTATATGGCCTATTACATCCTATGGGGGTTATACCCTACATTTATACAAGAAGCTTTATGGGACCCTTTATTTTTGTATAGAATCTAGATGGTTGAACCACTATATAATCAGTAATAAATATCCACTTCCTTGAATAGATGATATCTTTGATCAAATCCGAGGATCTATGGTGTTTTCTATTACCAACCTAAAATAATGATGTCATTAGGATTGAGTCATAACATTTAACATACCATAGAGAACCATTCATAGAATAGATAGTGTGTATGACTATCTCGTTATTCATATCAGTCTTATGAATGTGAATTTATTTTTCATGAAATTTGTGAATTGGTTTTTTCAACCCCTGTAGAGATTAATTTGTCATGGTAATTTTGGATGACATATTTGTGAATTCTCAAACTATTAGAGACTATTCTATCCACATTTATATCATTATAAATACACTTATAGAGACTTGTATTTAGGCTAGGATCAGTTTTTCACTTAATGAAAAACTATTTTCACTTCATATTTTATATAACCTTGGAATCGTAATTATTTATTAACAAAAAGAAGGTGAATGTTGTCGTTTATCAGAAAGAACCCATTTTGTTATATATAATGTATCTTTTGGATGGAAATATATTATTGTAATTTCATTTACGATATATCAAACATTACAGAACCTATTACTATAATAACAACTATGGATGCTCAGTTCTTATGGCCATAAGATTTTGAGAAATCCTTTCAATAACTAAAATGATGGGTTTTTTCCAAAACAATTATAATTTTTATGGAGGTTGGAAGAAAATATAAAATGTTTTCTTCATTCATCAAGAATCTTCGTGGGTGATGTTATGATTCAAGGGGATAGAGTCACTTCTTATGAATCCATATAGTACTGGTATCAAGAGAGAAATTACCCAACACAAAACTCAATCTATGTGTAGTTGTCCATGATTTTTGTTGATGTAGTGAGTATCTAATGTGTTAGATTTTTTTGTTGTATAAAGAACACCATATACTCATGCATAACATTATTCAACATGTCCTTAATATAAAATAAATAATATTGGGACAATACCTTCATTAATTCAATGTTGAATATTCCAACAAACATTGTACATGAAATATAGTACCTGATGGTATGAGTTTCATAAATAAATCACAATCCATAAGGGAATCCAATGAAGAATGAAAATCGGTTGGTTTATTTTCTTAGATGTGTCTAGATTTTGATGAAAATTGGGAGATTTTTTTTTCTATCAGTATTGAATGTTTCCCCTTTAATCAATAATAGGGTGAAAAGAATGAAATTTTTAAATCATGGTGGTTTGGATCTCTAAGAGATTATTTTTAGAGAGGAACCACCTCCTAATCGTTATGGAAAGTGATGAAATCCTGCATATTCCTGAACATGACTAAATTCCTAGAGGTTTGAGAGACGAATATATACATGATTCATCTTATTCTTGTGGGTATTTCATCTATGAATCATAGAATTTATTGAGATGTTTCCCCAAAATTAGAGGCCTAGGGTGAAACAATAGATAGTAAGTTTTATGAATATGTTACAATCCTTGTAGTAGTTGAATGTGGATAACTAGAGACATTTAGGCTTCTTACATCCACTTATAGTCTTCGAGTAGAAATGGAAGATTGTTTACATTGACTATTTTTTCAGGTAACTGAGGTATCCATGTGGTACCAATGTACATTGGGAACTAATCGACCAACTAATAAATTATCCCACATTCTTCCTATTTGGAAGACATTATATGTTGACTAGTGGGGGAGATTTTATGTTTGTGGGATCATCTAACTACAAAGGTTCCTTCGTACTATCATTTATGATACGGATTCCCACTTAATTACTAATTTGTTTTCGGTATTTCATAATTCTATGGGTACATAATTAATTATTAGAACAAACATTCATCCTCAAACCAATTTATAGTCATAATGGATGATACATCTTCTATAGGACTTACTCTAAGAATGAGTACATAATTTCTATGGTTCGTTGGAGCAACATATCCCTCTAATCAATTTCACCTAAAATAATTTATTTCAATTTTATGATTCATGTTGATCCCTATCAGTATCTTTATGATAGTGAGTTTATTTCATCCTTGTGTTGACTATAAGAATGAGATACAGCCGAAGTATATCCATACTCATGTTGGAGACTTCAAATTAGGTACGTCTTATCCAGAATTATATGTCAACTACTTATTATAGATAGAAATATTATGTTGATCATCATAAAAGACCTTGGGAGTTTAAATTTTATGATCATATTTTCTTACAGATATCACTAGGTGAAGGCCAGAGATGGATTTGGAGGTAAGGTAAGTAGACTAGTCACTTTTTTGAGCTGTGTGAGATTTTAGAGAGAGTTAGTTCAGTTTCATATTAGTTATTACTAAATAAAACGTATTATTCAATGAAATACTACTTCTATGATTCAAAGCTTCATTGGTGTGACCTGTATCATTCTACCAACCCAGAGGTTGTTGAGTTAGACTCCCATGATTCTATTGAGTACTATCCTATACGTATTACTGATCGGAGTATGAAGGATATATAAGGATATTCAATCCTAGTATTATTGTTGTTATAGAAGTAGGTTCATGTATTAGATGAGAATTTGGAGCTACAGCTGATATATATGGATTGCTTTAAGAGTGGTTCTCAGACAGTGTTTTGCCTCCCTTGTAAGGTGAACTCAAGGATGAGTTCCTTTAAGGATGAAGAGTATTGTAATCCATTATTTATGATGTATGGTTCCATCTAAATTTGGTCTAATTATTCATTTTTGGACTAATGCTTTTTAATAATGATTCCATAATTTTTTCATTGGTAACTATGTATTCATAGGTCCATAGAACACAAACTATTAGAGAAAAATTTAAGTACACATATTTAGTAGAAACCATTTTCCCAGCCCACATGATCCCTATTAATAATGTGGCGATTGATAGTAAGCAGAATATGGTGTCATGGTTTGAGGAAACCCTAATGATTGGACTATATGACCATGTATATCATCTATATTATTATGAGATCCATTTCACATTGTTGATACATGGTTTCACCTACTCCATATATTAATAGTGAAGGACCCTATTTGTGGAAGTAATTCATTCATGGTTGGAACATGATTTGGCATACCTTTCATCCAAACTGTGTGCCTCTATTGTTGGTGTGAAATTAAAAATCTATAATTAATGACATAATATATTTACCCATCCCCATCATTGTCTTATTCTATAGGCCAACAAGACTCTTATCTACACCTTAGAGTTCCTAAAGACCCTCTCAGTATTTTCGGTCTTGTTATTACATCAAAATTCCGATTTGACCTCATTCATCACAATGAATGTTAATCATTATCAAATCAATTATTTTTTAGCCAATCATTTTTTCATACTATCGTTGACGATATTTAGATACATGATCATATGCAATATTTTCATGTCATTGATCCATTTTTTAGATTTCATACTATTGATGCTAAAACAATGTCTAATACTATACAAGGATAATGGAATATTCTTAATGTAGTAGTTTAATGACTCATACCTCAATTTTATTCATTTTAAAAAAATTTATTCTTTATTGTTATTTGATATTATCATGTGTGGCCAATTAAATCCATTGGATTTATTATAGTCATTACAATTTTATTCTAAGACACTTGTATTCAGTGTTATCTATCGATGGAGATTAGGAACTCAACGTGAACCTTCTCACATAGGGTGTTTATATATATATATATATATGATTTTAGTGGTTTTTCATATACATGTACCAAAGTGTTCATGTGTGATTTTTCTTGGACATATTATAATTAATACCATCCTTAATATAATGGATCATAAACAAAAACTGTTATCCCTTGAATAAGTTAATGTCAGTTGACCCTTCATGGGTAAGGATTCCTATTAATTAATGCGTGTTTAAATGTTTTATTGGAATTTATATTATGGATATCACTTGTATTAGTTTATTATAAGTGGATTCCATATAGTGTATTAACCTTAGCAATACTTATCAGGTTAATGAAAGGTAAATTATTTTGCCAAATAAATGAAATGTGATTTATGTACTAAATGATTCCATGCCTAGTTATGCCTTGTCACACTATTAAAAGGAAACCAAATGAACCAAATGACATATCGAAAATAATGAGTATTTCATGGTCTAATTAATTAATGAATCATGTATCTGGTGTCTATAGAATATAGAATAGTTCACCATTATTGGTGTGGTCAAACTCCATGTAAACATGAATTCCAAAGGTAATGCATTGATCACTCATGGATGACATTATGATTCATGGATTTCAGTTTCAAATTGTGAGACCCTTGATGGATCCTTATCTTTTTATAAATTAATATTCCTAGTATGAAAACATTGGATCCCTCCATTATCATTATACAGTTTCAAGGATATTTTCCTTAAATCCATTATGATATCTACCGACATATTGTTCCAGGATTACACCCATTGGGCCATGCAATTTCTTATTCTGAGTAATATTGTATGAATTACCAGGACTCAACTAGAATTTCATTATTCATGAATGTCTTTAGAGATTCCCCTTGGATAAAAGTCCTAAGACATTATTTTTGTTACTCATTACTACTAATTTGAATCAACCCCTGAGGTCAATGATTACTGGGATATTACTTTGGATCCTATTATTTTTATCATCATTGTAGGATTCTTTGTTATATATGGGATCATTTATATTTACTATTATCATGTTATAATTTTAGTACTAGTTATACCTAAAGTGGTTTTATATATAAACTGAAATATATTTCATATATGAATTTTTTATATGTTCATTCTCCTATTGTGGCTGAAACTGGTACTTTGAATATAAATTGTTATAATTGTTAACTATTCTATATTGATTTCTGTAAACTATTTTAGTTTATAATATATTGAAATTTTGTTATAGTAACCATTGGTGGTGGTCTAATGATATTTATCTCAGACCCTATCTAATAAATCACTGTTAGCCAAGAAGATTTATTGTATTTAGCTTCAGAAAAGAGAAAATATCATTCGTTGGACACTTGATCTTGATTATTTTCCTAGGATGGTGCATAGTTTCAGATGACTGAACTAGATCTCGAGATGATTGTTTAGTTTTTGGCTTATTTTAACATATATTTTATAATTTTTATTTCATGAATCTATGTATTCATGTTTTCCGAATTTTTTAGATACATGCATACAATATAATTAGAATTTGTGTGTTACTATCATTTTCAAAAGTTATTTATTAGACCAATTTGTTTCTACTAAGGTGGGTTACTCTACCAGTGTCTATTGTTTGTACTTCTATTGTGAAGTCTATTTTCTATATTTATTCCTATATTTATTGGTTATTATATTTATTATTTGTGATCCACTCGAGTATTGAGTGAATAGTATCCCTTGGAAAAAAACTCCAGGCCCTTACTATTACTCGGTAACCTCTAATGTTTGGGGAGATGTGATTGGCGCGATGTGGTTAAATGGGCTCGAGGTAATGTTGAGTGGCCCCCAGGATCCAGATGAGACACTACACATTATAATAGTTTTTTCATAAAATGATTTCCTTTATTTTATGATGGATTATATTTTAATTTATAATTAATTAACAATTAATGAATTCATTTTCAATATATGTGGGACCAATACATTATCAAAATTTATTTATTCCTATTAATACCAGTTATTCTAATATCTTGGTTATAAAAAACATTTTAAATAAAAAATATTAATAATATTATACATTTTTCATAAACCTGTGTTGAGTTTAATAATATCTTAAATTGTGTTTTCACATAACACATGATAAAAACAATTTTTTTATAACACAATATATATATAAATTTTTTTCATGAAAATATATTTTCATAAAATCATGTGGTGTATCATTTCCTCACCTAAAAATATATATTTTTACTCAAAATATGTAATTTTCCCCAGTAATAAGTGTCTAAAATTTAAAATTTCATTTCATTGAAAACAAAATAACAAAAAGTATTAATAAATAATCATATTTAAAATATAGAATGGATGTAAAATTAAAACCTAAAAGAACACATTACTGGCTTTCCATATAAGAAAAAATTTGTTGGATATGAAACCATGTCCATGATATTGAATATTAACACCCAAATACTAACAAAAATTGATAAAGAACATTGCTAGTATAATGTAAACATCCAAAAAATACAGAATTATTTGAAAGGGTAAAATTTAATTCATCAATTATAAATTAATTTTGATTGAGAACATGAAAATTGAAAATTCATTTCTTTAATGTTGATTTATTTTCATTAAAAGAAATACTAACATCATTTCATCCTATTTCATAATAAAAATCTACTTCATTGGTTATTCCTCCACAACATTTCCCTTTATCACATACACTATGGGATGAATATTTTCCTTTCAGATGAAAAAATATATAATAAGATCAATAACGTATAGATAATACATTCATTATATATCTCGATATTATCTTGATTTCACAGATTCTCTAATATGCTTAAAATATTCATATAGTGAAGTAAAATGTTATTCCATAAAAACTCATCCAATGATCAAAATAAACTATTATATAATTGGTTAATAATATGAACCTTCCAATATTATAAATTTATAGATAAGGTACCTAAATTTGAAAAAATCAACCGGACAATAATCCCAAAATATCAATATGTATGACAGTATAGTCACATGGAAAATATTTGATTACCCCCAATCAAACATTTTTTGTAAATATGGAAATAAACAGAATAAAAACATAACCACAATTAAAAGAGTAATACTCCTATAAAACTCTTTCCTCATTAGTAAGATAAAATAAGTGATTATAGAAAATATTCCATAAATCTAAATAAGAAAAACACCATTATTGATAATGTGAACCACGATGTCATCAAATATTTAACAAGATCCACATTCTTCAATACAATTTATTTAATTTATAACTATCAATCATCTATTTATCCTACATTATTAAATTATATAATTTTATGGAACATATTTAGTGTTATTGTTCCCTAATAATGTTTTATATAAAATACCACCTTTATTTTAATCAATATTCATGGTTTCTAGTTCTGTTCAGCATATTCTAAAAAATACACAATGAACGGTATTATGTAACAATAAATTTCTATTTAAATTTTCTAATAACCAAAATAAAAATGATAAAAAAATTTCTAAAAAATATGTCAGTAACTTTTAATACACAAACGCATATATCATTCCACTATATTCATACACCATTAATTATGGTTCATCATCATATTACATTACTCATTTTTACATTCATATTTAATTTTTATTATCTTCATCATTAGGAAAAAAACGATATATATTTAAACCTTGTTGATTATCTTCTCAAGATAGTCCCTTAGAACATAAATTTCTAAAATTCACAAAAAATATCAATTTAAAAATTTAAAAAATTTAACAATCAATTATACCTTAAGATGACTATTATTATAATCTACTGAATTAACATAATATTTTCTATTTCATATGAATTTCTTTATTTGGTTCCTTTTATTCCATAGAAAAAATCCACATATTACATTAAGTGAACTAATTGGGTTCTTGTTCCCACATTATCAACACATATGAATCTATATATTCATTCCTCCATGGTCTACACAACTAGGGATATTGTTGAACTATTTACTTCATTTCTTTGGGGAGTCGTATAGCTGGATATGGTGAATGTTTTTAAACATATATCATGATATGTAATTAGTAATAAAAAATATTTCCATTACTACATTTATAATCTTTTTTCATTTATCACCAACACATTTTCTAAAACATTCAATGTTAACCTAGTGTCTTTTGGTTCACTTTGTTGACTAAAACCTATAAAACATATTTTTATAAATAATAATCAATTTGGGGAAAACACATTGTAATTAATAATCATTCATTGGATTTATAAATAATAAATAATTATTTTAAATCCCAAAAACCATAGATTTGACCCATTTAAACCATGATCATCATCTATCCATACCCATCATGATGGTTCAACAAGTGTATCTTAATATTTGAAGCATATCCCCCAGTAGTGTCAAACCAGTTGTTAAGTATGGAGTGTTGTCATGTACAATGTAATCAAAAATTTCATCCTATAATGCCATTATATATGTTATTATACATATGTAAATATGTTTCAAAACTATGTCAAAAATCCTTATCTAAACATGGACTAATTTCTAGGAATATCACTCACATATCATTACCATATCTAAGGACAATATTTTTTCCTTATGATTAACTTGTGGGTTCTCACAAATGTTTTATCAGCATTAATTCCATCGGATGTTTGGAAAATTATTCTACCACCAAAATTATATAAGCTAACTTATTATAAATAAATATTACATATTATTATTGAAATTAAAATGAATTTTACAAATACAATGTCACAAACTATATAAATTAGTGTATTTGGTGACTTGATATAGTATCGTTCTCTTTCCAGAATGATCATCAATTTCATCGACAACAATTTTCCTATTTAGTAATATACATGGTTAAAAAATAATTAAAATCATTATTAATATCATGTATATAGTTGACATAATAATGTGTGATATTAGATTCTCAATATGTGTAAAGAAGAGATATATCAATATAATTTGAAAATATGGGAATGAGAATATTATAATAACATTTGAAAATCATTCCCTTGATAAAAATTATCATAAGCCTGATACATGACCTAAATCCTGAAATATCATAATATGTGAATTAATATGGGTTAAAATAACATAATCTATCATATTCATAAGACATGGAGTTGTGGAATACAAGTTAGAATATAAAATATTTTTTTAGGGATATCTACTAAGACATTCATAACATTTTAGGATTGGGATAACCACATATGTATTTACATTAGTCTTAGTATAACTCCTATAAAATGTTATTTTGTCCTGAACAGGTTAAAAATGTATTTACCACATCAACATTTTTGTGCCAGTTATAAATAACTGACGTGCAATGCTGAAAAATTCATTTATTACATTGTTTGTAATATAACTGATGTAAAATATGTATTATGGTGATTTATCGTGTTGGTTTATACTATAACCAACATAATAAATGGAATTTTTTATATCATTTATTATATAACTGATGTGATAAGGAAAAATTCATTGCCTTCTCACGTCATTTATTAAATAATCGATATAAAAAATGTTATTTTCCTTTGGTTATTTTATAACACTTTTTATAAAATGTAATAAAAAACACTTTATCATGTCAGTTAATAAATAACTGATGTGATAAATCAATTAAAAATTTTATGAATCCTCATATTGGGTAATTGTGGTATTTTTTGATCTGGCGACATCGACTCTTCTCTCTAACATAGAAACACTTGAAATTGTTCTTTGAACCCTTGGTATCTAGCCTCATTTTTCCAGCACCGTTCATCAAATTTTTTATCACCGCATATATCTGATAGACTTTAAATACTCTTGTATATCTCAAACACATAAATTTCAATCATTATTTTTCATGGATTCTAGAAATTTGGGTTTTTATATTTCTTTTTATTAAATATTTTAATATATTTAATAATTTAATAATTTTATTGTTATTGGAAATGTTTTTTCATATACTTCATTAGAAATTGTATGGAATTAATATCAATGTTATTTTGGTTCAATGCTGCGTTATTTAAATATGAAATCCATATATGTATATCCCCGGTCATGGAGACACTGGTCATATACCATAACTCCATACTCAAATTAAATTACACATTAATTTTTTGGTTATTTCAACATAGGAAAAAACATTATACATGTCCACATGGTTTATTGATGAATATGTACTCAATCTCCCTATAGGAGTTATGCCATTAGTTTATTTAATTATTTCTTATATGGTCAGGTTGTATGTAGTACATATCTTATGTTGACTTCTTGTATCATAACACATCATATTGATTCATGATATCCTATTTATTTTTAAGTTCATTGGTTACCTATTTTATCTACAAATATAGCCCTCAAAACAACCTCTCTACATACATTGAGTAGGATGTTTTCACCCCCATACTAAGATAATCATGGTTCCTCTTAAGTCGTGTACTTTGAGTCTAATATAAATCCATTTCAAAAATATGTGTAGAATAATAAAATTTAAACATACCACTAAAATCCATTTCAACAATAAACAATAACATTTTCCACACGAGCTTAATAAGAATGTTAAAACTCATAAATGTGACCATAAAAATTACATGAAATAATGAAAATACCTCCATTCAATAGAGTACTAAGACTTGGTATGTTTATATTTTAATAAATTTGTTCAAAAAATTATATAATAAAACTTATGCTATGATGGGTTTATAATACCTCACACAAGTATATAGTTATTTATTTTTACATATGGGTCTTCTATTTTATTTCTAAAATACAATATCATTATAATTTCTAAATATCCATATATTTGTATTGATATATTTCAAAATATGTTACTTTCAAATTAGGAAATATTTTATATAAATATGAATCTTTCTTATCGAACTATATTTTCTTTTCAAATTTATTTACAAGAATATGATATGAAAATATACATAACTTTTTTTATATTTCGATAATGTGTTACTTTTAGATTATGACATATTTCATGTAAATATAAAATTTTCTAATCTTAATAAGATTAATAATTTGGATATTTTTTATAGGTAATAATGTTTTAATGTTTGATTACGAAACATAAAATGGGTGATGATTATGATGCAGGTGTTGGTGATTTTTTGAAGTTTTCTAAATGAAATTGTCCTAAATAATACACATTTTCTATCCATGAATGATGTTCTTATATAGGATTAATTCTTATAGTGGAGAGATCAAATTTCATTTAATTTATCATGGTTTGAATCCAATTTTTAGACCATGTATTTTTCATGGTGAAAATGGGAAGAATTTTTAGATATAATGATGATGATGATTTTAATGATGGTAACTCTGATAAATTTGATAAATTAATTCATGATATTGTAGTAGAAAAAATTGAAAAAGAACCGGCAATTGATTGTCTATATGGCGATGCTGAAAAACAATTGTACCATTTTTATACATATTTTATATTTTTATCATTGATGATAAGATTGATTAACCTTAAATAGAATCATGGATTGAGGGACTAGTGTTTTGTATAGCTACTAAAATTGTTGAAAGCCATTCTTCCAAAAGACAATGATCATCTAGATTAAAATTATAAGGCCTTGAAAATATGATTCCTCATGGGATTTGGATCTAAGATAGAAAATTTTATTCCAAATTAATTTCTGATATATTTGAAGGAATATGAATTTATGTCAGAGTGTCCAAAATGTGGGAAATCAAAATATAAGTTGAATTAAAAATTACAGACTGATATAGAGATTATAAATATCATTTACAATGTATTTTACAACCATAATATAATTCCTCATTTGAAATGTTCATTTTCAAATTCACATGAAAAAAATGATATTATGGCTTGCTTATGTGATGACATGTGGTGGAAAAATATTCCATCCAAATTATTTTCCACAGTGGAAGAAAATTTTTGAGCAGTTTCTTACATTCAGAAATGAAGTTAGAAATATAATACATTGGATGTGTATGGATAAAATGAATCCATATTGAATCCTTAGTAAAATAAATAGTAAATGGACTATTTGATTTGTTATTTACAACCTATCTCCTGAATTTTATAAGAGGGGAAAATATTTCATGTTTATTTTAATGATTTTTGGACCAACGCAACCCGAAAATGATAATGATGTCTTCTTGTAACCATTAATTGATTATTTCAAAATCTAACAAGAGGATGGAATTACGGTGTACGATTCTTAAAAAGTGGAATATTTTCATCTTCATTCTGTGGTTATGTTCACTATAAATGACTTCCAAGCTAATGAAAATTTATGGGGATATAGTGTTATGTGGCATAATGCGTGTCCAATTTGTGGACAACAGAATTCATATTTTCAATTGCATCATGAGATGAAAATATTATACATGTGTTATCAAAAAAAATTTCCAATGATTCAATCTTATATAAGATTAAAAATGGTATTCAATGGATCGCACGATTTTTTAATTGCACTAAATCCATTATCTAATGATGATTATTTTAAGAGTGTGAAAATTGTTAATGTGACATTAGGAAAGAAAGATATATTTGGTAATGATATACATATTTGGAGGAAATAATTAATATTTTTTGAGACAACATATTAGAGATAGCAGGAAGAGAAACATAACATTGATTCCATGCACGTGGAGAAGAATAAATGTGACAGTTTGATTTCAGAATTATTAGATATTAAATGAAAGACTAAAGATAGGATGAATTCAAGATTATACTGACTATCAATGGGATTACATTTGGAGTTATCTTTCCATCCTAATGTAAGGAGAAAATTTCTCCCCCATTCTTGTCATATATTATCCAGGAGGGAGAAAATTATATTTTTTCAATGTCTTCATGATATTAAAGTTCCACATTCATATTCTTCAATAATAAAAAATTGTGTCCCTTTGAAGGATTTGATGTTGATATATATGAAATCTCATGATTTTCACGTCAAGATTCTACATCTTCTAATATGTCCATTGTGTGGAATATTTCCAATCACTATTAGAAAGACTATCAAGAAGGTGTGTTATTTTCTCCAATCAATTTGTAATAATGTGATTAATATGGATTCTTTGGAAATTTTGGAAGATAAAGAGATTTATATAGTTTTTTAATTGGAAATGTATTTTTATCAATCATTTTATGACATAATGGTGCATTTAATGGTTCTTCTTGTTTGAGAAATTAAATATTGTGGACAAGTACATATATAGTTGATGTGTCCTATTAAAAAATATATAAATATATCGAAGGCGTATGTTATGAATTCCTATCAACCTGAAGCCTCCATTGTTGAAATGTAAATTTATGAGGAGGTTGCATAGTTTTTTATAAGCTACTTTTCTATGGTGGAGAACATTGATTTTCCGTTATCATTCCATGAACAATTTTATAATTGGTGAAAGGTGATTATTTCTTTGAAAGTAAAATCATTGTTTGATGAGAAGATGAAAAATGTTCTTTTATACATCATGAATAACATAGATGATTCTCAACCATATATAACATTACATATTATGTGGTTGAAATAGTGTCATCATAAGAATAATTAATTGTGGATTTTTAATTAACATAACAAAAAATTATTCCATGGATTAAATAGACCAATCATTATAGATCAGATGAATCTGTGAAATTAATATGGTTTGTGGTTGGTTCAAGTTTAAATGTGATATCATGTTTTGGGTATGACATAAATAGAAATATATTTCGTATTAATGATCCAGAAAAGAGAAGTGAAGTTCAAAATAGTGCTGTATTGGTGTTCAAGGAAGAAATACATTTTCTAGGTTCTAATGACAAGAACCCATTTTATGAATCAAGTGTATACTATTGATTCATTAAATAAATATTTGAGGTATATTTAATTTAAATTAATGTTTTAGTGTTCTAATTAAAAATAAAATATTAGTAAAAAAGTGTCAGAAATGATGAATTTTTAATGAAACATGTTAATCTAAATAGATGTTATGATTTAGATGAGTCTTTAATAATGGAAGAACATGAAAAAAAAATTGTGTTCTTGATCAATCTGGTAAGCAGTGGTATATTTTTTCACATGAAAAAAACAATATGTTGGTGATGAACAAATTTATGAAGAATATTATTTAGGTGAGATCTCATCTTCCATGAAAATATTAATATATAATAATGATTATGAGTTTGTAGAATGTATTTTTTCCATAAGAAATAATCAGGATGAAGGAATTTTGGTAAAAATTCATTAGTACATTCCTAATATTACACGTAATAAATGTTTATTTCTCATTTCAATTTATTGAATTAATATAATATAAGATATGGTACGTTTTTACATTATTAAAGCATATATGAAAAATAATAAATAGGTATTTTTTTTATTTTATTTTAGTATTGAATAGTTTATCGTGTTTACCATTATGCAATTAATTTATTTATTTATATTATAGAATAAAAATTATTTTATTTCAAATATATTAATGAAATATTTTTATTAAATGATTTATTAGGTTGGACCATTTTTAATATTTATATACAAATTTTGGATTTGATTTCATTCATTTACATGAAATTTCATTTATCATTACTATTGTTATTCTTTTAGTTAACTATTATAAATATGAATTATAATGTTTTATGTTTTAGTTTACATATGTGAGTTATAATTTGTCATTTTTTCATTACATTAAAATTGTAATATTTGAATTTGTACATTTTTCTACTACATTTTTTTTCATTGGTTTAAAGAATAATAAATTATATATTAGTTTATGAACCACATACTTCTAAAGATGATATTTATGATCATAACTCTGTTGAGGAACATCAACTTTATCTTTTTGATGATCCCCAATTATCATTATGTAATCACACAATTGAAAAAAAACATTTCATCGTTTGGTAAACATGGCTGCACACATTTACCGAAACTACCACTTGTTCTTACCCAGGACATAAGAATAGTGGAAAATATTAATGTGAATAATATTATAAGAGCTCGAAATTAAAAAAAATCATGGACTTTCTATCAACAAAGAGTAAAAGAAACGTTATCATTTCAATTAATAATTGGAAAGTGTTGAAAAAACAACCTTAACTAAGTTTTGGGAGACCATTTTCACAGTACCTATTTCTACTGTTTGACTAATCTTGATATTTTTATAGTATATTGTGTTTTCCCTCTTCTTTATTAGGTGAAATTTGATATACCTGACACTAGAGGAGTTTTTAGGAAATGTTTATCAATGTATGCTAAGAGATGGAGGGATTTAATATCAACCCACACATCTAACATCCTTTTTGGACTTATGCTACATGAAAATTCATGTCATATATATTATTCAATAAATTAAGACCCATGGAAACAATTTTTTGAATTTAGATGAAATGAATCATTTTTTGGTAATTGAAATTTAATCTTTTAGAAGTATTATTCTATTAATGATCGTATTAATAACTTCATAATCATTTATTTTTCTTAATTTACATCAATATTACGATTCCATCTAGTTATCCAATCTATAAATGTATACCATCAATCTTTATCTGGGGGAGGGCATACATTATAAGAATAAAAAAAATCTTAATAATTACAAAAACATGGGGTTCCATCTTCAAGATCTAGAGTGTTTTCCCTTCCATCTAGTCCATCTTGAAATGAAAAATGGAATACAACTAAGATGAGATTTTAATGACAATATGTTACGAATGAATTTTTGTTCGTAAATGAGAGGATATTAAGATGATTATTTTATTTCATTATGTTAATTCAATTATTTATATACATAGAAGCGTTAATTTTTTAAAAAATAAATTATAAATGATTATCATGTGGATTAGAACACATAATGGGAATTTAAAGGTGAAGGGAGGGAAAAAATTTATCTATAGCATTAGGAAATCTCGGACACTGGGGTCGTTTATGAGGATACAGAGCAGGTGTATTAGTGTGAAACTTTTTACCATGTTCTTCAGCTTCCTCAATGGAGATGTTTTATAAAAAAATAATCACTAGTAGATGATGTTCCAATTATTAATACAATGATAGAGGAAAAGATCAGAGCATCGATACATTCTATGTTTGTAGACATGCAAAGGCTCTTTCAGATAACATCTTTTACTCCTCCACCTCCATCAGCAGCTCCCACTCTCCCACGTCTTCTTGAAGTCCCCATTTTGTCCTACTCCTACAGCCCCTTCTCCATATCATCCTATTTATTATGAGTTCTATATTGATGATCCTTACTATCATATAGCTGCATATGGGATGATATATTATATAAGAGACACAATTCAGTATCAACAATTATATTTAAGGAAACATGGGGCCACTGTAATGATATTTTAGATATACTATCTTCATTACAATTAACTACAGAAGAGGTGAGGGAAGTTGGAAAATTTATCAACCACTTTAGAGTTTGTCCATCTAGAAATATTCAACACATTACCATAGAGGAATGTATATATTTTATATGTTCTTTTTTTATTAAATTTTTATTCACATTTGAATGTTAATATATTTATCTTTTTATTTATAGGAATACATTAAAGATAAAGTAATATTGTAACTGCTACAACACATAAAAAGTGTTATGACATAATATAAAGAATCTTCTAGTTTTGACATATTTTTAAGATGTTAAAATTTGATGGTGGTTCATTATACATTTCCTATGGAAACTCATGTGTATGGTAATAGAATATATGTGTGGATTCTAAAAAGTGATATCATGGTTCTTGTTAATGGAGATAAGTTGGGAATAAATAGGATTAATGTTTTTTCTGTGTATTTCTTAATATAAATCATTACCTCTGTCAAATTTACTGTTAATTTAAACTTATGTCTAGTTTTTATTAAGAAAATTAATAAAATATGTGAGTAGAATGAAAATAAATATGTATATTGATTAATAGACCAACAATTTATTTCACTTGAAGCGCATGCATTGACTGGGGATCAAAGAAAATTTATATTTCTAAAAGATTTCAACAAAAATGTAATTACATTTTGTTGGAAGATTCCATAGGTTGAGAGGTATGAAACATATATATCATAATGTGTTATCTATATTTTAACATAATAACCACTAATATTAAATTTTATTTCATATCATTTTCCATGGGATGTTATGTGTTTTTGAAAATGGCGAACACACTTTACTGTATATTCCTTATCCATGATGATGTGCAAGGAAATTTTTACAACATGTTAGAAACATAAGTTTTAATTTCTTAATTGTTTCTATTATAAATAATTTTAAATATATTTCATTTATTTTACTCTCTAATAGGGGATAAAATCAATTTCTAAAATATACAATGAATAAGTGTTCAATGATGAAATATATAAAAGTAAAGGTGAATATCCAATTATAATAATTAAATTTTGGACGTATTACTAAAAATGATATTTTGAGTTGGAAAAAACATTTAAAAATAATATTCCGACAAAAAAGGTGTCTTCGAATGTAGATATTTTTTGTTAAGATTATGAATGAAATAATTTCAACTAGAACATTTACAAAGATTGACTGGGATTGATTTTTGTATCATCTATTCCTTAATATTTCATTTGATTTATTTATTATATATTTTAGATGCATTCCGTTAAATTTATAGCTATTTAATCACCGTCAACCATTTAGTAGACAAGAGGTATCACAGTTACATGTTGAATAGTAAAATTATTTGACATTTTTTATTAAATTTTACTTTGTTTTTAGTGAATATTTAAATTTTGTAATTTTTAATTATAAATACTTATTTAGATGTTGTTTCTTTGAATGTAGGTTTTTTTTTGTTAATATTGTAATTTTTTAATTTTGTAACTATGAATTGTGGACGTGTAATTTTCTTACAGGTTCTACTACTAGTTTTTCTTTTATATTCTTCATTAATCTGGCTACTTGTATGCTGCTAGTTATAATTTTTTTTGGTTTTGTCAGAAGTGGAGAATAAGGATAAGAAGAATTTTTTTATTAACAAAAAATATTTTACGTCGGTTACTAAATAACTGATGTAAAAAATCATTTACATTATTGATTATAATTTATGTTTAATACCGATGTTGAACACAATATTTATAACATGACCCATAATAATGGTGGCTAAAAAGAGGCATAGAAAATAAAAAAACTAATGTCAATAAGGATTTTTCATATGTGTTAGGATCAAATCCAGTGTATCTTTTGAGTTCAAATTAAATTCATAATTACACATTTCATTAGATAGATATATAGGTTCGAACCATCACTTTATGAAATTCAAACATAAATCTTCCTAATGATCATAAGACAATATCATATCATATCCAATAAAAATGTGATTAATAATTTTTTCATCAATGCATAAAATATTGAGAGGAAATATGTTTCATGATAATTTTATCTTTTAATTATCATATTAAACTTTTAAAAATGGGGGTTTCATTAGAATTAAATAATGGCATTTATCATGGAAGAGAAACAGATTTCCTATACATGTTTTCACCATCATCATTAAATATTATGATAATGAATAAAAATTGTTTCCTTGGATCTATCCAAAGTAAACAATATTTAATATTAATTTATATAATCATTTATGGAAAGTGTCTTTGAATTATCTAATCGATCATTTATTGAATAATATAACCATTTAATAATGAAAATACATTTTAAAATAAAAAATATTTTCAAAAGAATTTTCATTGAATATAATTTTGGAAAATTATGAGGAATCGTTGAAATTAATTTCAAGCATTTCATGAGGAATATATAAATTCCATGTTAAATAATCCTTGTAAAAAATCTAACATTTTTAGTAACCTCATCATTAAAAATAACATTTGAACAAATCAATGGAATCTTTAAAAGTCACTTATATCATTTCATTAGGGAAATAAGATTTCCAATTTTACAAAAAGAATTTTAAAACCTAAAATTATGCAAGGTAAATTTCATTGAAAATAAAAATCGATTATTATAAATAAATCATTAAAACATTGAGTTGTAATTATGGTGGGAAATTTTATACTCTTAAAAATAACGATTCCTTTCATATTTTATTTAAAAGCAGACATGCTTTGTTTTGATCACAACAAGATGATTAAAATTAAATTAATTATTAAAAATTATTAATGGAGTGAAAATTAATTTTATCAATCCTAGAGGAACATCATTTAAATTCCCAAATAATTTTTTTAAAAAAATTGTTATGCGGAAAATGCTTTTTTATTGAAAACAGAAATATTTTCCTTTTCAGTAAAAAAATTAGTATAAAATAACGATTACATAAAGAGGGTAAATAGAAGGTAAAAGTATTTCTTAATTAAATAAAAATAATGTAAAAAATTAATTTATTTTTTGTGATATGTATCAAAATATTTCATCTTCAAAAGCATATTTATAAACAATCCAAATATATAATGAGATTATAACATTAAACACATTCCAATTTGGAATTATTTGAATCAAAAGACCCATTAAAATATAAAATAAAAAAGAGACATTAAATACTTGTATTTTCTTTGTAAATTGATGATTAAAAATTTCAATGGGTGGATAATTCACCTCATAACATGTGATAGATTCACAAAATGATATCTTTCCTGATGAAGTGAAATTGAGGAAAACATCTCTCGTCACTATTGAAACATATAAACTGCTAACCCCACAAAATATGTATACTAAAATGGGAATTTCACACCCCTTGTAGTTTTTAGGAAATGTATAATAAAATTAATTCATTAAAAATATGTACACAATATTAATTAATCGTGTATTTAATATGAAACCTGTCTCTTAGAAAATAAATTTGAGGTAATAATACCTTACTACCTAGGAAACAATTGAACCGTAAAAGCAAGGGAAAAAAATAGTCAATTTGATATTTAAACACAAATAATTATCAGGAAAATAATTATAAGGTTAATTAAATGTATGTATATAAACTATATAAATGAAACATGTTTTGAATAGTTCATGTGTCTAATAGATAATAAATAGGAGATATAAATTCCTTATTTATTTTGAAATAATATAGGTTGTAACCTTTATTAAGGAATAAAATAAAAGGGAACATTTAATGTCATGAAAAATGTAGATTCATGAAAAAATTAAAACTAATGTATATACACTACTGAAAATTAACATTTTGTGATAATGGGAGTAGTCTCCCAGCAATGAATGGGAGAATATAAATCCATTACATTAAGTCTTGACATTATTAGTGCATGTTTAAAACACATGTATAATAAATATAAGTTTATTATAAATCTATTTTCAACCCATAATTATACATATCACACCATATATCATTTACTCCATACTTTTATAGACTCTTTATTAACAATTCATGGTTTATATCATGTTTTGGGTAATAATTCCTTTGATCCATGTTTGTTTTGATTTGGAATTTTTCAATTGTTTACATTAATAAGGCTTCGATATTCTATTGGTTTTTAAACAAGATATAAATTTAGTTTTTTTTCTTTATATTATTATTTATAGTAACACATAATGGTTAAAGATAGAAAATCAAATGCTCTTTTCATGGAGATGGTAGGTCATATGTACACATATATTATGATGAATTTTTTTATTATAGAAATAAGTAAATAATAATTAACTATTATACTTTAATTATGATTTCATATATATATATATATATCATATATAATTAATAGGTTTATTTTTATTACATTCCATGGCAAACATTAGTGAAAAATTATTGTCGTCTATTTGAGAGGATGTTGTCTACCATACACATAAGCAGCATTATCATAATTTGAATGGAATAGGATGTAAGAATGTAAATTTTATGAATAAATTAAATCTTTATACCATATATATATTAATAATATATATATTTATTAAAACACAATATATACTGAAATGGGAAAACATACCATGTTGGATCTGGATGTAGTAGTCCATCGTACACATGAGTGGTGATATTGTTTTCTTATTTCATGGAAGGTAAGAGTGTAGGTCTTATATTATTACTATAGGATTATAATAAAATAATATATATTATATATAAAAAATAAATCTATCGTTATATCAATACTTGAGAGGTTGTGATGGAAGAAAATAATATCGGTTAAAGATGATGTAGTCCTCAGTGCACAAAATTAATGGTTCTGTTTCCCATTTGATTCAAATATAGTTTTTTATATGCTATTAAATTAACATGATGAAATATAAATATAAATTATATATATGGTTCTATTATATTGTAATATTTCAATATGATTAAATGTGGTTGAAGAAGAATACAATGAATAATTAAAGTTTAATGTTTTTTCTCATCTTCAAATAGCCTCATTAGTTTTACACTTAATGAATTATTATGAAAAAATAATAAAACAAATAGGTCATCAAGGATGAATTAAGGGATTAGATGAATGTTTTTAAATTGGTATTTTTTAACTAATTGGGGTTCTTATGTTTGATAAGAGAAGAGGGTGGTATTAATTTTTAATCTGGGGGAGACAACATACTTTCAATTTTTCATAATAATTAAGTGTTCGATCATTTTTCACATGAAATAGGATAAACAAGTGTAATTAAAACAAATTATATTTTATATGGTCTCTATATAAAAATTAAATGAGTCATTGAAATATGTTTAGTCCATTTTACACTTGATCTATTTAGTTTAGCCAAATAGAAAAAAATTTCCTTCATTATGATACCTTTTTTTTTGTTTTTAATATTAATAACTATAAATAGTATAGTGTAAATTATTATATAACATAAATTATAATCCAAAATAATATGTAACCCATTTTTATAAAATCCATTCATTTAATTGGAAAATTTTAATTTAAAATTAAACACATAGATGCTTTGAGAAAATGTTTTTCGAAAGAGAAAATATTTAAAAGTTTACAAATAATTCAAATCAAAATTCAAAAATATATTTATGAAAAAGAACTAAATTGTAGTAATAAATATTTGAATTAAATAATATTACATATAAAAATATTTTATTACAATTTTTATGATTTAAAATTCATTGACATAAATGAAAATACATAGTAAAAACAAGTATGATTAACTATTCATAGAATAATTTATCTTATCAAAAAATAAAAAAACCTATTAATTAGATAATTAGGACATTAGGTTTTCATAAATTAATTTATGTTTTTTCAAAAATTTATTAACAATTTCCATATATTATTTTTTAAAATAAGTGAACAATATGTGACAAAATTACATTTTATTAAAATATTGTTTTTGAGATTAAAATATGATTTATTCTTATCTCATTACTATAAAAGAAATAAATTGAATGTTCAAACATTTGATTTATTATATATTATTTATATATTGTAAATATAATTAACAAAAACAAATTTATTTATTTTATTTTGATATGTCCAGTTTATGCATGAAATAATAGTTATTAGTAAAATGATTTTCTTTTTTCAAATGATTTTTTCATTTATATTTACTTTATAAAAACGAATACATCTTATATATAAGTTTATACCATATATTTTAAAAAACAATTATCTTCATACCCTACATTCCAATATATATGTGATTCCTATCATATTATAAAATTAATTATTAATTGTATTTTTTTACATTTAAACATTGTTTTTTATGTATTGCAAGGTAAAAAATGGAATCTGTGTAAGAATAGAAAAATTCTGTTTTGTGTGAAATTTAATATATAGAATGTAATTATTATTATTTTAATAAAACTATTTCCTTAAATTTAACAATGTTAAAAAATCCTCCAACAATTCATCTAGAATTTCATCATCTTTAGACGTTTATGTATTCAATATAACGTAACAAAAGTATAATTTTCAAGAAGACAATTAAAATGTGTTCATATTTTAATGAACATAATTATAAAAACCTAGATTAAAATAATATCTTGGTTGTTTTAATGATGACCGGTATATATGTTCCTTTATAAATTTTTTTTATATTCAATAACAAATTTGTTAGAAATAAAATGAATGTAAATTAATACTCAGTGGGAACTCTATATAAGAAGTAATTTTATTTTTAACAATGGAATAATCAAAATGATTTGATCATGATGATACTAACTCACATAAGGATTATTTTGATTTGGAGGAATATGGATTTCATAATAACCCAATGATCTTTACTAATATAAATATTTTTTGCGGAATTATTTTTTGATTTACAGAACATCTTTATCAATGATAATACTTGAATATCACATGTTACTCCATAATATAGAAGTTTAAATAGTGTTTTTTACTTTAGATTAATATTTTTTTTGATAAGTATATCATTGAAGTGTGGATAACCACTTCAGTATATTTTAAAATATCAATGAGAAAAACATCCATAGTGGGTGTTATCCATCACATTGGATGAATCATTTAGAAAATACACTTAAACATGATCGGTGTGTATTTAGAACATTTAGAGAAAATTTTCCTCAAGGTGTATAATTATAAATCTCTAGTATGAATTTCATACCATATGGGTTACAAATATTATTATAGAATTTGATAATATAGTGTTATAGCAATTATATTACCCCTGTTTCAATATTCTCTTAGGTTCATAAGAGTTAATTACTAAAGTAATTACACATTATGAAATTTAAAATGTTTTCTTGGATAGATAGAATAATTATAGATATGTATTATGAAATTTGTACTTTTAAACTCTTAGTATTCTAGTTTTAAAAGTTTAACACAATCAAAATTATCCTATAGTTATTTATTGTGAAAATTAATGCATTTGAAGGATATTTTACCAAAATGGATGAATATGATGATGGGTCTATCAAATCCTTTCATGTGAAATATATTTTAACTTGATTATAAAATTTTATATAAATTAGTTTTTGTTAAACATTGAGACATATTTAGGTCCTTACCTCTTATATTTATCATTAAAAAATATTATATCCCTATAGTAATAGAGTTTTTGGTTGAAGACTAATAGATTTTGTTCCTAGAATATTATTGGGGTCTTACTGTAGTATTATATTTTGAATATAAGGAAATATTTTTTTATGGTCATAGATGAAATAATAGCCATTATTTTTCACATTACATAATAATTGTAATGAAATATTTGTTACTTAAAACTATAAAAATTTCAATATTTATTTTATAAATAGAAGTATTTTATCTAAGAAATGTCGCAGTTAAATATTCATAATGATTATATCTACTTCACTATTATAGTATTTCAAGTCAGGTGAACTATTTTTTGTTTAAGAAACTTTCACCATTAATAAATTTAATTTCCCTTCATTATAATAAATGAATGTTGATCATGGTATTATTCTTGTGTAAATAAAAAAGCATGGAAGGATGACTCATTTCATAAGGTATTTATTTTTTAGTCTAGAACATTTATATAGTTTAAAAACATGATATTGAAACCCATACATGTTAAAAAATGGTGTTTATTGTATATCTTTAGCCACCCCTGTGTGGTGAAATCATATTATATAATTTATTTATTTATTTATTTTATTTCCATGGTCATTTCATTGAATTTATATTAGCACATACTGATGGTTTTATGAATCACATGCTAATTTAAAAATTATATTTGTCTCTGATACATTCCAGTTTAATGATATATCATAAATAAGTATTGAATTTAATTCTATTTATGAATTCAAATGTGATAATTTTCTAGTTTATGTATATAAATAGAATGGTGTGAAGTTTTATAATAGAGTTTGAGTAAATATAATATCCCTAAAATTTAAAATCATTTTAAAATTTATTCATGCTGGAATGAATAGTTACACTATATAATAACGTCCTTAAGGAAAATACAAGGATTTACTTGACATTAGTACACCATGAAAATAAATTTTAAATTTTTTAATGTTTGGTAACAGTAAGATATAAAAAAATGTAAAATATATTTTTTTGTACAATTAAGGAAGTCAAAAGGGTTTTGTTAGGGTTATTGAGGTTCCACTTTGATGGTAATCGGCATATTGAGGGGTTATTATACATCCCCTATGGGGGACTAAAAATCCATATAGATTAAAAATAGTTTAAATCCATATGAAAATATGTGATGCTAGAGTGAGAATGGAGTGGATTTTCAAGTCAACCCTAAAGGCACAACATGTAGTTTGGTTCCATATAAACACAATGCTTCATGAAATATATGTTTTCTTTTTAAATAAATTTATTTTTAGCTTTCAAGTTTTAACAATGATCAAAACATGAACTGTTACTATCAAAAATCTTTAATAGATGGTGTTCAATTAATGTCCATGTCATTGGGAACATTTTTTATTTCCATATAGGGTCATATTACTAAGATTTATTAATTAAAATTTATAGTATATAATATCTATTTAGAAATTATAAATGAGGGTTCACTGATTCATAGTAACCAATAGTTTACATATATTATTTTCAAACACTTTAGGGGAAGAAATACCAAAATAATGCATAATTTCTGGAATAATAATATGATCCTCTATGTTATGGAAATATTTTGATGTAAACCCATGAATTCCAAAATGATGAATAATCCATAGGTGATAATATTTTTTATATTTGATCCCATATGTGTAAACATTCCTTATAAATGGTTAATTAAGTGAATGATTAGGTGTATCACATTACATCATGAATGTTATGAGAAACACATGTATAATAGCATATATAAAAAATTTACACACATGTTTTTTTGAATATTATGGTTTATTATTTCATAATTTGTGGTTCAACTCATTTTTTGGAACATTCATGAAATTTATAATATTCATTCTTAGGACTTCCCATGTTTGGAGACATATGGTAGTGTATATGTATTTCAAGCCCCTTGGTCCATTGATCCTTTAGTAGACCATATATAAGATTGATATTTTAACATTTTCATGATAAGATGGTTGTAATAAATCATTTTTTTGAAATATATTGAAGGAACATATGTTACAGTATCCATCATTTTTCAATTAGTAATGTTCCAATGGGGATTTGAATTTGGTATTTTGTTTCACAAAAATGGGGTGTTGGTATGTCTATGCATAATTTTTTTTCTAATGTATAGTATAATACCTATTATAATATTTATAGTATTTTTAAATAATATGTTTTTTGGTGGAATCAATATAGAACACAACAAAATGTGTTAAAATCAACGATACAAGAATGTAAAAATTCATTATACGTAAAATACAATTACATCATAGTGTATATATATTTATAGAATAATAATTGATTTAATTAAAAAATTGTGATTTAGCTTTACTGTATTGTTAAAAATATTTATTACCATAATATTAAACTGAATCTTTCATTCTAAGAGGAAAAATATCAACATTAATGGTTTTGAAAGTTACTTATTGATATATTATCAAAATCACTATGTATTTTTATTATTCGTAAAAATATATATTTTTTGAAATAATTAAAAAAATTAATGTTTTTATGTGATATATAAATTTTAAATAGAAAAATAATGAACATAATTATGGGGAATAAATGATATATTTTGGTAAATACTTAACATGTTACAAATGGTTTCACTAATAATTATTTTCGTATCATTTCATAGAATATTTTCATTGCGAAACATTCCGTGTTCTCAAACTTCATTATCTATCAATATATGTTCACGATGATAAAATTTCACATATGATTCAAGGTATCATCATGTAAATTCACAGATTAATTTATAATTTTTGGAAAATCTAGATTATGGAAATGCAACAAATTTTAATTCCATAAAATATTTACTTTCTCATTGATAAATGTTTGGATTTTTTGATAAATGATAATCAAATGAACCTAAAAAATGCATCCAAATTTCTCAGAACCTTTCAATATATGATGGATAAGATATATGGACTACTCGTGATAGAATTATCTCATCACTATAAAACGGAATTTGGAAGGCTTTTGGATGGGAATTCACACCTTGGTAAATGATAAATCATGTATCACATAGATTTCAATTTTTTATCTTATTACGGGTCAAAGGTAACCCATTTTAATTTTTCCATGAATATAAATAAATATATGATATAATTCCGTATATAGAAAAATCATTCCATGTTTTTATTCAAAGAAATTTCTTTAATAAAAAATAAGGATCAACTAATATTGTCTACAATTGAATTAATGTATTAAAAATGTTGAAATTAAATAATATGACAGACAAGTGAACTATGGTTAATATGAGGGAATCCAATATTTTTTATGGGAAATTTAAAACTCATTGTGATTTATATATTATAGAATGATGATTTCTAATAAAAGAAATTTTATAAATTATATAAAAAATGTGAAGTAGAAGGTATATTGTACTTGAGGTATGTTCTAAGAAAAAATTTATAATTTTCATAGGTGGGAGATTCTAGTGAACTTTTAATATAGATATTGACATTTTTTATCCATGTTTTATGAAAAAATTTCATTATGTTTTCTATATTCTATTGTAGTGGATCATATGTAAACTGATACCTGATATCATGGTTAAAAACATTATTAATTATATAGAGATTTGAGGTAAGTGTAGATGCATCGAGTAATGATATTATAGAATTTGATGTGATACTAGGTAAATGATATACTCATGTATATTCCATACTAATTTGATTTTAGAACTATATGTTATAGTCAATTAGTTATCAATGTTTATTATGGAGGAAATGATCAATTAGATTCCTAGCACTACAGAATATAGGTTCACTTTCAAGTTGTGTTATAGAAGAATGGGTAAACAATAATATTTGTTGAACGACGCATGAGTTGTGTTTGATTTTTTTATGATAAATGGAATTTGTTATGATCATGGTTTTCTAAAATGAAGGAACATATTCTATTCTATATATTTGAGAGAGACATGCCATAATTCATTATTTTTGGTTCAAGTGAGTGTCCCTTGATTGATTTCAAACGTAAAATTGATTCATTAGTCGAGTTGTTTTAAAGAGTTACATTAGATAATACACATATTGGGTAAGGTTATGAATGTGATGGTACATTATCATTAACAAATTTCAATTTTTTCGAAAATCATTGATCTTATTTGTGCATAAAATGGACTAATGGACTTATTTGAAGGATTGTGGGATTAGTTTCCAAGAGTTTTAATGAAAAAGTAAATTTCCGTATTTGATGAGTTTATATATCATAGATGTATCAAGGATTTATGGTATAGAAGAACCTATTTTATACCTTTACGAAGGTTTTGTGAGGGTGTCAGTATGGATCAGGATGAGTAACACATGAGTGGAAATTTAAAACTATTGTGTTTGTAATCCAGGCGTTTTGTAAGAGAATCCATATAATGCATGAACAATGTAAGCTATTGAAGGGTGTGAATCATATTGTTAAAAAATATTTTAATTTTTCAGTGTCCTGTTTCTTTTGAGTGAGGAATGGTAACTTATTGTTTTAAATTTAATGCAGGAATGAGTTGAATGATACCATTTATTAAATACATATACTAATTGATGATATGTGGAAAATGGATGAATATTCCTCTATGTTGGTATGGTCATCACTGTGATAACAATGATCTATGAATCATTTTTCATTCCAATGTGTATTTTTATTGGGTTTTTTTGGTTTCTTAATATATACAAGAGTTGTGGTTAAATGTTTTAGTTAGATAGATTATAAATTTTATCACCAAGATAATGATGTAATTAAATATAATCATTTGGCCTTTTATGATGATGGCTATTTGATTCATGGAGTGAGTGAAATGATGTTGGTTAGGTTGGTGC
This sequence comes from Viscum album, assembly GCA_963277665.1. Lineage (NCBI taxonomy): Eukaryota > Viridiplantae > Streptophyta > Magnoliopsida > Santalales > Viscaceae > Viscum > Viscum album. The sequence goes on from OY728137.1 coordinate 1,201,834,946, forward strand.
AGGATCATACCGTGGAAATAGTTTATACTCACAGTACATCATTAAGTTTCACTATTTTTTAGGATAGTCACCCAAAAGATAATTGAATATGGTTTTAATATGGATTTATATTTTTTGAATTGAAACCCACAATTTTAGCATCCCAATTCTACTATATTTGCATTTCAATATGCGATTCTAAATATATATATACACAAGGAGGAAATATACACAAGGAGGAAGTATACCTAGTGTCATGGTTCCAATTTAGGTGGAAATATACACAAGGAGTGAGGGTATGATGTTTCTAATTTTTATTGGTTGTATACTAGTGTCATGGTCCCAATTTAGGATTTTTTTCACTGTGTATAATCATATTTTTTTGGATAGGTATATTTCCTCCTTGTGTATTTTTCATTTAGTCTTATTTTTTGATGAGATAAATATATTTTCTCCTTAAAATTTCTTTGGATAGGTCCTAATTCCAATCAATGGTGGTCCCAATTGAGGATCATAGTTCTACAAATTAGGGTATATTTTACTTGGGTGCCTTCTTATGTTTCGAGAAAGGTTATATGTACCACATGGACATATATATTCTAAGAGGCACACTGAGATTGGATGACATAGCTCTAGTTGATACTGTCTTGATGTCAAAACTCAAGGATCGATAATGATTATTTATTTACAAAATAATATTAATTATTTATTAATTATAAACATATTATATGTGAACACATAAATTTTAATGGTTATGTATGGAACCACTTTGGTGGTACCATGTGATGTCATACTCACCACCTACAAGTGCGACCATGACACTAGGGAACAACAATAACATTCATTGATCCTCGGTTCATATAATCTAGTGGCCACATGGTGAATGATTTAACATGATAGAGAGAATGGTATTAGAGAAAGAGATGACATAAATCGTAGGGATTGATGTATAACCTTGATTTATTTTTGTTCATTTATTTATATTTAATATTTGATCATCCCCATGGGTGTTTAGTAGTTGTATAGGGGATTGAACCTAATTATTTATGTATAAATTAATCTTCATTTAATTTATTATTGATTGATATGTTCTACTTAAATTATTTACTCTTATAAGTGTTAATGGAGGGTGTTTATTTATCTCTAATATGTTTATTTTGATATGATGGTATAATCTCAACATGATATAACCAAGGACCATTGATAAATGTATGTATCCTATGGAATAAGTAGAGTCCTATTAAAGGAATCATAGTGATTTACTATTTGCGAACCAATTAGTGGTTATGGGAGGTGGGGAATTCTCTATTCTAAGAATAGTACACCATAAAAAAATTTATAACCTTTTTATCAACAAATTCTATAAATAATACACCAATGGTTATTATACATTATATAAATCCACAAAAATTAACCAATATAAAAAATCATTCATTTTAGGTTTAATAAAAAATTATATTATTTATACATGAATATGGTCATAATTTCCAATATATTTTCCTTTATAATAACAAATATATCATCAAATTGGTATGAAAAAATATAGACTAATAAATATATTAAATAATATATGGAATTAATCTCATAAAATATCATACCAAATCCTTGATTCCTCCCACAAATAAATATCATAAGAATCCACTTATATGAAAGGTTCTTTCCCTTGATGTGATACCTAAGGAATTATAATTAGATATCCAAAAAATAAAATAATATAATAATAAATATAAATGTTTACCTTGATATAGATTCATGGAATATAAAAACCTATATATAAATGAAAAAAATATCTTAAAAATTGTGATATCTATTTTTATATTTTTTCCCATATCCAAATAGACATATATAAAGATCCAAAAATCACCAGGATAAAATGAATTTATAAAATAAAAATATTTATAAGTAACCTATTTAATTACACATTGGTTTAATAGGTCCCATTTTTACTAAACCATAATCACATTATTGGATACTAGGTCAACCAATATTGAACAATTACATATATACTAATTAATTTCTAGAACCACAATTAAAAATATAGATAATATAATATCATTGTATCTATACATTACAAACTAATCAAGATATATCTAGTAGATATGACTCAATTAACTAATATACTTTAACAACGTCAATGAAGTGAAGAAATCTATTATATAACATAACATGAATTCTATTTTATAAAATATATAATATCTCTTTCATTTATATATATATTCATAAATTTCATAGAATGATATGAAATTTAATTGGATGAATATTAATTAAATAATATAATTATAAAATCCTAAATTAGTTTTTTCAATTTCTTTAATAAAATAAGATATATAATCAACTTGTTCATTTGTGTACTATATCAAATATCACAATTTTCGTCATAATTGTAACCCTTATTTAACATGTCAAACATAATACCATTATTTATAGCATTTGAAAGTGTAAAATAACAAAGGATGATCTCAAATGATCAATAAGGGTAAATAATGGACATAACAATATAACATGAGAGAAAGGGTTTGAGAGAATGAAAATAATATTTGACAACCATTCGCAGTATGTAATATGTTATAAAAATGAGTTATGGAATCGATCATGTATGTTCATCACACATGAATTAGAGTGGAATCAAATAACATTGGATATGATTTTTTTGAATAATACATATATATTTATCTTACACATAATAAAATTATATCATATCTTTATTATTCAATTATTACTATTAAATATAGAATAATAGAATGGGTTTACTCATATATCCATATTTGTAGTCATGGTTCACTCGCAATACTACCATAATGGACAATGTTTCTTGTAAAAATCTATTTACTCCTCATTCCAAAACATAATATCTCATCACAAATCAATCATTAAATAATGTGTAAGAAGGATATATATGTCCCCCCCATAAAAAAAACTCATATTTATTCTAAAATATCATAAAACATCCATTATAAAATAACACAATAAATGTAAATGGGTCTCATTAAAATACCATAATATCATAACCTATACAACGGAATGCGATAAATAATCATATCCTCAATTCTTTATAGAATTACATGTTCAAAATTAATATATACTATAAATATTTCGTCATCAAAATAATAATTAATTTAATGAATGCATAAAGATGGTATCCACAGATCATATCTCCAGAAATGATTATTTAATTTAAAAAAAATCATCTTAGAATGAAAATTATCTTGAATGATCACTTTGAATATTTGAAAAAGAAAATATCCATTTCAGTTTTAAAATAAAATATTGTAAAATAAAATGTTCCCAAAACATTATGAAAATGTTTTTCTTAAAAAAATTGAATCATTTTAATGAATCGTTAAAAAATTAATTAACCATATAGGTGTAAAATACACTTAATTTCATATGCAATAAATCATATAATCTTTTCCTGTTTTCTATAAATTTTGAAATGTAACTCAATTGGAAAATAAAATGAATATTAAAGGAAATTAGTGAAATTAAAACATATATAAGTAATTATCAATAAAATAATTGTATATTAGTTAAAATATCATTTATAGCTTTATAAAAAATGGATTTAATGAAGAAGGATGTTCTCCCAATGATTGTAATAATCTATATTTTCCTTAATCACGTTATTATAGACTTTGATGTATATAAATAATGGATAAGATAATGAAAAAATTAAATATTCATTAAATAAAAAGTGTAAATGTAATTTTTTTAGATTCATGATAAATACATCCAATGATTTTATCATTTGATCTTATTTATAAAACTCCCAAAAAATAATGATATTATAACATAAAAAATTTACCACTTTTTTTATGAATAATAATCTCTATTAACGAAATAAAATTAAATGGATATTTCTATATATATTTGTTTTCATAAAAATAAAAAAAAAAATTATATGAAATGTATACAACACACATATGTGATTTGTGGTTAATATGGCATGATTCTTAAATTAATAAAAGTGGGACATAAATAGCATGATTTCAGTGTTGAAATCCTTAATACACATTCAAAACACCTAGAAAATTAATATATTTTTATTATAAATTATATAATAAAAATATATATAATAACATTTTAGATTCACTTATGCCCTTTTATTACCTTTTATTAAAAATTCATTATTCAAATAATAGTAATGTAATAAATTAGTTGTTCTTAATTTCTTTTCTTGATTTGGTATTTTTGGTCCATTATTTTTATCTTTCCAACATGATCACCATAATTTCATCTGGAATATATATATGATATATGTTATATATATATTTATTTAGTGTAGATCATTAATGTATAGACAAAAACATGAATGACATCATTCATGGAGACGATATCATGTACCTTGTCATGAATACCATTTCCATTTTACTGATGGAAGGATTGTAAATTATATATCAGTCTTACATTGTATATTTTATTCCATATATATAATATATATTTGTTATATTTATTCTTATTACCATTCATGTAAATCATAAATGAATAAAAAAAATATAGCTTTATTAGGTGGTAGGTCGCCATATAGATGAGTGGCATTATCATAATCCCAAGGAGTGGAATATAAGAATATATATATTATATTATTATTTGATAAGTAAATTTTTGTTATCAAAATCATATATATTTTTATATAAAAATATATTAAATACATCATTAAATCCTCTCTAGATATGTGGTCACGAAGAATGAATTACATTGGTTCACAGGGTGACAACCCTCTATACATAATATCGGCATCTTAAATTTCCATTTGTTTGAAGACGAGATAGGTCTTGGTGGTAACATTTTCATAATAAAATTTATGTATATGGTAGATACTAGTTTAATTTTTTCAGAATATTTAAATATGATTTGAATTAATTGGGTTAGGAAATAAAATAAAACCACTAGTTTAGGAACATTACCTATTCTACAGACATCATCTTTAGGTGAGCAATAAATTAATAAAATGGAGGAATTCCTAATACAACTAATGCCTATATGAATTTTTTATAGAATCAATGATTGGATTTTTGTAGGCATTTTCCTACCCATAGGGTTTTAGGTGAGTGAATAATAAAGGAGATGGGTTTCCCTTTATATGTGAGGGATAGAACATACATTATTTATTAAAAATAATCATTTGTAGAAATGATTTAAAAATTAATAAAGGCCAAAAAAATGGAAAACAATATAACCATAAATGAGATATGTTTGGAATATATAAATACAATGAGTTTCCAAAAACATTATAGTAAATTTTAACCATTATATTTTTATTTTAACCATTGATTTTATTGAACTCACCCATAGTAAAAAAATCATACCATTTTTACTACTTATTTTGGAAGAACATTTGGATGACCATATTAATGAATATTATTGATTATTATTCCAAATATGGATTACATTATTCCAAATAAATATTAGAGAAGTGAAAAAAATAAGAATATAAATATAAAATCACAAACGTGACAAGAAACTATTTTTTAAAATGAAAATATTTTCATTTGTATAGATATTTAAAACAATAAAATTAATATTATATTTATTTTAATAGACTAAATTTAGTTTATTAATAACATTATTCAAAAAATTAAAATTTATTTATTTATAAAATGTTTTTATTTTTTGCATTTTTAAAATGGAATATCAATTTTAAATAAATATCATTAATTTCTATTATACCCAAAATAATTTAATAAAATTATGAAAACAACTCCCTATCTTTAAAAAGAATTTTTTATTCCAAAAATTATTTTCATTTTATAAAATTAATTTTTTAATTGATTCAAAAAAATTATTATTTCTTCTAAAATAATAATAATTTTTTAAATAAGTAATTTTTGGAGAATACAATTGATTTAATATTTATGATTTTCTTTTTTATGAATATAATTTAATTTTGTAAAACTGTTATAATTATTCATCAACATGTTTATATACACATTCATAAATTCATGTATTCATTTTTTGATAATATTCAAGTTTAAATTTTATTATAAAGAATATATTGTGGTCCCCCATAACTCGATGTTTTATTTAACATAGTCTGTCAAACAAATTACTTTTATTTATAATACTTGTATAATTCATGGGGTGTTACATTACACCCACATTAAAGGGAATTTTTTCAACCAAATTATTCCCTTTAATTAAAAATTGTTATTACAACATCTACAGCATATCCTCATGTTCACATATAGCATATTTAAAGTGGTGGATTTCCCGAAAAACATTAACAACATTAGTGGGTTTGTTTTCTTATAAAATTACATATATTATCTGAAATATTCATTTTATTTTCCATATATGAATGATCTTTTCATAGTGGTATGAACTGTTAATTTAGTGTATTTGGAGGATCAGTTATGTATTTCCATTGAAGAGATACATGGAAAACTATGTGGACTTTAGTGAGCTTTTATGGATGCTCCAATATATAATTACCATCTATATATGTAAAGAATTTTAAATTGACTTATATTTATATGTATTATTTTCCCTTATATACAAATTTTATTACTTTATCCCATGGATAAAATATTTGAAACACCCCATCACTAACATCAACGTCTAGATATAACAATGATTGATAGTTTATTTTGTCTACAAATTTCATCCTACACTAATGTGTTGGTTAATTCCTCTAACCTTATCTTGCATTTAATTAGTACAATAATTTCCCAATTGAATTCTTTATACAACTCCATAAAATGGAATTTGATTTAAGCATTTAATTCGATATAGCTCCTAATAAAGTGCCATATGAATGTCGGAGTGAAAGCTAATATGGCATGAAAATATGACTAATTGATAGTTTTTATCCCAACAATCATTGAAATACCGATAAAAGATAGTGTAAAACCCTATAAGGGTTCTCCCTCAAACTATACATATGTTTAAGGATAATAGACTATGATAATACTAAACTATATACCAAGAACATGAAAATGAATTTTCCAAAAAATTGATGTATACCACTAATCCTGATAAGATATAAATTATTGTGTTACATTATTAATCCTTATCCATTCATTGATTAATATTATAGAGATATGATTCAGTGAAAATTTTCATTGATATAGATGATTTGTTCAGACACTATAAGTCGATCAAATATAACCCAAATGGAGTTATTCCACGTTATATGTTTTGATGTGTCTAATGAAAAAATCTGATGTGATTTTTTCCAATTTTCATTCTAATATGGACAGTGGTTTTGACTTCGACATACAAAATTTTCTCTAATAAATAACTTGCTGACATACCAAGATCAATAATACTAACTGTACCCTAAATCTCTTTATGCCATCACAATACAAATCCACATTCAAATATGTATATATCATTTTACCACAAAGATGATATGATAATTATTAACTATGAGATTAATCTAATTTTTCATTATTCTTGTGTGTAAAAACATAGTTCTTAATCCTTATAATTGAATCATCATCAAAGAGAAAAAATTTAAGATTTATCACCTTCTTTTTATCTCTATATCACCTGTATCCACCTCTTCAATCCAAACAAGGATATATGGTTGAATTCTTATTTGAGAATGATATGAGTAATCTCCATCCTTAAAATTTTCAAGATCCATTCAATAATAATATGTACGTATTTTATTGTTTTATCGACATTAAAAAATTATATTATTATCGTTTCAACTCATCGAATTAGGTTTCAAATTAAATTTTTATGGGTGGTAATTGATTGACCATGTATAATCATCAATTACCTCCATCCAACTTATCTAGTTCAAATTTAGCTCATGCTTTGTGAATAAAAAATTTAAGATTTTTTTATTGTTATAATAATCACACATTTCTCAATAAAGATATTTCATCTATATAATTATTGAATAAATTACAACAATTAACTCAAAATCATGAGTACTGTAATTTTTTACATGGACCATCAATTTCCCTGAGAAATAATTTATAACTACATAATTCATTATGAGAAAAAATCATGATATCATCATGGATGAAACAATATTAAATAAAATCCCTTAAACATGGGAAAATGTAATAATATGTGTGATGACAAATCATATCTTCACATTCATGAAATTTTTGGCACATTATTATGTACATCACAACATGGATTCCATCCAAGATAGGAAGGAGAGTGGGTTAGATATTTTGAGAAATTGTCCAAATCCAATCGATAATACTTAGATAATAAATGAAAATTACTAATCATGGCCACCGCAGATGGTTCGGGATAACACTAAGTTGCATTTTTCATTGATGGATCTTACTTTATACACTCTCGTGGGATTATATGACCCCAAATATTAAAGAAATGTATACTAAAATTTATATCTTTATAAATTTTGAATACAGTTTCACATTTCTTGGTCACCTAAGATAAATTATTAATTTATCTTCATACTTATACATACTCTTTGAATAAATGAGCATATAATCTATAATGACTACATCAAAATAATAATGTTAATATGTAAAGTATTATGTGATTAAATCCATTAATATTGAAGATGAATTCAAGAGAAAAATAGAATCACGATATACTCACAATGTTCATAAATTATATGGAACACTGTCTTAGGTATATAGTTATTCATCACCCTTAATTGGTGATATCTATAATGAATGTCAATCTATATTAATTATTTGTCTTTTTGAAGTTGAATACACAAGACATAAATATGGAGAAGTGTATTCTTGTTATGGACTATTTTCTTTTTAATGTAACGATAATAATTATATATGATCCTTGATCGATCTATATTTTTTAAAAAATTAGTAGGTTCAGCTTAAGGTGACACATATGGATGAATGAATCCTTTATCAAAATTATTCTAGAGTTTGTCTTTTTTTATTATAGAAACTCAATCAGGAAAAATAAATATATATTATTTGAAATATATCGATCCCTGGGTATGTGTTCATATAGAATTAATATATTGAAAGAAAATTGAGGATTGAGATGACATCAAATTTTAATTGAGGGATAATAATAATATTTTTTAAGTAGTATGTTCCCAAAAACATCCAATTGAGAAGTATCATACACATGAAATGTAATCATCATGGAATCAATAATTTTCACTATTAATACAAAATTAAATCATGGGGACAAATATTTATACCAATTTAAAATTAATCATATATAAATGAGTTGGTTAATACATAGTAAAATAATATAATAATAGTTCTATAGTGGATTAAGACTATACATTTTCCACATTGTTATCTCACCCCTCATCTAAAATAGTAATCTGATGGGATTTCCCTTTTCTTCTTAGAAAATTAGGTTCTTAATGTTGATCATTATTATTTTACATCAAATTTGAAAACGGGTTATCATAATTCCCATACTCATGGAAATTGAAACCATAGACTATGGGTGGTCTATTTTTTGTTTCTCACTGTATTCAAATCTTTATCTAACACCATATCATAAAATGGGTAATAAATTTTTTGATTACCTTATTTACACCACATAAAACATTAACTAGTCTACATTATAAAATTTACTACTGGTTTCCTTCCTCAAATTGATCATGAAAAAAATCGTACATTATTTTCTCCGAAGTTTTTAATGTTTTTGTTTAAATTATATGTTTTATTTCATATGAAAAGTATGTGATTAATTGATAAATGGAATCTTCATTCCTACCTGGATAGGAAAAAACCATTTATTCATTAATAATTAAGTTTCTTATATACAACTCCCTTTATATACATTGTTTTAATAAATTGAAGATTTGATCAAACATAAATTTATTTTTCTTCATAATGAAAATTTTATATATCATTATTATTTTAATATACACCTGCTAGGTACCAATATATTCATCATACTAATTATTTAACATAACTATTTCAATCTATATTTTTTCCATAGAATATTCTGAGTGTACTAACTAAAAAATATTTCATAAACTTATACCATTCCATGGAGTCAATTAAATCTTGTTAAATCATATTCATGATAACTGTATGAAATTGATCCACTTCACCATATAAATGATAGAGAGACAAAAATAATATTTCATTAATTGGACAATAGAGAATGAAAAATATCTTTTTATAGGTACTTATACACTACCAAAAAAACAATAGTATCATTGGAACAACAAATAGAAGGGACAAACTACCACATCTTGGATTCAACATTATAGTTTTAAATCCTATTCATAATTAGAAGTTAATACTGATTTGTATTTTGAGAATGATTTATGACTATAGAATAAATATTATTAATTCATGATACCATAATGTTTATTTATTCAAGATTAATATGATTTCATTTTCTATCACACATATCATTAAATAATTCACTTTGGGTCCCATACTATGATTAAAACACAAAAAAATAGTGTATCCTACAATAATATAGTGGGGAACCAAATAATATTATTAAACCACTTATATAATTTCAAAAAAATGACACCTTATTATCAATATATGACACTATAGGGTTAACATATGTTATTAAGGTCTATTATTCAAATCCTTCATGATGGATAATAGATAGTTTTTCTATATCCAAAACATGTCACCTATGAATTTCTAGAAATTTTCTAAGTACACACCCGGTACATTATGAGTACACATCGTGTACTACCTTGCCGCAAGTGGAAGTGTGTTGGACGTGTAGTAACCACACACACAGCCGTTTCAGAGTCACATAGAGGCCACCTAATGCACTGTACAAAAATAGAAAGTACACGTTGTGTACTCCAAAATTACACACCATGTATTTTTTTCATTAAACGCACCAAGGTCGTGTCGAACGTCTGAGAGAGTCCGTATAGCCATGGATCATTGACGATCCCCTGACCCTCCATCTGTCCTCCAATTTGAACTCTACTAGTTGCATTTGAATGTCATCGGTGATTTATCTCTTCTGCTAGAACCTCATTTCATGTTTTCTCTTCTTTTCCATTTTATCGTGGGTTGAACATTTTAGACGTTTTCTTAGATATACAACATTATAAAGATATTCAAGCTTCTAGGATCACATATAGTGATCTCTTAACCCCTGAGGTAGGTGGTTTGTTCCTTTCTGTAGAAAGTCTTTGAGTTTTATGTTCAAATTTTCCCAATACCCATGAATGGGGTACTGCGCGTTTACTGTTCTAGCCCTATTTGTTTCTCTTCTATGTTGGTATGCCTGAGTAGATAATTATTGATTGGGAATATTGTGAATTGTTGTGGTTTGAATGTTTTTCCATGCTTGTTTTTACTTGTTATGACTTCTTGAGATTTTATATACTATTATCCAAGCAGCTCTTTAGGTTTACATTGGTCTATACGCTTTCGATACTTGTTGACTTATATAGAGCTGTGAGAAACTGGTGTAGTATACCATAGGGAGAATGGAAGTAAGGGCTTCTCAAGAGAGTCTTTAAAATTATACAATGTGAGACCATAGTGGGAATTTACGTTGAGTTCTTCCTTAGAGAGTCTGTAGATCTACTATGTGGGCCAGGGGGGAATAGACATTGAGAGATTCCCCAGAGCGCCTTTAGTACTGATACGAGACTATAGGGGGAATTGACAGTGAGTGCTTCCTCAGAGAGTTTATACTTTAGCTAAACCAGATGGGTGAGACTATGTGTGCATTATGGAGCATGGCTTGTACTTGTTTGGTTGAACCATAGGGGTTAGGCTATGAGAAATTCTCATAGGGTTACCTACTTTGATTAGCTGCTTACATGATTTTGGTTAGAATGTTTAAAACTCTGGATTGTTTATTGTTGAGTACTTTCCTACTTTCAGTATTTGTTCTTTTACATAACATATATTCACTGACGGTTAGGCACAGATCTTGTGGTATTTTCCTATGAGGATTTAGTCTCACACCCTTTTTGGGCCATGCTTTTGGGCCCACATAGATTATATTGAAGCAGGTATAGAAAATGGAAATCGCACTCCTACATTAGGTACTTAATTGCACTAGATATGGAGAGCATGGGACTAAGCTGTGGATTTTGATACTGAAGAGTTGCGTATATGTTATCCTTTTTTAATTTGGTTTAGGACTATATTCAGCATTGTGACATTTTTGGTTACTTTCCTAGACATATATGTATCAAGCATCGTTAATATATATATATATATACTCTACTAGTTTCTTTGTCCGTCTTATGTTTTTACTATTGTTCGGTATCATTACTACTTCTGCTATAGTATATCTTTTTTACTTCCACTATGTACTCTGCCAATGAAGGCATAGTTTCCCCAATATCACACCCAACGCCCTCGCTTATAGTCGGCAGCCTCTGGCATGCCGGGAAATCCGCATGAGGCCATGTGAACAACCAGGAACGGGTGCCTCTTGGTAGCTTCTGGAACCAGGACATTATAGGAATACTCCATAACTGATATAGTACCCTAATCAAGGCTCATAAACTCCCGGTATCGGTCAGCCCTTAGGGCCTCTGGATAGAATTAGTCATATAATACATGCTAGAACTCCTTCCAAGACATCACCTACAAATGACCCGCCTATGAGATCACATCCCACCATCTCTTAGAGGAATGTTGTAGCATATATGTTGTGAGCATGACTCTTTTAATAGGAAGGGAAATACAGTGGTTGATTCGTTGAGCAGGAGGACTCAGATACAGGCAGTTCGGGAGGACATAATTGAGTGGCATCTTATGGCACTATTCTCTAAGATGCATTTGGAGGTGCATGAAAGACAGGGTCAGACTTTTATATCTTCTATAGTTGTTACCTCTACCCTTCTTGATCGAGTAAAAATGAAGCAGATACCAGATTCTGAAGGCCTAGACCTATAAGAATGCATGTATAGAGACAAACCTATTCCTGGGTGGACCATAGGTTAGGATGAGATCTTTCATTTATAGGGACGTGTATGGGTGTCAGTAGATATACGAGAGGAGCTTGTGCAGGACTTTCATTCCTCAATTTGGGTAGTTCATCCTGGTGTCACCAAGATGTATCATGATATACACCATCAGTATTTGAGGCTAGGTATGAAGTTAGATTATTCAGGTTTCATCATGAGGTGTTCCACTTATCAGTTGGTGAAGGCGGAGCATTAGCGACCAGCAGGGCTTCAGCAGTAGTTACCCATTCATGAGTGGAAGTGGAATGATGTCGCGATGGACTTCAGGACCCGTTTACCGAGGTCTCCTCGAGGAAATGAAAGAGTTTTGTGTTGTCATTGATAGACTCATGAAGTTTTCTCACTTCTTTCCAATCAAGTAGACCTCTAGTGTTCATGAGATGTGGCGGTTGTACATCTGAGAGATTGTACGTCTACATGGAGTTCCACACTCCATTTTTTTAGACAGGGATGCTCGTTTTACTTCTTCGGCCAGTTAGGGGATTTAGAAGGCTTTGGGTACATAGGTACTTTTGAGTACAACTTACCATCCCTAGACTAATGGCCAGTTTGAGCATACGATTCAAGTGCTTGAGGATATGCTCCGAGCATTCATTCTATATTTTGGAGGTTCTTGGGAGAATCATATACCTCTTGTGGAGTTTTCCTACAATAATGGTTTTCAAAAAAACTATTCATATGGAACCTTATGAGGCATTGTACTGTAGGCCACAACCTTCACCATTATGTTGGCTGGAGGCAGCAGAGGAAGCATTGATGGGACCTCATATTTTTCAGGAGACCACAGAGCAGATAGAGTTGATTCGGAATATGATGGCCATTGCACAGTCTCGACAGAAGTCTTAAGCTGAATAGAGGAGATGATCTCTGGAGTTTGAGGTTAGGGATCAGGTTTTCCTATTTGTCACACCGAGGCTGTGACACATGAGGATTAGGAGACAGGGTAAGCATTCACTGATGTATGTCGGGCCATTTGAGGTGTTGGAGAGAGTGGGTCCGGTTGCCTATCGGTTGCAGATACCTCCAAGGTACCAAGCTATGCACGACATCTTCCACGTTTCTTAGCTTTGATGTTATTTTTCATACCAGTCTCATGTATTTAAACCGAGGAGGTTGAGCTCGAAGTGGATGTCTCATTTGAGGGCATTCTATCCAGATTGTGGATCATAGTAAAAAGGTTCTCCACGGCCGGTATGTTGCCTTGGTATAAGTGATGTGGCAGCATAATTGGGTACATGATGAGTATTGGGAGAGGGAGGACGATGTATGAGCTCAATGGACAGAACTGTTCAGGGTTTCTTCTTCTACACCGCGCTAGAGAAATTCAGGGATCAATTAATTTATGGGTGGATGTTTGTAATAACCCGGATATTCTTTTTCGGTATGTTTTTCTACTTCTGGTCGTTTTTAGGAAAAAGGAATATCTAGAAATTTTTTTGTACATGTCATGTACTTTATGAGTACACGACGTGTACTGCCTTACCATAGGTGGTTGTGTCCTAGCTGTGTATTGGACACACACACTGCATGTGGGATTGACTTGGAGGTCGTCTAATGTGGAGTACAAAAATAGCAATTACATGACGTGTACTCCAAAAGTACATATCGTGTATTTTGTTTTGTTTCATTAAATACACCGGGGTTGCGACTAATGGATAGAACACACATCTTCCTGGTCTTGTTCATCTGAGAGAGTCTATATAGCTGCAGATCTTCAATGATCCCCCGAGCCTCCATCTGTCCTCCGATTCAAACTCCGTCGGTTGTGTTGGAATCACATCGGTGACTTCTCTCTTCTTCTGGAACCTCGTTTCATGTTTTCTTTTCTTTTCCATGTCATAGTGGTTTGAACATTTTAAATGTTTTCTTATATCTACGACATTCAATGGAGATTCATGCTTTGAGGATCACATATAGCGATCTCTAAACCCCGAGGTAGGTTTCTATCCTTTCTATATAAAGTCTTTGAGTTTTATGTGCAAATTTTCCCAACACCCAAGAATGGGGTATTTCACATTTACCATTCTAGCCCTATTTGTTTCTCTACTATGATGGTATTCCTTAGTAGATGATTCTTTATTTTTAATAGGGTGAATTTTTGTTCTTTGGATGTATTGCTATGCATATTTTTTCCTGTTCTGACTTGCAGGGATGTTGGAGACTGTTGTCCAAGTAGCTCTTTATGTTTACTTTGGCCGCTATGCTTTCGATACTCATTGGATTACATGGGGTCGTGAGAAACTTGTGTATTAGAACATAGGTAGAATGGACTTAAGGGATTCACCATAGTGTCTTTATAATTATACAATGCAAGAACACATAGGGAATTGACTTTGAGTGCTTCCGCAGAGAGTTAGTAGATCCACAACATGGACCATAGTGGGAATAAACTTTGAGTGCTTCCCTAGAGTGCATTTACTATTGATACACAACTATAGGGGGAATTAATGGTGAGTGGTTCCTCAGAGAGTCTATACATTAGCTGAACCAGATGGGTGAGACTATGTGTGCTTCCTAGCGGGTGGCTTTTACTTGTTTGGATGAACCAGAGGGGTTAGGCTTCAAGCACATCCCAGAGGGTTACCTACTTTGATTAGCTACTTATATGATTTTGGTTAAAATTTTTGAAATAGTGGATTGTTTACTATTGAGTACATTCTGGCTTAATGTTTTTGTGCTTTTACCTACCATATATTCACTGACTATTAGCCACAGATCTTGTGGAGGTTTCCTACTGGTATTTAGTATCACACCCTATTTGGGTCATGGTTTTGGGCCCAAAAAGTTTATATTGTTGCAGTTATATACAAGGTAAATCGCCCTTCTACTTCAGGTACTTGATTGCACTGGATCTGGAGAGCATGGGACCAAGATGAGGCTTGCGATGTTGAGAAGTTGCTTATCTATTTTCCTTTTGTACATTGGTTTAGTACTTTATTCAGCATTGTGACATGTTTGGATTCTTTCGTAGAGATATATGTATCATGAAACATTTATATATATATATATAAATTCTCTAGTTGTTTCTTTATCAGTCTTCCATTGTTACTATTGTTTGGTATCATTACTACTTTCTCTATTGTATATCTGTTTACATCCACTGTGTACTCATCCAATGAGGGAATAGTTTTCCCACTATAACACCCAAGGCTATCGATGCTAGTCAGAAGCCTCTGGAGTTCGGGGAAATTCACATGAGGCCATGTGACCAACTGGGTATGGGTGCCTCTTGGTGGCTTCCACAACCTGGACATTACAGCATCAACCTGTAAGGGGGAGGAATTTTCTTGAATACATGTATGCCCACACATACCAAACCAAGTCCCACACACACAAAAAGAAACATGTATCAATAAAACAATGTTAAGTACAAGTATAAAAAATATATGTGTTACAAGATACAAGCACAATAAATGAACTTAGAACATCAAAATATAAAAAGGAAACTATGATGACCATCTTTGAAAAACCCAACCTAATCATCAGAAAAGTGTATCTACTGGAAGCCGAAGTAGAATTTATTGTCCACCAAATCCTACTAGGCCCCTACATGGTTCTGGTCAACCATGTACACCATCATAGAGTCTATAATTCTTGTCCCCCTAATCACCTTTGGGTTCTGGTCCACCAATGTCTCTGTCTAAACATCGATCGTCTGCACCAGACACAAGACCTGTAGGCGAAGTCTGTGTAGGGGTGAGTAACAAAATACACAGTTGCAAGAAAATTCCTCCTCTATCGAGTATAGTGGTCCTTAAATGTCACATAGATGTGATTCCTACTTACCTGGACAGCTTAAGAACAACTCCTCAGCACGTATTGGGGCCATGCAATGTCACACAAATGAGTCGCACATTAATCATTCCCAGCTGATGTACTCCTCCTTGTCAGGTTCCATGGGAATGTAAGTCACACAGACATTCTTCCCACTATGGGCCTACAAATTCACACATATGTTCTTCCCATTGGGTCATTGTCAAGTTACATGGAGTTTAATGTCAGCAGTCTTCAACACTCGAACAACCGTAGGGTTCCGTACATAGCATTCATGGGAGAACTGCTCCTCAATCCATTTTCTACAATTCAACATCCATGAAATCCTCCTTAAGGAATTCCAAATGATCTTACTCATTTAAAGTGTCCATATTCTGCAAATGTCTCATCAATCAAGCACCTAGTTTTCATGTTTTTAATTTTTTAGTAAATAGGGGTTGATTGCCTCTAGGTTGGGTATGACTCAGTCAGACCAACCTAACCAACCCACCCCAGGGGTCCCATAAGCCCCAGTTTAGATCTGACTGACCTATTCGGACCTGGTTCATGTCTAGTTTGGTCCCCATTTGGCCTGGACAGTGGTCTATGCCTAAAGTTCTTTGCTGGACTCGGACCGGTTTGACTGAGGGTCCTGCATACCCGGTCGATCGGTGACCCAGTCTCATCTAGCCCAACCAGAAGTGAAAGGGTCCGGCATACTAGCACAGGTCCAATATGATTGTGTGGCATTCCATCATGAAGCCCACCAAGTTAACTGTGGACCGGTCATGCTCCACTGAGACGTTATACAACCATAAACCGCATCTAGCCTCGGTTGGCCTCATAGATGAGTGGGACCCTCCTTCACGGTCGAGCAACCGCAGCTGACCAGGTGACTGGATGGCCCAGACACAGGCTATTCCTCCAAGCGGTTCTGGAATAGTGCCATATCTACCCATTTCCATTGTGGATAGTCGGATATAGCCTTCTACCATCGTGTCACACCACCGAGTATGTCGCCACCTCCACCAAGGTTCACCGTCTCTAGTGCTGACATGCTGATAGATGTTAGGATAGATGTTAGACGTGCTCTGGTGGTCTGTTCATCATGTTTCCTACACCTGCGCTCTCATGGTAATGTTCTCTCCACCACAAAAGCCCTAGAATCATCATTCCAATACGTTGAGGGTGCTTCCACAAAGAACGCACATAGCAGACGTTATCGGGCCTTTTTATGTTAGCTCACGCCCTCCATGTTAGATATTTATAAACATGGGAGGCTCTAGGATTTCATCTCAATCAAAAATTGATGATTAAAATCTCGTATAAACAAAATCCCAAAAGTTACCTTCTCATATAAACACTTGATTCGTTGATCAACATGTTCGTGGGTTGATCCATGTTCGTCATTTTTATGAAAAAAA
The DNA here is from genome assembly GCA_963277665.1 of Viscum album. Classification (NCBI taxonomy): domain Eukaryota; kingdom Viridiplantae; phylum Streptophyta; class Magnoliopsida; order Santalales; family Viscaceae; genus Viscum; species Viscum album. Next base: position 1,201,852,940 of record OY728137.1, read on the forward strand.
TAATGGGGATGAACATTAAAATAAAATAACCCCATCCTCATTTGTCGTTTGTTTCCATATTTTTATGTAATCAACTTTCAAGGCATTGACATTGTTCATCGCTTTTGACTACAATCATCATGATGCGTCGAATATGTTTGACATCCATCAGTGTTTGTCTTTCATTGTTGGAGAAAAAGTTCATCGAAGGTTCTTTAGAGAATCCTTGTTATTTAATTTCTCATTCTACCAATGAGTCAACCAAAATAAAGGAAAAATGGCACAGTGTTTCTATCATGTTGTAGCATCACATTGCTATGATGTTTCATTTATGAAATGTGTCACTTCTACATGTCAATAAAGATTCGTTAAGTTTCAAGTTAATGATCCTTTAATGAGCCTCGTCAATGTGCATTGTTGTTGAACTGTAGTGTATTTATCTTATACTCAATGGATGAGAAATGAAAAGAAAATATACATTTAAAGAAATTTTAATATTTTCTAAAAATTATGAAAATTATATTTTCCATTCGACCCTTGACAGCTGAAGATAATTCTTTTCTAGGAGAATCCCAAAGTTCTGAGTTCGACAGTGCCTTACGATTTTTCTCATGAGCACCAGTTCAAATGTTAGTATAACCCAATTTCCCTTTTACATAGGCGTACTTAAAAAAATGTCAAAATTTAGTTTTTGGCTCACTAAGTCTTCGAAACACATGCCTTCAATGCCTGTAGTCTCAAAATAATTCTATATAATTAAAAACATGACATGGAATTTTCAGGAAATTAAATTTTCCCCACCATATAACTTTGCATCCCCTAATTCCAAAACAAAAACTAACAAAAAAATTAGGGGTACTGAACAAAAATACAAACCTCTTGCTCCAATATAATCTTATGTAAATTCCTGTGCTGCCTTTGAACTCGAACCAGAGGAATTTAATACCCATGTAGGACCCATTACTGTCAATCGTCTATATCCACCGGGATCTCTGCAAATTTCATCATAGCGTTAGTTTCTAGCTCACCCCAGTTGATGACGTCTTATAAATCATACACGTACCACCTCAGCTGCAACATATTGTAATCATCACGCACCGAGTGCATCAGTGGGGGAATAGATAGGCGGTACTCCACCACTCCAACTCTACTTAGGACCAAAAAAGTTTTGATGAACCTCAAAGATAGCTTGCTACCTTGACCAAATCTCTACAATTCCTGTCGGTGTGTGACCCAAAGGAATACATAATCCCCCCCCCCTAAAACTCGGAGGGAATCTATCTCCTATCATCATAAGACATCGACATATTGGGTGTAGTCCTTATACCCTCCTGGATGATCTACACCTTCTCAGTGGTAGCCCATACCAGTTCTTGAGGCATGAGTGTCGACTCCCCTGGGTTTGTCCATCATAGGGGTGATCAGCAAGGCCACCAAAACAAGGCCTCAAATGGTTCCATGCCAATGGTGGAGTGATATCTTTTTTGGTATACCAACACCATTAGTGGTAGGGGGTCCTCACAATTATGATCTAAATCCAAGATGCAAGAACGTAGCATCACGTACAATGTCTGTATGGTCCGATCTGTCTGACCATCTGGCTAAGGATGAATAGGTGTTATCAAGAATTGATTCTAACCAAACACCTCCTGTAATCCCATTTAAAGATGATACATAAAGTGATTTTAATGGCCTGAGATTATCATCGATGTCATCCTCTGAAGCTTCACTATCTCCTAGACCTAAAGGTGTCCCATGCCCCTTACTAGTTCTTTCGCCTGTATGAGTAGAAAGTGAGACGACTTGGTGAGTCAGTCAATAATCACTTAGATATTATCGTGGCCCCGGGATTTTCATGGTAACCCAGTCAGAAATTCCACCAAGAAACTATCCCATATCCACTATGGAACCTCGAGTGGTTCGGACAAGCTTTTTTGAACCTGATTCTCAGCCTTCACTTACTGACAAGTGAGGCATCATGAAATGAAATCAGCACCTAGTTTTAATAACCCTGGCCAGCAATATGGATGTCAGAGCTCTAGTATATCTTAATCACACCTAGATGTACTTCCAAAATGGATGTATGGAATTCCCTCAACAAGTCACCATTCAACATCATAGTTATAATGGTGCACCCTCTGAAAAGTATTACAAGCTCCACTACTATTGAAAATCTATCCAGATAAGATCCTGAGGATAATTCAACACTTCAGGCATCACATTCACTATCCACCTATTGTTCCTACTTGACTTGTTGTTAGAGTGGGAGAGTAATAGTGATCGACTAAATTTAAGAAACTCCCCCATAATCCTAGAAAGATATTTGCATCACGTCCAACTACTTTGTCTCCTGACACAGTAGTTGTATACATATCCTCCAACTGAATGCATCTTCTACCATGTTACCCATTCTAAGAGTACAGACTATCTCAATGTCAAAGTCCTATAGGAACTCTAGACATCACCACTCTATCAGTTTCAGGTCATTGTGGGAGATAATATAAATGACACTCTTATGGTCAGAGTAAACTGTAAACAATTCACCCTTCATATCTTGTTTCCACATCTTAAAGGAAAATACTACTAATAATAACTTCAGGTGGTGGGTCATGTAGTTCTTCTAATGAAACCTCAAATTTCTTGAGCCGCAGGTGATCACTGCTCACTCCTACATAAGGAAACAACACAGTCTGGTCCCTCATGCGTTGTAGTAAACTACATACCCAAAACCCTCCTCTGGTAGTCTCATGATGGGGGAACTAGTTATTCTACGCCTCATCATCTAGAATCTCTGTCGAAATTAATCCATCCACACGAATGGTTTTCCCTTCATGTCAAAGCTGATAAAGGTGATACTACACTATAAAAGTTATGCATGAACCTACAAAAGAAATGAGCCACCCCATGAGTCTTAGCCCCTCAGCCACACTCTTGGGCAGCTCGCAATCATGAAATACCTCTATATTCACCAGATCCACTGTAACTATGGCCTCTAAAATGGCATGTCCCAAAAAGTGGACTTCACGAATCCAAAACTGACACTTCGAGAGATTTCCATAATGATGGTTTTCTCAGAGTGTATCTAGGACTATCCACAAGTGTGTAGAGTGATCCACATTTTACACCGAGTACACCAATATTTTAGTAATTTAGACCACAAAGAACTAGTCATGTTATGGGTGGAAGATCATATTCATGAGTCCCATTAATATTGTTGGGTAGTTGGTCATGTGAAAACGCATCACCAGTAACACATAATAGCCTTATTAACACCTAATGTTTTTTCAGAACGTCCTCATCCCATACCCTTAGATGGTGATAGTCTGAGCTGAGGTCTATCTATGAGAACCACCTCCCCACCTTTATCAAGTCGAATAGATCATCTATTCACTGTAGTAGATACATGTTCTTCATGGTCACTTGGTCCAGGAAATGGAAGCCCACACAGAACCTCAAAATCCCATCTTCCATCATGGAAAAAAGCACGATGGCTACCCATGGTGGAATGATGTTCCTTACAGACCCCTTATATTATAAGTCATAAAATTGTGCACCTTCCTCACAAAGCTCTACGGGAGCCATCCGATATTATAGTGTGGATATTAGTGAATTACTAGGGTACAGTTCTATGAAAAAGTCTACCTCCATGTATGGAGGTAGTCTTGGAACATCCTCAAGAAAAAACATCATCATACTCATCCTCCACTAAACAAAAATAAGGACTCCTCTCATCCACTACACCGAGGGTGAGTACGGACAGCTGGTGAGTGATCGACTACACCCACCTCCAAGAAAGATCGTCATGTACATCAAGGGTTTCTTCTCACTAGTAATAGAAAATGAGGTCACATCTCCATGGACACATTGCACTGTATGCCTAAAATAGTTGATCTGATCATAGACCATGGGTAACTAGTTCATACCCATGATGATGTCGTAAGGCCTCCACATCGCTACTAGGAGATACCACCCTAAACTCTCACCTCATAGAGTAAGCTCACACTTTCAGAAGTAGTGTGTAATCATCAAAACCACTCTCGTAGGAGTCTCTAATCGTAAGGATTGAGCAAACGTATCCACTAGAATCTCTAATCTCGGAATAAAATCCACATAAATAAAGGATTTACTAGAACATGTGTCAATAAGTACTAATGCTAGGGTGGAGAATATTCAAATCATACCTTGGATCATCTCTGGAGTGTCGTGGTCATAAGCCTCTACTGCCAGAAGCTATGATCGCCCATATCTGCATGCACCCTGAGGTCATGGTGGACCGCCTAGAGGCGGTCGCAGAAACACCCCAAACCATCGCCCTTAGCTTGCAGCTCATCTTTCCCCCCGGCCATGTTCACTACCCTACGAACCTCCTTTCTCAAACTGCTACCTTTGTCTTGGCATCCCCTTGACTATCTACTGGTAATCTATATGGAAGGTCTATCAGTCAGGTGCCATGTGTCCCTGCCCACTGCACCAGAAGCAATGATTGGTTTCCAGAAAACTCCCTCTAGTCTGGGATCCACGCACTGCTGACCTTGTTTCATAGGGTAAATCCTATAAAAGACCTGGCCCTCTTGGTCCCTTGCGTTTTCTATGTGATGCATTCAAAAAAGACCACCACCCAGGGTCTGTTGGTAGTGGTAGTTGTTGGGGTCTTCTCTAATAAGATATTCTCTACTAGAAGGGTATCCTCTATCACCCCAGTATAGGTAAAGATGCTGAAATTCAACACCAATGACCTGATCTCCCTGCTAAGTCCCTACTCAAATCCTTAAGAACTATAGAATAGGTCTTTAACCATGTATTTCATGTAGCAATAATTCTCAGCGAACCTCACTATGTACTCAACCATCGTCACGATGCCCTTCTGTAGGTGAAGAAGCTCCTAAATTTAAAAAATGCATCAGGTTGTAGGGAAAAAATCCTTGAGGAAAGTATCTTGAAGTATGACAAGGTGAGGGTTGCCTCATCATGTTTCTGGGTGGTAATGCTCCACCATCTCCCAACAGAACCCTCAAGTATGATCACTACCATGATCACGATCTTTTCAGGTGGTGTTCCCCCTAAGCGGTAGACCCACGTCACTGGATCAAGCCATACCTCACCGACCTAAGGATTTGTATCTCCCATGAATCTAGAAGTTCTTTGTCCATGAAACTCGACTCAAGAACTGAGTCTACACACGTCCTCTTTCGAAACCGTCGATGGTAGATGATAAACATCCGGTGGTGGTAGCACTGGTGCACCACCTGGTGGGGGAATAACTAGAACGGTTCCCAGAACAGACACATCTTCACTAGGTAGGCAATCCTCATGATCTCGTATCAGGATCCCGGATTATAGTCAACATTGAGGCATCCAATCATAGATAAAGATGAACCACAGTTAGAAAGCTAAACCAAGTGAGATTGATTTTATTCAAAAAAACATAATGTGATAGTTATGCAACTGGTTTTTTCATGCATAGAGTCGAAATGAATAATTCTTGGTCCGGGTGTACGGATACATCGGCTTGTGAACCAACACTGGACTCCCTAAATCTGGAATCTAGACTTGAAATAGTTAACACTACTACACCAAAACAAAACATAGACTACCCGTACTTTTGGTAGGACCATCCGCCCATTGATGACACCTTGTCACAACCCATCCCCTGGGGCCTATGTCGTGACGACCCCAGCCCTACCTCGCGAAGCCCTTGGACTGGTGACTAGAGCCTAAGGAGTCAACCAGAAAGTGGGAGATATTTTCCTAAGTACCTGTTTGCACACACATGCCCAAACAAGTCACACACAATAAAAAAGAAGCAAGTATCACTAAAAAATTGAGTTCAAGTATAACTAATATAAGTGGGGAAGATACAAACCCATCAAAATAACTGAAAACATCAAAGTACCAAATGTAAAATTTGATATCCATCCATCTAAAATTCTATATAATCATCATATTTGTGTAGCTACTGGAAGATGATATAGAACGTCATGTCCACCTGACACTATTGGGCCTTTCCTGGTCCCTGGCAACCATATCCACCCTCATAGTGAACATCGATCCCATATCCCTGAGCACCTCTGTATTTTGGTCCACCAATGTCTCTATTGAAACTTCGATCGTATATACCAGACACAACACGTACAGGAGAATCTCATGCCAGGTTCAGAAACAAAATACTCAATATGGACCCAAAAAAATCAATGACCACAAAAAAATCATCATATTAAATAATAGAGAATTAGACAACTCACGTCAGGTATACATTTGATGTATTGATAGAAGAATCATTAGTCACATCATTGAATACATCAGCTACAAGAGAAATCATCTCCTATAGAGTATAGTGGGCTTACTATCTCACACCAAAGTACTTCCCACTAACCTTGTACTGGTTAGCTAAACCTCCTCATCACATACCATGGTCCTACAATGTCACACATAAGTGATTCCCACTAATATTGTCTAACTGAGGTACTCTTCCTCAACACGTACCGTAGGCCTAAAAAGTCACACATATGTGACTCCCACCATGGGCCTGCATATTCACACATAATAGCTTCCCATTGGGGCATAGTTGACTCACATGGAGTCGAAAGATAGAAGTCTTTAGGAATCATCCAACTGTAGGGTTCCATACGTAGATCACCTATGAGAACCTAACCTCAAGCCATTATTCGCATATCAAAATCCAAAAAAGTCTCATCAAAGAATTGAAAAAATAACTTCATCCTCAAGAGGATACCAACTCCCCAAACAGATCATCCATCGGAAGCCCGATTTTGCAAGTTATTATCATTATAGTAAAAAGGGGTGGTTGCATCTGGGTATGGTCTGCCCTAGTCAGACCGACCCAACCAACCTTCTGTGGGGGTCCCACAAACCCTGGTTTAGTTCTGAATGACTCAACCTGACCTGGTTCGGGTCTTGGTCAGTCTGGTCTATCCTAGCCAGTGGTTGAGGCCGAAAGGTCTTTTCTGGATCTGACATAGTTTGGCTGAGTGTCCAGCCCGATGGATCCGACTCGACCCGAAGGGCGCTAGTCTGGCCTGCTATCAAGGGTCATTTCCCTCCTCCTGCGGCTGGCATTAGCATAATTGAAGATGTTTGATGGACCACTGGACATGCATTGGTGGTCTGTTCATCGCACCGCCTTTGCATGTGCTCTCTGAGGAACGTCGTCTTCAATCCAATGGTCCCAGAATCATATTTTCACCACTTTGAGGGTGCATCTGTAATGAATTCACATGGTGGAGGTGCTCATGCCTTGTTTGTGTTGTCCTACTCCCTCCATGTGAGATATTTATAATAATGGGAGGTTTGGGGATTTCAGTTCAATCAACAAAACATAATTTCAATCCCGGATAACAAAAATCACTAAATGTTGCCCTCCAGCATAAACACTTGATTCACTGATCAGCCTATTCGTCTGTTGATCTATATTCATTGTTTTTATATAAAAAATTACATGGATTAACATTAAAATAAAATAACACCTACCTCTTTTATGTTTCTTGTCGTATCATTTCATCATTGATGTTTCAAGATGTCGACCTTGATCATCTCTTTCGTCTCCATTCTTCGAGGTGCATCGAAGATGTTTAACATCTCTTCGGTGTTTGTTATTCTTTGTTGGGGATGATGTTCAACGTATGTCCTTAAAGGAATACCCATTTTTTAATACCACGTTCCACCAATTTTTCATCCATGATAAAATGAAAGCATGTCACATTGTTCCTGTTAATATGGGACGTTGCATCATTACTCTGTTTCATTTATAAATCAATGTCAATGTTACGCATCATGAAAGTGTCATTACACTATTAGTTAAAGAGCCATTAATGAGCCTCATTAATGTTCCTCATCTAGTCAATGTTGCATCATCATCCTCTTCTCAATGGATGAGAAAAAGATAAAATAACTTTTTAAATTTATTTTATTATTTTATGAAAATTCTGAAAATTATCTTTTCTGTAAGGACCTTATCGTATAATGTTATGTCAATTATAGGTGAATCATATTGTTCTAACGTCAATGAAGGCATATTAATTTCAATCAAATCCCTTGTTCAAAAGATAGAAAGACATTCTCACAAGTTTACTTAAGTGTGCTTAAAAAAGATCAAAATTCTATTATGGGCACTCTGGGCCTCAGAATCATGTTCTGTCAGAACGTGTGGACCTTTAAAAATTACATAAAAAAATTACTCAGAATTTCTGAGACATTAAAGAAACACGATTACATTACTATATAAAATATGGTGTTATAAAATTATACTCCAAATGGTACACATATACTTTATTTTCAACTAAATATCATTCCTTAGATGGTATACCACCAATATAATTACCACAACATGAAAATACAAATAATAATGACCCCAAACCAATTACCCCTAATTTATTGGATTCTTTTAGGAATTTGTAATATGAACAAGGAATTTCAACCCAACAGTCTAAAATTTTTTATAGCCTTGCAAAACTAGATAGATTATTTATTCCTATATAATATAAAAATTTTAAAAATAAAATATAGTGATTTTTTTTTTATTTAATACTATAACTCATTCGAAGATTCCATCTCCATATCATATGGAAAATATAAAATTATGGGGTGATCTCAAACACTCAATAAGGGTAACGTACTGCTGAACAACTGATCAGTAAATAAGGAATAATCAATATAAAAATGTCAATAACTAAAAAAAATTGAATAATTATGTAACCATGAAGAAAAATTTACTAGGATAAAATTATGATCACATAATACAAAATACAAATTCACATGAGTGTGTAACTTATTCAAGGAAAACATTAATATTCAAGTAGTAACTAGTAAATAAACAACTAATATCATATAAATATAATTCATTATATTGGAAATCATAAATATTCAATGAAGGCCTCATGCAAAGACATCATACATAAATGGGTAATGCCTCTATAAAATGACCAAACATGTTTCACTAATGAGACCTACTAAGGAAATAATGGGTTATAACTACCCCTTCCAATTATTTACGGAATCCAATAAATTCATCATATTAAATTGGATAATAATAACTCAATGCATAACAAACAAAAACAATTTAATTGGAAAACTATAATAAAAAAATATTCACATAAAAAATATGATCATAAACCTTCTTGATAAATAACAAGGATTATATCATTTCATTAAATTTCCTCTAGATTATATACTTAATAAAATTTAATTTTTTTAATATAAATAACATAAAAATATCATGAAACACATTATTTTATAATATCACCTTTACATTATTCCATTAAATTATAATAATGAAAAACTTATAGAGTGTTAGGAAAAATATTTTTTATTAAAATATTAATGGAACTAGTAAATGGAATATTCATAACATTGAGAATTAATGGTGAAAGGAACATCCATTCATTTTGAGTATGTTAAAAAAATAAATCATTTAACATTAATGGTATAAATTCTACGGAAACATGTTTAGTAAATGAAAACATTATTCTTTTTAAAAAAAATTAAACATCACGTTTTGGGTATAAATTTTTTTATCCATTCCCTAATGTGAATTATAAAAATTCTTGAAAAAATGTTTATAAACCATGGATATGGAAGAAAAAATATGTTCTGAATTAAGTAATAAATAAAGTCATCATTCTCATAAATAAATATATCGGCCATTTTAAGTACCAATAATAAAGAAAATGTCCATATTATAATAAAAAATCATCAATAAATAGTGGACAATAAAATATATTTCAATTAATATAGAAAGTTAAAAAAAAATCACAATGTATATTTAAGCATAAAAAATTAGAAAAATGATGATATTTTGAAATAAAAAATTACCACTTTCAAAAAATTCGAATAATAACCCCCATGGAATAATTAACAACAAATGTAACATTAATTACTATAAATATAAAGGTATTTTTATATAACATATCAAAAGGGTATTATAGACACTTCATAAAAATAATTTTGTTTATAATAATAAATATATCACAATTGTGAGGAAATGGAGACGAAATATCATATAATGGGAATATAATTGATATTATAAGTAATCGATTAATTGATTATGTGTATCAATTTTAAAACCTAATAATTCATGAGGAAATACATCATAAAAAATAAATTTTTGTTATAAAAATAATATTTTAATATCAATGGTAATGAATAAGTAATGTAACCAAATTAAAATAAATAGTTTTATCAAACGATTAGAACTAGGTAACATTCATGTCAAACAACTGTGGATGATTTAATTAAAAAAAGAAACATAAGACGCCATTGTTAATGAATTATTAGTTATATTACATGTAAAGGGGCCATCATACAATAAAATTTATTTAAATTAGGTGTAGAATATTATATTACTTATCATTGATGGAAATACATTAAAAAATATACTAACATTGGTTCAACTCATTTCACAAATTCGATATCTTCATAAAAAACCTATGTTAAATATATAAATTTTCACTAATAATTTACAATTTTTCTTATCCCATTATTATATTTAAAATGATTCTATATTTAATTACATAATAATTATGTTCAAATCAGATGTATTTTATGATTTACATTTAATATGTAAAATTTGTCATTGGTAGACTTATTACGGTTAAAGTGGTCATTATTCCATCATATACGAAAAAATAGTAATGAAATAAATATATAATAAATATATATATTATAGTTTTTTAAAATATAATGATGTATTGTTATACAAAATTATAAATCTTATAATCATGGAGACGTTAAGACATATGTATGAATGTGTAATGTTTACATTTTGAAAGGATTATGATAAAATTAACATAATATTTATATTAACTTTATAGATTTTTAATTTTATAATTGATATCATTATATTTATTTAAACTAATATTTATGTTGAATTGATGTGGTATTTTTTTTGAAAAATGAATCAAATCATTTCATCATGGTGGTAATTCCCCCATACCCACAAATGAAATTATCGTTTTCTAATGAATGGAATAGAAAGAGGTTATATGATATATTATATTTCTATAATGATAAAGACTTTATTTATATCATATTAAAAATATAGTAAATGATAATTTATAACCATCTTTGATTGGTGGTTGTGGAAAATTAATTACACCAGTTCATGAGGTCGTAGTCTATCATACACACGAATGATGGTTTCATTTACTATTTGATTAAATAGAGATGTATATAGAGTAACGAATTATACTTACAATATATCATCATATTGTTGTAAACATCATTATTATATCTTTATTGTTTAATTAAATTTGATTGAGGTGGAATAATACAAAAATGAAAATCATTGTGTAGTTAATGATACCACTTCTTCAGAAACCCTCCTTAGGATTTCAAAAAATGCCTTCCTAGGTGGGTTTTATAATAAGAAAACTTAATATATGATGTGGGAATGAGATTATAAAAGGAATTTTTAGGTATTTAATGATCCATATTTAATTTTTATGTGCGATGAAAATATGATTCGAAGTCTCCTTTTAAGGGTAGGGGATAATTTTTGAATTTATAAATTTTTAAATGAAATTGAAATCCATTACCATAGAAAAATAGATCTAATATGATATAATTAAAATATAGGATGATTAAGGGGGAAATATATAAATAAATTAAAAATTAATCATTTTGTATTTATTTAATATTATTTTCCATTTTTACACACATTAATAGTTTTTTATAATTACCTCAGTATTAATGTTCTTATTATTTACAGGTCATGAATGATCCAAAAAATGGGAAATAATAACATAAATAGATATTGGAAGGAATTATACACCATATCCCATTAAATTTATTGATTTTATAATTTTATTAATTTAAAATCATTTTTTGAAACATTATTTTTTGTAAAATATCCTTACTATATTGTTTTTGAATATTTATTTATTTTGAATTTAAAAACATCAAGAATAATACTGAATTAGATTATATATCTTTAAAAAATCCCAAAAATTGGATGATTATAACATTTTTATAAATATTAATAATTAAATCGAATTATATTACTTATAAATAATTTTATATCATTTTTATAGCGATTTTAATTGAATAATTAATTCATCATCATTGTATAATAATTTATTTTATAAATTTAATTACTATAATTTATAAAAAAAATTTACATGAAATATATAACTAATGTATACATCATTTTATTATTTTTGACCTAACGTAGATTATATTTATCATTTGTTAAAAAAAATTAATTTATTTTAATAAATAATTTGATATTTTTGGACGATTATTACAGAAAGTATTAAAAAAGTCACAATCAGTGATATGTGGACCCAAAATGATAAATTTTAAAATAATATAATATATTGTGTTGATATATGTGATTAAAAGAGAAATACGAATTTTTTAGGTCATTATAGTCCTTATATCTTTTGTTTGACCCTTGGTTAAACTTTTTATTCCTTAACCGTGGTAACTAAATTTTATTATATTTACACTTAATGTTGACTAGAAATTAGGGTGACCTTATAAAATAATATTAATTATTCATATTATAAATTGGGATTCCATTTTATCAAATTCAGATAATAGAATCTATATAATTTTGTTTTAAAAACCCCATACAACCTGTTGAAAAATTGTTTATCAAGGAATGTTTTTTTTCATGTATGTGATGATCTTAAATTAACTATAGGACAAATTATAATTATTATATGGATATAAATTCATGTATTTAGATATATATTTTAAAAATTTATTTTAAATTATTTTTCTCAAATTATTTTTTAAATTAATTATAATATATTGACATATTATATTAAAAATAGTTTTCATTAAGAAGATGTATTTCATAATATTCATTGATAAATAAAAAGTTTCCGAAATATCCAAAATTTTCACAAATTTATCATTTTCAAATTATGATATAAAATTTTTATTATTTTTAACATATATATAATATAAAATTAGAAAAAATATATTAAATTATTTTCTCAAAATAAATCAAAAAAATTAATTTCCACTATAATGTATTATTGAATAATTAATTAATATTTTAATGAATTGAGTGGTTATAAAATAAGAATTTTTCTTAAAATATATGAATATTATGAAATTAATATAATTTCATAATTTATTACTACACATTATCACAAAATAAATTACTATATATATATATCGTCATGTTGAAAAAAATATTTCATGATTGTTTATCATCATTGTTTTGTATCATCTATAATATCAAATATAATTTTCCTCATTAATTATTTCACAGTGTAAAATTTTCCCCACATTTAATAAATTAATCCTTTTCCATTTGAATTGATCTTTTAAATATTTGTTTTTTAAATTTTAATGTCATTTATGGAATACCCGGGTCATAAATGGATCAATAGATCCTTCTCTTTTATTAATGGAAAGGGATATATTATGATCAGCATGAAAAAAACAAATTTATGTTTCTAAATATGATAACATTTATGGGAGTTGAAAATTTCGACATAAAGGTTGAAAATAATTCTTTAGGATGAATAGAGACGGATATATAACATTTCCATGAGAAAGTTAACAACCACAAATCCATAAACAAGTGATGGTAATAATAATTCGATACATAAAAAATGAACGTAAATGTATAATTTTTTAGAATAACATATTCTTAACATAGATGGATTTATTTTATTTAATGATACATGACACTAAAAAATATATAAACTTGGCAAAAACAATTTCTTAATTTGGTTTTGGTTCAATCAATTTCCTCTTAATTTCATACTCTTGGAAATTATTTCCCAAAGATGAATTTTGTAATACTTAATAACTAATATAATATAATGACCCAACTATAGAAATATTATAATTTAAATATTTAAGTCAATATTTCATTCTCATATATTTAAGGATATTTTTTTATCAGGAGTGTTAGAGAATTATGCGATAACACATACACAAGAAAACCAAATAATAAATATTGTGAACCTCTGATTATTATCCATTATCCCCAATATTGAAAACCTTATAAATGATAACATTTCAAAAAAAATATCACCACTGTGTTCAACATTCTTCTATTAATCACATACCCCACCTTATATCATCTGAATAAAATTTGATAACCTAGTATTAGCACAGAGTCCTCTGTATGGGATATAAAAATAATTAAACCTATTAGTCAAGAGAAAACATGAAAACAAATATAATATATTTCTTTATCATAAATTTTATTTTAAAATATGAAAAAAACGTTTTTTAATGAAAAAAATTTAGCCTTTTTTATCAATGGAAGATTATAAAAAACCATTAATGAGAAATAAAAAAAAATTGTAAAACTAATATTAACATTAAAAACCTATTTAAAATAGATATCAAAAGTAACCGGATCCCAGTTAAATCCAGAGGATAAAATATTTGGTGAATACCATCTGCATATATATCTACAGAAGTAATGTTAAAAAATTAATTGGATCACTATATGTTTTCTCTCATCGTATAATCTGTAATAGTTTAATTCATTTCAATCTGGGCACACCAATTGTATAATAAGTAATGTGCTCACTCAGTGAAATATAGGAATACCCAATTATCTGGAATAATTATCAACAACAATTCCTTGAAAAATAAAATTATTCATGCACTTCTCTAACTAAATCATTTGAAAAAAAACTTTTAAAATCATAAGAAAATAATATGTTGTTATCAAAATACAAAATTATTTTTAAAAATATTAATTTAAATATTAAGATCCACTTTTCATTTGAAAAAATATTCATAATAATAAAATAAAAAAAATGGGAAGATGTTTTTTCTTTTATGAAAACATAATATATTATTACAAAAATAAAAAATCAAATAATGTTTATAGTGGTGAATTTTTTTTGTAGATGTATATGTAAAAAATAGAACATTCCATTTTTCATTTTTCAAAATGTTCATTATATAACACATAAGAAGGTTCTTTTAGAAGACATTGTAATAAAGTAAATTTAAATTAAAAGGAAATTTGTAGATATATATTATTTATATATTAAATATTTATTTATTCATTTAGAAAAAATAAACAGGAAAAAGAAATATTTGGAATGTAAAAAATTAATAGATGGTTTCATCTTAAATGAGAAGTCCCATATCACAAGGGAAACACATTAATTTTATTCCCCTTTAAGGAATAAAATTACAAAAAATTGAAATATATTTAGAATATATAAATTCAAGATATAAAATTTCAATGTGACTATATATTAACATTATAAAATAATGATAGTGTATAACATTAAAATATACCTAAACTAAAAAAAATGTGACTAAGTCCCTTACCATGATTTTGATTTGTCATGTCTGTCCTTATCTCACAAAAAAATAAATGTTTGATATTCATTTATTTAGTAGATAAATATTTTTTGTTTATTATCGCATTTTTTTTACTCATTTTCATGTTACATATGAATACTGAATCAATTATGTTTACATCAGTTGTTTTCAACACAATCCACTTATGTGTAAAAATTGAACTTGGTTAATTTATTGTGGTCAAATATGTAATTATTTAAAAATTTATTGAATAATAATCATGAAATATATATCTCATTAACACATAAACTATATTTTTCGGTTTCATCTATAAATATGGTCTTGTGAAATGATGTATACTACAATCATATAGATCATAGTGTATAATTACACATGAGTAGAATCTAACATTTTAAAACACCATTATTGATAATATATAGGTAATAATATATCATAAATAATCATAAAAATATTAAATACAGAAATATTATTTTATTTTATATACTTATATATGTAATCAATGTGGTTTTCGAATGAAAATAAAGTCTTATCACTTCGAGAAGCTGGTAATACATATTTTCGCGATTGACATTATCATTTTTCAGTGTTTTAAAATGTAATAATTAAAATGATATATCATATTTTTATAATGATTATTATTTTTTAAATATCATAATTATTAAAATTATATGACATATATACATTATAATTTCAGTTATTACATTCCACATAAAACATTTATGAAAAATGAATCACATTGCTTTGCGATGTGGTAGTCTTCCATACACATGAGAGACATTTTCATATCCCCTATAGAATGATGAATAAAAAATTTATATATGTTATAATGAATCCATAGTTATAATTAATTATTAAAAATAAAATATATACTTTGGATGCATAATTGATTCCAAATATGACTGGTTCCAATGGAATCTAGATGACATAATTTTTTAAGGTGGTACTCTACCATTCACACGAATGATGATTTTATAACCCATTGGATTAATGATTAAGATGGTTTTGGTTATGTAATTAATATAATAGAAACAAATTAAATTATAATATAGTGTAGATATTATATAATCATGGTTTAAGAATAACTGAATATTAAGGATGAATAAATATAATAAATATCATCATTCAAGAATGATATATCTTCTTTAGATTACTTATTTTGGTTTTCAGAAATGACCTTGCATGGTTAGATTGTGTCCCAAAATAAGTCTTATAGGATAAGATGGGGTAATTATATATTATATTTTCTTTCATGGTATAGTCGATGGGTTTTTATGGTTTGATGAGAGTAGGGGTGTTGGTGGAATTCTATAATCGAGGTGAGTTCCATACATGAAATTATTAAGATGAATGAATTTGAAAAACGTTTTTTTAAGGAATTAAACTCCAATATAGGTCCATTTTGGATAAAAAAAATGGATATAGACAAAAAAATTCAAGATATAAAAATTTAGATGATTATTTAGGTTATACTAGAACCACATTATTTTTACCACCTAGAAAATCCATTTTAACCATAACATCGGTAATTAATTTCTACTGTTCTCAAAATTAATTTTTTGTAAAGTATTATGATCAGAATATTAGGAAATATATATTTTTATTCATCAAAATATATAAAACAATTTACCCGGTATAGTTAAAATATGTGAGTAAAATAAATTGATAAAGAAATAGCTATAAGCGATGAGAAAGTGGGTTTTGATGATATGTTTTTTTGATAGAATTATGGTCTTCTATTCACAATATGACTACTAATATAAATTATATAAAACTCAAATAAAATTTCATTATATATACTCTAAATATTTAATTTAAAAAATCCCAATAAGGGGTTTTGTATTTTATTAAAATAGAGAACAAATTCATTTTAAAATAATTTTTTGAAAAACACGTTTTCAAACCAATAAATATATACAAAAATGAATACCAGGTAATGACCAATACATAGAATCCTAGATCATATTATATAAATTTTACCATTTTAATTATTATAATGAAACAAATCCCAATATACTAGTCCTCATTGTTGTATTGGAGATCCAAATGCATAAATAAAACCCATTTTATATTGGTAATATAAAATAAATCATAGTTCATAAAAACACTAATAAAAAATCTCTGGCAACTCATTAAAAAATATCATATTCATTACCAATAGAATGGAATAAAAATAAAAGTGATCTAAAATTATTAGTGAGGATTATTAATTTCAAAATAAATCATTAATTAATCATAATAGTCAGCATGAAATGGTTGATAACTGAATACACATGAAATTTAAATTAGTGGATATGATATAATAAATATGGGAATGTTAAATAACTGAACACACATTTCATTGATCTAATAAATCGAGAATTAAATTCATTGATATATTATTTCACATTGCAAATCATGTGGATAATAATATATGATTTCTGAATATAATAAATGCTTAATTATTATAAACGATGATTCCCTTTCACCTAAAACATTTACCCTGTATATATAATCTAAATAAATATTAAATTTAAAAGCTAAAAATCAATAAAATATTTCCAATTGATATGTCTCATGATTCTACCATCAAATCAAGTGGGACAAATTTACCAAGACTCGTCTATGTGTTTAGGTAAATAAATACTCATATATCAAATAATATATTTAACAATTTTATGTATAATAAAATATCTGTATTACATAATAGAATATGGTTTTATCAATGTTTCCCATATATACAAAAAATATATCAAATATACACAATACCAAAAAATGGTGTAAAGATTATGTAATTAAAATATCAATCATTCAATTATAAGGATCTTTTTATCAAATTAGATGTATTATTATAAATGATCACCATAATGTGGTTGTTTCAACATAATTTTAACAATAAAAAAAGGACGTGACATTACACAATACCTTTTACCACATAGTAATTTTAAATTCATATCCCCATATATTATATGATTCAATTTGAAACATTAAAAAAATGAATTATAAATAAATCATGGTATTAAATTAAAAAATCGTGTATATATACCAAATAATTGTTAATTAGTTCATAATAACAAATAAGCCACAATATAATGTAAATTGAGAAGAAATATATCAAAATTATTTTCAGATATAATGTAAGGAATATTATTTTCTGATAAAAAACTGAAATAATCATTCCTGGAGACGGTAGCCCATATGTATGCACAAATTTTTTTTCATTTTCTTATCATATTAGATGAAAGAAAAGTAATGATTTATTTATGAATATATACAAATAAATATTAATTAATATTAATTTTTTTGTTATATATTTTCCAAATAATTATTAAACATATCCCAAACACATTCCCTGTAAATGTTAACACAACATATCACCTCATGACATGGTCATCTTCAATACACATGATTGACGTTATTGTATTCCCATATAATGAAATCCATTATGATTTATATAATATAATTATTATATAGTAAAAATTACATAAAAAATATTATATATTTTATGAAAATTATGAATCCATCATTATTCCCATTCATGATTAGTTGTAATTGAAAAATGAATGGAATTAGTTCATGAGGTAGTGTCTTCCATACAACCAAATGATGATTTTACAATACATTAGATGATGTGTGTAATGTTTTAATTTGTAACGATAACATTAAACATATAAATATATTGAATATTCTTAGTTTATAACATCATCATGGTATAATAACAATTTATTATATAGATAATAGATTAAAATTATTCCACATTTTGAAGAACATTACCGATTAATCAGTCTTCTGCCTTATGTTTTCACTAAAACCATGAAAAAATTTCTTTATTATATAACTAATAATTCCCTGATTAGGTAATTAATGTTGGAGAGTGATTGTTTAAGATCATTTCCAATCCAAATGGCATGAGAGTTGAGATAATGGGGGGGGGAATGACTAAATTTTTATAGTAGAGTGAGAGTGGTATTACTTTAAATAATCAATAGTATTCAATACCAGGTGGTATCACTTTCATCATGATCCACAAAAATTAAAAAATAATTTATTTTTTGTCTTAATAGTTATGTTAAATCCTATCTAAATTTTTTTTCACGTTCAACGATAACTTCTTTGATTCTGTTTGTTTTACACTTTTTTAATTGAAGAAATTAATTTTATCACATATGTAATATATCTATATATAATAAGATAAAGTGATAAATTTTGGAATATTTAGTCCCACTAAGTCTAAATGTGATATTTTTATTTTATAAAATAGAAAAATCACTTTAATGTTGAAAATTAACGTTAATAGAAAAACAATTATTTTTCAGAAACACTTCATTAACCCTAACAATGATAACATTGTTTTCAGTATTTATTGTCCAACATAATAATTGATATGGAAAATTCACACAATTATGTAGCATATTTTATATTTATTAAAATTTAAAATCACTTGGCAGAAGATATTACTTTTATAAATTTATAAACAATTAATAAAATATAATAAATGAAGAAATAATATTAATGCAAATTTTGGAATTTCGATTAAATTTTAATTTAAACATATCAATATAATAATAAAATTAAATTATGTTATTTTTGCTCCATTTTAACAAGATTTAGTCTCTATTAAAATTAATACAACAAAATTTTTCATTCAAACATATATTTTAGTTAAATATTAACAAAGTACTTTTTTTATTCATGTTTCAAAAGTATCTGAAGCAATTAATTTATAAATACACAATTTATATAAATAAGAATGAAAAAAATAATTTATATCTGAATAAGATATACATACTGTAAATATGTTAAATTATATTCTGTCCATAATATTTATAGAAATTTAATGTAAGATTACAATCATTTTTGTATTTTTTCACATTAATTATTATATAGGTCACGTTTAGGGAATACTTTAATAATTACTCAAAAAATTATAAATTATTAATTAAGGTTAGAAATCGTTCCTTCAAATGGGTGTTTTATATTTTTCTAGGACATTTTTCTTAGATGTTTAAATTTGCCACCCTTCATAAACATGTTTTTCTTTTAATCATGGGGAAAAATTTAATTGTTCTCAATGAAAATTTTTTGAAACAATAATTTGGTATTGTTATAAATTAGATGTAATATATATTAAAAATATGGAATAAATTTGGTCAAATTAAATTTATTTATATGGGAAAAATTAATTTAAAATTAATCTCACAGATCTGACGGGAATGCAGGTTGTTAAACTGAAAAAGTTCAAACTGTTTAAAATGGTTTTATGTAAAAATTGAGTATTAAAATGATTAAAATAGCCTAAATTATATTAATTTATGTAATTTTTAATTATTTTAATTTTAAACCCATTTTATTTTATATTTTAATCATATAAATTATTTCATAAAAAACAGTTATCTATTAAAATTCACTATTTTACACTATAAAAATAAAAACCTAAACTCCTCGTAAAAATAAAAGAAATTCACCCTAATATTATTTTAATATTATTTTTACAAAAATTGACCTTATTATTTTAAAAAAATAAATAAAATTTTCAAATTATAGTTATAAAAAATTACTCTATTTAATGGAAGCAAAACTAATATTTGAAAAATAAAACTTTTTGTCCCTAAAATTGGATTTGGTCTTGTTTTAGGAAAAACATATATATTGGATAAATATAAAATAATTTTCAAATATATACTATATAAATTTCATTAATACCAACCAATAATACTAATTTTTTCTTAAGATATAATGACATCGGTGCTTATAAATAGTTTTTTATAAAAGTATTTCCATTATATTCTATTGGTTTTCACATTAATTTATTATCAATTTGAAGAAAATAAATTGAATTATATATTTTCATAACATATTTGTTCATATGAATTCAAAAAATATTAATTTCAATGAAATTGTTTTCCTATTAAATAATTATATTAATAGTATTCTGTAAAACCGGATCATCTGTGTAACACACATTATCAAATAAACTAAGTGTTTTGTGAAATAAATTATCACTCATTATAAGATTCATTTATTTATATATAATAGATTGAATTTATTTTAAATAATAATATATCGAAATGTAACATGATTTTATATTCCATTCTAAATTTTATGTTTCGTTTCATACATGTTATCGAATAAAATTTTATTTTTAAATATTTTTTTGGGAATTACAGCCTTTGAAACCTTTAAAAAAACATCCATTCAATTTAATCATGATACATATATTATACAGTTTGATGTTTGTGAATTAAATATTTGAGA
This sequence comes from Viscum album, assembly GCA_963277665.1. Classification (NCBI taxonomy): domain Eukaryota; kingdom Viridiplantae; phylum Streptophyta; class Magnoliopsida; order Santalales; family Viscaceae; genus Viscum; species Viscum album. The sequence continues at coordinate 1,201,874,420 of OY728137.1, forward strand.
AACCCAAATCATAAAAAGGATGTGTAAAATATCCTCTTAATAAGATTGAATGGGATGTACAATGATGACATTGAATAACATATTACAATGATCTTATATAAGAAGACATATATGGGATAATAACATATGGACATATAGTAAATTATTAAATATTAATTCAGTGTGTTTGAGGTTATTTATTAAAGAATTGACTGATCAATGGAGATTTGGGTTCCTCTAATTGATAAATTTTTTATGATTTAAATGAACATCAGTTCATCTAAAATAAGTGTATTATGATATTTTTTCATGAAAATTTTTCATTTAGTTGAGGAATTATTTCACTCTATATGAATATTACTAAAAATATTTGATAAATTTATATTTTAGAAACACAATTTCAAACATTGTGGTGCTTCTATAAATTTCCAATTCATCCCTTACTTTGAGAAATGAATATAAAAACTGATCATTCATGCCTAATGTACTGAAAATACCCTTTAACAGATCATGTAATCCATAAAATAGTATCAAGACTCTTCTCCTATCTTTAATAAATCCAAAATTATTATAAGATGTTATCCAATAAAACCTGAACATCAATTTAATATAGTCCATAAATTGTTAACCTTGATGCTTGTCAAAAATATGTATGATGCAATTTAGAATAAACAATAATAAATAAAAAATATATTACTTTTAAAAAATGAAGTGGATCATAAATTCCAAATACCAAACATGATAATAACTTCATAATTTAATCACAATAAATATTTAAACATCATTAATTACCATAAAACCTTATTGAAAAGATGAATTATTCGTTATTACTAATGTAAACCATTGTTTTTTGATATATTCCTTAGATAAAACATGGATCATACTCCATCAGTGATAATATAAACACTCTACTAATAATTGATTAATTATATCCAACAAGTTACGTAATATCCAATTTACCTTATCAATATCAATTACCTCTTTTTACAACAACAATTATCTAATTATTATTAATAAATTAATGTATTTATTTCAATCAATGAAATTTTTTCCAAGATGTTAAACTTCTCATTGAAATCTTTTTCTTGGTTACCACTATTGTTCAAACTTTTCTCTCAAATACATAGTAAAATAATATTGTACTACAATACTTATATATTTTTTTATACTCAAAACCAATACTTAATTGATTAGAAACTGAAATTTCATAATTCTTTGATCGAATTATGAGAAAATTAATAATTCTTATTTGGTTGAATATATAAAATAATCATCATATTTATCTGTTATCTTCTTATATAGAATATTTCCATAGAGTTCAGGGGATTCATTTTCATAGTTCCACATATCATTGTAGTTGAAACATTTAACATCATAAAACTATTTCAGTCCTTTGACATCAAATTCATAGTTAATGTTTTCTCTACACGTGATGAAAACAATATTTCTAAATAATCATATATCATTGTTTTTCATAAGAAAATTATCTCATGTGGGGAAATACTTCATTCCCCAGTTCTCATTATCTTTTATTTCATCTGTTGTCCCCAACTACTATTTCTTCCATTAATATCAAAAATAGATATATAATTTATTCTTTATCTTATTAGAACATCTTATTTTGTGCATATCAAATAATATTATTTGGGAGACTATCCATTCAAAATATTGTATTAAAAATAACCATGAATTGGTCATTCATACCATTTGGATAATTTTCATTGAGATTTGGTTCATATTACATATTCTAGGATCCATTTATAAATATAGGAATTCACTAGAATATATCATATCCTTACAAAACAAAATTTATAGTCCCAACACATTAGGAGGTCATTTTATACTTACACAAAATGAATATCATCGGGTTATGTTCGCAATATTATGTTCTAAAAAATTTACATACTAAGGTTTCTTGAAGAAATCTGCTTATACCACATGTAATAACTCCTACCCTAGAAGTCTTGATCCAGTGACATACTTTTTTACAATTGTATAATTTTAAGGAATCAATTCCAGAATGAATGATAAGATTATTAGTTGGAGAACCTTATTCATGCATGACTATAATTTACATTGGTAGTATAAAATAAAACATAATACATGAAAAAAGATAAAATATTGCATCATTAAAAAAACATTTAGTTATAAGATCCTCAAAACCTAGGGAAATGAAAAATAATAAGGGAGAGATTAAATTATCAATATTGGTTATGTATAGTAGAAACAACCATGAATCGATAATAATAATCAAAATTGAAATGATGACAACTAACACACATTCCATTTAAATAAATTGATATGAAAAAATAAATATAATAACATAAATTACTAAACATACATTCCATTAGATCAATAATATATAATGGAATGATTCGATAAATTTTTTCATAAAAAAATATCATGGATAATAATTATAAAAATTTTAATGTATTAAAATTTTAATTATTGGACGCCATGTGTCATAGGTAGATAGAACCTTTACTGTCAGTATATATTCTCAAGAAAGCTTATATTTTCTTAGTGAACCCCAAACATGTTTTCCCAAAAAATTATTCTCAAAGGACTATTGATAAAACAATGGGTATTATTAACTAGGGCACAAAAATTTCATCTCATCCCGAACCAATCCAGGTCAAACCTGAACCGGTCACCCGATCTGATCTGCGGCACGGCCTGAATGTCATTCAGGATTCCGATGGAAAGTCAACTATTTTTTGGAATCAATAAAATAACCATGGGAAGGATTTATCCTAATATATATATATACAAACCAAACTACATAAAATATAGTGCATCCCAAATAAATATATATATAAAATATGACTTGATTTATAAATTTGGAAGTACAAAATGACCATACAAAAAAAACACTCAGAACTAGATTACCACAATATCTCTATTTAACCCCATGGTCAATCTCTGATATCAAAACAACCCATCATCCCTATGGATGAAATATTATTTGGATCCAATATAAAATGATAAAAACATGAAATAACTATATGCATGATTATTAAAACATATTTGGTTTGCCCAATCAATTCTATTCCCAACATACATCCATTAAAATAAAGTAAAATTCAACATAATGTTTTATATAAAATATATTAAAGTATTTTATTTTGTATGGTTTCTAGTTTAAATCCAAACACATCCCATTTCCCTTTAGACTATTTAAATACACACCCATTTTGAAAGGTCTAAGAATATGAATTTAAAAAGGGAAAGGTAACAATACATTTATTAGAGAGAAATAATTTTTACGTTTTATAGTTCCTTTTTCCATCAACACATCAAAAAAAATTGTCAAACATGGAATAAAGACACCATATATATTATTTAAGTGCAATAACCATACAACATGGGAAATTGAAAAATATCACACAAGAGTGTCTCACCAATAATGCATCACAATCTTCACCTATAAACAACTAAGTTCCAATAGATATGGGTGAACCAAGGAGCTCATGAATAATACAAAACACTCTAACACTTTTTGACTCACCATAAAAATAATTCCTCAATTTAGGAAATCAATAACATCCACACATGATTGTATATCCCCTACGTGTTATATATCAATGGGAAATATGCTCTAGTAAAAAGACTTAATATATCCCTCCACAATGAGACAATAGTTATATAATAATTTAAACTATTTCAGAAACCTTTCTCAAATTTTTTTCACTATGCTTCGTTTCAGTGTCATGATGTAGAATGAGGGTAAGAGAATAGATATGACCCGAGTATCCAATTGCATGCACATATATAATAATAATTCACACAAAATACATCACTTGAGTAACTCCAAGAAATAATCTCTTTCAATAATGATCATATATTTCAAATGTGTCCACTATGAGGATTTCCCTTTCATCACAGATTATATGGTTAATGTGGAATCCACAGTGAGGCCATCCCACCAATTAAATATAAACTCTATAAGATAATTATATATGGAGTGTATTTTTAATCCAAATTTTAAAAAAAATTCACCAATGTTTTAAATGGGAAACAAATGTTTATTAAAGATCCAATCCTTTTCAAATAACTAAATCCTTATTTTCAAGAAGTGAAAATACATTGTTTACCATTTTAGAGTCATTTTGAAAAAAAATTCCATTTATGAACTCAAACCACATTTACAAGCCAATTCCATTTTCATCAAAATTTAAAACTGCCCATTAACTACCATAACATTAAAACCATTTTTAAAATCCAGTTGAAATTTTATTAAAATCCAACACATCATAGGAACCTATTAAAGGAACCAAAAATAATTATTTCATGTGAAACATTACTTTTACAAGCCATCCAATTATTTAGATATCACAAATCATTCACAGATGCCATTGGAGTATTTAATCAAACAATTTGTGCGAAACATTTAGAAGAAAATAGTAATTATCATATAACAAGAATGAAATCAACACTTTTCACACAGAAAAATCATTCCACAAGTCTCACGTTACTATTAAATATACAGGTAATGTGTGAAAATAAAGAAAAAATGATTCTTAAATTAAAAAGGCATTTGAAAATGGGATCATACTTAAAATCACGTGCACATCAATAAAACACACCTCAAACTACCTATTTAAGGATCATGGAGTATTTATATCCAATATTATCATTAAAAATTTTTAATGATAATATAAACCAAGGGAAACATGATATTTTAGTTCATAAGACCATGGGAGAAGAGGAATCAATGTAAAAATTGTTGAAGGGTGAAGGGGGAGGAGAAAAAAAAATAAATTTCCTCGAGAAATCATTCCACACACATGATGAAACCACATATAGTAAAATATGGGAAGAAGGAGGAGGATTAAAGAAATAATGAGGGGATCTTCTAGGGATGTAAAAATTAAGAGGATGATTAAATGGAAATATTAGGGCTAAATATCATGAGAAGAAAAAATATATATTTCCCTTTTTTAATGACAAGTGTACTATGCACCATTAGGTAGCATTTTCTACAAAACAGTGCACAAATCATGCTCTCCTCACTGGAAACATAGAGAAGCATAACTGTTTGGATGAATAGTTTGATAAACTATATGTCAACCATGATAAATGGGGTTTTCATGACACATAGCCACCCTAAATGCTTTTTGAACATTTTGACAACCCAGATTCAAGAAGTGCACCATGCATTGAATCCAAACCAATGATTCATGCTTTCTAGGGTTGATCGTCAAAGATACCTATAACAGTAAACTAAACCATGAAACATGATAAAAACTCCAAAACTAATAATTTAAATTTTTCACACATGAATCCCTATATATAAACTAAAGAACAAAAGATAAAATCCTACATTTTTTCAAATTAAGGAACCAACTGTGACAATGCTCCCCCACCATAACGCTTTATTCTCCCAGAAAGCCATATCAACATCTAGTTTATTCATTAAAGACAAATTAATTCCATAAGTGCATGGTACAACATCTGAAAAAAGGAACATTACAACCTATTACAAATTGAATGTATCCCCCTTTCACAAAACAGAATAATAAAAAATACCTAATCATAAGCACGTGAGGACAGAATGGACTCCCCAAAATTTAAAAAAACTATCATTGATCAATTCTTAGAAAATTATAAATTAAACATGTTTGGAAAACATTCCATTTATAACAAACTATCTTGAAATGATAACAGATTTCAATTTGAAAAAACCAACATGATCCAACAAAATAACATTCCCACATTGTGAAACGGCCCCCACCATATGGGGTCCATCCAAAATAAACTCAATAAAAATTGTACCCAAAAGGAAAATCTACAAAAAGATAATTTAGACTGATCACACACCAATGGGGAATAATACTAATGATAAAAAGATCCCTACATCCCTTGTTGATTCAAGACGATGTTAAAATATTCCCAATTACACCTATGTTTGGAGCCATGATGTTTGGATCAAATGATTCCAAAAACACGAGGAGCTAATTTTATATTATTGGAACTTATTATTTTAGTGAAACATGGGAAAAACCTAGGTATATCATAGGAATACCAAAAAACATGAATATCACTTTTATTACCCCTGGGACCCTCTCCCAATTAGGGACATATAAGATACACATGTCAAACCCAAAACCACATAGAACAAACTAAATTCACAATAGTTATATAACATTACCTTATATTTTAAATAAAAATGAACAATAATGGGAATAACCATTACAATAAGGGTAAAAATATATATGATGTTACATTAAACTATTTTAAATCGATACACTACTACTACAATCCAATTGGGGTGTCTCTTGAAGGGGCTGATATGGCTCCATGATACTTCCAAGAAACCCCTTGATAAGACTATTGTAAATTAACTAAGCCTCCACATGCACAATAGGTATTTACAGAACATAAGAATGATTAATTTCTATGATATGGATCACTACAGTTATGAGACACCATAATCTTGTGCTTAGATTAAAAAATAAGTTTTTATGTCCTTAATTCCTTAACTAGGTCCAATAGCTTCAAGATGATTCCCCTCATTCATACATGAATTTCACTCATAATATACATGGATTGAAGGAGGTATAACTACATATATACAACCAGATAAAATATAAAACATGAATACATTTCCTCACCTTGTTGGAAAAATCATTTAAATCAGACTATGGAAACGTATAATGAAGATCACGATGAATAAAAAACTCAAAATAGCAATCCTCTGAGGAATTTTTTTCATCCCACTATGTTGCAAAAGAAAAAATATCCACAAAATTATGGATATACTCCAATAATTTCCAAGCACCTTAAAAAAATTGAAAGCATTTATATGTCTTTCTGTACCTTCACTATCTTTAAAAATTATTATATGATGGAAAAAACGTAAAGAACTCCTAGGTAATATATTCCTGAGAATTGTTTGAAGAGACTAACTCCCACAACATCTATGTCGTTCCATAAATCATGAAGGTGGTTAAAATCAAATTAATAAACTCTAAATCATGAAGAGATTGAAGATACATTCGATCTCCATTATCCAATCTCTCGATTCTACAGGATCCTCTTCACCATAAAATAGATTTGGATTTATATTTCAAAAATCATAAATAGAATCCTTAAGTTTATCAACTAGAAGGCATGATAATAAAGATTCACCCATAGCTGCACTATGAACATCCATTTAATCATTGTGGGAGGGGGTTTAATCTAGGAAATAAGAAATTCAAATCTCATTAAAAATCATCTCAAAAACCGAAACTCACCTAAAATGTACTCCACTACGAATCCAAGTTACCAATAAGATTTAAAACACAATAAACAAAATAAACAGTACGTAAAAAATTCAATTAAAATAATAACATAAAAAATTCTTATCTAAACATTATAATTTTCCTCTTAAAAGTTTTTTTGAATGAAAATAAACTTGGTGGGTTTAACACTCACTAAAAGGGACACCACCGGAGCTCACACATGGACATTCTTGTGCCACAATATGAACCTAGAAACTCATTAAAATTTAGAAATTCACCCACTAGAACCATCAACTGTCTACATTCCACTCATATTAGTTCATTTGAGTACCCATGGAAATAAAAATGGTTCTAAAAAATAAATCTATTTTAAAATCCATAAAACTTTTCAAAATCCCATCAACCAATAAATCATAAAATCATTTTCAAATTCCACACTACAATAAATATCACCATTCTCAAAATTTAATTCTCATAGATATCCATCCAAAAAACCAATTCACACCATTATAATCATTTTCCCATCCCTTAGAAAATTCCATTCCATTGAACTAATTTTAGAAAAAAGAACTTTCCAATTAATTCTTACAAAAATTGGAACTTCATTTTCCATATTGCCAAAACCAAATCACTTCAATTTCAAAATCCAGTTTTCACAATCCCAAAATAGGAGTTCCCAAAATAATTTTATAATCCTGAGGAACTCAAATCAATTCACATGGGGAAACTAGTGTCTATGTGTTAATTGGAAACATCATTGGGGAACACATGAAAGCTACACCACTAGATTAGAGAGTATTCATGGACATTTTCCCTAGACCCAAATGGATTTCCAGCCCCTGTGAGATTACTCAGACCTCTATATATGCTAACCTTTCATATCTGAAATTAAAAAATCTATAAGAACAAAATAGTCCAAATGAAACCCAACTTCCCTTGTAAACTGAATGCTTGGAATAGAAAGTGTTGGCCCGAAACATCCTTATACCTACACCCCAAGGTTACAACATTCCTACTTAGTCTACATTGCCATCCCAAATAACATAGGGAACTCTAAAAAAAAATACCATAAGGGAAACCATCTCCAATACCATTTTTTTGATAAACAAACCATGGTTGATCCCAAAATACTCACACAAGCTGATCCAAAATGTCGCTCTATGGATATTCGTGATCCCCACGGGCTGGAAAATAGTACTAGGAATCAATAGAGTTACCAAGGGAATGATTTTTCCCATTATAAATAAAAATACCAAACTGTGGAATGCAAAAAGAGATGCAAAAATAAATATATCTAAAAAATTAGAATTGAATTAAAAGTATAGAATTATAAATGACTGTACAACAAAAACCAATCTGAACACATTGACCGCTATGTCTCCAAGTGACTGTATGGATCACTATTTGATATCAAAACCTACTATATCTAATGACAATGAAAAATATGTTGGATCATGCATAAAAATATAATAATTAGAAAAATCAATAGGTTTTATTATTAAAAATCATTATGCATTGCCAATCCAATTTATTCCAAATTCCCTTCCATTAAAATAAAATCGACACCAACATCAATTTTTAAATAAAATATATAAAACTACAATTTTCTAAATGTTTTCCAATTTAAAACCAAACTCGACACATTGAAATTTTTTACATTTAAATCCACATTCATTTCTTAGGACGAACTTTTTTCTTTTTAATAGGGAAAGATAAAATTCCATTTATATGATAGAAAGAGGGTAAAACAATTTCTAAAACCATTGATATAAATAATTGAAATGATTTTATCATTCATGTAATAAATCCACAATACTCAATAAGTGACCAAAAAAATCATAAAATAAGGGAAATTGTGATATATCACACACCTATTTCTAAACAACAATCCATGACAATCAGTCTCCATACTGCACTATGCACAAATATAGATGTGTGAACCAAGATGATTTCGAAAAATCAATAACATAATAATACTTGTTGAATCATCACAAAAATAATTCCCCAGTCAATGAAATCAATAAAACCCTCACACACTCATCCATAGTGACAAGCACAATCCTAAGGGAATTATACCATAGCAATAAAACTCAATATATCCCCCTACTGTGTGCCACTAATTATAGTGTAATCCAAATTAATGCAGTAATATTTCTTAGTAAATTAACTCATTTATCTAGGTTCCCATGTAAATATGTATAAAGAGAGTGATTTAATATATTCCAACAACACATCCTATCATATGCACTTATATAATAATATTTATTTAACTATTCATCAACAATGTCACTCCAGGGACTAATATCTTTCCATACAGCTCAAATATCTTAATGGAGTCCACTCAGAGGATATTCCTTTCTGCACAAAGTATATAGGTAACAATGACTCCACAATAAAGACATCCCACCCATTCATTAAAAATTCTTCATTATAATTAAAAAATAATATTTTTCTAAATCACCATTTTTAAAAAAATTAAAAAGTGCCAAACGGATCATCAAGCATCTATAAATTTACCATCCATTATAAATATCAATAAACACGATTCTATTAAGTGGAAATACACCTCATTAAGTTTTGTAATCATTTTGAAAATAATTCCATTTATGCACTCACACAAGATTTATAAGAAAAATCCATTCTTATCAAATTGAAAAAGGGGCCATAAAAAGCTATCACATTCCAAACACTTTTTTCCAGCCAAATAACCTTTTATTTCAAACATTAAAACCCTTAGTAAACCCATTCAAGTGACCCTAAATCATTATTTCATGTGCCATAATATATTTACAATACCAACTAATATTTTTATGTCACTGATTATTTACAAAATCTAACATGAAATTAAATAGTATAGTTAGTGTGCCACATTTGAAAAAAAATAAACTTTACCAAAAAACATGAGTGAAATTAAAAAATTTAAAACAATCCAATCTTCCAAAAAATAACACATCACTTTTACATAATCAAGGTAGGTGCAAAATGATATAAACCAATTATTCTAAAATCTATAAGACAAGTGCAATGGGAAACCTACCTCAATTCACATTCGCTTTATCAAAGCACACCTGAAACCACTACACGTTTGTTCAAGGAAGAATGAAAATCAATAAGGAAGCTTAAAAAAACCCCAAACTAAAAATTGAGAAAAATTAAACCTATTTATATAATACCATAGGAGATGAAAAACATAATATAAAAGATAGGGTGAAGGTTGAGAATAGAATAAGAGAATACCATGAAAAATCATTCCCGAAACATAAAGAACCCAGATAGACCCTCTCTTGGGAGGAATGATTAGGATTGAATTACCAAAGATGTAAACCCATAGGTATATATGAATAAGGAGAAGGATGAAATGAGATTATTGAGGCTAGAAAAAGGGGATAAAAGGGGTAGTTAGCATTTTTAATGACCTAGGAACTAGTAACACTCAAGACATACAGTTTACCATACAATGCGCTAACCTTATTCCTCTCACTAGACATATATGGAACCTTCACAATTTGGAATAATTGTTTTAAAAACCATGAAAAAACATTGTTAAATGATTCTATAAGGAAAAAAACACCCAGTAATCTCTTTGAATTTTTTTACATGCCATGTGAAAGTCATTCACCATGCCCTAAACCCCAAAACAATTTTTCACAGTCTCCTAGTCTAATCCATATTGTTTTATATATCCATGAAACTAAACAATAATTAATTATGAAATCTATTACAAATAAAAAATTTATACCCATTACACATGAATCATGAGAGTATAACCAAGGACAAAATAACTACCATAAATGAGGTCCAAAATAAATATTTGATGCTAGACATTCTCCCAATGGTAATAATTTCCACCCATAAAATTCGACAATATATTCCAGTTGATCGATAAAAGGGTATGTATTTCCATTAACACATCATCCAAAATCTCAATAAAATAACAAAACCAACCACATCCAAATAAATCATACAACTGTTGACCAAAATAGAACAACAACCAAACCCAAAGCATCAATTTAGTAGCCCCGAACGGACTACGCACCATTAAAAAAAGAAGAAATAATAAATTCTAGTAGAATTCCTAATAAAACCTGTAGGGTATCCCCATAATTAACAACTGATTATCATGAACTGATAATATAAGTCAACATGGAAAACACACCATGATCAACATTAGAACATTCCCTTAAGGTGGAACCGCCCCAACTATAGGGGGACCTAACAAAATAATCTCAATCTTAATGGTACCCATACCATGTCAAGGAAAATCTACAATAATTAAATTTTGACATCTATATCCCCTAAGAATCAATATAAAACTGAGATAAGTCTACCCCCACCCCCATTAGTTTTATGAATTGTAAAAAGCATCATGTCGTGACCTATGGATGTATCCCTGATGTTTAATGCATATGTTTCCCCACATTTAGAAGTTGGTGATCCTTGATTGGAACTCATATTTTTGTGCCAGAATATAATCACCCTAGTAAGACAATAAGATCATAATAGACCCTGAAGCTTTCATTTTCCCCATAAGGGACCCTAATTTAATACTTAAATATAATATTAACACTTTGAACACACCACCACTTAGAATAATATTATTTATAACTATATACATAATAACATACTTCTATCGAAACAAAAAATATCAGGAGATCCAAAAAATTATCTTTTATTTAAAATGATAAACAAACACACTAAGAAAAAATTGAGAAAGAGGGAAATGATACCCATAATAAGACTACATAATGATCAACATCAGTACCCTACTATTCAAAATGGATTGGTTTTACTCATGAAGTGGCAGATCTCGTCACACTATGATTCCGGGAATCACCCTAATAGAAAAATTAAAAATGACCTAAATGTCCACATGAATAATAAGTGTTCAATGAGAATAGGAATGATGAATTTTTATTACCTATATTTATTCATTTATAGAACACCATGATCATGTTATTAGAGGAAACAAATGAAATGACTAATGGTCTTTTAATTCCACGACTATTTTTGATAGCTTATGGCTGCCTACCCACATCATTACTAGAATTCCCATCACAAAATATTGTGAATGAAGGAGGGATTACTACCTCCAGAACTCATCAAAATATACCTTCAACATGAATTGCATTCCTCACCACTTTGGAAAAATATTTGAAATCAAAATCTCACACCTTACACTATAGATAATGATGAATCCCAAAATAAAAATGACAAGACTTCATATAATAATCTGAATCCCACTCCATAGTGATAGGAACAATATATAAATAATGATGGATTGTCACGAACCATCACCCGGGGCCTGTTCTGGGACTACGCCAAGCCCACCGTCCATAGGCTAGGGGTTGGAGACTGGCCCCAAAGGTGTAATTCCCTAAAACTGTAAAGGAATTGCCTTTATAACCTGTAAACACACACAACATGATATGAAAACGAGTAAACTATATAACCAAAAGACTGTTTTAATTAAAAGGTTCTAGAATAAAACCCCAATAGAAAAGGTAAAATTACAACTGAAAACAATACAACTGAAGAAAAAGAAATATAAGAAGCTATTAGGTCATCCTCAGGGATTCCATCCAGAATGGTAGGTGCATATAACCACCTCAGCACTCCACATCTTTCCATATCCTCCTCGTACTGACATGCGGTATAGTCCACCTCCAGGAACCATCCAGTCCTGGTACTCTCAGCCTCAGTTAGAATTGTTTACCATCTGCATCCAACACAACAAGGTGCAGGCATAGCCCGTGTAGGGGTGAGTATTACGATACTCTGTAGGGACCCTGAGACCCTCAAGGTGTCAATAAAATCCTCCAACGATAAACCACAAATTATCAAATCAACAGATAACCCTATATAGGTATATTCCAATACAAATACCTAGGATATCAAAAAATCTATCTCAATCATGAGGAAAACACAGAAAAATTTACTCAGCTCAAACCAAGATTTTATTCCATGGTTAGTATCAAGTGACATCCCATGTCCCATTGTCGAAACCTCGGCTTCTGGAGAACTCCTTATCTATTGATTATAGTGGGCCTACCATGACACCATGTGTGCTTCCCACTATCCTTGGACTATTGCGGTACTCCTTCTTTTGAGTAATGCAGATCTGCAATGTCACCAAGCACGCTCCCCATCGTGGGTCTGCTACGACACTATGTGTGCTACCCCTAATATCCTACTGAGGTACTTCTCCTGTCGACTATTGTGGGTCAGCCATGACACCAAGGCGCTCCCCACTGTGGGTCTTCCACGACACCAAGGTGCCCCCCACTGGGAATGTACAATCACTCCGAGTCAAAATGGTCTGGAGTTGGTATATCTTAGCTATCTACTTGGTCTCTCCACTATGCTCGCTCCACTCTGAGAGGATCCTCTCCACGAGCTACTGGTCGATACTAATACTTACACGAAGTACCATGAAGATGTATCTAAAAGTACCACCACATCATATGCGTCTCAACGTAATAGACGACACGTTAATCGGACGCCCGATCTGTGAGTTATTATCCATTTAGTAAATGTGGCCCGGTTGGATTCGTGCTCGATCCAACCTGACCATTTCCCATCACAACCCAAAACTCCAATGGAGTATACTCAATGGGACTGTATCGCTCCAAGACTTTCAGTGCCATTGAAGGTTCATCAAACGGACGTCCGGTGCCAATGATATGGACAAAAGAATGTAAAGGGGCATAGTGGACCCGGGTCCGGTCAGACCCGGTCGGGCTGACCAAGCCAGATCCGGCCTAGGCCTACCTGGTTCGGGTCGACCCGGACGGACCCTTTGGGTCTTCCCCGGCACTCAGTGTGGATTAGACCTTTGGTTTTGGTTCGGCTCGTAGGGTTTAGTTTGGTAGTCTGCGAGGGCCGTGAGGGGCCGCGGAAGCCGCAAAGACTGTGAGGCAGCTCGGCTTGGCTCAGCCCGACTGCGAAGTTCGCGGGGGTGGTTATCCAGCTACAGGAGTGTGGACAGGCCACGAAGACCATGGGGGTGGTAGTCCTGTTGTGGGATGGTAGACAGTCCGTGAGGGGCACCACGAGGGCAGTTCAGCCTGGAGGGCACCACGAGGGTGGCTCGGCCCGGAGGGGGATGCGGGGGGCATCTCGTCCTGAAGGGTGCCGCTGGGGGTGTAGGCCGATTCGTCTAGGTCACTGTGGGGGGGGGGGATTCAGCTTGGGGGCTCGAGGGGCACGGTCCAGTTTAGTCGGGGTGCTGCGAGGGGTGTGAGAAGGTTCTTCCAGGGCACCACGAGTAGGCGAAGGCGGCTTGGCCCGGGGTTGCGGCTTGGCTCGGCGGCTAGACACAGCTGCTATTCAGCTATGGCGTGGTGTCACATATTTCTCATGTTCTAAGGGGTGATGTGGCGAGGCAGTGGGCGGTGGAGCACTGTCGGGCAGGGAGGCCGCAGGCGGTGGCAGTCGCAGGTGGCAGAGCGCCCTTGCCTTTGTCTCCTTCCTCTATTTCGAAGAACACACCAAAGAAGAACGACGGAGGGGTCAGACCATGTTAGATTGTCCTGCACCATATGTGTTTAGAGTGATAGAAAGTGACTCAACATCGAATAAGAATGAAGAACATCAAACCCTTCCCAATGATTATTCCCAAAACCGACAAAAAGAAATTTATGTGGATCAACTAGTTAAAAAGTTGATCCACATTCCTTGTTCTAGAATGGAAGAACAGGTGTATATAAATCAATCAAAATAATTCCCTACCTTTTTGTTGTTGATTGATGTTAGTGCAAGAATTAGGACATTTATTCGTTGAATAAGAACAAGTCCTACCTTATAGGAAGTTTTTAGGAAGAAATTCGAAGTCGAGGTCGTTCTTCGTAGTCGATGGAATTCCCCATCGGCGTTATTCGTCGGTGTAGCATTCTTCATTGGAGAGAATAATCCTCCATGTGTTGGTCTTCATGTCACTTTAACGGTGCTTTGTCGATTGGTGAAGCCATCCCAAGACCTCCTTCCAAGCTCCATATATATAGGAGGGGAGGGAAGTTATGTAACGATTGTGGAGTTTATGACAGTTCATTTATTAGGAAACTTTATAAATTCCAACGACACTGTTACTTAACTCAAAAAGGTGTAAACCCAATGAATTTATGTTAGCGCAAATAATGGTGGTTTGTTGGAATAATTAATGTAGAGGAAGCTCAATAGGCTCCTCTGCATTAATGAGGGAGTTGAGACGCTCCCTCATCATTAAGAGGAGAGTTGGGAACGTTATGCCTTGGGTGGTTCTTGCCACAATAACCTCTCATGAGAGGTTAGAGTCTGCTGGTCCCCACCACCATAAACTCTCATGGGAGGTTATGGTCTGGTGGTCCAAACTTCCCAACATCCAAAAGGAGGTTTAGTTCTAGTGGACCCCACCTCCAAACACCCACATTGATGTTGCAAATAAAAATGAAGTTTCACACACATTTATTTTTATTTTTATTCTGTCACGAAAAACCCAAAAACTAACTTTCACCCTTAACCATCTGCCATCGAGGTGAATATCTCCTTATGCGAAAACGGACACTTTGAGTTTAACGTTTCCCTCAATTTTCAATTCTGATCGCCCATTCAAAAGTTATAAAAATCCGCTCGTATGTTTAATGGATGTTCCCGAACAAAACATCATATATTGATTTTGGGCACACCAGGCCTTGGAATCACGTGCCGTCAAATTTCATGGACTCATAAAATTCCCATTAAATTAAAAAAATATTTACATGGAAATTACGGGTCTTTACATGGATGTACTCCAACACTATCACATAATGTTTCTACCACCATTACAATTTCTTACCCTTTTTTAGCTTTACAACCTCTATGAAGTACTTAGATGAAATATTCTTGGAATAAATCCCAAGTAAAATCTTTCCAATGATTATTTTTTTAGAAATACTTACACCAAATCTAGGTCACTCATTAATGCATGAAAGTTGTGAAATTCAATTTTTGATATGTATTCAACTCATAGATATTGAATATCCATTCAATCTCATGAATCCACTCTTCTGTAATGAGAGGAACCTCATGAGCATAAAATATATGTGGATATAAGTATGTTAACTCTTGAATGAATTACTTATGTAGACCGACTGGATAGATGTTTAATAGGTAATCCCATGCAGCTAAAAAAATAATCAAATCATTGTAGAGGAATAAAATAGAAAATATAAACGCAAAGTGCTCAATCAAAACCAACTCATAAGCAAAAAATCCCCAAAAATGAACACCATATCAAATCCAATTAACCAAAATGATTTAAAAACAGAAACACCATATGAATAATAAATTAAAGTAATAAATAATATAAGAACCAAACAAATGTATATCAAAACATTGCAAATTTCCAAATAAAATAATTCGAATGAAAAATAACTTTTTAGGTTTCACACTTACCAATGGAACTCCATGGGACCTCACACCTGCACATTCATATGGCATTCTGGGCACCCAAAAACTCATGAAAATTCAGGGACTCATCCTCTCATACAATTATTTATCAATATTAAAAGAAAATATATTAATTTTAGTAGCGATGTAAATACTAATTCCCAAAAAAACATTCCAATTCAATATCCAAAATACTTTTCAAAAAACCACCAACCATCCAATTAAATAACAATTTTCAAATTCCACAAATCAGTATATATGCTCAAAAATTAAATCTCATGGATTTATGTCAATAAATCCAACTCACCTAATTGAAAACTTCTTCCTGCATCTCATCAAATTCAATTCTGTCAAAATAATTTTAAAAAAATGCACATTTAAGGCTTCCTTCCAAAAAAAATATTGAACTCTCATTTTCCATCATTCCAAAGAAAATCCATTTAAATTTCAAAATATAATTCTTAAAATTTAAAAAAAAAGTGTTCGCAAAATGACTCACAATCAAAAGAAACTTGAAGAAAGTCATAAGGAGAAACTAGTATCGATGGGTGACTTGGCCACACAGTTGGATGACACATTTAAATCACACCACAATCACAGATAATATTATAGGACCATGAACATGGCACGACATGGCTTTCCAGGCCATTTGAGCTCACTAAGACAACTACACAAAATCCATTTGCATATCCCAATCACCAAAAAATACACAAGAACCAAATAAAAAAAATAAAACCCAACTACCAATGGAAAACCATTGCTTGTTAAAGAATGTGATGGCTAGACACTTCCTAATACCTACACCCCAAGGTTCTGACATTCATAGTAAATATTCATTGACATCCCAAATAACATAGAGCACTATGAAGTGATTCTATATTAAGGTAAACCTACTCTGAGACCATTTTTTGTGAACTAACCCAGGTCATCACAAAACCGGTCACCCTATCTAATCCTCAACATGGCCCGAAGTGCATTCCTGACCCCCATGTGAAAGAATATAGTGGGAGGAATCAATAGAGTAACCAAGGTAATGAATTCAAAAAATATAAATATATGAACTAATCAGTCGAATATAAAAAGAACATTCTAAATAAATATATATACTAACTATGAATTGATTTACAAAGCTGTATTTACAACATAACCATACGAAAAGCCCAAACTAAACCTCATGAAAAAAATGTCTCTATGTCACCACAAGGTACACACTCTGATATAAAAAACAACTATCTCCCATAGGGATCAAAAATAAACAGGATCCCTCTAATGAAGATGAAAACAAAAAAGAACTATTGGCGTGCGTATTCAAAATTAGTAGTTGTGCCTGATAAAATCCTTTCACAATAAAAATCAAATAAAATATATAAACATAAACATAAACATGGAATTAAAAAATATTGACTTAATATTTTCCATTTGTTTTCCAATTTGACACCAAACACTATCCATTTCCCTTTTTACCATTTAAAAATAAAATATTTTTTAATGATCAACCATATTAATTTTTAAAGTGAAAGGTAACATCGAATTTATATGAGATAATGATTGTAAAACATTTTCCAAATACATTTTAGAAAAAACTTTTATTCATTATATCATATATTGAATAAATTGACACTACTCAAGAATAAATCCCCACAACTAATAAAAATGTGAAATTGGAAAATATAATAGAAGAGTATCAAACAAATAATTCCTTGCAATAATTCCATTAGAAAACATAATTCCAATAAAAATGGTAGAACCAAAGAGATTGTGAATAATACTGATCTAAATAATATATGATGAATCATAATGGAATTCATGCATCACCTGATGACATCCATAGCACCCTCAAACATTTATACATCCCTTACATGGTATAGACTATGTGCCATTATTCCATAGTAATCAACATTAATATATCTTCATGCTATAGGACACAAGTCAAAGTATAATCCTATAAAGTGCATCAATATTTCTCATAAAATTGGCCTACTATTCTAGGATCCCATTTCACGATATATATATAGGGTAATCGAACAAATTCCTACCAAACAACCAATCACATGAACATATATAATAATAATTCACACAACAAGCACCACCAAATTCAATTGATGGTCTAATATATTACCTTATGGTTCATAAATCACAACACAGTCTGTATATAGGATATAGTAATCCTTACAAATTAAATGGGTAATGAGGACAACATAGTGTGGATGAACCATCCATTCAACATATACTTAGTAAGATAATTAGACAAGTAGTGTTTTCTTAATCACTATTATCACCCATGTTCATTAAAGTTACAAATTACATACCACAAACCATTAAAGTAACCAGAAATTTTAAATAATTGAAAAAAATATGTCAATAATCAAAATATTCCACTTACTCATTCAATATAATTTATAAAATAACTCCATATATGCACAAACAACACATTTACAAGCTAAATCCATTTTCTTCAAAATGAAAAATTGTGCATTAACATCCCTCACATGCCAACAAAATTCTAAAAGGAAATTAAAATTTTATATCAAATCCAAAACACATTCGAAACTTTTTCAAGAAACTAAAAATTATCATTTCATGTTCTGGAATAAATTTATAAAGAAATATATTCTTTAAATATCATAAATCATTCAAGAAATCAAACTCGTTATTTTATTGAACATATTTTGTGTACCATTTAAAAAATAGTACAATAAATCACCTAAAAAGTGAAAAATTATAAATTTAATCATAAAAAATCATTCCAAAACTCACATATAAATATTAGACATACAAGTAAAGTGATAAATAAATGAAACTAGTGATTATTAATTTTAAAAGGAAAGTTCCAATATAAACCAAAATAAATGCATATATTCTTTAACAACACACACCAGAAACCACCTCATGACGGAGAAATAAAAAAATTCCATCCATAAACATAAAGAAAAAAACCAAAGATAATCCATAGGAAACCTCAACCCTAGTTCAATAAGACCATAAGGGAATATGAAATTAAGAGAAAAATGTATAAAAAGTATAGAAGATAAGATAATAAGTGATTATGTTGACAAATATATCCCAAAAGTTGAATGAACCAACTAGATACACAATTAGGTGTATTGAAGAGGATTTATGAATGAAAGAGTGGATCCCCTAGGTCTGTACAAACTAAGAGGGGGATTAAATTGGTAGATTGGGGCTACAAATCCTGCAAGGTGAAAATGGATATTTAAAATTTTTAATGTAATAAGAAATGTGAATAGTATTGTAGTATGATTTATGAAAACATGTTCAAATTATGTGACCCTTAATAAAATAAAAATCCACCTACTTTTTTTGGCCGTACAGTTTGATAAATTGTGGGCAAACCCTGCGAAATGGTTCTATCCTTACATAGTGTCTGCCTAATTGGCTCTCACATATTTTCAAAAACCGTATACAAGACATGAACCATACACTTGATAAAAAATTATAACTATATAGTTTCATAGGATGATCAACATAGTTTCATAAAACCATGAACCAAAACTATTAAACATATGAAAAAATATTAACTTCAAAATTTTATGATGTCACACCCAAAAATCGAAATCAAACCCCAATTCCATGATATAAACACGAATATAGATCCAAAATTAAGATCTGGGTGTGAAATGTTTAGTAAAAATCGCACATCATATATCATATAACAATTTAATAATTATTCCTATAATAAGATATCTTTATAGTGTAAAATAACATGAAATTACTAATATTTCAATGATATACAAATAACATTCAAAGAATACACCATATGGAAATATGGTATATGTTTTAGGAAATAATCATATCTTTTATACATTAATATTGGATATTTAAGGTAAATGAAATGTCTACTGATTAATTATCATATGAAATTTATTGATTAAGATAAATGTTAATGATAAAAAATGAAATTAAAATAGGAAAATCACTTTAACGACTTCATAATTCTCAAGTCATATCCACTTGTATGAAATGATTAAAAGATAAATGAAAAATAATATGAATGATGAATTAATAATGGTTTAACATTTCAAAAGGGATTTATATACTCATGATAATATTGAATTAGAATATAATAACAAATAAGTATCAATGTAATAAAAATTGAGATGAAATCCCTTATAATACTCATCCTTTTGGTTGAATACTCATTATCCTACTATATAATTAACACTAGGATGTTATTAACTTATAAAATGGACATATTAATATTTATATTATCATATATTCTTCCATTATAATATCGTATCACCCATTTTTTATAATCTCTAATTATTTTCATTATTTTAGTTGTACATTTCTTTATTTTTTTCAACTAGGCATTGACTTATTATTTTTTTCCATGTAATTAAATTATTATTTATTCATATATAGAATATAAAACATGGAAATTTATAATATATAAATTATATATATATAATAATTAATTATATTTAGGTATATAAGATGAAATATACCATTTATGAAAATGGTAGTCCGTACGTACACATGAACAATATTTTCATATTATTATCGTACTGAAGGAATGAAATATAAATGATATATATATATATATTATCATTATATTATAATTTATGGTATATATATAACATATTTTATTAAACCCATCCTTAAAAAATTCCATGAAATTTATAAACACTTCGCTTCGCTTCGTGAGGTGGTAGTCCACAATACTGATGGGCGAAAATATAGTATTCTCACAAAATGGATTGAATGAAGGAATATGTAATATACTGATTATTGAAAAATATAAAAATAATAATCATATATATATTATATATAAATAAGAAATTAATCATTATTCCAAACTATTAATTGTGGTAATTAAAAAATTCAGCTGATTCATGAGGTAGTAGTCCACCGTACTAACTAATGATAAATTCATATCCCATTTTATGAAAGTGTGTGATTTTTCTGGTCACAACCATAAAATCAAAAAATCTGAGTATGTATAATATACTTATGATATAATATTATAATGTAAAAAAAATACTTAGATCATGTGGAGAAGGAAATAAAAAAACTGATTTTAGAAGAACATGACTTAATTTTCTGGTTTTATCATTATGTTTTCAATAATATCTTGAAAGGATTTATTTTTACCCAAAAAATATTCTATGATTATGGGAGTGATTTTGGGGAGTTAATTTTTATAATCGTTGTTGATCCAAATGCAACTATCATAATAAATATGTGGTTGGAGTGAGTTCTATTTTATTAATACTGATTAGTTTCATTATTATAAAAAGTTGAATGTTTCAACTATTGGGTTAATCTATTTTCACAATTGGATTAAAAATTGAAAACAAAGTGGTTTTATGGGATTAATGGTCTAGAAACACCACTACTAAAAACTCTAAATAAATATTACAATGTTCTTCTTTAATAAAAAAATTTCCCAACTATTTACCGTTTTGGTTTTTAGTAAGGTGAAAATTTTATTTCGAAGGAAATATATCAATTAAGACTATATTAAAGATAGGATTAATATAAAATAAATTTCTTATTATTATATATAGGATATCTAAATTTCAAAAAATAAATAATCCCTTATGTATTGTAAATTAACATTAAGAGAAGTGCATGTTTTGTGATAAAACTGTATCTTTACCCCAGCATTACTAATAAAGAATTCACAATATAATGGTTAATATGTTCATTAAAAATATAAGTAGGTGAATGAAATTTCTATAATTTATAATTGTTGACATTTAAAAATAAATTGGAAAAATATATTATTTTTTTAAATTAAAAATATTTTAATAAAATATCATTTATTAAAAAACATTCATGAAAATGTAGTCATTATTAATTTATTTGTAATTTAAAAATACATGTAGTCAACTAAATATTTAATTTTTTCAAATAATTCATTAAATAATGTATCTTATTTAATTATTAACTAAATAATAATTTCATTATAGATTCGTAAGTATTTAATGTACTGAAATCATCTCTAAAAATTATAATATATTATCATGGTAAAATAATAATTTATCTTTAAAAAATTTATATGTATCCCAATATATGTTATATTTTACCCAATCCAAATTCTTTATATAAATTTAAAATAAGGGTAAAATTTAATTTTCATCACTTAAAATCTAATACAGGTGACATTTAGGGAATATTATTCAAATAATTCATAAAAAAGAACTATAACATGTTATGGGAATATATATGGATATACAATGGGTTAGGGACACATTTTTCAGTAATTTTATTTCTTAGGATTAACATTTACTCCCTTGGTAATCTCATTTTTATCTTAATTGTGGTGAATATTTTTAATTGTTTCTACTACTCTTAATGGTTAAAAATTGTGATTTCCTTAATATAAATTACTTGTTATGATTATTAAAATTGTGGAATCATTTTTTTCCAAATTCAATTCATTTATTTAGTTAAAATAAATTAATAAATAATCTCATATAAGTGACAAGATATATGTTTTTTGAAGTTATAATGGTCAAAATATTGGACGAATTTTTAATCCACAATAAATATGATAATGACATAAATTACATTAATTTGATTAATTTATGTATAATGTAGATTATTAAACAATAAAAACAATAGAAACATTAATTTATCCATATAAATATTTTAAATGAAAAAAAAATTCAATTAAAATTTTGTATTTATTACTATAAATCAAAATAGAATCTTCTCAAAAAAAATTACACCAAAGATAATTTTAATATTCATAATTCAATAATTATGGTTTTTTACAAATAAAATAATTATTTGTGTGAAAATATTGTATTAATATTAGTGTTCTATTAAAAGGATGTAATATTGTCATTAGAAAATATATCTTTTTATCTGTAAAATGTGATCTGTTCTTATCTTGTGAATATCAATCTATTGAATGAATGTAAAAAATTATTTTCGAATGTAGTATAGTTCATTTTAATTAAGGCCATCCATTAAATGTATTTAAATTAATTTATTATGATAACACACCTTCAGCCATGTAGATATGTTTTTTACAATAACATTTCCTTTATATTCAATTAGTTTTCAAATTTATTTATAATTAATTGGAAACTAATCCATTAAACCATATATTTTTATAAAATAGTTAATAATATTATTTTCCATGAATTTAATTTATAGGATATAATTTCCATTTTATATTATTATATTAATAGTATTATTTAATGCCCAATTGTGTGTGTAATGCATGTTATCAAGGAAACTCATTGTTCAGTGAAATGGATGCTATCAAATTATCACATCCATTGAATGCTATATAATAGATTAAATGTTTTAAAATCGAAAATATATCATAAAATATTAGAATCATTTATTACTTTATAAACTTGGTTTCGTGTTTCATAATTGTAAATGAATAAAATTTTAGGGTGTTTACCTTCTCATAACCATAAATAATTTTTATCCTGGCAATTTAAACTTTCTCTCTTTGTGTTAGGGTTTGAATATTGGAAGTACCATTTTTGATAAACCCAAATTGTTAAAAGGGCTTATAAAATATAATCATAGTATGAGAGAATGCTATGTAAAAATCTCACATGTAAGAACATATTACATGATTTTTATGTAGAATAATATAGGTGGAATTTGAATATATGGATATTGAATAAATGTGTATATATTTTTTGATATTCATTCAGTTTATTGTGAAAAAACATGTGACTGATAAATGGAATTTTGTGGGCCTCTAATCAATAAATCAGTGTAGCTTCAAAAGACCCTTGGTTCACGAAAAATGAAGGCATCTAGATAATATTTCTGTTTTGAGACTTTATTATCTAGAGTTGTGGTATAATGTCACTACAAAATAATGGAAAGAAATTTACTTGACATCTTTATGTTTTATAAACAAAATTGATTTCTTTGATTGTTCTTTGATCAATTTAAAATTCTTTACTTAATCTATTAAAAAAATATCCCACAATAAACTTGTATGCCTAATATACTCAAATTTTCATTTAATAGATATGGTGACACATAAAAGAGTGACAATATATTCATCATGTCTTTATTTAAACCAAAATTTGTTGGAAAAATTTTATCCAATAACACATATTGTCCCACTTAATAAATTGCATAAATATTAAACCCTAAATATCTTCTAAAATATTACTGAATGAATTATTAATGATGGTTTCTAAATGAAAATTATATTCCCCATAGAAAATAAAGTGGAACTTAAGAGTCAAGTATGAAACATGTAAATACCCTCATTATTTATTAACATAAAATATAAAAATAACATGAACTAACAAAAATACCAAATTGAAAGTAAGGATTCATACTTATTTATTTTTGTAAAATAATGTACACTTGATATTTCTATAAATTAAAAATTTTGTAGACTTCATAATTTGTAGATAACCCACTTTTCCAAAAAAATCATTATTCAATTCCATGGTGCTTAATAAAAAACCAATTTACCTTATCTATATCATCCATCTCTTAATCCAACAATCATTATATCAATATTAGTAACATACCACTGTTTTTATATCCATCAAAAATATATATTCCATGATGTTAAACATGTTATCTGATCATTTTCCTGGTTATCCACACAGTTCAACATGTTTACTCAAATACTTAATAAAATAGTACTACAATGAAATCATTATATATTTCATTGTTCTCGTACATAGTAAAGAATATATAAAATAGTCCAATTAATTGATTCTTAGATCCAAACATGATCACATTAATCATTCGACTTCAGTTGTATCAATAGAATTTGCTTGATCTTAATCCCTTATTCACTTATATGGTATTTTCCATTGACTCATGGGGAATTAATTAGCATAAATTTCAATAACATTAATGTTTAAAAATTTATCATGGTAAAATTCATTCAAAACCTTGTATTAATGTTATTATGAACTTTTTACATTCATATTAATAGAACTCATTTTTCCCTTATATATATATATAAAGGTGTTTCACCCATAATTAACCAAAGTGGGAAAATACTTATTTTACTTCTCTCATTATACATATTTTCATCTACCATCATTTAATTCTCTTTATTCCAATTATTTCCTTATGAATTAGTGAATTTATTCTATATCATTCAAGAATAATATAATATAGCCCCATACTCTAATAATTTTATGGAGATTACTTTCCATTGAAATAATATCTTAAAATATCAATGAAATGGTCATTCTTACCCCATAGACTATGTTCATTGTTGTAGTACCCTTTCCCTCTTCTTAGAACCATATAAAAATAATATAATATAATAGAATAAATGACATCATTACAAAACATAATATATAATCCCAAAATATTATAATTTTATTTTATACATAACTTCAGTTTTTGGCATGGTGTTATGTTCCCTAATACATGTTTTTCTAATTCTAGTTTCCTTGGTTTTTTCTAAACATAATCAGATACAAACTATGATGTCCCTGACCCCCAATGCCGAGATTTAGTGCCTTACATTATTATATTGGAATAATTAAAAGGAATTAAATCCTAACAGAAGGTTCGGTTTAGCAGTATTGGTATCCTGATATATATATATATATGATATCCATTTTACATTCAGAATTGAAATAAAATCATAATAAATCACAGAATCTAATAAGCTACAACCTTTATAACTCATAAAGATCTCTATTCTATATAACAAGGGAACAGAAACAAACTATGGGTGAGGAAATATACATAGTTATTGTTATGTTTAGTAAAATATATCATGAGTCAATAAAGATAATCAATATAGAAAAGGTAGGTAATTTAAAACAAATTCAATTTAAACAACTGGATAAGGCATAATAAATATAGAAATGTCATGTACTAAACACATATTCCATTTAAACATTTTGTGAATAATTAATTGCACAAATATATTATATCATTGTAGATATATCATGGGAAATAATTATTGATTTCTGAATGTAAGAAATGTCTAATTATGGTATTCCATGCATTCGAGGTACATGGAACATATACAATCATGATCTACTCTAAAAATATATTATAAATACAATGAGAAAACATATATGATTTGGAAAATTTATTTTCCTCATAAGAATAAAGATACATCATAGATATATCATTAACTTGGAGTTAGTCATGTCTTTAGGTTTAAATAGTTCCAAATATATAAAATTATAAAATTGATAATATTTCTTATCATCAAATATCTATATTGAGTAGATGAATACAAATTTATCAATATTTCCATAATATAATAATAACTTGTAATGTATACAACATAAGTAAAAATGGATTCATATTGAGTAAATAAAAATATCCAATATAAAAATATATATTTATATATTTTTAAGAGTAATAACGTTTCTCATGAAAAATGATCACATGAAAGTGATTTCATCATTAGAATTTTATCAATCACAAAAGACAGTGTGATTTCATAGTAAGATTCACCACTTGGTTATTTTCATATCAAATCCACTTAGATGAAATTATTCAAAGTGAACTAGAAAAATATAATGAAATATGAATTAATAATGGTATTACAGGTCAAAAGGTAATCATATACATCACATCAATGTGAATTTGTTCATTATAACAAATTACCATTAATAGAATGTAAATTGTGATGAAATCCCTTACCTTACCCTATAATATAGTTGAAAAATAATTATCCTCGAGTATAATTGGAATATGAATTTATTTAACTTATATTATAACAACAGTAACATTTATTATATATTGTATTACTATTTTATAACCTCCAATCACTTATTTGTTAATAATATTTCATTATTTTAATTATATCGGGTGCTGATTGCTTCGGTTTTTTGAGTCTATGATTACTTATTATTATTATTTTGATACACTTACATTCACCATGAAATAATGATCTCTATAATATAATCCATGATTTATATATCATAAATATATTATATATTAATTTTGAGTAAGCTATAATATTTTATGATAGGAAATGAAATACATCATTCATATAGATACTAGGTTGTATGTAAGTATTAACGATTTTTTCATTTGTTTGTCATATTGAATAAATAAAATAAAATATATATATTATCATTAATTTATAATGTTTATTTTATACATATCAGATATGTTTATAAAAACATACTTCTAAATAATATATGTAATGTGTAAACACATAACATCACTTCGCGGGGTATTAGTCTGCCACAAACACAACTGGAATTTTTGTATTCCCACAAAATGTAATTCATGAATTTATGTTTAATATACTGACTATGGGTTCATAAAAATATACATATCATATCTATATATATATATAATTTAAACTATTAATACATAATTATTACAAACCATAAATTGTGGTAATAGATTAATGAATGACATTGGTACACAATACAATATTACACGATGCTCGTGAATGATGATTTAATAAAAAATTTGGTGAAGGTTTCTTATGTTATAGGTCCTAAATATAACACCAAACATGTCTTTTTTTATAATATATATATTTTTTAATTATCATGCAATAATAAGAATTGGCATTTGTGGATAAGGAAAAAAAAATTATAATTACATTTCATCTTTTTCTTGTATCCTCCATTGGATTAAATAAAATCCATGAATGATTTCATTTTCAACCAAACTAATGATTCTTTAATGAGGTTAGGGATGTCTGAGCATAATTTGGGATGATATTGTTTTATCCAAATGGCTTGAGATTTATGAATATTTTTGGTGACTAAGTGCATTTTAATTATTGATGGGTAGTTGCATTCATGTAAATACCCAATAGAATTCACTATTGGGAGGTCTAACATACCTCATATCCCACAAAACAAGATAAATAATTGATTTTATGGGAATTATATTTGATAAAAATCACTAAGAAACAGAAAAACCTTATCATTCCATTCCTTAACATATAAGTTTACCTATTATTTACCATTTTGGTTTTTATTAATTAAAATAATTTTCAAACCTATGTAATTTATTCATTTAGACTATGTTAATGTGATAAATATTATATAACATGAACCAATAATTCTATATATAATACATAAATTATTTAAAATAATAAATAACATCTCAATTGGATAATAACATTATGAATAGAACGTGTAGACCACAAAAACAATTGTTTAATCATCACCCTACTAATAATGTTTTTACTATTTAATGGTCACTATATTCATTTAAGATAAAAAAAATTAATTAATGGCCCATATTTTATATTTTTTATATTTTACGAATCACATTGAAGAGGATAGTTTTTTTTATTTTAATTCAATTAATAAATTTCCATTTATAATAAAATAAAAATAATGTATATGTAGACATTTTTCTATAATTATAATTTTAAATTATTTATACAATTATGGAAATAATATATAATGTCATCACACAACTGTAACAATATTTTCTCATCTAAAAAATTAATGTATTATAATATTTCAGACAATTATTAATTTTAGTTAATTATTAAGATAAATGATTACCGTGTTGGTTTCTCTTAAGAATTTAATTTAATTATATCATATATAAACAAGTAAAATAGATTGTCTTAATAAAAAAGATTCATCTATCATTAAAAAATATATACATAAGTGAACATATGTTTTATTTTCTCCAATCTCAAATCCTAATATAAATTGAATTTTAAAAACAAATAAGTTTTTTAATTTAATTAACATAAAATATTATATTAGTCACCATCATGGAATTATATCCTAAGAACTTCTAAAACACAAAAATAATGTTTTAAGTGGGTAAATAAGGCCATAATATTTGTTTTCTAAAATATTTATATGTCATTTCTCCCTTGATATGAATGTTCAGTCCCTTAGTAAACTTCTTTTTTCTTAATCAACGTAATTATTTTTAATTGATTTCACTAATAATAAAGATAAAAAATGAAATTTGATTTGAAATAAATTATAAATAATTCTTATTCAAATTTAATAATAGATATTTTAAAACCCAATTCACACAAGTGGATTAAATTAATTTAAAACTAATCTCACATGTGTGATACGAAACCGGTTTTTTAATGTGAAAATGTTCAATATTTAGGAATGTGTTTGTATCATAATTAAATATTAAAATGATTAGTATGATATAAATTTGATTAATGGATGTAAAAAATATGTAATTAAACTATTTATTAATTTTAAATTATAATTTAACTATAATATTTTTTTAATCAAAACATGAGTTTTTAATTTTAATTTTTAATTTTAAAGTATCCATCAAAAAATGTAACATCTCGGAAAAATAGAAATAATTATACCTATGTAATTTTTATATTCTACTATAAAATATTATGTTTAAATTTTAATATAAAATTTAAAAAGTATTCAATATTGTGTTTTAAAATAACTACACTATTAAAATGTGAAAAAATTGCATTTGTAAAATAAAAATTTTTTCAGCTAAAACTGGATTTTTAATTTTATTATTACTATATAAACCATTTCGTGGCTTTAAAATAACGATTGAATATATAATATAAAAATTTAATTATCAACATCAAGTAATAATATGTAATTTAAGTTATTAAGATAAAATTCCTTTGGTACGTAAAACATGTTTTTTATAAAATCATTCCCATCATATTGAATTGTTTAAATAAAAATTTATAATTAATTACAAAAATTATTTAATCCATTTACATTAATAATTTCTCTAGTATTATTCATTAACAAAAACATAATGGTTTGGAGATAATATATCTATTATATAAAAATATTAACAGTACTCAGTAAAACCTAGTCTTGGGTGTAACACAAGCTATCAAAGAAACTCGTTGTTTTCTGAAACACAAGATAAAATAGTTTTGGATGAATTAAATAATATAAATTTTGTTCAATTTATTTGAAATAATAGAAATATCACACATTCCCTTGATCTATCAATACATTCTATGCTTAGTGTTTTGTTTCATAAATACAATCGAATACATTGTTATTCAGTAATATTTTTTAGTGTATTAGCTATAATGACTACTGATAAGTAATTATTTAGATTAAATATAACAATATAATACTTATATTATATTAAATCATATTAAAAACATATTGGGATTTTTAAATTGCATAATTTTGTGGGAAAAAATGACATTTTCCAAAAACAATATTTGTCAATATTCTTAAAAAATAAATATTTTTCGAAAAATATAAATATTTCCCAACTGGTAAATTTTGATATTATGATTTTAAGAATTATTTTAGTGTTGTAAAATTAAAAACCTAATATTCATAATGAAGTTATGTAACTAATATAGTTTTGGAAATAATCTGTGTTAAACTACTTCTATTTTTTACAAATTACTAAATATTTTGTAGCCAATGTAACTATATAAATCATTCTAATAAACATGGAAAATTTTATTATATCAATATCTAGGTCCACACATTATTCATCTTTTTTTATATCACATCCTCGTAGCTTTATTCACATATTAATCAATTCAGTATATCTTTCTCTAATAATATTTTCATACTCCCCTGTTTTCACATCATCGATATGGTTTTTATATAAAACATTAACCATGTGAATTTCCTTATTCTAGAACAATTTATATCTCTGTTAATGAATCTAAAATATTTTTTTCTCATTATATTTATTCAATTCAAACTAAAATTCATTATGGCTCAAAAATTGACATTATTCTGGCCCATATTTCCATAACCTTATAACATGAAATATGTTGTTTACCTGAGATTAACATTGAGAAAGGGCCACAGGGTAATAATCCAACGTTCTTTAAGATTTAATATGGTCCAACAAACCATTTTAATAAATTATCCTTCATCCCAAAACATACAACAATATTCCATATAGAATCATTGATAATGACATTGTCACGTAACATGAAAGAAATATCTTTTATCTTGTTACACGCATAGAATTTATACCTTCTTTTAAATATCCACATACCCTTAGTATCTATCTAAACATTATTTTTCATTTAATATACTATCTCATGTCCCATAATGCTTCATTCTATTTCATAATCCCAAAAATATTGTTTTATACATCTCTTCTATATAATGATTTAAAATTTTCTATATGTGTATTATAATGAGAACTATTTTAATAAATAACTCAACAAATAAATATTTTAGATACCAACATCCTTGGAATTATAATGATCGCAAATGAATCATATATTCTAGGTTCTAAGTCCTCCACATATAATTTCCATCGATTTGAGGATAGAATTTTCAACTGAAATTTAATTCAATACCCAAAAACTTCTGAAGTCATGTAAAATAAATTATATATTAACCTTGGATCCTGATATGATACAATTGAGAGAGGAAGCATGTGTAACTTTACTATCTCATTTATATATATTTTGGAAATATAATATAATTAAATTGCATCTCAAATAGGACATAAATTTTTATATTTATTTAATATATAAAATGTTACCCAAGTAACATTATTCCATATATATTTATTTAGAATCCATCCTAAAAATGAATTGATGTATTTTCCCATTTCCAAAAACTCACGGTAAATGAAAAAAGAATTTCCATCATTAATTTTTAGTATTATTTGGCCTATGGAAAATTTAAACACATTATAGTGAATTCAATAATATATCATTTCATTTATTTCCACACATAATACCCCCGAAGGACTTTCTAGATCTTAGTACTTCCTAGATGAATGGAATATTGAGAGCTATGGGATTCACTCCACAAATATTTCATTAATAGGGAATCTGACATAACACATAATTTTATCCCAACTCAGAATACATATTCATCCTAAATATTAAAAATATAAAATATACCATTTATTATTAATTCCATATTTTTCAAGAAATATATTCCCTCATTATGAGCTCTCATTATTTGTTTGGGAAAAGAGAAAAAAAATGAAAACCAAAACAAGAAAAATTATATCCCTACATCGACAACTTCTATTCCAAATTATTAATAAATCATTAATCCAAGGATCCAATTCCAAATGTAACATGGTTAATTTATTATTATTATTTTGACTCAAATCATGAACACTGTGTATTATTTTATAGGATAGTAATGAATTATGAAATCAAAATCATTGATCAGTTCCATCAATCGTCCATATCTCATGTTAAATTATTCGTGATTGAATATATACTTAAATTTTTTATTACTATATATTTCTCAAAATACACCATAAAAAGCATGAATCTACATTTTTTAATAAAAACCCCAATATCTAATAAAAACCCATGTGAATGGTAAGTTGACATTAGTGGTTTCACCTTATGTGATCCATTAGAAATTACATTACCATTGTAAATTCGTAAAATGATGTAAATTAAATGAAAGTTAAATATATATGAAGTATTAATAATTTTTGGAGGCAAGGGACATAATTAGATAATTTATTATATTTATTTTTTCCCTAAAAAAATCAGACAAATTTATCTATGTGAATTTAATAATTTTTTTATTTAACATAATCATTGTGCTAGATAGTCGTTAGTTTAAAAAACCATCAGTAGTTACAAAAAAATCCATTAAAATATAGAATCTTTATGATATTTGTGGGTATTTTCCAGTCTTAGAAAACCTTTTTTGGTTCAATGGTTATTCCATCTATAAAAATAATACATTCAAGAAATTTAGTTTTTTTGAAACCAACATACAAAATTAGTAAATTTCCAATAAAGAATATTTTTTATGGTTTTCATATAAATCCATTAGTGTCTTTCATGTTCATATTGAACTTCATAATATAAAAATAGTTCAACTATAAACCCAATACAAATATTTCAAAAAAATCACAAAAAACAATATTCATACTTTCCATAAAAACATGATATAAATTATAATTTGTCTATTATGTTGAATACCATAGTCATGGGGTGAATCGGGGTGTGGAAGATAGAAATTTCTTCCCATTCAGATCCTATTTCATTATTAAACAAAACTAAATTCTCTATTTTATTACTAAGTATGTATAAAATTTAAATCATGTGCGAGACACAACAATTTTTACATGGATCACCTTCACTGGTCTACATCCAAGGAGAATACATTGGTAGTGTGATGATGTATCAAATTCACTAAGGCTCACTTCCAATAATGAGTATAATGTTTACGATAGATCTTCTAAGCCCTGGATCACTACCATTAAAATATTTAAGTACTTCTCAATTCATTCCCAAGGGTCACTCCCTATTCCTCTTTATCTGGATCACTTCCTGTAAAAAGGGTCGTTTTCTTCCTCTTCAATATCTCACTTCTCTTAGAAAAGAACACACTTAAAGTTTATAGACTTGTAGTTCAAACATAGTTTATAATATTTTTAGTCCCTTCATTTTCATGAATACATGGATCCTTGTCAATATAGTGATGCTCTGTTGAAGTCCATTTTTCTTCCCACAGATGAATTCTACCTTTCCTAATATTCTTAAGTAACATAAATGTATTTTGCAAACTAATTTGATGATTTTGGAAGAATTATTGAGTAAACCATTAACCACCCTGTATTATCCATTTAATGTCAAACATGTATGATACACAGACATATTTCCCCACAAACCACTTACAATTCTACATATCACTTCTCCTTCACAGACATCCTCTACATTCTATGTCACATACCAACTCTATGAACCTCCCCTGTAAACCACTTTTATCGTCCACTTATCCTCCATAGACTCCCCTTCTAACTATACCTTCTTCCTCTACATAACAAGCTTTCATAATCCATGTACTTTATCCTTTACAGGATATATTTCCCTAAAAAATCCTTCATAATAATTTCTTCCATGTAAAATACATTACCCTTCGCAGAATTATCTATCATGAACTTCCTTCTTACTAAATTGAATTCCCATAGCAATGATATTCTTTAATGAATCATTTCTTATTTTCTAATTGGTGTGATTATGTCTCCCAATATTGGAAAATATATCCTTTTAATCAAATAAAATGAGATTTACCAAATTATTGATTCAGCATCGCCTTCACTACATATCAATCCTCCTATTGCGAACAACAACACTTTCTCATTATATTGTTACACCACGGTCCATTTACTACCATTGATCCTACACATCACCATACTCTTCCTACATCATATGAATCTCATGTATACCATTTCCACTGCTCTTCGTACCATTCTCTCTACCTGGAACATGGTTTCCACCCATTCTTGTACATGGTACGCACGCCATGATCCAAGGTATGTAGTTCACTTATTTTGTCTATTTTTAGCGTAGTTATTCATACCGTTCACTCATACGAATAAGTCCTTCCATTTTCTGCATAAAACTCTTGATTTTGATGCCAAATTGTTAGATAACATAAGGAAATTGTGCATCATAAAAACTGTATTTGAAAAACAACAACAATGCTCATTCACATTCATATGGATTGTCAACAAACACAATTATACCCAAGACAAACTGAGAGGATACATTATGGTAATTCTACCCAATAATCTTCCCATTTTTTTTGGGAAAACACTTCTCATAACAATTATTCTCATTATTATAACTCATTATAGAACATCCCATCTTTAATAAACAGTCTATTTATGTGATTAAGATAGCGACATAAGATTTAATCAATGCAATCTATAATCACACATGACCAATGCTATACATGAGAAACAAGAATGGTATCAAAATATCATCAATGATTCACTTCATTCTATACACAAATTCATGAAACCAGTAAATTTAATTCATCACAATCCTCAGTTTTCATGATATATAATCATTGATTGATCGCATCTAGAATCTTCATATTTAATACACCCCCTATGTTACAGCTCTTCAAAACATATTTTTCTCATCATCAACTCCCCCTATCTTGTTGTTACACATAACAGATTCTCCCTGTGACTTTTCTCCCCCTGTAATAGTCACACATTCTTTTTCTTTGCCAATGAAACCTAAGGGAATGTCATGGTTTTTTTCAAAAAGGTAATGAACATATATTAGTGCATTGGGTAAATACACATCATCAATTGGTGATATGGGTACCACATCCACACTTTTCCAAGTGAGGGTAGTGTATTGGACTCATAGATATAGTTCATAATGATTAAATGATTTTTTAGGTAAGGTTGTTGTAAGAATATCTAAAAAATGTTGTTTTTTCTTCATATTCTCCAAAATCAAAATATTGTGCTCTACCTTTCCCTAGATAAAACGATATTTGATTTCAATTTTATTTATCCTTTAGGGATGCATTGGATGTTTTTTCCATATTTGTAGCACTTGAATTATCACAATGGATTCTGATCAAAGATCTCACTTGGACTCCCATAATCATTAAGTTATTGATTCATCAATAGTAACTATGTTTGTGCTTGAGAAGTCACAATGTACATAGTTTATGCATTTCGTAATAAAATGAAATATTTTTTCTTTTTCAACCATGAAATAAAACATCCACCAAGATATAATCAACCTTTGGAGGGTGATTTCCAATCATCTGCTAATCTAGACCAATCTACATCTATATATCTAAATAAATTTGGATGTGATTTTTCATTATACATTAATCCAAGATCCATTATTCCCATTATATAACAAAGTATTTTTTTCTTTGTAATCATGTTTCTTTCAGTGGGATTGCATTGATATCTCACTTCAGAGGATGTGGAAAATACAATATCATGCCTTGTCTTAGTCATGTATAATATACTTCAAATGATTTATCTGTATTTTGTGATATTAACTTACTTATCATCATCATCCTATGACATTTTCAACTGAGTAGCAACTAGAGTCTTCATTTATTTGTAATTATCCATTAGTTAGCTTCTAAAAACATACTTTCCATATTTACATTGATAAATAAAAGTATCCTACTTTCATATTATTACTTGTAAAAAAGGAAAAATGTCAGATCACTAATCGTTGACATTTCAAACTAACATATCATGAATTCAGGAAACTATCTGCATTGTGATTCATCTGATCAACCAAATATTATGTCATCAACATGAACCACTATCATTATCATTTTTTAAATCCATTGTTGAAATAGAGATTGTAAACAACTCCCACGTTCAGGAAAAGAAGCTTCTTCAAAAACTAGTAAATCCATGAATACCATGATCTTTGTGGATTCTTCAATCCATATATATATTTCTTCTGCCAACAAACAATGTTCACATATTCATGAAATAGAAAAAGATATTGATTCTCAAATGTAAACTTCTTATTCCAATACTACATCTAGAAATGTGGAATTGGCATCCATATGGAAATCCTTGAACTTTAGTTTCAATATTTTGTGCAAGAATAATTCTATAATCTCTATCCTTATAATGGGTTCAAATGTTTCATCAGTGTATATTACCGCTCTCTGTGAGTACCATTTTGAAACAATTTTTTTTAATCAGTACCCCATATTATATCATTTTTTTGAAAAAACCAATTTCATCCAAATGCTGTTCTTATCTACTGGTATTGAAAAAATATCCTATGTTTGAGTCTATTCAATTTTTTCATGCACCTCATTCATTTTTTGTACCATTATATCATCTCCAGTTGCATCATCCAAAAATTTTATTTCAACATATAATAACTATGATGGATGGAGTTGAGTCTTCATTCTTCTTGTCTATTCTGGTGTGGTATGATCACCAATTATGTTCTTCCTATAAATTTTATCTATTATCACTTGACTCTTGGTATAAAATGATGTATTATCATCATCTCGATATTCTTATGAATCAACCTCTAGAGCTAAAGAATCTCTTGGCCATATCATATCTTCATCCATATACTCTTATTCCTGATCATGTATTTGTTTATTATTCTACTCATTCTCCACTAAATTCATATCATGACTATCAATAATCCATCCCAGCTACTTTTTAAATAATTTATATGATTTTGGTTTCATAAATTATCCATGAAATATCTGTTCATCACCATTAGATTCAAACATCATGTGCTTCTATATATTGCGAATTTGTGATGACTTGATAGTACATAAATGATGTATTTATCAAATAATATATTTCGAATGGAGTCTTCGCCACATTCAGACAATGTAAAACTCTCTTTGAATAGTATACCATTGTCATCGCCATTTCTTTTCAAAATTTCTCCAAAAACTCATACTCAATTGGATTTTTTACTCCATGTTGTTGAAAATCTGATTACTTCTCTCAATTATTTCATTATTATAGGGAGTTATTACCACTAAATTATCATACCTTATAATATGTTTCTTGAGATAATCCTCTTCTTTACTTTTTGTGAACATTGTTCTGGTATCTGTTTGAATCATCTGGATTTTCTAACCTAAGATCGTTTTGAATTAACTTCAATATCCATTATTGCAACTGAATACTTCAGAATTTTGGGTGATTATTAAAACATAATCCATTCTACTATAATAATCAATAAAGAGACAATTATATATCCTCACATCAACTGTCCTTGGCGAAATTAGCCCACACACATTAATAATCACCAACTCAAGAAATCAAGTTGATCATTTTTTCATTATCGTATATATATTTCAAATGATCATCCCATGTTGAAAGGAATTATAAATATAAGAATGATAAAATGATAATATAAGGATATTATGATATGCATCATGTTTCACAAAATCATCCAAGGATATTTAGATTATGTTTTGAAGACACTTTTTTCATAACTTGTATTCTTTATCCCTATACAAAAAGCACATGTTTTCTTCTCCACTCACAAGGTATAGATTCAATTTTTATGCTTTCCATGAAAAACAATAGCACCATCCATTACCTTTATGATGCATAATATCTTGGAAAAACTGTTTTCGTACCCAGAGTCACACAATTGGCAAACACTAAGCATGTTTTGACTAAGCCCTAAAACAATCAAGACTTATTTTCATCTAATCTCTTTTCATCCAAATGTGGATTTTCACAAACCAATAATTTTCAAGATCTCCTCATTAAAAAATTGAATGGTACCTTATTCATTGTACCTAATTGCAGTCAGTAGATCGTTATTTCCCATATTATGGGAAGTGCATCCACTATTAATGATCCATATCCTAGTGCGGTATGATTCATGGAACACAATTTCTGCAACCACTACCTGCTCAACCATTTTCTTTTTCCCCCATGTGTTTAACATTATACCTGACATAAAATGATAATATTGATCTTCCTTGGTATATTACAAACCAGCTTCACATTTTAGAACTGTAAGTTGATTTTGAATTTTTACCTATCCTGATGCTATATTTGGATACTTCTTATAATAAAATTTTCTCTTCCATGACACATTCTTCTACATTTATTAATATTTAATATAATTCCATACGTTTGATTATTTTTCACCATAAAGAAAGACAACCAAATAATGACTTGGAATGATCAGATCTATACGACAACTTATTTCAGTCTTGTTCCCTTTGGTACCTTTTTTATATAGAATATACATTTCTATAGTGTCTTATCTTACCACAATAATTTCATCTTATGTGTGGTACATTCCTTTCTGGAAATGATGCAACACAAATTTTAGCTTGGGTTCTCAAAATATTATGATTCTTATTCAAATTGAAATCAATATTTAATCTTGTAGTTGGTACTTCTGGTTTGACATTAACTATAACTGCTATCTATTTTTGATCAAGACATTTTCCATCCTTATCATTCATAGTTGATTGTTTCTTCCATTATGTTTGACCACACTAGTAAAAATTCATAATATCTATTTCTTGTATGATCTTATTTCTAAATGTCAAACCAATAGTTAATAGTTTCTCCAGATCATAAATTGTTCATCATATAAGAAAGATATTAATTTACATTTCATTGATATGTTGGATTTGATATTTTCCAGTTTCAGTCCAACTACCGATTTCTATTTTCTATTCATCAATTTTGAGTTTGTATTCAACCACATTTTTTGAGAATATTTTCATTATAAACCGTAGCTCTTCAATTTCTACATTTATTATAGATTTCTCTTCTTCAGGCTACTTCATATTGTGTTTTTCATCATAGACTACATAGTTATATTTCTTTGTTTTGGCTCTAAAATTATATATCTCTTTGTAAGATGCTTAAAATTCATCTTGAAAATAATATTCAATTTCTCCTTCTTTATTGTAAATTTATTCTCTTATTATAGAATTTCTAACAACTACCTCCAAAGAATCTACATTATAATCCTTAGAGTCCTCTAACTCTTATACCATAGATTTTTATAAACATTCATCTTATATTGAAAGCATATTATTCTTTTGGAAAAAATATCACTTAATACATATTCTATCATTCATATTTGATGAATACTTCTTTTAGATAATTTCATCATTTCCTTTTTTCATCATCAAACTTCTTAGGACAATTTACTAAAAAATTACCAATATTTCTATATCTAAATCATGGAAATGGAAGTTTACATTTGAAAGACCACATTTCCCATTCTCAAATTTGAGGAGAGAAGGTACATTACATCATCCGAATTTCCCTCCTCGGAACTATCTTCAATAGAGAGATTGCTCGTTTTCTTGAATTCCTCTTCTTTGGATTTCCCATTTCCACTGAATTTTTGTCACTATTTCTCATTTAATATGGTACAAGGATACATTGTAGTTTATCCAGTGTCATCTCTTTTGGGTCATTGTCTTCCCATACTAAAAAATTTTGATTGAACTATGGTAGATGTTTACCCAATATATGTTTCACAATCATTATATAATCAATGAATTTTCCAAGAACCTGCATTTCATCAACTATAACATTTAGCCTGTCGAATAATGCATCAAAATTCCCATTAGGGTTCGTTATGAGATCCTCATAGTTTCTCCCCAAAACCTCTATCTTTACTTCTCAAACATTTTCATCTCCCTCATAAATGATCAAAAAAAATTCTACATATCATGTGTTGTTTTATAGGACAACACCTTTGTATAAATTTCATTTGATAGGTCTCACCCTAAATAAATGATACCTTATTCTCATCATCCAATTCACTTATTTCAGCTTCTGATAATGTACCACTATTGATGTTATCAGATATTTCATGCATATTTACTGGGAAGACATCCATTCGTAATAATCAGAATTAATGTTGCATCTCATTCACCGATAGATAAAAATTATTTCAATAGAATATCATAATTACATTATTATTGACACCACAATTTCATCTTCTAATATAGGACCACTGTCATTAACCTTTATCTTTGATAGAAATTGTTAGTTTCAATAGGTTGAATACCTTAAGTTGGGGGGTGAATCAAGGATGATATATTAAAATTTATTCACCATGAGATCTTACTTTATTATAAAAAATAATCTATTATCTTTATTTTCCATTGAAAATTATCAACATAATTTAAATCATGCATGAGACACATCAAAATTTACTTAGTTCACCCTCATTGGGATACGTCCAAGGAACATACAATGGATATGTTGCGATATACCGAATTCACTAATGATCATTTGAAAAAGTGAGGAAAATGTATGGGCTAGATCTTCTTTCACCATTCTAAATATCATTACAAGATTTAGGGTCTCCTTAATGCATTCACAAGGTTCACACACTATGCCTTTTTTCTGGTAGACTACCAGTGGAAAGGATCACTATCTTCTTCTTCCTTCACTCACTGCTCTTTGAAAGGTATCCAATAACAGTTTATAGACTTATAGGTAGAACATAATTTATGGACATGTAGGTCCCTTAATTTTCATGATTTCAAACAACCTAAAATATATATACGTGCTCTGTTGGTGTAATTTTTTCTCATGAAAATGAATTCCATCTTTCCACATATTTTAAGGTAACAGAAATTACATTGTCAAACTCATTTGATGACATTGAAATCATTATTGAGAAAACCCAAAAACACCATGATTGGTTCACAAATAGTGTACCAAGTATGTTATGTGGACCACCTGCTCCGTGAACCACCTCCAATTTCATGTACATGTTCTCCACTATGGGCTTCCTCCCCTTCGTTGTCACATATCACCTATGTATACCGACTATGAGAACCACCTCTATGAACCTCCTCCACGAACCACTTCTCCTTCTTAGACTCCCCTATATACCACACCATCTTCAATCATGTTCCATGTGTTCTTCTTCTATATACTGTGTCCTTTTTTGGATATATTTACCAAAAAACCTTAAATGGAATTTCTTCCACGTGAACCACTTTTTCATTCAGGGAATTATCCTTTGTGAACTTCTTTCGTACTTTGCCAAATTCCTAGAGCAATGATATTCTCTAACAAAAACTTCTCTCTTGTATAATCGGTAGGATTAACACTCCTTATATTAGAAAATATATTAACATAATCGGCTAAATCGATATTTACCAAATCATTAATTAGGAATCACCTTCACTTTGTAATGATCCTCTTGTCGTGAACAACAACACTTTTTATACCATTTTTTCCTCGTGGTCTGCATATTCCATTGCTATTATGAATCACCATTCTCTTCCACCATCCCCTGAGAAGTTATTCATACAATTTTGGCGTCACCATGTATTTATTTGATTCTTGGTATATGACGACAAACCATTCCCGGACATGGTTTGATTACCATGTCCAAATGTAGGTGGTTCCTTTATTTTTCATATTTTCACTATAGTTCATCATATCATTCACTCTTATGAGTTACCCCCCTTTTCGAACATCAATCAGCTAATTTTTCAACCAAAAAATTAGGAAAACACTCAAGAAACATTACCACCATAAAAAATGACTTCAGAAAACACTAACCATTCTCATTCGTGGTGAT
Source organism: Viscum album (assembly GCA_963277665.1). Lineage (NCBI taxonomy): Eukaryota > Viridiplantae > Streptophyta > Magnoliopsida > Santalales > Viscaceae > Viscum > Viscum album. The sequence continues at coordinate 1,201,916,696 of OY728137.1, forward strand.
CTGGCTTTGTTAAAAAACCAAATAATACTAATAACATACCGAGAGGAAACAATGAGGAATTTTTTCAACAAATTAGAAAATAAAAATGGTATAACTAAAATCTCATGGTGCCCATATCCAATCTCAAACATAGTCCGTGGAATTTCATCATCCATCACATTCAACTAATGGCACCCTATACTCAGGTAGACATATGAAAAATAATGATCTCCTTAGCGATGATAAAATTGATCATCATTACAAGTAAAAAAAGATACTTTTCAAAATAGTGACATTATTCACTGATATATTATTAATGAAAAGTGACATTAAAGAATATTTATTTTTAAAAGAAATTACCAGATCCCCAAAGTTGATTTCTGAGGATATATGAAAACTTCTTCCAATAACACCCAAAATAATTCTATTTATCTTCACCAATATAATCCAAATAACATTAGCAACCATAAAATATAAATTTCTCATATTTTTATAATCTAATTAAATTATAGAAATCATTGAATACATATTTCATTGATATAAAATCATTCTTAGCGTGATAATCTGATAATGAATCCATAATATGAATTATTTTAAACTCTAATTTTTAAAGTTCCTCATCATTTTTAGGAAATAAAATCCCACATATTAAAATGTGAATATATCTATAATTCATGGATTCATCAATATTCCCTCATAGAGTTTACTACAAAAATTCTACCTTTACTTCATGTGGTTATATTCCTATTTTAAATGCCAAAATATTATAAATATAACAATTTGATGATCCATAGACAAATAGGTTGTTGGAATAATTCAAATAAATATTTAAGATACCATTCACTAATTAATTTGATGTAACAACATCAACCATACCAATAGAAAAATACGTAGTAAACATTTCTCTTTCTGATCAAGATGATTTAAATCCTATGAAACTATCTTCAGACACATGTTCAAATTAGGAAGCAACTCATTGAAACTAAAACACCACACCACTAGGTTTATATTAGTAAACCTATTCATTTTCTATTAACGACTCTTTACATAAAATTATTATCCATGTTACTGAACGAACGACACCATTAACTTTTTCTATATACTATAAAACAACACTTGAAATCTCATTATCAATAGTTGGATCATTTTAGGGGAATACCTCTTGAATTCATAATGGTTTATTGTCCTTTCAATTCCACCATAGTAATTTATTTATCTCAAGGAACATACATTTCATTCAAATACATCTCAACATTTACATAAAAAAAATTTCTCATACCTTTTTAATTTTTATGAAACCAATTTTCTTCATATACATTTTTCGAACCATGATTAATATATCTCAATATTTTTATTTGTGTATTAACAAGTACATCACATACATGGAAAATCTTGGGATTTTTTTCATATGAATCTATATAATATTAACCTTCTTCCCAATGTTTTATTATTATTTTTACATATATATTTAGAGAATCATTGAGAAATATTTCATGAAGAAAAGATACTTATTTCTTTTATAATTAATGGAATCAGTAACATCATTCTCACACGTATTGATTATTAATGAACACCAGAAACATGATTATCCTTCAAAATGATATACATAGAGCCTAACATATTGATATACAAAACATCCCATTACATCAACTATTTTTTTTCAAAGAATTGATCCATCTATTATTATTGAGGTGTTAGATTACCCACTAAAACATTAGGGGAGTTTTATTATTAAATGATCCAATGTTGAAATAATCCTACATGGTAGATAAAGATCCACTCTATCATGGATACTAAAAAATTAATATAATGTGTCTGCTTATCCATCACATAATAAGAATTTTTTTATCTTATTTCAACCTTCATGGTATACTGATTTGGATGGGTATTTTCCTCTCAGATCCATCCAATAATAGATTCCATATTTCCTCTATAGAAAACCATTTTTATCAGAAAAACATTCGATGAAGAAATATAGAAATCCTTAAAATATTTATCATTTCAACAAAACCATAAAGTAAAATAATTTAATTATTTTTTATTATAATTATCATTTACACCAATGTTTTGCATACAATATTATCTTACCAACAATAATAATGCATATATAAATAATACATAATCATGAGATTTATGGTAAGAAGTCATACTCATATATTTTCGTATCTTTTCATGTTATAGGAATTTATGATTTCATCCATTACTCATACATTATCAACCAATGTAATACAATGTGGACACTTCTGATCAGTATATATTTTCCCCAATATATATAACATTTGAAATAATAAATTATTTCATTTTATTATCAATCGTCAGGACATTCAATAAGAATTATTCAATTCTATTACCCATATTTAAATATTATGAAAAACATTTTACAAAAGTATGATGAGCACAAAATTCTTGTGTGAGTAGAGAAAAATATTGAAATTATATATTATAGTTAAAACTAGAATAATCATGTTACATTTAACAGTATCATAAATTTTATTTGAGAATATGAAAAAAAATCCATAAAATTCACACACCCATATTTCTCCAAAAAAATACCTTAATACCCTATAGAAAAAAAATTATAAAACATTTTCATAATATCAATAATCACTTTCATTAATCATTTTAAACCCATAACATAAAGAACAAGTTCCCAGTTATATCTATATGAGAAACCATTAGTAAATCCCCTCTATGATTCTATATATACATATATCATTACCCAATTAACATGACCAAAATCATGATTCACACATTGTATAAGTAGTAATGGACTCACGAGGTGTTATTTGGGTGCACCCATCATATATGTTTTAATAGACACAGCTGACACTATCATGGGATATCAATTTCACTTGTATAACAAACATGTACAATATAATGAATGAAAAATTATTCATTAACTTTTCAATCATAAAGAATTTAAAAACTCTTGTAGAGTTGTTTTAATTGATGAAAATATTATATCCTACAATTTAATCTAGAAAAAAAATTATGATCATTATGGTAGAACTTTTTTTCTCAATGTACAAGAAAAAAAATAGAATTTTTTTTTGTTTTATAAAACATTCCATATAAAACCCATTCGAGAAATCAATTTTATAAAAATTGAAATAAAATAAAGGCGACTTAAAAAATTATAAATATTTTATATACATATAAAATCATTCTTAAAATAATTTTAAAAATTCATTGGCATGGAATTGATGGTGTTAGAACAAGAAACATTATAAGATTATTTATTCAAATTAAATCTCTCTTATCAAATGATAAATACTTGATTTGTAATCCCCCTAAAATAAAGAACATATAAAAAACATTAAACATATTTATAATAATAAATTCACGATATAACAGTTCAAGTAAATTATATAGTCACATTATAAATCAATAAATCTTCATAACATCAAGATATTTCTCAATGAAATAAAATTGAGACGAAGTCCCTTACATGGAGGCTGAATTTTCCAGTTCATATTTATCTTCCTGAATAATGAAAAAATGTTTACTATATAATTATTTAAGACAAATTTTAAATTTCAATATTTCTTATATTTAACCTAATAATTTTTTAAATAATATTATTAAATTTATTATTCTTACCTCAGACGTTTTGACCATAAACCACTTATGTGTCAAAATTTGCATTGGTTGATTATATATTTTCAAAGAGATAAATATATAAGAATATAAAGAAAAATTATCATTAAAAATTTATCATACATATAAATTAATTATAAATTTATGAATTATCATGAATTATGTTTTTGATAAATGTAGTATGTTACAATCAGACAAATGGTAGGTCATATGTATTAATGACTAACAATTCCATTTTTCAATGATCATTATGGAAAATTGGTATGTAATATTACAATGGTTCTGAGGTTTCTCTTGAGGCTATTTTGGATGTGAATGATACTCCTATGGTGATTGATGGCTCTCTTATGGTGGCGAGCCCTCAAAAAGTGGATGAAAGTTTGGATATGTAGGTGTCTTTAGATGGACAGGTTGGGGAAGCTTGGCAGGGGAAACAGGTCTTAGGATCTGCTAGTGTCACAAGTGTGCATGGGACTAATGATGGAACCATTGCTACTCTAGACACAGGGGAAATGGCTGATATGGTGAACCAAGAAGTTGAGTTTGCTGAGAATAATGACACGGTGAGGGAAACCCCTATTAAGGGTATGCAAGGAGGTGATTCACTGGATGAAAATAGTGGGTGGGTGCAGGATTCAACTGCGTTGCAAACCCATATTGAGAAGCAAACAGATCGCATTGAACAAGGGAACAGTTTTGCAGGTCTGGTTAATGATGAAGTCGAACAGGTCCTGGATCGGGCTACATTGTTGACTTCTCAAGCTACCTCGTGTCCTAGCCATTTGTCGATTGAAGCTACTGATGAACTGGATGACATTAGGCATCCGATTTAGGGGAAGAAGTGTACTCAAAGTGATAGTAGGGACGGGCAGTTGCAAGAGAAGTCTATTGGAAACTGTTTTCAGGAATTAAAGCATGGGAAGAATTGTGATAAGGAGCATATGGAGCATTCACACTATTTAGTAACGGTTGATGAAAATAGTCATGTTGAGAAAGAACAGGGGGCGCATGATGGTTACCAGGAGGTGCATATACTGGGAAACTGGGGGGATATATCTGATAGTGAAAAGGAGAATGTTGGAGGTAGGGTGGAGACCTTTTATAGTGACATTTTTTAGGGCAACAAGAAGATTGTTTCAGGGTAGAAAGATCTATGACCGCTCCTCCAAAAAGAAGGCAAAGGAAAGACTATTCTAATATGCCAAAGATGATGCCCACCAGGTCCTCTGTTAACAAAGGGAATGGTGTGCAACCCTTTGAGGAGTTTTTATATTTTGAAAAATTAAATCTTAGAAGGAATTATGTTAAGATGTTAAAGTAGTATGACATCTCAGAATGGGAGTTGGCCACTGTAGATGAAGCAAATAGTTTTTGAGATGGGTATGGGTATGGAACTTATGATATGTAATTGTTTTTTATGTTCTATGTTGCTTGGTCACTGTACATTTCCTTTATTTTAATAAATGGTCAGAGTCTTTGTATCTGACTAAGCTTTCTGAAATATCCATGTTTATACGCAATGATGAGAGGTTGTAAATGTAAAAAAATGAAATCAGTTTCAATGGAAACAATCCTTCGTAAACACAAATAATGATTTTGTAACCCCATTGATAGATGATTATATGTATTTAGGTTATTAAATTAATATAATAACATCTATTTATATTCAATATACTATAGTATTACATAACCAAGGTTTAAAAATAATTTAAGACTGTGGAGGATGAAATAAAATAAAAATGATTGTTGAATAACGTTACCTCTTCTTCAGGTAACTCCTTTTGGTTTGAACCAAATCCAATTTGAGGGTGATTTTATAAATAAAAAAATTACTTATACTATGATATAAGGGATGTATTGAATTTATATTTAAAATTATTGATTAAAAAATGTGTTTTGATGTTATAGATGGAGGAGTATAGTGGATGGCCTTCTATAAGTGAGGTGTCTGGTACAATTGTACTTTTAAAAAAAAATGAATCCCAACCATGTTTTATTCTAGCCACAAGGAACCCATAATATAAAATTATATATACTGGAGTCTTTGTTGTAACACCACGAAATTATAGAGTAAGACCCTTATATTTGATTACATGATTAAGACGCAACACCAAGCGTGTAAGGGGATATAATTCAATGATACATTAAAATATATTGAATCTATTAAATATATTGAATATATTTTATATTTATTAATTCACTAAACAGCGTCTTAACTTACTTTACAAGCATGAGAAACCTTCTTCAATGGATTTTATTACACACCAGAATGAGTTTTACCAAACAATAACATATTATTAAATTATTATTATTTAATATAATAAGATATAAACTAGTATTTATAAATATTATTAACTAACTACTGAAAATATATAGTTTACAAAACTAATTAATGGTTTAAAAATTCGTTATAAATGATTATAAAAACCAACTAAATATAGAGGGAATATTTTTATAGAAAAATATTTATCAAGAAGGAAATGTTGTATTACCATAAGAAATTTCATTAATTACAACTAGTAAGTTATATTAATGTTATATATATATATACAATGTATAATATTTTTTAAATCCATTTGGTATGATAAAAAAAAGATAAGAACAAACCATATTTTACACATAAAAACTTGTATTTTGTAAAACGCAATTTTACCACCTTTTAATGGAGAACCTTTTTTAAATCATAATTTTACACCTTAATTGATTAAATATGTCAAAATAAAATGCATATTTTAGAGAAATATATAATAATTATGTTATGGTGATTTTTTGATATTTTTCAGAAATATATCATTTTTAATGAAGATTTAAATGTACTGCATTTTAGTTTAAAATTTCGTTTTCATATTATTTATTTATATTGTTAAATATTGTTGTATATCAGTTTAACAGTTTAATTAGATAATATTTTTATCTATTAATCAAATTTATTTTTTTATAATCAATTTAAATTTTAAATTGATAATAAATAATAATAATCATTTGGGCTTTTTACATTAAAACATGTATTGTCGTCCATCTTATGTGATGAATTTTAAATTTATTTATTCCACTTATCTGATTGGAATTTATAGAAATGGATTCCATATTTAGACTTTGAAATAATTATATTTTCTATTAAGTTAAAATTTTATTTTTACCAAATAAATATTAGTGAAAGTAATTAATATTAATTACAATTATTAAGGAAACATTAGGCTTAATAATGGAACGACACTTTATGTTAAGGGCCCAAATAACCTAAACACTTGTAAAAAACTTATTTCCTGGACATTTATTGGCCATACACCTTTCATTAATGTGTTTTTATAGTTTGGTATGAAATTATTAGGTATTAACATTTTACACCTAACTTGTTTCAAATTATTCCAACTGAATTCATTTCCTTCCCAATAAAAGGCCACCTCCATGACCACTTCTTCAAACCTCTCAAACCACATAGTTTTATCCACGATCTACCCAAATAGCTTACTATAATCACTCCTATAAACCATGAATCCAATATTTCTGCATAAACCATTCCATTAATGCCTTTTGGTATAAACCAAAAGAAGTTACCTGATTAAGATGTAATGACTAGTCTGAGGATTTGTAGTTTCTTTTTAATTCACCACTCCATATATAGTAATAATTCTTTAATTAAATAAAAAATAGTATCCTAAATATATTTATATTTTTTGATGTTAATATTTTCTCGTACACTTACACATACCTCTATTTACTGGGTAATGAACATATTGTTTCTATGTGTAGAGATCTACTACCTCATGAAATGATGTTTCTTCATTCATCCCTTACCACTTATCTTGGAGGCCTTTATGAAGTAAAATATATTTTATGTGATAAATTTCAAATTTATACTATGTATCTTCTCTATATTGTATTATAATATTCATTTATTCTTTCCATATTATGTTATATATGATAATTTTATTAGAGTATGTGAGGACAACTTCCCCTTCAAAGTGATATGAATCTTTCATACCATACATGGAACTTATAAATAATGGTTTTTATAAAAAAAATGTTACATATATATAAAAAATATAGGATACTAAAATTATAATATATTTATGTTTCATTTATTTTTAATTCTTCTAATACAACATAGAAATGAAACTAGTGTTAATGCGTACGTACGGCCTACTATCTCCTTAAACGAAGAACTTCATTTCTAATCTCCAAATATTATAGACTATTATAAATAAATATTTAATTAATATATTATATAATTAATATATCTTGTAAATTCTTGAGATGATGGAACCATGATCTAGTTAATTATCAAAACAAATAACATGATGATACATACTCAAGCAAACTAGGCCATTAACACCCAAAATTGTGAAAATAATGAAAGAGTGTTCATGAATGGATTATAAAATTTTATAAGGAATTAATATATGATATTTTAAACATGATTATAATCCATTTACAATTTAGTAACATATTTTAAAACACTTTCAAAGATACTAAAGACCAATCAACAAAAATTATGGTTTAGGTAATGGAATTTCCTCATAATTTATATTCTATTGATATTTATTTCTTAACATGCGCCAATTCAATTTTATGTGGTTTATATAGTTCTTTTTCATGTTATATCATGAATACATTTATTGTAATCATATTTAAGGCTTCATTTATTACTATAAATTAATGGGAGTTATTATTTACATGTTTCAACGTGTTGTGGGAATGATTGAAATAATTAAAGATTATTTATCCTTATTAATGTTTTAATGTCGGAAACCCTTACCGTTACATTTACTCCAATGAGATATTATTTCTAATCCATATTATTATTTAAATATGGTTATTTGATAAGGTATTTTGTTTATTAAATATATTAAGAATACATTGGTCATGCAATGCCTGGGTTGGGGATCGTTTGAGGAAAACAATGTGGGTTGGGGACCAGTTAATGATATCCCCTCTATGTGTCTGTAGTCTCATGGAATGAATTAGTTTGAAAAAATAGAAACTTTTAAATATTTCCTTGATTGTAAAGTATTGTGTTCCTTAGTAAAATGACATCTAATAACTATTAATTTCTTTTATTGGGAATTGGATTATTCTTATTTATCCCTAGTTTTGTGCATCAAAATATCTATGGATGCATTTTATTTTGAGTTCATTTTTTGAATGTCATGAGTATAAAACTTATTACATTTAAACGTTGATTCTTCTTATTCTGGTTATTTTAATTGAATGATTTATTATTTATTTACCATTCCATTTTAATTTTTTCCTATTGATTTTTTATTTCATCCACTTTATTAAACCATACGGAGCATTTTATCTCACCATTATAATGTTTCCTTTCCCCATGTTATGAAGAAAAAAATATTTGAATAAGAGTTCAAGGTTGCAGATTATTTCATTTAATTTTGGTTAATGTTTTTTATTTCGAAATGTATTATGGGTATCAAATATATAATATTTATTTGTATGATGTATAAACTAATTTGTCATTCAGGATTTGATTCCATGTAATAATGATAATATATTAAAATAATTTACCATCTATATGCTTCTAGGGTCATGGAGTTATAGTTGGTAACTGAGTATGTTTAGTGACAAACTTGGAAACTAGAGTTAGAAAAAAAATATTAGGGAGATTGACTCTATGATAGACTTTGTGGATGAGTATATAAGAACGTCATAGAATTTTTGTACTGTGGATATTATTTAGGTTTTCCTAGAAATACATACATGTCTGGATACTACAAGTGGACGTGGTTCTGGAACATTTGAACCTATGATTAATAATGACGAAAAGTTGTTCCGAGTGTGACTCGGGTTGTACATGACAATGGGACTTAATCTACTATTATTTTGACACTCTTAGATGATATTCTTTAGATAGATAAGAATTTCATTATCTACCATTTTATAATAATTGATATTAATGAATACCCCAATGTAACCAATGTATATGATTCTATGATTCATTATGCATAAATTTATGTTATGTTCTATATATTATTTATTATTATATGAAAAATGTAATTTTATATGCTAATAAAGTATATTTCATTATTAAGAAATAGTACCTATAATGAAGAATGGTATAAATACTTAGGGAAAATTTATTGGTTTTCATGTTGAGATAGTCAATTAAACTATGATTAGAACATATAATTTTATGGTTATATTAGGTAAGCTTCATCATCTTATGAAAATAAACCTTGCCCAAATGGTGAAAAGTATTCCACATTAAGAATATCTTATGATGGATATCATTATATGATACAATACTCCATCATTTTGGGGGACAACTAATCCAATTTAATATGAAATATAGATTTTGTCTATAGAAATGATATTTTCTAACATGGAATGTAGCGAAAATGAAATGTTACAATTGTGGTATATTGTCTCCAAGTTTATATTTATCAATGTTGGTCTCTAATTCAGAACAAAATGGAGGAATAATAAATTATGCTGATGGAATGGTGTACTTTTTATCATTCATTATTTGATAAATACATCCCTTGTTATAAAAAATTTAGATGAAGAGAAATATCATTATTTCAATGAAAAAGGATGATGAATGTGGTGTAGAGTATAAAAACCCATTACATGATTATCAATGTTTTCTATGAATTATATATTTGATGGGATTGTATTTAAACATTGATTAGATAAGTCATTAATCGATCCCTCCTGAACACTTAAAAACAATCATTTTTCCAAAATATGTATTCAAATGTGTAGAAGAATAAAAACATTATTATATGTCTATAACACCCCAATCTTCTACGGTACGTTTCACATTTAATAATGAAATAGTGTGTGTTGTACGTAACATCGAGTTCTAACACACACCACAACCAATCAAACTAGCCGTTATAAATAGTAATATCTAATTTTTGATATTTTAGAAATTTTATCTCTCAAAATGGACTTCATTTTTGATTTTGGAGTATCGATTTTAGCCTAAGGTGAAATTTTGGTAATTTTCGGATAACTTTAATATTTTGATGAATAGTGAAAATTACTAAATTTTAATTAAAAACAACTTTTTTAATCAAAATAATTAATATTGATAAATTATGAATTTTAATGGTTTTAAAGTATATTTATAATATATTTTTACCATTTAATAAAATTTTGGTCATTTGACATAATTTCAAAATTAAACCGAACATAAACAAGTATCAATCTTTTGATAGTTATTATATCTTAAAAACACGCTTTTTATTTTGACAGTGGGAATTAATTTTAAATTAATTTCTGCCACTTCTATGTTTTGAATTCTGAAAAATGGATTCCATATTTGGAATCAGGATGTTCAAATTTTTTAAGTAGATAAATTTTATTTTTAGACATTTTGAATAATTATTTCGGTAAATATTTTATTTACCATGGTTAAAGGGTAAATCCGGTAAATAAGGGTTAAAAAATAATAATATAATAATAACAAATTGCCCTAAAACGTGTCATAACCTTATTTGTTGATACATGTTCGACCATGGGCCTCTTTGGGTCGATTTTGGGACCCCATGGTGCCACTTGTAAGTGATAGGGACACTTTATTTTAATTAAGTTAAGATGAATACAAAAATGACACAAGCATATATCTTTTTGAAAACCAATTTTAGATAGGGATATATATGTTGTATTTCCAACTATAAATATTCATTAGAAATCTCAAAAGATTTCCTACATAATGGTATTTTATTTATAATTTTTATAAATTATAGAATTTAATTTATTTTTGACATAATGATGATGCAATAATTACCATAATTGTGAAAAATTAAAATGATTGTTATTGTAGATACCCAAATAAATATAATTTGAGACTTTTTTGTGAATTAAACTAATTTTATAGGATAATATGACATATTAGTATTGAATTAATTGACTTTTTTTAAGTAATCATTCAGTTATTATTTCTAAAAAAATCAACTATTGAATAGTGTTAATATTGACATAAAAGAGATTTTTTTAAAAATATTATATTATTAATTGATATTAAATTCCTAAAAATCACAAGTTCGGCCAAGAGACTTATATCATGATATTTGTATCATTAATGGACCACTTGGGGGTCGGTTGGATGTATATAGTAATTTTATTACCATATAATATAAAAATACAAAGAGACATTGTAAAAGTGAAACTAATTAACTAAGAGTTAATACTTAAAGATAAGGTTAGTATAATGACCCAAACATGTCTAAATTCTATTGTTTGGGTGGTTTTCAACCTATTCCCACCTTAAAATTTAAATAATCCACTTTGGAGCCATTAGAAACCGAATATGAATTTATTATAAAATAATATTTCTACCTTTTCCAAAGGTATCCCTCACCCCTCTTATAAAAGGGCACTCTGCCTTCTCATTAACTCACACCGTCAAAGCCTTTTGGTTCGGACAACCTCTTCCCAAATACTCTCTCAACTTCCCTCACTTCATCTTAGAGGCCTTCCTTTAGTCATAAATCCTACCTAAGAGCCCTTTTGATCAAATCAAAAGGAAGAACCCGAAGAAGAGGTAATGATTTCACCACCCTTTTCCAAGTACCTTTCTTCTTCCACTTCTTCTTTCTTTGTTATTCTGATTCTAAAATAATGAATCCAGTATCTCCTATATACTGTAATATTATTATAAATATGGTACAACCATATTCAGTATTCTATCCATCTTTTGAATAACATGTCACCATACGTGTGTACGTACGACTTACCGTCTCCACGTCGTTGTGTAATTGTTATTCAATAAAATATTATTTGGATGGGTATAATAATGATTTGTAACTCATTTAAATAATAAATATAACTTTATAATGATTATTTATATATGATATACCATCCAATTATATATTATTTTAATATCAAAATAATGATATTGTCGCTCGTGCGTACGTACGGACTACCGTCTCCATGAACGCAATAAGATTCATTCTCCATCGTATCCATTAAAGTAAAATTCTCATCTGATGATTATTAATAGTATCTAATGAATTGATATAATTATGGATATTATTAAGATGCAACCTATCCATTACAAAAATAGCTTACTTAACAAAACATATAAAATAAAATGAGTAAGTTAACACCCGAAACAACGATAATACTACGATAGTTTTAACAAATAAATGTTAAAAGATCATATATGATATCATATTAATGTATATGATTCTTTTATAATTTAATAACAATTATTTAACCATTATAGAGGAGGTTAACCTACCACCAGCCAAGGAAAAGTACAAAGTAAGGCTTTATTTTGCAATCTATTCATTATCTGAGGTTGTTTATATTTAATAATCTATTGGGATCTCTTTTTCATCCACATACATGTTTCTCAAAAATGTATTTCAAAACATTTTTAGTATTTACAATAATATGGTCTAAAGTCATTTATACCCTTGTTTGACTTTTTATAAGTGGTTTATAATGGAATCGTTCTGTCGTTTTCCAAACAAGGTGCTTTTTAACATTTTCGACAGAATTAAGGTAAGAATGTTTTTTTTAACTTATACGGCAGGTGCGGCTATTTTTCGTCGTTATAAAATCTTCAAAGATTCCTTTATAATCTTATAAGAATATTTTCAAAGAAAATGTTTTATTTTATAAATATATGACTCTTAAATGATTTCAAAATAGAAGGACTTATTTCTCTAAAAAGAGTTTTGATTTCATCTATGTCAACATCCTTTGATGGATTTTACGCTTATTTGAAGTTGATTTATTATGATACAAAAATTATATACTGTATTAAAGGTTTTGTGATATGCTTGACTGTGGATGTGCTAATTTTATACCATTCATGGTTTATGGTGAAAGTATTGACATTTTATATGCTAGTTTTAATACGAATGGTTATATTATGTTTAAACCTTTCATATGGGAATGCATTGGACTTAATATGTGACGGGTGGAGCCCACTGTAGCTCCTCGATGCATCGGTAGGTCTCATGAGACAAACTAGTGTCTTGGCACCAGGCCTTGGCAAAATCTTATTTGTAATATTGGCACGAGGCCTTGGCTATGTGGTTATGATAGTCTGGCATTATGCATCCATCATTATGAAAGTGGTTATTAGTATTGCATGTGATTATTTTATTAGTAGAATATCCATGTGAATAATTAAATGGCATTATTTCATTTTATTTTTTCCATACTATGTTGAAGTTCAAGTTTAAAATGCTTTTTTTTGTTATACATTGCATTAAATGTTTATTATTATTTATGAAAGTTTCCACTATATTGTTATCCTTACTAGGCATTTGAGCTCACCCATTTTCTATGTTTTATTTTTCCCAGGATGTGAAGAAGTAAATTATGAATTACCTGTAGGGATATTATGTGGGGTTAATAGTGTGGACTATGGATACAATATGTTTTTGTAGTATTTTTTCACTTTATGATGTAATATAAAACATTATGAATATATCTAGTGTTTCCAAGGTTACAGACCCAATCGGCCTTTAGAGATTTGATCTTTCTTGTGATCATGCCAATGTTATGTAATAATGCACAGACTCTGGTTAACTGGGGTCGGGGTGTTACAGTTGGTATCAGAGGAAGTTTAGTACAAACCTTGGAAGCAAGATTTAGATAAAATCTGATTAGAGCACATAGAACTGAGATGGACTTTGAGATTTAGTATAGAAGAACATCCTAGAATTTTGGTATTGTAGAGATTTTGTGAGTTTTCCAAACAATAAATCCATGTCTGGATATGAGCAGGTAGAGGCGGCTCTGGCACAGATTTACGTAGGGTTAAAACCCAAAAACACCGCTTTGAGTTAGACTTGAATGGGAACTGGTGCATAACAACGGGCCTTGCTGCACTCTTGGTTACCACATTCCTAGGGGATATGCTTAGGATAACTCTCATTTTATTTACAAATCATTATGAAAGGTTTATGTGTATATACTTCCTCAATGAAAACATTTTTATGATTATGTATTATATCCATAAATAGTTCAATTTATGTTAAGTGTTTTATATGTATAGAATTATGTATTTTGATTCATAAACTGATCTAGTTTATGCCATTGTTTAGAAATGATGCATGGTGGAAGAAATGGAAACCGTATCAATGCACTCACTCTATGTAGGGATTGCCCTCCTACTCAAGATAATTATAGTGGAGCTGGTGATGCAACTGGTGCCGATCAGCTAATCACCACACTGGGACAAGTCACTCAGGTTATGAATAATAACCTTACCCGTATGGAGCACCCTGATCCGCAGCGTGGTGGATCAATGTTAGATATATTCATGAGGCAACAACCACCAACGTTCAATGGGAGTTCAAATACCATAGTAGCTGAGCAATGTATAAATTCCCTAGAGAAAATATTTCAGGATTTGGGGAGTAGTGAAAGGGAAAAAGTTATCACGGTAGTTTACCGCCTCAATGGAGATGCCGATAAATGGTGGTCATTGATTCAAAACATGAAGGAAGATGATGAAATATCAAATATAGAATAGAGGGAGTTCAAATATCTATTTTTAGAAAAATACTTTCCTCAGGACCATCGAGCAGATATTGAAAGACAATTTCTGAGTCTAAGACAAAAGGAGGATGAGAATGTCGCAAAGTATGAGGCTAACATTACAAGGATAGCAAGGTATGCTGGAGAATATATACGTAACCCAAGAACTAAGATTGATTGTTTTTTTGAGGGGTTAAAACCATTTCTCCATCGAGCATTAGTCTCACAATCCTTCTCGTCGTACGTAGACATTGTCTCATGTGCTATCAAGACCGAAAAGGAATTCTCTAAGTCATATGACTTTAAAGAAAAGTATGAGAAGAAGAGATCTTCTGATCAATATAGGAATGAAAATAAGGGGAAGAAGGGAAAGGTTGAATATCCATCCTGTGGTAAATGCGGGAAGAAATGCCATGGTACTTGCTTGAAAGGAATGGGTGTATGTTACAAGTGTGGTGAAAAAGTCTACCAAGCTCGTGAATGAAAAGGGAAGAAAGAAGCTACCACTGTTAAATGCTACAATTGCAGGGAGATGGGACATTATGCAAATAAATTTCCTAATCATCCGGGGAACTTACCTCAGAAAAGGCCTAGGGATCAAGGCCAAGATTTTCCTATCACTACTACTGAGGTAGAAGCTCCAAAAGACATGGTGGCAGGTAATTTAATGGTTTCCTCAAGTTTAGAAAATGCATTATTTGATTATCGATCATCGCATTGTTTCATATCTTCCTAGTTTGCTATGAAAATTAGATATTTCCAATTTGATTTAACAAGGGATTTGTCAGTTAAAACTCCTAAGGGAAGTATCATTGCAACAATGTTTTGTGAATCAGTCCCCATTAGAGCACATAAATGTTCTTTATCCGCTGATCTCATTGTCATACCTATGATTGAGTTTGATATAATCCTCGGTATGGACTGGATTTCATATTATGATGTAAATATTTATTGTAAGAAGAAGGAGGTTATGATTTTTGATGATGATGATAAGGAACACCTTATCTTTAGAGCAGAATAGTCACCACATAATTCTTATCTAGATCCACCCCCAGTAGCTCATCTAAATTCAATTATTGGGGAGGAAGAGACTGAAATGACTGTGGGTGAGGAAAGGAATTTTCAAATAGAGGATGTACTTTTTGTGAAAGAATATGTAGATGTATTTCCGAAAGATTTACCTAGACATCCTCCAGAACGAGAAGTTGAGTTTTCCATTGATTTAATTCCTGGATCAAGGAGTATATCGAAGACCCCTTATAGAATGGCCGTTGTAGAAGTAGATTAACTAATGAAAAAACTAGAGTAATTGAGTAATAATGGGTTTTATTCACCCAAGTATTTATCCATGTGGAGCCCCTATTCTTTTTGTTAAAAAAAGATGGATCTATGAGGTTATGTATCGACTATAGGGAGATCAATGCTATAACAATAAAGAACAAGTATCCCCTACCTCGCATTGTTGATTTATTTGACCAACTGCATGGAGCTCAATACTTTTCAAAGGTTGACCTTCGATCTAGATATCATCAGTTGTGTGTAAATAAGGAAGACTTTCCGAAGACAACATTTCGAACCAGGTATTGGCATTACAAGTTTACTATAATGCCTTTTGGATTGACTAATTCACCCTCTGTATTCATGGATCTGATGAATAGAGTTTTCAAGTAATATGTCAATGAATTTTTGGTGGTATTTATTGATGATATCTTGGTATACTCCAAAATCTACGAAGATCATGAAAATCACATGCGCATTATCCTGAAGACTCTGAGAAGACATGAATTATATGGGAAGTTTAACAAGTGTGAATTCTGGCATCAGGAGATTTCTTTTCTTGGAAATATTGTCTCTAAAGATGGAATCTCTATTGATCCTTCTAAGACCAAGGCAATCCAAGAATGGACAGCACCTACGAGTATAACTGAGGTACGCAGTTTTATGGTTTGGCAGATTATTATCGACGTTTCGTCCAGAATTTTTCCCGATTGGCATACCCATTAACGAAGCTCACACGTAAAGGGGTTAAATTTGTTTGGACAATGGAGTGTGAAGAATGTTTCGAAGAACTGAAGAGAATATTATTCAATGCTCTTATATTGACTCTACCATCGGGGAATGATGTGTTCGTTATTTATAGTGATGCATCGAAGAAAGGACTTGGTTGTGTCCTTATGCAGAATGATTGGTTTATTGCTTATGCATCATGACAGTTAAAAATTAATGAAAAAAACTATCATACTCATGATCTCAAGTTAGCAGCTGTGATCTTTGCTTTGAAATTATGGAGGCACTACCACTATAGTGAAAAATGTGACATTTATTCTGATCACAAGAGTTTGAAGTATATTTTATAACAAAAAGAACTCTACATGAGGCAAAGGAGATGGATTCAATTACTCAAGGATTATGATTGTACGATAAACTACCACCCGGGGAAAGCAAACAAGGTGGCATATGCTTTTAGCAGAAAAGACCATGGAGTTTTGAACAATATGAGAATTGAGACGGATCCAATTTTCATGGATCTACTAAATATGGACATGGGAATAACCAGGGAAGGTGAAACATCAATTCTTTTTCAAATGGTTGCCAAACCATCTTTACTAGAAAGAATTAAGAGTTCTCATACCGATGATGAAGAATTTGAAAAGAAGATTAAAGTTGTGAATGATGGGAGATTGAGAGAATTTTTGTATGAAGAAGGAATTTTGAAATTTGGTAAGAGACTTTGCGTTCCCAATATACCTGATCTAAAAATGGAATTAATGGTTGATGCTCATAGTTCCAATTTCTCTATACACCCTGGGAGCACCAAAATGTATAGAGATTTTAAGGAAAATTTTTGGTGGGACAACATAAAGAGGGAGATTTCTTATTTTGTGTCAAGATGTATGCTTTTTCAACAAGTGAAAGCTGGAAGGCAACAGCCTGGAGGAGTCATGCAACCTCTTCCCATACCGGAGTGTAAATGAGACATTATTATGATGGACTTTGTCATGGGGTTACCAATGAATCCTAGAAGGAACGATGCAATATGGGTCATTGTTGATCGTCTTACCAAGTCAGCCCATTTTCTTGCTATAAGAGAAGATCTACCACTGGAACGTCTAGCAAGACTATATATTGATGAAGTTGTGAGACTTCATGGAGTACCCCTATCGATTGTTTCTGATCATGATCCCTATTTTACTTCAAGATTCTGGAAATGTCTTCAGAAATCCTTGGATACTGAACTTCATTTGAGCACTGCCTACCACCCTCAAACAGATGGACAATCAGAACGAACTATTCAAACCATAGAGGACATGTTGAGATCCTTCTCACTTGACATTCAGGGTATGTGGGATCAATATTTACCTCTGGTAGAATTTTCCTATAACAATAGCTTTCATTCGAGAATTCATATTGCACCATATGAAGCGTTATACGGAAAGAGATGTCGCACACCAACCTGTTTGGATGACGTTGGTGAAAGAAAACTTGTAGGTCCAGAACTGGTAGAGGAAACGATGGAAAAGGTAATGGTAATCCAAAACCTTATCAAAGCAGATCAAAGTATGTAGAAGAGCTATGCGGATAATCGATGGAAGGATTTGGAATTTCAAGTTGGTGATCAAGTTTCCCTGAAGGTATCTCCATGGAAGGGAGTCATACGTTTTGGTAAGATATGTAAATTGAGTCCCAGGTACATTGGAACTTTCGAAATTCTAGAACGAATTGTGGTTGTATCTTACCAATTGGCAATGCCGCCAAGTCTCTCCAAATTTCACGATGTGTTCCACATATCTCTATTGAGAGAATACATGCCTGACCCAATGCAGGTACTCACCTACGAGGAATTAGAACTGGAACCCGATCTATCTTTTTGAGAAGAGCCCGTCAAGATTCTTGATACGAGAGATCAAGTACTAAGAAACCGGACGACTCATCTGGTAAAAGTCTTGTGGAGAAACCATAAGATGGAAGAGGCAACGTGGGAACCCGAGGAACTTATGATGAAGAACTACCCAAGTCTTTCCATGCATTAGTATTATAGAAATTTCGAGGACAAAATTATTTGAAGGAGGAGAGAATCTAACACCCCAAGCTTCTACGGTACGTTTCTCGTTGAATAATGCAATAGCGTGTGTTGTACGCAACATCGAGTTCTAACATACACCACAACCAAACAAACTAGCCGTTATAAATACTAATACCTAATTTTTGAAATTTATAAATTTTATCTCTCAAAATGAAATTCATTTTTGAATTTGAGTATCAAATTTAGCCTAAGGTGAAATTTTGGTACTTTTCGGATAACTTTAATATTTTCATGAATAGTGAAAATTACTAAATTTTAATTAAAAACAACTTTTTTAATCAAAATAATTAATAGTGATAAATTATGAATTTTACTGGTTTTAAAGTATATTTAGAATATATTTTTACCATTTAATACAATGTTGGTCATTGGACATAATTTCACAATTATACCGAACATAAACAAGTAACAATCTTTTGATAGTTATTATATCTTAAAAACACGCTTTTTGTTTTGACAGCGGAAATTAATTTTAAATTAATTTATGCCACTTCTATGTTTTGAATTTGGAAAAATGGATTCCATATTTGGAATCAGGATGTTCAAATTGTGTAAATAGGTAACTTTTATTTTTAGACATTTTGAATAATTACTTTGGTAAATATTTAATTTACCATGGTTAAAGGGTAAATCCGGTAAATAAGGGTTAAAAATTAATAATATAACAATAAAAAATTACAATAAAACGTGTCCTAAACTTATTGGTTGATACATGTTCGACCATGATCATCATTGGGTCGATTTTGGGACCCCATGGTGCCACTTGTAAGTGATAGGGACACTTTATTTTAATTAAGTTAAAATGAATACAAAAATGACACAAGCATGTATCTTTTTGAAAAAAAGTTTTTACATAGTGTTATATATGTTGGATATTCGACTATAAATATTCATTAGAAAGATAAAAATATTTTATACATAATTATTTTCTATTTATAATTTTTAGACATTAATGAATTTAATTTATTTATGACACAATGGTGATGCAGTAATTACCATAATAGTGACAAATTAAAATGATTGATATTATAGATACCAAAATAAATATAATTTGAGACTTTTTATGAATTACACTAATTTTATAGGATAATATGACATATTAGTAATGAATTAATTGTCTTTTTTCGAAGTATTCATTTTTTATGATTTTTACAAAAATCAACTATTGAATAGTGTTAAAATTAACATAAAAGAGTTTTTAAAAACAATATTATATTATTAATTGATATTAAATTCCTAAAAATCTATGGTTCGGCCAAGAGACTTATGTCATGATATTTGTATCATTAATGGACCACTTGAGGGTCTCTTGGATATATATAGTATGTTTATTAACCATATAATATAAAAATACAAAGAGACATTGTAAAAGTGAAACTAATTAACTAAGAGTTAATACGTAAAGATAAGGTTAGTATAAGTCACAAACCTATCTAAATTATAATGGTTGGGTGGTTTTCGACCTATCCCCACCTTAAAATTTAAATAATCTACTTTAAAGCCATTATAAACCGAATATTAATTTATTATAAAATAATATTTCTAGTTTTTCCAAAGGTGCCCCTCACCCCTCTTATAAAAGGGCACTATCCCTTCTTATTAACTCACACCTTCAAAGGCTTTTCGTTCGACCAAAATCAGCCCAAATACTCTCTCAACATCTTAAATTTATCCTAGAGGCCTTCCTTTAGTCAGAAATCCATCCAAAGATCCCTTTTGATCAAATCAAAAGAAAGAACATGAAGAAGAGGTAATGATTTCACCACCCTTTTCCAAGTTCCTTTCTTCTTCCACTTCTTCTTTCTTTGTTATTCCCATTCTACAATAATGAATCCAGTATCTCCTATATACTGTAATATTATTATAAATATGGTACAACCATATTCAGTATTCTATCCATCCTTTGAATAACATGTCACCATACGTGCGTACATACGGCTTACCGTCTCCACGTCATGGTGTAATTGTTATTCAATAAATAATTATTTCGATGGGTATAATAATGATGTGTAACTCATTTAAATAATAAATATATCATGTTAATGATTCTGTATATATTATATACCATCAAATTATATATTATTTTAATATCAAAAGAATGATATTGTCTCTCATGCGTATGTACGGACTACTGTCTCCACGAACGCGATAAGATTCATTCTCCATCGTATCCATTCAAGTATAATTCTCATTTGATGATTAATAATAGTATCTAAGGACTTGATATAATTTTGGATATGATTAAGATTCAGCCTATCCATGACAAACATATCTTACGTAACAAAACATATAAAATAAAATGAGTAAGCTAACACCTGAAACAACGATAATACTAAGATATTATTAACAAATCAATGTTAAAAGATCATATATGATATCATATTAATGTATAAGATTCTTGTATAATTTAATAACAATTATTTCACCATTATACAAGAGGTTATCCTACCCCCAACCAAGGAAAAGTACCAGGTAATGGTTTATTTCTCAATCTATTCATTATATGTGGATGTTTATATGTAATAATCTACTGGGATCTCATTATCATCCACATCCATGTTTCTTAAAAATGTATTTCAAAACATTTTTACTATTTAAAATAATAAGGGTTAAAGTCAATTATACCCTTGTTTGACGTTTTATAAGTGGTTTATAAAGGAATATTTCCATCGTTTTCCAAACATGGTGCTTTTTAACCTTTTCGACAGAATTAAGATAAGAATGTTTTTTTAACTTATACGGCAGGTGTGGCTATTTTCCGTCATTAGAAAATATTAGAAGTTTCCTTTACAAGCTTATAAGAATATTTTCAATGAAAATGATTTATTTTATAAATATGTGACTCTTAAATGATTTCAAAATAGAAAGAGATGTTTCTCTAAAAAGAGTTTTGATTTCATCTATGTCAACATCCTTTGATGGATTTTATGCTTATTTGAAGTTGATTTATTATGATACAAAACATCTATAATGTATTAACGGTTTTGTGATATGTTTGACTGTGGATGTGCTAATTTTATACCATTCTTGGTTTATGGTGAAAGTATTGACATTTCGTATGCTAGTTTTAATACAAATGTTTATGTTATGTTTAACCCTTTCATATGGGAATGCATTGAACTTAATATGTGATGGGTGGAGCCCGCTATAGCTCATCGATGCATCGGTAGGTCTCATGAGACAAACTAGTGTCTTGGCACAAGGCCTAGGCAAAATCTTATTTGTACTCTTGTCATGAGGCCTTGGCTATGTGGTTATGATAGTCTGGCATTATGCATTCCATCATTATGAAAGTTGTTATTGGTATTGCATGTGATTATTCGATTAGTTGAATATCCATGTGAATAAGTAAATGGAATTATTTAATTTTATTTTTGCCATACTATGTTTAAGTTCAAGTTTAAAAGGCTTTTTTTTAGTTATACATTTCCTTAAATGTTTATTCTTATTTATGAAAGTTTCCGCTATATTGTTATCCTTACTGGGAATTTGAGCTCCCCCCTTTTCTATGTTTTATTTTTCCCAGGATATGAAGAAGTAAATTATGAATGACCAGCAGGGATATTATGAGGGGATAATAGTGTGGACTATAGAGACAATATTTTCTTGTAGTAGTTTTTCACTTTATGATGTAATGTAAAACATTATGAATATATCTAGTTTTTTCAAGGCTACAAAACCAATTGGTCTTTCGAGATTTTATCTTTCTTGTGATCATGCCAATGTTATATAATAATGCCCCAACTCTGGTTAATTGGTGTCAGGGATTTACAATGTCAAAATTGATTTTTATTAATGCAGATTCATATCACTTATAAGGGTCAATTGTAGTAAATAGAAAATATTTTCCACAATACAATTATATATAGCAATATATTCTCAAGAAATTACATGTATTATCATTTAAGATGGGGATAAATAAATTTTTAGTTAATTTCAAATCATAGCATGCAAAATATATTTGACAACAACTAATAGGGTGTTAGAAATTTCAATGTATGATTCTAATAGATTTTTTAATAACATAGTGATTTAATTTCTAAAAACCCAACAAAAAAGATAATATTAAATTAAAAAAAATTAAACCTTTATATACCCCCACCTTTATTTTCATGAAGTGAATATACTTTAAAATATTGAAATTTAATTTCCAGCAACAATATTTTGCAGCATAATTTTCAAACAAAGAATAATGATGTTGATTTTTTAGAAGTAGATGAAAATTTATGAATCACCGAAATAGCCACCAGTGATTCATTGTTGAGTGAAATAACATTATAAGTGAAACATTGAATCAAGTGAATTATTTATTTTGGGACTCGCCAATAATCTTGGACATAGAAGTGAAATTTATAAATTTTATTACGAGTAGAAAAATAAGCCTAAAATATAATAATGAACTTCATTAACATAGATTTGATCTCATTATGATCATGCATGAACTGTATATGAATTTATAAACTAGGGATAGTTCTTTGCATCAAATAAAAAAGAAACATGTATCTAACACTGAACACAAGAGGAAGGACCACTAATCTTGGTTAAAGAGAGTAAAAAGATAGCAAGTAGAACTATATTCAAAAACAATACATGGGAAAAATTTAAAGAATGCATGTACCATGGGATGACTCCCATGAAGCACTATGTTTTAAGACATCTGTTATACATTGTCTAAATTTTCTTATCAATCACAATAAATGCAGCCAAGACCATTGGATGTCCTTCAATATAAAATTTATCTCAAATCTCATAATCAAGTATGGGTTTATTTATTTCACCTATAATATCTAGAGAACAATTCTATAAGACTATAACTAGTGTGAAAGGACCAGACAACATGGATTTATCTTTTAAAGGAAAGATATTATGTCTTGAATTATGAAGAAGGAATTTTTTCCTTGGTTTAAATTCTCTGGTGTGTATGATAATATCATGAATGATGTTAGACCTCCCTTTATATATCCCAAAATTGTAATAAGACACTCTATTTATCTCATATAGTTCACTCAAATCAAGCAATGTTCTCTCTCAAACACTATTAAAATCTATATTTAAGGGCTTAAGTACCCAATATGACATGTGATGCAACTTCATAGGCAAATTAATTCCCTTTTAAAATTAAAATCTATATGGAGACATACCTATTGGGGACTTAAATGTTGTTCTATATTTCCAAAATACTTCATGAAACATCAAATTGTAGTCTGTTATAGAATTTGAGACAATTTTTGAGATTCTATTTCATCTTTATAATTGAGATTTGCAAATTTCATCTGGATTGTGGATGGAAAGAAGTGCTAGTTTTATGGGTGAATCCATAATTATTCATAAAATCTAAAAACATTTAGTCATAAATGTTTGTTCCATTATTAATGATAATGGTTTTAGGTATTCCAAATCATGAAAATATTTTATTTTTAACAAATTGAATAACATTTTTATCATGTTAGTTGGGCATAGCAACTACCTCAACCTACATAGACACATAATCCACAACCACTATAATATATTCATTCCCATGAGATGATGGAAGTGGACCCATGAAATATAATCCCCAAACATAAAAAATATCTACTTTTAAAACACCCTTTTGGGGTAATTCCTGATTTCTCCCAACATTACCCAACATTTAGAATCTATCACATCAAACAACATAGTTCATACCATCCTTAAATAAAACGGGACAATAAAAACTTGATTGAGGGACATTTTTTGTTTTCCTCACACCAAAATGGTGTCCTTAACATGGTCAGTAGTGATAAATCTCTAGTATAGACATCAGATCTTCCTCTGAAACACACCTTATTTGTATTCAAAAAACATACCTCTTAATCAGCATGGGATCATACCAAAAGAAGAACTAATTTTTTGAAATGAATTTCTTCCATTGGAAAGTGGATAGATTTTTTGGAAAGATTGATGTTTCAAGGAAATTTTTGTAGTCTGCAAACCATAAAGACTGCTTGATGTAATGAGTAAAAAGTTTTTATTCAAGAAAGGAATAGATGATCTTCATTCGGTCTTCAAATTGGTTATAAGGAATCATAGATAGGTGGTATGTAAATAGGTTTTATATCCATGCATATTTGAAATCTCCAAATCCAATTCCCATAACAATATAATCAATCTAAACAACATAGTTTTTCCTTTATTTTATATACAATATGTATTTCATAGAAGAATGGTCAGTAAATATGATAAATTATTATCCAAATAGATACAACTTAAATATCTCATGACAAAAAAAATCTAACAACTCCCTTTTAGTGGTATTATTATCTCTTTTAGCCTCATCTAACATCATACTAGAAAAATATGCCACATGAAACTTCTTATCCATCCCTTATCATAGGACAACACAAACAGTCATATCACTAACATGATACATTAATTCCAAATGGAGATTCCAATTAGGTTTAGTTATGATAGGTGATGTTTTGAGTTTTTCATTAAGTAGATTAAAAGATTTTAGATAGTTCTAATAAAAATTGAATGGTTCATTCTTGTAAATAAAAGAAACACAAGGGTTTTTTAATTTTCAAGAATTTTTTTTATTAATATCCAATAGAAACCAGAATTCCTTAGAATACTTATAACACCCTATACATTTCCAGGAGGAGTTATATTTTGAATAAATTCCATTAAGCATTTTCTACCACCAACCCAATCATTAACACTTTATTTCAAAACACAGTCTCCTCAGGGTCCATAAATTGACAATTTTCCCAATTATATACTATGTTTGTCCATAAAAATCTCCCTAACAATAACATGAAATTTCATAGACAAGAATCAAATCTGCTACCCATAATCGAGAAATAATCCATGAATACCTCAATGATCCTCTCAATAATATTATATAATGTAGACATAATTCTACTTTGAAAGGTATTGGGGGCCCCCCAAATCCAAAAGGTCATATTCAAATAGGAAAATATCCCAAAGGGGTGTGTAATGGTAGGCTTCCTTTAATCCTCTAGAGCAACTGAAATAGTCTTCTAACTAGAATACCCATCCCGAAAACATAAAAATTCATTCCAAGTAATCCTCTCAAGCATTTGATCAATGAAGGGAATTGGAAAATGTCCCTTCCTACTGGATAAATTAACCTTCTTATAGTCTATATAGACTATCTGTTTCATGGATTTTCTGACATTTTTTTACATTCTACTTATTTGGGTCAACAGTGAAACATACTTTATTAGGGACAATATGGAATGGTCTGAACCAAGTATTGCAAGAAATTGGATATATTATTTATTTTTATAGTAGTAATAATAATTCTTCAATCCCATTTTATTTCATTTTAGTGCTCAATATTCATTGGAATTTTACATAAGGATTACGATCAGGTTCCATATGGGTCATATGAATACAGAATGAAGAAATAATTATCTAATACCCACTATTGTACAACCTATGGTTGATTTGATTTTATTAAAGGATTCAACTATCATTCCGACTGATTAATATTCATCTCAAAAAGAATGATTACATGGACTATAGAATTATCACATAAAATGAGTATTTCAAATGTTTATGGAGTAGTTTATGTTCAAGAATGTGTGAATTTTAACATAAACTATGACTCTTGGGGTGAGGAGGTCCATGGTTTTCCAAAAATTCTTTTTAATGAGTTTGAAAAGATTAAGGATTACGAATTTCTAGATTAGTTTTACAATATCCATCACTGCTTCCCAAAGTGTACATCTCACTCTCAATTATTTCTAGTTCAGAATTTTCAAAATAACATATTTTATAAGCATCTATTTAATAAATAATATATCCTTAAAAAATTTCAAAATAATTTAAACATCATGATTACTATCGATTCCTTTATGTTGTTAAACATATTATACAACTCTAGTAATAGATTGATGTGGAATGTTCTCTAATTTTATAAAATATTCTAAATATTTTGTTTTATTTGATTTATCTGAATATGAAAAGTGATTTTCGTCATCCTATTTCATTTCTTCTGTAATAGATTCATTTTCAAACTCTTCAATATTTTCAAATGAATATACATGTTCTAATAATTATACGTAAGATAAGTTTTCAGAAAATGTTGGTATTAGGATATTTTTAATGTCATTAAATTCTTCATATTTCACATTAATCTTAATGATAAACTAAACCATAGACATAACTATGATGACTTCATAAGTGGAAAATATGGGCCTACCCAGAATGATGGGAACCTCATGGTCACAATCCATATCTAACACTAATATGTGTAAAGGAAGATATAGCTTTCACACTCCAAGTAGTATGTCATATACCTTTCCCACTATATGTGTGAAATAATAGTCAACCAACTGTTATATAACTATGGTTGATTTATGATCACCAAATCACAAATGTTCAAATAATTAGTATGTGATCTGATTGATACTAGAACCTAATTCACAATGACAATTTAGTTGAATATAATTACATTGGTAAAAGGTATAACAAAGGTACCTAGATCATTTACATTGGGTTTCATTTTATTTTGGAGGACAACATTTCACTCCTCAGTGAGGCTATAAGTGGAAAATTATTCAAGATTATTTTTTAGAATCAAAATTATTATTTTATTTATGATAAAATGGTATTTTGATTAAATCATGAATGAATGGGATGTTGAAATGTAGCTTTGTCCTGGCCTATGGAACTGAGGAAGTTCATCCTTTCATTTAATTTGGGGTTATATTTTTTCAGGTGAAGGGATGGGTGGGGAAAAATTGTAAGAATAGTATTCATATCCCTAACTTCATCAAAAAAAATATTTATTCCATTTTATTCATATTTTTGGTTGTATGAATTTCAGATTTTTTCTGGTGAAAATTTAATGTTTTAATCATTTTCTAGACAATTCTATTGAATTTAATATTCTATAGAGTGCATATTTCTGTTTCTAGATTCACACAGTTTTCAGTTTGGAAGTCTTAAAAGTAATTTATATGTTCATTATGTGCAATATTCCCACTTCTAGTTACAACAACCAATAATTCTATCTAAGTTTGATTTTAGTTGTGCTAGGTACCCTTCCTTTATCTATAGAAGAAAAATCTCCAGTTTTGTTTCATAGTTGGCATTCCATATCATACATTCTAGCATCATTTTAAATTTTATCAGATTCATGTTGTGCTGGGTTTTTAATCAATTTATTTAGAATATTTCATCTTGAGATTCCATTATATTTAAAATTTGATTTAATTTAGAAGAAATTTGGCCATCATAGCTTCATTTTGAATAAGATGACTCTGTCATTTGTTGTTTTTGAATGTTTCTTCCAGGTTGATATTGATAATTAGGGGAAGTGGATTTTTTATTAAAACGTGGTATTTCAATGACATATTGGGATTAATCCTATTTCTTTTGGTGTATGTCTTATAAAAGTGATCAGCCTTAGCATCCTTGGACCATAATTAAAAAAAATTAGTTTTCTTTTTTTAGGAATATTAATATTTGGGAAACAGTTCTCTGTGTGCCTGAACATGAAACACAAAGAACACTGTTCTCTTAAATATTTATTTGAGTTTTGACATCCATGTTTATTAATAGTTTCTTTGGAATTATGTTTCATTAAGGATTGATTTTGTTTGGTTATATCAAAATGTTGATCTTGAGTACAAATTTGAATTCTAGAAGCACTGTCAGAATTTATAATCACTCTTTTTCTTCATGATTTTTTTTGTTTACAATTTAAAGCAACGTTATTGAGAAATTTTCTCCATACATAATCATTTTTATCATTGTAATTACATAGAGAATCTTGATAAACTAAATATGTTCCAAGCCTCATGTAGTGGTTCTTTATCATCTTGAAAAAATGATAATTTGGTTATATGATCTCCTTAAAGTATTTGGGGATAAAATTTCATTTTTTTGAATTATACAGAAGTCCCCATTTCTTAAAAATGATATCATCCGAACATAAAATACAGTATCTAGAATTCCCTTCAAGGAAAAATTGAAAGAGTGACATTCTATGTTCATTTTCGATGATTCCAGAGACTAGAAGATGTTGTATAGTATTATAGAAGTATCTAATGTAAGAAAGAGAGTCCTCATTAGAGAGAACATTGAAATAAAGTGATATATATATGTGTGATTGGTTTAGTTATGAATTTTTGGCTCTTGGTGAAAGTCTAATTGATGAAGGACTACCTAATTCATGAGGGAATTTGAACTCCCTCATCCTAGGACTATAAATTTTATCTAAGAGGATAGGTTGAATTTTTTTTCATTGTTATGAGAAGGAAATATACCTTCTCTGTTTTCCATTTCAATTAAATTATTCATATTATTATTTGTAATATGTTTGTCTAATTGTGTGTTGAGGGGCTCTAATATAATAGTAGTATATCTATTTATCATGTAATGTGTCAAAAAATAGGAAATTCAACAAAGACCAAAATGAACAACAAGAAGTTAAAGTTGAAAGTGGTAGAAAAATGTTGTAGTAATAGACAATTAGTACAAATATCTACACAAAACATGTTTGATTTGATATAAATATTTTGTAAACAGTTTTCAATTTTTCCATTTTTGTATATAATTTTTTTAAAATTTTGTTAATGAAAAGTGGTCATTTATGCCCTCCCCAATAATGGTGAATGAAAAGACCCAATCATCACTGAAAATTTGTCAGCATTTAAATTTTATATTTTACAACTAACTAAAAATTACAATTGTTGGTATGGTCTAACCCACAGAGAAGGATGAACAACCTAATTTTCTTTTTTGAACAAGAAACTGTTGTCAACAGTGGGTGAAAATTATATTTTTAACATTTACATATTTTATTGTGTACTTTTTATCAGTAGTTATGGTAATAAATTTTACGAATATTTTTTAAGGATTTGATGAAAACAAGGGAAATTGTGGAAAACACGAGCAACAGATAGGATCGGTGTTGATATAAAAAAAATCAAGTTGATAAGACTAGGGAAAAACTATCATAATTGTCTAAAAGGATTCCATTTCACTTAAAAGAATTCAAACACAACCACTAAAATGAATGACTTATCTCCATCACCATGAGTTTAATCACATAGATTGATCAGTCATGGAGTTCTCCACTCTAAAAAAGATTCAAATGAAAAATTAATGTTTTAAATGTACAACTAAACATACTCACCATATGTTAATTTTTTTCAAAAAAAAAATTTAAAACTTCATCAATGATCTAACTCATTGAATTTTCATGGATATGGAAATCAAGTGAAATTTGTTCGAAGCAATGGAATGGATTCAGAAATGATCTCACCGATCAATACTAAAATCATTGAAAAGAATGAGTAAAAATGAAATAAAAGAAAATAAATAGAATTGAATTTCCCCTAAACTCAAAGTATTTATCCTACTTACATGTTCATTATAATAATTTGAAATACATGATTATATATTATGATAACTGAAAAAGAGAACAAGTGAAATGTCCCTATCAATCATGTGCTTATATGGTCCTGTTTCCCATTGGATATCTACGAGTAGTTCTCCAAGGATCTTCCCACTATCCAGATATCGTGTCGTGAATGAATGATCGCCCCAAATTCGTTTATGTTGCTACTCATTTTAATTAACATTCATGCTTTGGTTGTTAGTATTGCACTCCACCGACATAGTTCATTCCTTCACTATTTCACTGCACAAGTTTCCTATTCATCTACACTTCTTGTGACTTGATTGAAGTCCATGTAATAACCTCTAACCCATTATTCCATAATGATCCTAGACATCTATTGTGCTTCTGAATGAATCTGCAATTTAAACGAAATAAAATGTAGTAAGTTATTTCTAAAACACATTCTTATTTAATTAATTTTGATTATTATGAATCTATAATTATTTTATTACTATTTATAAGTAATTTACTATGTTTTTTAAGGTTAATATTATCATGATATTATGAATGATAATTATTTTGTTATTTTATAATTATAATTATTAATTTTTTTAAATAAATTATTATTATAGTTAAATACATTTATTAAGGTTAACATATAGTAGCTAAACTAATTTTCTACTAGAAACTATGTTTTAATTACTTCAGTTTATATATGGAAAATAGTATTATATATTTTGTTACTTATATATTATTATTATTAATATGCTAGTTTTATATATTTTATTTAGATTAATAATTTATTTTAATATTAATAATTATTTTTTATATTATTATTATCATTTTATTAGTATGAATATTTTTAAAATTATTTTTATTAATTTTTAATATTTATTAAATCCCCCTTATCCCTATCCTATTCTTAAAACTAAGAGGGTTTATTTTCCCTCTTCTTGAAGCATCCAATGCTGCTGCTTACTTCAAATCATCCAGATCACGTGGTGATACCTCTTTCTCAAGCATCTTCCTCCCACATCATATCAACATGGTGGTTATGGAAGTGTGACATCAGATATCCCATTTTGTAGTGGGTTCCTTCATGGAACATCTAGAGCTCATTTGGTGTCAGATATTGATTGTCGGTGCTAGTGGATTAGGGTTCTATGGCTTGCGATTCAA
This sequence comes from Viscum album, assembly GCA_963277665.1. Taxonomy (NCBI): domain Eukaryota; kingdom Viridiplantae; phylum Streptophyta; class Magnoliopsida; order Santalales; family Viscaceae; genus Viscum; species Viscum album. The sequence goes on from OY728137.1 coordinate 1,201,948,333, forward strand.
CAACAACACAAAGTGGATGTGATTTGGGATTGAATGTTGGATTGATTCTTTTTGTTAATTTGTAATTGTGTGAGGAGAGATCAAAGGGAGGAATATTAGCAGGGGATTGATGAGATGTAGAACTGAAATAAGATGAGAGGGATAAATAATTCAAAGGGTGTGTGGGTGTCGGTAACATATTGATATGTATCTATCAGTGAGACTGATAGGATAATAATTAGTGACTCTATGGAAGGTGAGCTTCGGTAGGTTACGTGCTACCAAAAATAGAGTAATTATACATGGTGCATCAGTAGGTCACTAAAATTTTACAATGGAAAAAACATGTCACTATTGGATTTTTTCCAGTAGTAAATAAAATGAATCTTTCAGTAACTCCATATTAATTTGGGTCAAAAAAAAATTAATTAATAATAAACCTAATTTAAAAAATTAGAAAATTTAAAATATAAAAATATATTTAAAATGAACTAAAACTAAACATTTGTGAAATTAAAATTAATATAGAAAACTAAAAATAAAAAATAACTAACTAACATAAACTATTAAGTCATTCAATAAACTATATAGATACTATATTGATTTAAAACAATTATTTAATATGACATTAATTTAATAAATGAATACATATTAATTGATGGATGTGTCAGGTGATGCATGTGAATGTGCTTTAGTGAGACACTATGCCCGTGAATTAAGATTTTATATAAAAATACAATAAATTAAATATATTAAATGAAAAAAAAATTAAACATAATTTATTTAAATTTTTTTATTAAACATAAAACTAAATAATTAAACAGAATTTAAATAATTAAAAATGAAAATAAATAAAATGAGACTCCATTTTTTATATTTGAATATAAACATTTTCATTATAAAATTATATTATTATTAATACCATTAATTAAAAAAATATTTCTGTTTAACTATTTTGAAAATAATAATGTAAAAGATTAATGTCAAAAATAAAAAATCCAAATAATCGAATGATTTGAATAAAAACCCAAAAAATATCAAAAATGAGACTCACAAGAAAAAAATTAATTAGTGTAATGAAAAATAATGAATACTATAATAGAGAAAATTAATAACTCTCTGAATTAAAATAAAATATAAAATATATAAATTTATTAATTTATTAATTTACTGAATTAATTGGAAAATAATAAAAGGTCATTCGTTAGCTAAAAGGTGATGAAATAATTAACTAATTAATTAATATGACAAAAAATGATGAGTAAAATTAATCAATTTGAAAGGAACACCAATACTCAACAATGAGTTCATGAATGACCACTACGTTGAATGTCTTGAGAAAATTCTCTAGAACCAGTTTCTCAAAAAAATTCATAATATAATGAAATTGTTTTATGTGAAATAAATAATAGAAATAATTCTCCATGTCCTATGGATTCTAGGGAAACCAATAGAAGAAGTGGTATTTATTACACTATGAAAAAAATAGAATGACTAAATGAAGAGGAAGTGAAAGAAGGATTTTCCATCCAGTGATAAATATGGAAATAATCTCCCTAGTAAATGTATGAATGGATAGAGAGTTTTTTATAAGTGGTGGGAAAACGGTTACTAGTCTAAATAATAAAATTTAGTCATCAATGAAAGACTTCTTTTCATTATTACAGTTTTATGGATATGATTCACTATGAAAAATAATTCCCCAAATATTAAGTGAATGTACCTACGATGAAGAGATGGGATCAAGGTCAAGCAACTGATTTCAAAATCACTGAAGTGGAATGACTAATGTATATCTGTTTTAGTAAAAATGAAATATTTTGTAAAAGTAGTTGTTTGATTTTCTCATTAAATTACTTATGAAATATGTAAGTATTGTAATGAATTACTTTTTCATTATGGAATTTAGATCATACTTCATATGGTACCAATGAAACTATTATATAGAAGTTTATCAATTTTGAAAAAAAACACGATTTAGGATATTGCAGCCCTTAATATGTTCCTGATTTTGAAATAATGATTCAGAAATGAATGATTTGGAAAAGTGGAAACTATCATGGAAATGCTTATTATGTTGTAAAAAAGTGGTCTATTCTATCACTGATGGAGGTTTAAAAAGATTTGGATTCATGGAATATTTTATATAACATGTTTCTTAAATAATAAATAAGGAAGAAAACATGTTTATTGTATAGATTTATAGTCATTCGAGTCATTACTATATTTTATTGGGATTCATGATGAAGTTTTTTAGAAGTTTGGAACGTGAAAATATAAAGGTGCTTTATGTTAATTAAATTATAATGATATGTTCGTTTTAGAGATTCAGTGACTATTTCTTATAGTATTGGACTGTAATTTTACTATAAAGAATCACATGATTTTTTTAATCATTATCTATTTTAGGAAAACCATTTATGAGTTTGTTAATCATTATATGTGATTTTAGAAGTTAATTCATTTTTTCACTCTATGCAGAATCTTGTGAAATGATACATAGTGAAAATAGTTCAAGGAACAACCAACTGATAAGATTGTGTTTCTCAAAGAGAAAATTATATTTAATTATATGAATATAGAGTGAATAAATTTCTCAACTCCAATAAAATAGTTTTGAATAAATAATGTTGTCCTAGTACGTTTTTCCTAATGAATAAAATAACCGCATAGATCATTTATTATTAATGGACTTTTCACTATTAACTTTATTTTTATTGAGTACTCTATAAATCTCTATCAGAACACAATTGTTATTTATTTTTTCTTTGTATCCATGTTTTAATTTTCCACCAATGTTCTTATACTAAGGGTCCTATTTACATGACCATTTTACATTCCATTCTACATTATTAAGAAGATGTGATAGTATCCCTTTTCTGATGTGGGTCTTTAAAAAATATTTTATTTTCAATCCCTCTATAACCAAGACGTTTTATAATTGTGAGGATGAAAATTAATTAGGTTGGGGTGAATGTAACACAATAAAATTATAGAGTAAGAACCTTATATTCTATAGTATAAATGACACATCACACCTAGCATGTATGTGGATATAATACTATGATATTTTAAGACCTATTTACTATTATAAATAAATTGTGTATATTTTTTATTTTTTAATTCATGAAACTATGAGTCCTCTTGTGTAATGTGCAAGAGAAACCTTCTTTGTTGGCTATAATTACATGAAAGGATTAGATTATCAAACAATAACTTATAACAATAACATATTATTAAAATATTATTATTTAATATAAAAAGATATAAATTAGACTTCAAAAATGGTATTATCTAACTAATGAAAATATATAATTTACATAACTAATTCTTTGGTTACAAATTTATTATAAGTGATTACAAAGACCAACAAAATATAATGGGATATTTTTTTTAGAAAAATATTTTTACTGATCATAATAATATTTTAATCTAATAAACTAATTTAATTTTGAATTGTGTCTTATATTATATATATATATATATTATTCAATTTAATATTTTCATAATACATTTGGTATGATATTCATAAGATAATAACAAAGCCTATTTTAAACATTAAAAACTATATTTTTAAAATGAAATTTTATATCATTTTAATGGAGAACGCATTTAAAAAAATAATTTTGAAAATTTTATTGGATTAAAATGTTAAAATAGACTTTATATTTTAATGGGAAAAATAATTAATGTGTTTTGGTAATTTTTTTATTTTTTTAGAAATATATTTTTTTTAATGAATAGATAATAATACTGTATTTTAGTTCAAAATTTTTTTTCATATGATTTATTTATGTGGGTAATTATATTATTATATCGGTTGGGATGTTTAATTAGATAATATCATGATCAATTATTTCAATTTAGGATACTAGTTGTTGGGTTTTCACCCATTCACCCTTTGGTTGTGGGATCGTGCTTCACTACCCCGTGGGATGTGATGAGTTGTCACCATGTATTGAAAATTTCCATTATCTATAAATACTCTAATTACTATGATTTTCCTGAATTTAATTTTATAAATTATTTTTTAAATCTCATAGTTCACACGCTAATACGACATGCGATTCTGAGGCCTAGTGTGCCCAAAACGATTCACTAAAAATATTTATGTTTTTTATATCACTTGAAGATGAATTTTCTAAAAACATAAAATATCATTTCAGTGGTAGCTCGGACCAGAAATATACTGGAACCATTGATCTCAGAACATTGGATATACCCTAGGCGCGACCTAACAGTGGGTTCCTTAGGTCATTTATAGAAAAATCAACCATGGTTGTAACTATAAATATAATAATTAAATAAATTTGTTTTATTTTAAATTTAAAATAATATATAAATGTTAACTCTGAATGGAAATATGATACCACTATTAAGTTCATGGTGGGGTTTTTTCCTCAGGCGAGGCCTAACATCAGCTGACGCAGGCCTGTTGTGAAAGATTTTTTGGACATAAACATTATTATAATATTTATATATAATTATTTTATTCTTTAGGAAACAATGTGTTTTGTTTTAATATGTATTTTTAGATAATTCATTATTATAACAATAACCATGGAATTCCTATATGTAATGGGGACCGTTCTCTCTCGATGAACAGCGGAAGATCTTGGATTGACGATCAATGACGAACCACAGATTCCAAGGCTATTCACCCATGATAACGATGAAATGATAGTTCATCATTAGTGATCAAACCTAATATTGGTATGGAGTTTGTGATTTTATTTATATTCCCCATTCATTAATTCCATGATAAACACAGACCAATCAACAAATAGATTGGCCCATGGATTGATCATTGTTTTGGAATGGGATTAACCTTTTTCATGTTTTTTATCGGAGAATTATCTTTTGATTAGTTGTGGGATTTTGATTATAATCTTATTGTAAATAAACAAAAATAAACACAAATATTGATCAGGGTTCATTTTTCTTTGTGGATTTGTGCTTTTCTCCACCATTGTTACTTGTTAGTTACGGGGACACATTGCTTGGACTATAACTCAACATGTAGCAATCGCTTGACCATTGATCACTCTATCCTTTTTCAAATGATACAATATAATAGAAATTGGATTTGCATGAAATGATGGTTTTGTGGATATGATGGAAAAAAGATGAATCAAAGAGAGTCTGGATATATTTCCATTCGTGTGATACTTTTTTGGATGTATCGTAATTTTGATCCAAGCTTGTGGCAATGAAGAACATGACCCATGGATCACATACATGATTTCCTTTTAAAAAAGCACCACAAGAAAACTGGTGGCATGAAAAATGGTCCACTAGTTCACTGGCGGTGGTGACGACGACTGGAGACTTCTGACAGTGGCTGCATACTGATATGGAAGACCATGGGTGGCTGCCAGTAGAGGAGGAACGTGGCCTGGAAGGGCTGCGTGGGAGCCCGTAGCTGGTGCAGTTCCGTGGTTGGTGATTGGGGATGTGGCGAAGGGAGCCACATACACCGAATAGGGTGTTTTAGTGGAGTTGGGATGTAGTGTTTGTACACTTTGAACATGGAAGCATGATGTTGACGAGGCAGAGGAACATGGTCTGGAAGGATGTGGATATTGCATCTATCCCGGTCTAGAAGGTTGCAGATCTGGAAGCCCATCGGGAAGATCATAGTGGGTTAAGATGATTTGAGCTAGACTGGGCAGCATTATGTAGGATGGGTTGGTTCATCTGGTTTATGTCTAACAGACTAGGTCATGTCGGTCGATGGTCCAGATAGGGTCGAACCTAGACAGAACCCAGAATAGTCATTTTCACTAAAATTGGAATATCATTCAAACAATGTGTTCATTTGATGATCCATATGCTGCATTGGTGCCCGTACGATGGTTCAATCCTTTTGAGATGCCTTGGTGGGTTTTTGTTGAATAGGAAGGGGTCAATTTCAGTACACTTTCTCTATTCCAATGAGGGTTTGATGCAGGATCATTTTCCCATTATAGAGGATTTCCCATATTCTAAAGTGAGTTGTCTCGGCCAGCTTCGATAATTGAGTTTGTGGGTTGGCGCATATATAAAACCAAGATTCATGGTAAGTACACAATTCTCTTCAAGGTACCATTAATAGGGTTTTTGGATAAGGTGTTACCAGTATTTACATGGGCACTTATCCTCTATCTAGGATGATGTTTCTAGTAGGGCCAGGTCTCCCCCTTGTGAGCATTAGATGTTGACCCTCTATCTGTTTATCGAGATCATATTTTTTTATTCAATATGACTAATCCTGACATGTGTTCTTCAAGAGGTTTTCTATGGTTGATGTTTGGTTGTGACATAGTGAATACAAGAATTGGGGGCTTCTGTACTTATTGGAACTCCATATGTTACGAACACTCCATATGATACCAACACTTTGTGTGCTACAGACACTCCATATGTTACCTACACTCAATGTGTTACCGATACTCTGTTTCATATCGAGACTCTAGGTCTTAGTGAGACTACATGTCTCAGGGAAACTATGTAACTAGTCTAGACCCTTGTGCTCTCTTTTTTACTTTTGTAAGTCCTTTTCTATGTGTTTCTTTCATATTTTTGAATGATTGAAATATCCCAAAAAGAGTTTTCTATGAGGAGAATGGCATATTTGGTAGTGGATGAAACGTGGATGCTTGGAATCTGTTATGAGTATATGTGGATGATATTTTTAAATGTAATGTAGGTATATACTATGTGGATCTAACTATATAATTATATTGGTGTTTTCCTTTTATGGTATTTGTAAGTTGTATAATCTTCTTGGTGTTTCATCTGTGGTTTTCCATTCTGTTTTTATGTATTCCTTCTGGGAATTTTTTTACTCTCCTCTGCATAGGATTTTCTCACACATTTCATGTCTTCTTTAGAAGTTCTACCATCTATTATAGTTCCTGGTGGAACTGGACTAGATACTGATTGGTGTGTTTAGACAGACCGTGATATCCTTCTTTGAGTACAGAATGAAGTCTTGATTCCATTTTTTAATGGTTAGAGTTTGTGGATTATATAATCTTATAAGTAAGATTCTATTGTTTCCCAATTGTACTTTAATTGATATTGTTTTCCACTTGTACTCAATTTGTTATTATATAATTGTATTTATTATTTTGAATACTTATTTATTTTACTTTTCAGTGTTTTGGGAATAGAGAAGTGTTTGTGTGTGTGTGTTTTTTCATGTACTTAAGAAAATAAATCTCATTTGTGGTATATGCCTACTCAAAGCTTGTAACACCCGAGACTTTTATGTTATATAAATCATCAAAGGAATCTTTTTCTACACAACACTTTCTTGGCTTGCTTTACACGCAATCGCGACCTTCCTCGATAGCTTGCGTCGTACGCAATACCGAGTTTTACTAAACAAAAATATGCTATTAAAACTAGCCGTTATGAATAGTAATAACCACTTTTTGAAATTTTATAAATTTTATTTTTCAATATGGACTTCATTTTTGGACTCAGAATATCGAAATTAGCCTAGGGTGAAATTTTGGTATTTTTCCGAAAACTTTCAATTTTTGATGAATAGTGAAACCACTAAGTGGTAGGTTAAAAAACTGAATTTTGCATAAAACATATTTTTACCACTTCTGTTAATGGAATTTCGAAAATCCGAGAGACACAGTTAATATCAAGGACTAAAATGTGGTTCAATGAGATGAAAATAATTTTTTGGTGAATAGTAACTTTTTACTTTTTTTACCACGGTTAATAGTAAATAGGGTAACTAAGGGTAAATATGATATTAATATTACCCTAACACATGTCCTAATTCTATTTGACAAGTGTAATTAGACCAAAAACAAACTTAGGAATAAAATATGACCATTTAGGCCCACTTGGATTAGATTAGGACATTTATTATTAATTTATTTAAAGAAGGGTTAAAATAGTTAAAATCAAAGTTTAATAAGTAAATCATTTTTAATATGGGGTTATACATAAGATAAATTCAATTGTAAATACTCATTAGAAATCTAAAAAGATTTCCTACATGATGGTATTTTATTTGTAATTTTTAGACATCAAATAATTTAATTTATATGTGACACAAAGATGATGCAGTAATTATCTTATTAATGAAATATTGACATAATTGATAATATAAATACCAAAATAAATGTAATTTAAGACTTTTTATGAATTCCACTAACTTTATAGGTTACTATGATATATTAATGTTGATTTAATCGACTTGGTTCGAACATATAATTCTGTTATGACTTTCACAAAAATCATATATCAAATAGTGTCAAAATTGACACAAAATAGTTTTTAAATCAAATATTATATTATTAATTGTTATTTTATTCCTAAAAATCTAAGGTTCGGCCAAATGACTTAGATAAAAATATATATATTAATAATAAACAATTTGGGGTTCGTTTGGCATGTTATAGTAAGTGTATTAACCATATAGTGAAAGAAAACAAAAAGACACGGTAAAAGTTAAATTAATTAACTTAGAGTTAAATCTAATTGATAAGGTTAAAATAATACCCTAAACTTGACTAAATCTTATTGGTTTATAGTATTTCGACCCATCCCTACTTTAGCTTCGAAATAAGACCCTTTGGAACCATTATAAACCGATTTTGACTTTAATATAAAATAATATTTTGAGATATTCCTAAGGTGCCCCTCTCCTCCCTTATAAAAGGGCACCTCCTCCCCCTCCTCCTCACACCAATTTGAGCACTCAATCACGGCCAACCCCTGCCATTTTCTCCTCTACACTTCCCTAGAATAATCCTAGAGGTCCTGGTCTTCTCCAAAGACCAATCTTAGTTCCTTAAGTGGAGGATTCAAAGAGGTGTTCCAAAGAAGAGGTAATATCCATTACCGATCTTTTCAATTTCTTTCTTCTTCAACTTCTTCTTCTTTAGTTGTTTCATGATAAAGTAATAACATCAGTATTACTTACATACTGATATGTTATTATAAATATGAAACAACCCTAATTCACCTTCTATCCATCCTACGGAAAAATGAAATCACCGCGCGTGCGTACGTACGGAATACCGTCTCCACGCCGTGGTGTGATCTATTTTCCACCATCACCTTACAAGGATGGGTATAATGGTGTAATCAGTAACTATATATGATTATTATTAAGTAATATTGATACTGAAATAATATATATATATACTCCAATACAATTCCACGATCATAGGAACGATATCATCACTCGTGCGTACGTACGGAATACCGTCTCCACGATGTGATGCGACTCGTTCTACATGATCTTCATTTCATAATGATTATATAAATGAATTGAATGAATGAATATGGTATATACTACACTAATACCATTCTGGAAATGAATTATCTATAACCTGAAGATAAGAATAAGAATTTATTCGACAAAACACGCATAAGAACAAAAAGTTATAAAGACCCGAGTAACAAGTAACAATGAAATATTACTAACAAGAAGCTAATAATATGACCATATATGATATCATATCAATATGTATGATTCTGTAATAAGTCAATAACATTATTTAAACCATTATACAGGAGCTTCGGACACGAACAAAGCAAATCGGACCCAAGGTAAGGGAAATATCACAATCTCATTTTTATCCGAGATTGTTTATTCGTAAGTATTTACTGGGGTGTATTTTATCATCCACATCCATGTTCCCTCAATATGTAATATTGTTTCCATCCACTTGAAATAGTTTAAATCCAATTTTACCCTTAGGTGAGTTTTTAGTAAAGAATATGAAAGGAATCTTTTGTCGTTTTTCCGTACGAGGTACTTTTTGACTTTTCCGACAAAAGTACGAAGAATGTTTTTTTTAACTTATACGGCATGAATGGATTTTTAAAACATTACTTCAAAGAAGCTTCCTTTACAAGTTTTCAAGTTTATTTTTAATCAACTTCTTTTATTTTAAAGTTGTATGACATGTTATGAAAGGAAAAATGTTTTTGACGAAGAAAGGATATTTTCCTCAAGAATTCAATTCAAGTGTTTTATCAAAAATATTTTCCATCTAAGATAATAAAGGGTTCTGTTTCTATCCATATTTTTACATTGGTTTGACTATGTTGTGATGGAATTATGTTTATGAATTCCTTTATCATATATGAATTGATTTATGATGTCATGATGTTTCAAGAATCCCATTTTTGTTATATGTGTTATGCGATGATGTATGTTTTATGATTATGTGGCACACATAAGAAAGGATTCATTATAAGATGGGTGGGACCTATATCTCCCTCCAATGCATTGGGTAATGATTTTATATCTCATGAGATAGACATGGCTGGAACGGAAGGTTATTTCGGTTCAGTGATACAGGACTGAAACGAGGAGTGAACTCGGTTCAGAAAGGGACTTTGTCCACTAAGATAGTCTTGGCAATGAGTCATGACTAACAAGAAATGATTTTCCATGATTATGTGTGCATGCCACAAAGTTTCAAGTTTTATGTTATGATTATGGGGATCTCATTTTCACTTCTATGATTTATTCCATGTTAAGATATTATGATCTCTTTTGCAGGTTTTGATTTTTAAAAAGATATGATATGATTTTTATTTCCTTTATTTGCCCTTGCTGAGCATTTGAGCTAACTCTTTTATGTTTTCTTTTCCCCAGGTCAAGAAGATGGATATTAAGTAGAATATGCTAAAAGGGACCCTAGATATGATGAAATAAATGGGAGACAGTGTAGAAGATTTATGAACCAGTTGTTTATGTTTCCCAGTTTCTAAAGACACTATACCTATACGGTCCTTTGTGGTTTTGTCATATGTTGTAATAAGTGTGATTCAATTTTGAAGTATTAACAATGTATGTAATGTATGGGTCGTTATAGTAGGTATCAGAGGCAAAGGAGGTAGGAATGTATCCGATCCTTGGGAACTCTCACATGTGAGCGTTGGACGAAGCATGGCTCTCCGCCCAAGGGCTTCATGTGGAAATGGCTGCCACAGGGGATGGTGGTGTGTCCCGCCCAGGGGGTGTAGCCGCCCATGGAGTGCCCTGATAGGTATCAACTATAGTCCACTGGAAGTATTTCCAGACCGTTATAGTTGGTATCAGAGGAAATGTATAGTCAACCTTTGGAAACTAGGATGTGAAAGCCTTAGTAAGAACCCTAAGAATAAGTCTAAGCATAGAACACAATCTTAGAAATGGCCATGAATAACCTAGGATAAGATCATAAGCATGAAAATTTTATTCTTGAATTATGTGGTTTCCTATTATAATTAGTGTTGCTCACACTATTCTCCTTGGTTTTAGTCAATGGCTGGAACCCGAAGGAACTGTGTTAATGCGGAATGCGATGGGCAATGCAATGATTGTCCCCCTGAGCAAACAAACGATATGGGAGCTGGAATGCAAAATCTTGTAGCCATGCTCACACAACTTTCTCAAGCTATGAATCATGCAGGATTTCCAAACGAGCAAAGGAGGGAGCAACATTCTGTTGAATCCTTCATGAGGCAGCGTCCACCTTCTTTCAGCGGGTCTACTGATCCATTAGTTGCTGAACAATGGATTAGTACTACTGAAAAGATATTTTCAGTTCTTCAATGTTCTGAGCATGATAAAGTCATCCTAGCAGTGTATCGTTTGGAAGGAGATGCTGATCAATGGTGGAATCTTGTTAAGAATACGAGGCAAAGGGATGAAATTGAGTCTATGGAATGGGACGAGTTCAAGAACTTATTTTTCAATAAGTACTTCCCTCGTATTCTCCGAACAAAGATGGAGAAAGAGTTTCTTGAACTGAAGCAAAGGGATGATGAATCTGTTGGTACCTATGAAGCAAATTTTACAAGACTTGCAAGGTACGCTTCTGGTATTATTATCCAACCTGAGAGTAAGATCGATCGATTCTTTAGTGGCTTAAAACCAAGTCTTCGAAGGGCGTTAGCCATAAGGGACTTCAATAGCTACGAGGAAATCGTTCGATGTGCTCTCAAAGTCGAGATGGAGATTGGAGTAACCCATCAGTCACATGGGTTTGATAAGAAGAGGAAGATGGAATTCAAAGAAAAATCTAAAGAGCACACGGAAAAGAAGATGAGCTTTTCCTTATGCTCAGAGTGTGGAAAGAAACATGGAGGGAGTTGTCTTAAAGGGACAAGTAAATGTTTTAAATGTGGAAAAGAAGGTCATCGGGCATTTGAATTCCGTGATAATGGGAAGAAGATTTCTAATGACGCAAACAAAGGAAGGGATACACAGAATGAACCTACTACACTTCAATGTTTCAAGTGCAAGGAGATGGGGCATTATTCCAATCAATGCCCAAATCCAAGGGTTGATGATGATGGTCGACGTCAACAAACTCTTAAGGCTAAAGAAAAAGGAAAGTCACATGCAATTTCTATCAGCGATGTGGAGTACGATAACGATGTGGTGAAAGGTACACTTACCATCCACTCTAAAGTAGCAAATGTTTTATTTGATTCTGGATCCACCCACTCTTTTATTTCTGAAGCCTTTTCTAAGGGTATCACCTTATTACCTCAACAATTAGATGTTGAGTTAGCTGTGACAACACCTAATGGCACATCAATCGCATCAAAAGTTTATAATTCTTCTCCGATCGAAGTTTGTGGGAAAGTGCTTCCTGCAAATCTTGTGATCCTTCCTTTAGTGGAATTTGATGTGATTCTTGGCATGGATTGGCTTTCTCTACATGGAGCTCATATCGATTGCCAAAGAAGGGAAGTCACATTTCATATTCCAGATCAATCTACGATCGTCTATCAATGCAAGGATGAACATAACCTTCCAGTGGAAATTTCTTCCATATTATGGGTATTGATTCCACTAAATGAAGGTTATTTATCTCAAATAGTTGGGGAGAAACTCACGATTAAGAATATGCCCATTGTACGGGATTTTGATGATGTCTTTCCGGAGGAATTACCGGGTCTTCCACCAAATCGTGAAGTTGAGTTTTCAATAGAACTCGTACCGGGTGCTTTGCCTATTTCAAAGACACCTTATAGAATGGCCCCAATTGAGTTGCAGGAATTGAAGAAGCAACTCCAAGAGAATCTTGATAAGGGATTCATACGCCCTAGTGTGTCACCTTGGGGAGCACCTGTTCTATTTGTTAAGAAGAAAGATGGATCAATGAGACTTTGCATTGATTATCGAGAACTTAACAAGATCACTATCAAGAACAAATATCCTCTCCCACGCATTGATGACTTATTTGACCAACTACGCGGAGCTCAATACTTTTCCAAGATTGATCTTCGTTCAGGGTATCATCAATTAAGGGTCAAAAGGGAGGATATACCAAAGACGGCTTTCCGTACAAGGTATGGACACTATGAATTTATAGTGATGCCATTTGGTCTTACTAATGCCCCTGCTATCTTCATGGATCTAATGAATAGAGTCTTTAGAGACTATCTTGATCAATTTGTGGTAGTCTTTATAGACGATATTCTTGTCTATTCAAAGAGCAAGGAAGAGCATGAAGATCACTTGAGAATTATATTGAAGACCCTGAGAAAGGAGAAGCTTTATGCCAAATTTACCAAGTGTGAATTTTGGCTTCAAAAAGTTGCATTTTTGGGTCATATAATCTCAAAAGAGGGGATATCTGTGGATCCAGCAAAAACAGAGGTTATCGAAAGATGGTCGAGACCAACCACAGTAACTGAGATCCGAAGTTTTCTTGGTTTGGCTGGATATTATCGACGTTTTGTAAATGATTTTTCACGATTATCTAATCCAATCACCAAGTTGACTCGGAAGGGAGTTAAGTTTGTCTGGACAGAGGAATGTGAAGAGAATTTCAAGGAGTTGAAAAGAAGGTTATCCAGTGCACCTGTGCTCACACTGCCTTATAGTGGAGAAAGGTTTGTGATCTACAGTGATGCATCCAAGAAGGGATTGGGGTGTGTTCTTATGCAAAATGATATGGTGATAGCTTATGCCTCACGACAGTTGAAAATCCATGAGCAAAATTACCCAACACATGATTTGGAGTTGGCTGCGGTAATCTTTGCATTAATGATTTGGAGGCATTACCTTTATGGTGAAAGGTGTGATATTTATACTGATCATAAAAGTTTAAAGTATATTTTCACACAAAAGGAGCTGAATATGCGCCAAAGAAGATGGTTGGAGCTGATTAAGGATTATGACTGCTCAATCCATTACCACCCTGGGAAAGCAAACAAGGTGGCAGATGCATTAAGTCGACAAGACCATGCTAGTTTATCCATGATGAGGATCACAAAAGATCCAATATTTATGGATTTACAAAGGATGGATCTTGGAATTATAATGGAAGGGGAAAAATCTTATCTTTCTCAAATGAATGTTCAACCATCTATACATGTGAAGATTAAAGAGGCACAGAAAGAAGATGTCGAGTTACAAAAGAAGGTGAGAAATGTTCCTGAATTCAACCTTGATTGTGATGGGATAATAAAGTTCAGGAATCGGGTTTGTGTTCCTTCCATCCCCGAATTAAAGAAGGAGCTGCTGGATGAGGCTCATAGTTCTTCATTCTCTATTCATCCTGGAAGCACGAAGATGTATAGGGACCTGAAAGAGTACTTCTGGTGGGATGGCATGAAAAGAGATGTTGCTGAATATGTCTCTCGATGCTTGGCTTGTCAACAAGTTAAAGCTGAGAGACAGAAGTCTAAGGGGATGTTACAACCATTACCCATACCCGAATGGAAATGGGAAAACATCACTATGGACTTTGTCACTGGACTTCCTAAAACATCCAAAGGCAATAATGCTATCTGGGTCATAGTTGATCGTCTTACAATGTCTGCACACTTCATTGCTATTAGAGAGGATTTCTCTCTAGATCAGCTTGCCAGGATATATATAAAGGAAGTGGTAAGATTGCATGGAGTACCACTTTCTATTATATCTGATCGGGATCCGAGATTTACCTCGAAGTTCTGGAGAAGTCTTCAGCATACTCTGGATACAGAGTTGAGTTTCAGCACTGCTTATCATCCCCAGACAGACGGTCAGTCTGAGAGAACAATTCAAACCCTAGAAGATATGTTGAGAGCTTGCTCTATGGATTTCAAAGGAGGTTGGGATCAACACCTACCTTTGGTGGAATTTTCTTATAATAATAGCTTTCACTCCAGTATTCAGATGGCTCCTTATGAAGCTCTCTATGGAAAGAAATGCAGGACTCCAACTTGCTGGGATGAAGTTGGGGAAAGAAAGCTATTAGGACCTGATATCGTTGATGAAATGGCAGAAAAGGTCAGATCTATTCAACAACACATAAGAGCAGCTCAGAGTCGACAGAAAAGTTATGCCGACAACCGGAGAAAAGACCTAGAGTTTGAAGTGGGTGATAAAGTGTTCTTACGAATATCTCCCTGGAAGAGGGTTATGAGATTTGGAAAGAAGGGGAAGTTGAGCCCTAGATATATCGGTCCTTTCGAAATACTGGATCGTGTTGGGAAGGTAGCTTACCGATTGGCGCTTCCACCGAATCTCTCTCAAGTTCACGATGTGTTCCATGTATCTCTCCTGAGAAAGTACATACCAGATCCTTCACATGTACTCAGCTCAGAAGTTGTACCGCTGGAGCAAGATCTTTCTTATGAAGAACAGCCGATAGAGATTCTGGATCGTAGCGAAAAAGTCCTACGAAACAAGACCACTCGCTTGGTGAAAGTTTTATGGAGAAACCACCAACTTGAAGAAGCTACATGGGAGCTTCAGGATATGATGAGGGAGAAGTATCCTCATCTGTTTGTTGCAAAGTGACGAATTTCGAGGGCGAAATTCTTTTTAAGGGGAGTAGAATGTAACACCCGAGACTTTTATGTTATATAAATCATCAAAGGAATCTTTTTCTACACAACACTTGCTTGGCTTGCTTTACACGCAATCGCGACCTTCCTCGATAGCTTGCGTCGTACGCAATACCGAGTTTTACTAAACAAAAATATGCTATTAAAACTAGCCGTTATGAATAGTAATAACCACTTTTTGAAATTTTATAAATTTTATTTTTCAAAATGGACTTCATTTTTGGACTCAGAATATCGAAATTAGCCTAGGGTGAAATTTTGGTATTTTTCTGAAAACTTTCAATTTTTGATGAATAGTGAAACCACTAAGTGGTAGGTTAAAAAACTGAATTTTGCATAAAACTTAATTTTACCGCTTCTGTGAATGGAATTTCGAAAATCCGAGAGACACGGTTAATATCAAGGACTAAAATGTGGTTCAATGAGATGAAAATAATTTTTTGGTGAATAGTAACTTTTTACTTTTTTTACCACGGTTAATAGTAAATAGGGTAACTAAGGGTAAATATGATATTAATATTACCCTAACACATGTCCTAATTCTATTGGACAAGTGTAATTCGACCAAAAACAAACTTAGGAATAAAATATGACCATTTAGGCCCACTTGGATTAGATGAGGACATTTATTATTAATTTATTTAAAGAAGGGTTAAAATAGTTAAAATCAAAGTTTAATAAGTAAATCATTTTTAATATGGGGTTATACATAAGATAAATTCAATTGTAAATACTCATTAGAAAGCTAAAAAGATTTCCTACATGATGGTATTTTATTTGTAATTTTTAGACATCAAATAATTTAATTTATATGTGACACAAAGATGATGCAGTAATTATCTTATTAATGAAATATTGACATAATTGATAATATAAATACCAAAATAAATGTAATTTAAGACTTTTTATGAATTCCACTAACTTTCTAGGTTACTATGATATATTAATGTTGATTTAATCGACTTGGTTCGAACATATAATTCTGTTATGACTTTCACAAAAATCATATATCAAATAGTGTCAAAATTGACACAAAATAGTTTTTAAATCAAATATTATATTATTAATTGTTATTTTATTCCTAAAAATCTAAGGTTCGGCCAAATGACTTAGATAAGGATATATATATTAATAATAAACAATTTGGGGTTCTTTTGGCATGTTATAGTAAGTGTATTAACCATATAGTGAAAGAAAACAAAAAGACACGGTAAAAGTTAAATTAATTAACTTAGAGATAAATCTAATTGATAAGGTTATAATAATACCCTAAACTTGTCTAAATCTTATTGGTTTATAGTATTTCGACCCATCCCCACTTTAGCTTCAAAATAAGACCCTTTGGAACCATTATAACCCGATTTTGACTTTAATATAAAATAATATTTTGAGATATTCCTAAGGTGCCCCTCTCCTCCCTTATAAAAGGGCACCTCCTCCCCCTCCTCCTCACACCAATTTGAGCACTCAAGCTCGGCCAACCCCTGACATTTTCTCCTCTCCACTTCCTTAGAATAATCCTAGAGGTCCTGGTCTTCTCCAAAGACCAATCTTAGTTCCTTAAGTGGAGGATTCAAAGAGGCGTTCCAAAGAAGAGGTAATATCCATTACCGATCTTTTCAATTTCTTTCTTCTTCAACTTCTTCTTCTTTAGTTGTTTCATGATAAAGTAATAACATCAGTATTACTTACATACTGATATGTTATTATAAATATGAAACAACCCTAATTCACCTTCTATCCATCCTACGGAAAAATGAAATCATCGCGCGTGCGTACATACGGAATACCGTCTCCACGCCGTGGTGTGATCTATTTTCCACCATCACATTACAAGGATGGGTATAATGGTGTAATCAGTAACTATATATGATTATTATTAAGTAATATTGTTACTGAAATAATATATATATATACTCCAATACAATTCCACGATCATAGGAACGATATCATCACTCGTGCGTACGTACGGAATACCGTCTCCACGATGTGATGCGACTCGTTCTACATGATCTTCATTTCATAATGATTATATAAATGAATTGAATGAATGAATATGGTATATAATACACTAATACCATTCTGGAAATGAATTATCTATAACCTAAAGATAAGAATAAGAATTTATTCGACAAAACACGAATAAGAACAAAAAGTTATAAAGACCCGAGTAACAAGTAACAATGAAATATTACTAACAAGAAGCTAATAATATGACCATATATGATATCATATCAATATGTATGATTCTGTAATAAGTCAATAACATTATTTAAACCATTATACAGGAGCTTCGGACACGAACAAAGCAAATCGGACCTAAGGTAAGGGAAATATCACAATCTCATTTTTATCCGAGATTGTTTATTCGTAAGTATTTACTGGGGTGTATTTTATCATCCACATCCATGTTCCCTCAATATGTAATATTTTTCCATCCACTTGAAATAGTTTAAATCCAATTTTACCCTTAGGTGAGTTTTTAGTAAGGAATATGAAAGGAATCTTTTGTCGTTTTTCCGTACGAGGTACTTTTTGACTTTTCCGACAAAAGTACGAAGAATGTTTTTTTAACTTATACGGCATGAATGGATTTTTAAAACATTACTTCAAAGAAGCTTCCTTTACAAGTTTTCAAGTTTATTTTTAATCAAATTCTTTTATTTTAAAGTTGTATGACATGTTATGAAAGGAAAAATGTTTTTGACGAAGAAAGGATATTTTCCTCAAGAATTCAATTCAAGTGTTTTATCAAAATTATTTTCCATCTAAGATAATAAAGGGTTCTGTTTCTATCCATATTTTTACATTGGTTTGACTATGTTGTGATGGAATTATGTTTATGAATTCCTTTATCATATATTAATTGATTTATGATGTCATGATGTTTCAAGAATCCCATTTTTGTTATATGTGTTATGCGATGATGTATGTTTTATGATTATGTAGCACACATAAGAAAGGATTCATTATAAGATGGGTGGGACCTATATCTCCCTCCAATGCATTGGGTAATGATTTTATATCTCATGAGATAGACATGGCTGGAACGGAAGGTTATTTCAGTTCAGTGATACAGGACTGAAACGAGGAGTGAACTCGGTTCAGAAATGGACTTTGTCCACTAAGATAGTCTTGGCAATGAGTCATGACTAACAAGAAATGATTTTCCATGATTATGTGTGCATGCCACAAAGTTTCAAGTTTTATGTTATGATTATGGGGATCTCATTTTCACTTCTATGATTTATTCCATGTTAAGATATTATGATCTCTTTTGCAGGTTTTGATTTTTAAAAAGATATGATATGATTTTTATTTCCTTTATTTTCCCTTGCTGAGCATTTGAGCTCACTCTTTTATGTTTTCTTTTCCCCAGGTCAGGAAGATGGATATTAAGTAGAATATGCTAAAAGGGACCCTAGATATGATGAAATAAATGGGAGACACTGTAGAAGATTTATGAACCAGTTGTTTCTGTTTCCCAGTTTCTAAAGACATTATACCTATACGGTCCTTTGTGGTTTTGTCATCTTTTGTAATAAGTGTGATTCAATTTTGAAGTATTAACAATGTATGTAAAGTATGGGTCGTTATAAAGCTAGTTTCCAACCCCAAGCCTATCAGTGGTAGGATTCAGGTAGTCACACCATGTCCCCCTCTTGGACGGGTCAGGACATGGTGGTATCAATGGGGTTGATTTTAAATTTGTGTCAAGAGTCTGTGAGATTGGGTTGGGGATTAAATGATAAGTGTGTCGAGATCATATTTCCAGAAAGGGACTCCAGTGTTTGTGTGACGGATAACGTATCCATACACCAAGACTCTACATAGAAGGTTTTCCACTAAACAAATGATAACACTGGTTGTAAGGAAAAATAAATGTACATGCATCATATAGGAATGAGTTGTGTTTTCCATGTGCTTCTTTAGTAATTCACTAGGTATACTATTCTGACTATCACACATCTTGTTTCTTATAGGATGTATTCATGAAAATATCTTGTAAGGTTTCTGTATGATTATTGGGATTTCAACACCATGTTTGATGAGGTCTCCCTGAAGGGACCCAGTCATAGAACAATTTTTCTTCAAGATTGATAGTGGGTGGAACCATATCATGTTGATCAGTTCATAGACCCACCTCCAATGGTTCATCTGGAAGCAGCTTTCCAGAGTGATTCGGGAATAGATCTTCAGGGACTAGATGATGATATGTGGGGTTCATTCTTGTATCATAGGCTTCTGAGGTAGTGATTTCATGAGAATCATGGTCATCAAGACCTAGCGATAACAGGTTTGTGAAAAATGATGTAGAACAGGAGGGTTCTTTAGAGGCCCTAAGTGAACATTAGTTCCCCAAAAGAGAGATGTGGTTATGATTTCCAAAGGAGGGGAAATCTCACACAAAATATTACCACTGTTCAGGATGCAGTTGGAGAGGTGTTTGATAAACTTCTAAGGAAGAGGTGAGGTAGTTTTAGGAGCACATTGATCTGTTGAAACAAAGACAAGGCATAGGAGCTTGAGAAGTAATATGAGGTGTCCAACATTTATATGTGTTTCCACCACCCTCTTGTGGTCCATACTAGATTTGAGGAGTTGTAGCATAGGGGGAGTATATAGTTTCATGCTATTGAATCTTATGACACCCAGACTAGGGGAATGGTTCATGGTATGATTTGTTTCTTCTTTATTAGCTAAAGAAAATAGACCCATGTTCTATTGATTTCCATTCCTACAAATTTTCTCGATTGATACATTGTGATTCTAGTAACAATATTGATTTGATCGTCTGTTTTAGAGAAACCCATTAGAGGAGTCCCAGTGATGACATACTCAGACCGACAGTGTGACCTAACTCATAAAGGTGAGATTTTCAGTTGGTATCTCTTGGTAGTAGTGTCGAGGCCTTAAGTTTTCATTCTCTGTAAGGACTAGTAGCCATGTTTCATTCATCGATTGATAGTTTTAGTAATTTTTTGTTGTTCATCCATGGTAATACAACATATTTCCCTTCTTATAATCCAAAGGGAAATTCTTGTAGATCAAGATGGGCTCACACATTAGAGGTTGTATCCGATTACTCTTCAGTTTTATAGACTAACCCTCAGTGAAGTAGATGCTTTGATTCATCATTTTTCATTAATGGTGGGGAAGTATATGTACATATTCCCTAAAGATGTTCCAGTTTTACATCCCCAAAAATAGATAGAATTCTCTGTTAATATACTCCATGGTACAACACTGATATCTACACCATCGTATCGGATGGTTCCCATAGAAAATCATGAGCTAAGGGTGAAATTGGAGGACCTGTAGAGGATGGACTTCTCAAGGCCCATTATTTTACCCTAGATGTCCCCCATTGGAAATTGTTGATGATTTACTATTGTACATGGAATATGAGAAGGAGCATGTGAAACACTTGATGATTTTATCAAAAACACATAGAGATCACCATCTTTCCTAGAATCTCATGAAGTGTCAATTATGTATTAGAGATGTCCCTTTATTTTAGATATAAATCATCTCAGAGACTAGAGTTGCAATGCGCCCAGTGAAGGTTGAGACATAGATTAACAATCACTACCATCTAGAGGTTTCCAGAGGAGGGTGTTGAGTACATAGTATTTTTTTATACATTAGGAATTGGGCTTGTTTGGGTCATGATGTAGAGGAATGAAGTGATTGCCAATGGTTCATGCCAATTGAAATCACATTATCAGAACTACATGACCTATGATCTTGATTTTGTAGTTGGAGTCCTCACATAGATGTTTGTGTGACAGTAACTAATGGGTGAGAGGTTTATCATCTACTTTGACCACAATAGTATTTGATATAACTTCTATCAAGAGGATTAGAACATCAGATATAGGATATGGCTATAGCTCCGCCAGGACTATGACTTGGAGATTATTTATGCCTTTGGGAAAGGGAATATTTTAATAGAATCTCTCAGCAAAAGATCTATCTTATAGTTGCTGGATTTGGAATTAGTGAAGTTAGCCTCGTATAAGATATCCATTGTGGATAGACATGGATAAGATTATCTATAGTCAATGGTTGTCACCCCTCCAATCATACAGGGAGTCAGGGATACACATCTTAGTGATAATGACTACAAGGATCTATATTCTTAAATTTCCTAAAGGTATTCACTATATAGTTAATCTAATAGTAGGGTGCCCATTTTTATTTTCAGAGGATTCACGATTATAATAGGGACATTGTTAGAGGATGTTCTTAGTGTTACATTTGAGTTAAATAGTGAATACTACATTTTAAAATTGATTAATATTTGTGAATTAAATAATAATTTTAAATTAAAGGGGAATCTATTTCTAATATCATACTCAACATGGAACAACATATTTCTCCAAAATCTTATGTTTCACACAATGTTGAGTTACACCAAAAAAATATAATAATGTCGTTATTTTTAAATGGTAGTTAACGCCTAGCTGTTGTATTGGAGGGAATGAAAAGAACTAACCATATTATGATTAAAAATGTTTTCTAATTTTATTTACATATATGGAATAAATTTTAGAGGCTTAAAATAATAAATATTCTGATTTTCAGCATGAACTACTCTAATATTCTTTATATTGATGTTTTACCACCTTTGGTTGGTGATCCCTTTTTAAATATATTTTTGTCACTTTTATATGTTATATTTGATAAAATAAAAATATTATATAGAATAAAAACATTAAAATTTACTCTGGATGTTATTTTATTATATTTCTGAAAAAGTTCATTTTTTAATAAATAGTGGAAAATGATGTAGTTTATGACAAAATTGTCATTTAATCTAATTTATTTATATAGTTAGATTGTAATTTTAGTTGGTTTTATAGTACTATTAGATTATATTTTTATCATTTAATCCAATTTAGGTCTGTTTAAATAATTTCACTTTTAAATTCGACATAAAAAAATGTCAATCATTTATAAGTTTTTAATTCTAAAAAACCTACTTTTTTGTTTTGCCAACGGAAATTGCTTTTAAATTAATTTCTGATAATTAATTATTTTGATTTTAGAAAAATGGATTCCATATTTGAATTAGGCGGTCCAAATTTTTTAAATACGTACCTTTAATTTCTGAACATTATGAATAGTAACTGTAGTAATTATTTTATTTTTTGTGGTTAAAGGGGAAATCTGGTAAATAAGGGTAAAAAATAATATTATTATAACATTACATTAGCCTAACACATTTACTAAGTCTATTGGATGAGAAATTTACGACCATTGGCATCCTTAGGTATATTTTAGGATTCTTTTTCCCCACTTGTGTATGAAAATGACAATTAAATTTCTTTTAATTTACAGCTAAGGAAAATATAACAAAAACATTTATCTTTTAGTAAACAAATTTTTATATATTGGTAATTAATTTATAGTTTCAACTATAAATAGTAATTATAAAGATAAAAATATTTCCTACATAATGGTGTTTTAGTTATTAATTTTAGACATCAAATAAATTTATTTATTTCTAACACAATAATGATGTAGTGATTACCTTATTAATGAATGTTTCGTATAAATGTGATTATTAAATTTAAAATAAATATTTTTCAAATATTTTTATTCCATCAAAAAAATTTATAAATGAGTATGAATTTCTATCATTTAATTAATGATGGTTTTTCAAAATAATTAATTTTTTATAGATTTTTTTAAAAGTAATCATTCAAATAGTATATAAATTGACATAAATGAGTTTTTATATCAAATATTTTCTTAATAAATGATTTAACATTAATTAAAATATATGATTCAGAATAATGATACATATAATGTTAAAAAATTCATTATTGGACCACATGAGGTTCTTTTGGCATTTTATAGTAACTATATTAACAATGTAGTACGAATATGCAAGAAGACATGGCAATAGTCAAATATGTTAATTAATGGTTAATGATAAATGAAAATGTAAAAATTGATACCAAATTTTTTCAAAAACTTATTGGTCAAAAGGATTTAGAAAAATAATAAACTTATATATGAATTAAATGAGTTTTTGACCTTTTGAAATCGATAATACTTTGATAATAAAATAATATTTTAAAGCATTCCTAATGTACCCATCCTCCCTCTTATTAAATAGAATCACCTATAACCCTTACTCATACCTCTAAACCCCCCTTTATTGGTCCACCCTATACCCAAATTATCTCCCAATGTTCCTAACTTTCTACAAGAATCCTTACATTGGGTAGAAGGAAAATTAAGATGGCCTTTTAGCTTAAATCAAAAGGAGTTACCCGATTTGAGTTATTGTATTTTCTCAAACATCTTCCATTTATTTTCCTTCTACAACCCACTAAACACTATTTATTCCATTTTTTATAACATATCTAGTATCATTAATATACTATGATGTTGTTATGAGAATTATTCTATCTACAATTATGCACACATCCATCTAATGTATTTAGAACATATTGATTCTCTATACGGTGAACTACTACCTCACGAAATGATGATTGTTCAATTATCTTCTACCACCTTTCATGGTGGCCATTATGATGGAAATGTATTTATATTTGATATATATTATATTTATATTGTCTCTATTCTTATATATTTTTCATTTATAGTATAACTTTATGGTTTCCATAATTGGTAAATAAGATAATTAAATTTGAGGAAGTGTGGACTTCTTCCTCCTCAAAGTGATATGATTCATTCATTCCATAGATGTAACGTATAAAGGATGGAGTCAATGAACGTATTTAATGTATAAAAAATATGATATTATAATTGAATTATAATATATCTATGTATTAAAATTTATTCATTCCTTTAAATATGAAATAGAAATTAAAGTGGCGTTCATGCGTATGTATGACTTACAGTCTCCATGAACGGTGCATTTCATTTCTTATATCCAAATGTTATGGACTATTATGAATACATATATATTTGACCTAAAAACAAATATATTGGATATATATGATATTTAAATCATGAATTCAATTTTGGAGATAATGGGCTTTTGACTACATAGACAATTTGTAATTATAACATGTTCATTTTTGACTCAGGTACCAAATATCGACAAAAAGACTGATATTAACATAAATAATAATGTAAAGGTTATAACATAGTAATAAGTGATATAAAAGGAATAATAAACCAGAAAAAGCTTCCAAATAATGTAGAAATTAACTTACATATATTATTCAGGAAGAATAAGGAACATACGTGACGAGATAGACTCTAGGTAAGGGACTTCATCTCAATAGGCTTTAATTTAGGCATATTATGATTTATACATGAATTTATTTTATATGGTGTATAAACCCCTTTGAAATTTCATTTCATTCAAAGGGAATATCTTTCTATGAATCATTTTACTAAATTACATATTGAATGTTTCTTTTTAATGTATTCAGTGACAGTGAACATTCTGCCACTGCGAGAATTATTTGATATTTTGTTCCATAATAAGACATAATGTTTTTAAAAGGAAAATAAATTCCGTAAACTTATTTTACGTATTTTTCAAAGGAATATGGTTTTAAAAATGGATTGATCATGTCAATATCTTGAACTGATATATTGTGGTTATAATGTGAAATGTTATCATTCCTTTATGATTGTTCTTGTGTTATGATTATATTATGGTTCTTGGGAATTTATTATGTATACGGGTGGTTCCATTATAAATATATGGTTGGTTATCCCAAGATTGATCTCCAATGCATTGGGTAAAGTGATGGAGGTAAACATTAATATTTCTCCTATGAGATTTAGGTAATATATGATTATGGTTATTCCAAATTTTACTCCTTGTTTAGATGTGAAAGCTACAATGTAAGTAATGTACGGATACCACATTTTACCTTTATGATTTATTATTTCTATGTGTTATTCCTAAATCATATGATTTATTTTGGTATGATAAATATATTTTTTTGAGTGAATATTATTATTTCATTTATTTGCATGTATTGATGGACTAATGGTTCCTTTTCCTATTTTATAACCCTTAATAATAATTTTTTATGCTCATCCCATGTTTTTAAAAAGTTTTTCATAGGGTATAATGAAGGGTAGAATATATGAATAATTCAAGAAGATTTATATCAATAAAATAATTCTTTTTTTATTTAAGGAGTATTATTGTTGTGAAAAAATGGGTTAGAGTAGAAGTGTCTACATTGTAATTTTTGAGATGAAATGTAATAGTTACAGTCTAATTCATTAAAACACTAAACCCAAAAAGATCATTAATGTGAATTACTAACTTAAATAAAGATTATATAATTTATTAGGCTGGGGACTTATAGTTGGTATCATAGGTTGGATTAGATAACTTTATGAGTTCAGATATTGTTAAATTAATATCCATACATTATTTTTACATTATGTTAAGATTGATATTTTATATAATTTGATGATTACAATACTTATTTTTTAATATATTTTTGTGTTTTGAATGGTTTTCTGCATAGGAAATAAGGAAACTATGATGGGAGGACATCAAGGGAAAAACAACCTTCCAAATCAGTAACCTGAGATGGTTGAAATAACAACTAAATAGTTCATTGCAGTGATGGAACATTTGACTCAAGCTATAAATGGTGGTGGTATACATGAACAAGAGCAGCCGTATCAAGAATAGAGGAACATGTTAGTAGTAGATAATTTCATGGGGAAACATCTCCCATTATTTATAGGACCATCTAGACCATTTCTAGTTGAAGCGTGGATTAGAGCACTGGAAAAGATTTTCGATGTCTTTGGTTGTTCATAACATCAAAAGGACACTGTAATTGTTTACAATTTTGAAGGTGAAGTCAATCAATGGTGGTCAATGGTTAAAAATATCAAGGGTAGTGAGAATATTGATGCTCTATATTGGGATTAATTCAAAGGTATGTTTCTTGAGAAATATTTTCACAGGTTAGTTTGACTTAGCATCGAACAAATATTCTTGGAATTGAGTTTGGAGGATAAATCAGTTGCAATTTATGAAGAAATATTTAGTTGATGGGAAACTAATTCTCCAAATTTTATACGGGATCTTGATAGTAAAATAAATCATTCTTAATCAAGATTAGAGCCAACTTAACAATGTGATTTAGCTTTATATGAGTTCAAAAGTTATGAGCAACATGTTCGATGTGCAGGGAATATGGAAATGGTGTTTTCTGATGATCATGTTTTCTATGAAAAATAACTGAATAAGAGTTCGAGGTGGCAGATGAAAGGAAAGAACACTTCAATAAAGTATGATGTTTAGAATATTAATTTTATAGTTTGTGAAAATTTTTGTCAAAATAAAACTATGGAATGCCTTTTTAATTCTAGTATGTGTTATCAATATAGTAAAATGGGTCATAAGAATCATAATTGCATGGAAAAAGTTTAGGGTAATGGTAAGAAAAAATTTGATTTATAGTCAGTAAAATGTTTTAAGTGCAATAAAATCGGTCATTATGAAATTGAGTGTTCAATGAAGAACACAAATTAGGGAAACCAGTAAGATTACAAGTAGAAGGGGGTGGTGAAATCCTTTTCTACTACTTCAGCAGATATTATTCCATCAAATGAAGTAGTATCATATACATTGTTTGTTTATTCATATTATTCCAATGTGTTGTTGGATTCAAGGTCTACATAATCTTTCATTTCAATGAAATTTTCTATTAAATTCGGAATTTCATCTTAAGATATGAAACCCGAAATTATGGTAAAAACACATGGAGGAAATATTCAGACGAAAAGAAATTATAAGAACTATCAATTTCTTGTCTGTAGAATGAATCTACATGAAAACCTAATTATTTTCCTCTTATGGAGTTTGATGTTATTTTTCCTATTTATTGGATTTCCATTTATCATGCTATAATTGAATGTAGAGCTAAAGAGGATTCTTTTCATAATGAATTTTAGTTAGTTTACAAGAATGAGCACTTGATTTTAATAATATATCAGGAAGCATGGAATCTAGTAAATTATGGAAATGAATGTTACCCTGAAAATATTGATGAAAAAAATGGAACTATTCAGATTAATGATGTTATGGTGGTAAATAAGTACCGTAATGGTTTTCATGATGTGTTTCCTCATATAATACCTGATCGAGAAGTTGATTTTATGGACGACATAGTTCTTGAAGCTAAGACAATTTCAAAACACCCTTATCGAATGCTCAAATTGATCATTTATATTTAAAAAATAAATTTCATGAGTTATTAGGTAATGGTTTCATTCATCCTATCACATCATAATAGGGTGCTCCTATCATGATTGTTAAAAAAATATGGTCCAATGAGTCTTTTCATTGATGTTATAGCCTTGGATAATATCACTAATAATAACAAGTATCCTTTTCCTCATATCGATGATTTGTTTGATCAACTCCATGAAGCTCAGTATTTTTTGAAGATTGACTTGTGTTCGGGGTACCATCATTTGAAAGTAAAGGAATAAGATATTCCAAACACCGTGTTTCATAACAGATATGGCTATTATGTATTTACAGTTATTCTATTCGGTTAAAAAATGCATTTGTTGTACTCATGTATCTTATGAATATAATTTTCGTTGAGTTCTTGGATATGTTTTTGGTTGTGTTTATTGATGATATTTTTGTATTTTATAAATTTAAATAGAATGATGAATGTCATTTTAGGGTTTTTTTGAAAACCATAAATGAAGAGAAACTGTATGGTGAATTTAGAAAGTGTGAGTTTTGGTTATGAAAATTTTCATTCCTTGGTCACATTGTTTCTAAGTATGGAATAATAGTTGATCCTACTAAAAAATTGTTAAGGAATGTCCAAGATAGACAAATATAACAGAAATTCACTGTTTTCTTGGTTTATCAAGTTATTACTGAAGGTTTGTTGAAATTGTTTCCTGATTATCTAACCCATTAACTAAGATAACTCGAAAAGGTGTTAGGATCATCATGATAAAAGAATGTGATTAATTTTTTCAGGTATTGAAAGGAATATTTGTAAATATTACAGTTTTGGAACAAACTTCTAGAATTGGTGAATTTATTATCTATAGTGATGCTTCAATGAATAGAAATGTTTTTTTCCTAATGCAGAATGATCAGGTCTTAGTACAATCATCTATTGCAAGTGGAATGGAGAAAGTGTTGACAGATAATAATGAGTTGCAGAAAAGGGAATAATTGGTCCAAACGTGTATGTTACAAAAATTTAGCATTGATAAAGATTGTGTTTTGAGGTTTAGAAAGAGGTTATATGTTCCTTGTGATTAACTATTTAATAATGAGTTGTTATGTAAAGCTCATAGTTCTCCCTTTTCAGTTCATCCTCGAAGTACTAAAACGTACAGAGATCATCTGGAGTATTACTAGTGGGATGGAATGAAAAGGCACATTCCAAACTTGGTTTTTATGTGTTTAATTTGTCCACAGGTTAAGGAAGAATGACAGTTACTTTAATATAGGAATCATACTTTACAAATTCTCGAGTGGAAATGGAAAACGGTTTCCATAGATTTCATAGTCGGATTGCCAAATACTTCTTGAGAAAATAGTGCAATCCGGTTTATTATTGATTGATTGACTAAATATGTTCATTTTATCTCTATTTGAGATACATTGGCTCTTGATAAACTTTCTAGACTGTATATTAAAGTGATAGTTTGGTTACATGGAATTCCCCTCTCTATTTTATATAATCATGATCCCAAGTATGGTTAAAAATTTTGAAAGGGCCTTCAGAAGTCAATGGGTACGAAATTAAATTTTAGTATACATTTTCATGAGTAATTATTTGTGATGTTAGAATGAAAAATTATGGCCTTGGAAGATATGTTACGTGGTAGGTCAAATAATTACTCGGGAAGTCGGAATCAACATATTTCTTTGGTTGAGTTTTCTTATAATAACAGTTCTCATTCTAGTATACAAATGACCCCATTTTAAACATTATATGGAAAGTATTATCAAAATCCATCTTTTTGGGATTAAGTAGGTGAAATGATGTTTATGGGGAAAATTTGGTAGAAGAAATGGCATAAAAAGTTCATTTAATCTTGAATCCCATAAGAACATTTCAGAGCATGCAGAAAAGTTATGCAGATGACTAGAGGAAGGATCTTTCATTAGATATTGGTGATCATGTATTTCATAATCGTACTCCATGTAAATGTGTGACGCATTTTGGTAAGAATGGAATGTTGAGCCCGAGGTTCATTATACCCTATGAAATCCTAGATAATGTTCGATCAGTTTCCAATAGAGACGATTTACCACCAATTTTATCCCAGATACACAATGTTTTTCATGTTCAAATGTTGAGAAAGTATATTCTATATCTATCTCATGTTTTGAGTCTAGAGGTAGTTCATTTGTAATAGAATCCTTCTAATGAGGAACAAGTAGTCCAGATATGGAATATGGTAATTTATCTGCTAATGGTTTTGTGAAAAAACCATATACTTCAAGAGGAAACATGGGAATATGAAAATTTTATGAGGAATAAATACCCCCACTTATTTGAAAAGAGAATAGAATTATGGGGAAACAACTCACAAAAGGGGAGAAGGATATAACATCTCAGGTAAATAAAGAACATGAAATTTTCATATTAATTATTATTTTTAAATTCTATTTTATTACTACATTAAAATATATGCAATTTCTGATCTCATACTTAACATGCAACAATGGATTTCTCTGAAATCTTAAGTTGCACACAATGTTGAGTATACTAAAATAAATATAATTATATAATTACTTTTAAAATGTAGTTATCACCAAGATTTTTTATTTCTGGGAGTGAATAGAACTAACCATTTTATGATTAATCGTATTAGTTAAATGTCTTTACATTTTTCCAAAAAAAAATTTGAGGCTTAAAATAAGAAGGAATCTGATTTTAAGCCTCAAATAATCTAATATTTTTTAAAGGCCGTTTTACCACCTTTGCTTGGGGAACCATTTTTAAATATATATTTTGACACTATTATATGTTATATTTGATAACAAACAAATTCTATAGAATCAATACATAAAAACAGACATTGGATGAAATTTGTTTATTGTTCTGATAAAGATCAATTTTAATGAATAGTGAAAATACTGCATTTTATGTGAAAAAATTCTCTTAATCTAATTAATTTATATAGTTAGGTTGTTATTTTAATTGGTTTTTTTGTGAAATTGGATTAAATTTTTACCATTTAATCTAATTTTGATCATTGGAAATAATTTCACTTTTAAATTGGACATAAACACATGTCAATATTCTGGTAGGTTTTTCTTCTTTAAACCCCAATTTTTAG
Organism: Viscum album; assembly: GCA_963277665.1. NCBI lineage: Eukaryota > Viridiplantae > Streptophyta > Magnoliopsida > Santalales > Viscaceae > Viscum > Viscum album. The sequence continues at coordinate 1,201,979,413 of OY728137.1, forward strand.
TTTTTACTACATTGATTAATTTTAAATTAATTTCTGTAAATTCATTGTTTTGAATTTGGAAAAATGGATTCCATGTTTGGAATAATAAGTTCCAAATTATTTAAATATGTATATTTTATTTTTATATTTTATGAATATTAGTTTTAGTAATTATTTAATTTACCATGGTAAAAAGGAAAATCTAGTAAATAAGGGAAAAATAATATTATATAATATTAAATTTCCCAAACACCTATATTAACCTTATTTTATGAGATATTTCAAACCATTCTCATCATTGGGTCGATTTTAGGGCCTGATGGAGCCACTTGTGTGTGAAAATGACATTTAATTACTCTTAATTTAATGTTTAGGAAAATATATCCTAATCATATATCTTTTAGTAAAAATTTAATATGGGGTTATATAAGCCATCATTTACACTATAAATTTTCATTAAGATGATAAATATATTTTCTATATCATTTTATTTTATTTATATATTTTTTACAACACATATATAAATTTACATATTACACAATGATGATGTAATGATTACCTTATTAATGATTGTTTCATATAAATGAGTTTATAAAAATTAAAATAAATTTATTTTGAAAATTTTTATTCCATCCACGAATTTTATGGATACGTATGACATTTGATGTTTGAATTAATTATGTTTACCCAAAATAATCAAGTTGTTATCATTTTTTTAAAATTCCTTATATGAATAGTAAATAAATTAATATAAATGAGTTTTTAAAATAGATATATTTTTAATTGTATAATTTAATAGTCATAAAAATATAATATTCAGCCAAATGAAATAGATAATGTTTAAAATATCATTAATGGACCACTTGAGGTTTGATTTTAATTTTATAGTAACTATATTAACTATATAGTATTAATATACAATAAGACATGGTAAGTCATATATGTTAACTAATGGTTAAAGCTAAATGATAATGTTAAATACGAACACAAAGCTTTTCTAAAACCAATTATATGAGAGTATATCAAACAATAGTAAACTTATCATTGAATTAAATTAGATTTGGACCTTTTGAAACTGAAAATAATTTTATAATAAAATAATATGTCAAGGCCTTCTTAATGTAACCCTCTTCTGACTTATAAAAGAGAAACACCTCTAACCCATTCTCAGACCACTAATTCAACCTTGTCTCATCCAAATTATTCCCAAAAATCTCCCAGCATCCCTCAATTCCTCCTTGAAGGCTCAACATGTGATGAACAAAAATCAAGATGGCCTTTTAGCTTAAATCAAAAGTTGTTACCTGATTTGAGGTAATGTCTTCTCTCAGGCTTCTTCCATTTATTTTAGTTCTCCTACCCCCTCAAATCCCTTTATTACTTTATTTTATAAAAAAATAGTATCTTCAATATATTTGTATGTTTTTATGATATGTATTCAATCTACACTAACACACACATCAATCTAATTGATTTATAACATTTTGTTTCTATGAAAGGTGAACTACTACATCACCAAACGATGATTGTTCAATTATATCCTACCACCTATCATGGTGGAAATTATGATGAGACTATATTTATATGTCAAATATAATATATTTATATTTTCTCTATCATTCTATATTTTTAAATTATATTATACATTTATGGTTTCCATAATAAGAAAATACGGTAATATCATTTGAGAAAGTGCATTCTACCACCCATGAAAAGTGATATTACTCATTCATTCCATAAATAGAACATATAAAAAAAAGGTGTTAAAAAGCATCTGCAGTGTATATAAAAAATTATATTATAATTCAATTACAATTTACCTATGTACCATTATGTTTTCATTCATTTAAATATGAAATATAAAAGAAAGTAGTGTTCATGAATACGTACGACTTACCACCACCATGAATGGTGAATTTCATTTCTTATATCCAACTATTATGGACTATTATAAATATATATATATTGGATATAAATACATATATACAGGATATATATGGTATTTAAATCAATAATACAATTTCGAAGATGAAGGACTTTTGACCATATGGAAAATTTGTAATTATAACATGTTCTTTTTTGACTGTATTACCAAATATCGGCATAATCACTAATATGAACCTAAAGAATTATGTAATGTCTACAACGTGGTAATAAGGGGTATAATTGGAAAAATATCGTTGAAAAATGTTTTGAGGAAAGTAAAATTTAAATCGTATTTTTATTCAGGAAGAATAGGGAACATATGTGACGAGTAAGACTCAAGGTACGGGACTTCATCTAAATCTCCATTCATTGAGTCTTATTTTTATTTATTCACAACATTATCTTACATGATGTATAAACCCCATTAACTTTTCATTTAATTAAAATAGAATCATTTTCTAAAATTCATTTTACTAAACATCAAAAGGAATGCTTCTTTTTAACGTACATAGTGAAAACGGACTTTCTATCGTCACAAGAATTATTTGATATTTGGCTTCCATAACAAGACAAAATTTTTTAAAAAGGAAAATAAATACCATATACCCTATTTATATATTATTATTATTGAATTTTTTTTAATAATAGATTCTTTAATTCAATATATTGAACTAATATCTTGTGATTATAATGTGGAAATGTTATCTTTATTTAATTCTTGTTCATGAGTTATGATTATGTTATGGTTCTTGGGAATTATTAACATATACAGGTAGTTATATGATAAACCTAGGGTATGTGACACTAAGATAGATCTCCCATTCATTAGGTAATGTGATTGAGGTAAATATTAATGTTTCCCCTAAGACGTTTAGGAAATATACTATGATGGGTTTTCAAAATGTAACTCTCTATGTTGCCTTGAAAACAACTATGTAAGTATGTTATGGATACCACTAGTTACCTTTATGATTTATTATTTCTACATGTTCTTCATAAATCTTATAATATCATGAGTTTTTTTAATGAGCTTATGTTTTCTGAGTGAAATGTATGATTTCATTCATTTTCATATATTAATGAACTAATGTTTTCTTTCCTTATTTATTAACCCATACTGTGTTTTTTATGTTCATCCCATGTTTTCGAAATTTTTTTCATATGGTATAAGGAAAATTATGATAAAGGAAGAATTCAAGAATATTATTTCATGAAAATAATTACTTCTTTATTTAAGTAGTTTTATTGTTGTGAAAAAAATTTGTTAATGTAGAAGTGTCTACATTGTAATTTTGGAGATGACATGTATGAATTGCATCCTAATTTTTTAAAACACTCAAACAGAAAATATGTTCAATGTTAATTCTTAACTTATGTCATAATTATGTAATATTTAATGATAGAGCCTTATACTAATGTAGTTTCATGAATCCCATTTAGTGGTACATCATGGTGTGGAATTGATGTACTAGGGACTATAATGTTAGTTGGGTGGCCATGGATTAAGATGGAAGTTTCAAAGTTTGTTTCTTGATCCCTTAGTTGTAAAAAAAATGAAGGATGTGCATCATTATCAATGGGTTTTACTCAACAACATGAGGTTCCCTATTTGAAATTGGATGGTATAATAATGGACTTCATGATTTTTTTACCGCATATGTCTAGGGGGAACAATACCTTTTGGGTCATCATTATCTGAGTCACAAGGTCGGCCCACATCCTACCAATCCAGGTGCAGAGTTTAGTCGAGTTTTTGGGATAAATTTATAAGCTAGGGATAACTCATATTCATGTATTTTCATTGTTAATTATTATATATCATGATTCTCATTTCACATCCTGAATGTGGATGGATTGAAAAAGGTGTTTCAAACTCAGTTACTCTTGAGCTTGGAATTTCATCACCCAATGGATGGACACACATAGAGAACCATTAACATTGTAGAGTACATGCATCGGGCTTCAATGATATGTTTTGGCTATAGTTGTGAGGATTTCCTACCTCTTTTTGAGTTTTCATACAACAAAAGATACCCCTACTCCATCACAATGACACCATTTGAGGCTTGGTACGGGCGATCCTACAGTTCACCAAATTGTTGTACTGACCAAATAGAGTTGAAACTAATGGTCCTCGATTAGGTGCATGAGGATATATATAAGGTGGTTTTCATCTGGAATAGGATGAAGACTCTATAAATCCATTATAAATATTATGATAATAGTAGATATAGACATTTGGTGTTCAGGGAGGGAGACCATGTGTTCATACTGGTCTCTCATTGACATGGGATACAATTATTTGTCTTGGAAGCCATGGTATATACGAGGTTCATCAACCCTCTTTCTGATACTACTTATAGTTGGTGAGGTGGTGTAACAATTGGCTCTAACAATGTAGTTGGACCATATACACGATGACTTCCACATGTCTTAGCTGAGGAGATATATTCATGATTCATCTCATGTCTTTGACTAAGGTGAATTTTTCTAGGAATCTAGAGGAGATCTATGATCAATAGAAGGGGATCCTTTGTGGGCAGTTGATTCCTCTAGTTGATGTTTTGTGGGGGAACTATAATCACTAGTTTATCTTATAATAGTGAAATTATCCGATTCATGACTAGTGTTATCAATTTACCGATTATCGCTTAGTTTTGGATTTCAAAGACATAAATCCCTAAGGATGGTAAAATTTAATTACATGAATTTTCACAAATTTAATTTTTTAAATTTTTTTGGAAAATTCCAACACCAGGAAACGAGACATCATGCTATTCTAAGGCCTTAGGTACCTGGAATGATTCACTATAAAATGAAATATTTTAATAACAAGCACATGTATATTTTCATAAAAAGTAAAATAAATTTTTTGTGTTTGGCCAAATCATAAATCCAAAGAAACCATTAGGCCTAAGAATAGTGGATTTACCGTAGGTGCAACCTAACTTTTGTCGGTGTGGGTCATCTATAGAAAAATCCACTAGGAGCGTAACCATAAATAAATTATTTAAATTAAATTCTTTTATTTTAAAATCCTAATAACTCGTAAATAGTAACATGGATTGGTAGTTAAATACCATCATTGAGTCTGTGATGAGGTTTTTCCTTTGTCATGTCTAACATTGTTTGGCATTGGCTGGTTGTGGATGAAATTTTTAGACATAAAATTTATTAAAATGTTTTTATAAAAATATTTTATTCTTTGTTCAACAATATTTTTTTATTTAATTATTGATTTTTTTGGAATTTGGTGTTATCCCCATAACCCAATACTATTTTTGAGGAATCGAGACAATTCACTCTCAATGAATAAAGATGGCTTGTAAATCAACGATCAAAAAAAACTTTAAATTCATAGGATCCTCATCCCTGACAATGATTCAGTGATTGTTCTTCATTAGAAATCGAACCAAATCAAGTTAGGGAATATGATATTTTATTTCCATTCATTGTTCATGAATTCCATGATGAACACAGACCAATCAAAAAATAGATTAACCTGAGGATCTGCCTTTGTTGGTAGATGGGATTTACCATTCCAAATAATTTATCGGAGAATTATCTTGTGATTATTTGTTGGTTTTTTATTTTCATTCATATAGTCACAAACCTAGATCGACATGAATGTTGATCGTGGCATTTTCCTTTTGTTTGATTTATGATTTTCCCCCACCTGTTCTTCATCTGTTCTGGGAATTTTCTTTTGGACAACAACTCGACATGTTTCGATCAATTGATAATTGTGAACATGATCATTGGTGTAATGATCTAATATCATAGATCTGGGATGACATGGAATGACGGAGGTGCGATGATGATGGTGATCGATGGATTGAAGCGTGTTGGGAGATGTTGTTTTTTATGTTATGTTTCTCCTAGATGAATCATAATGTTGATCCAAGCTAAAGACGATGAATAATATGACCACTATATCCCATGCGTTCTTTTGTTTCAAAAAATGGAGCACCATTGGTGAACCGGTTCCCCGTGGAAGGGGCCACTGGTGGGTCAGTAGAGGCAAATGGTGACAACCACAAGTGTATGTATTGGTCAAGGTTGGGAGGCTGGTAGCGGCTGGTGTAGGGGGAATAAGTTCTGATAGGGCGGCGTAGGAGCCCACGGAAGAGTAGTTCCATGAGAGGTGATCAGGGATTTGGTAAAGGGACATGCATATATGGCTGGGGTCCACGTGGAGTATACGATGATAGCAACCCACTAGGGAGCTAGGACATGGTGGTCAACCACATTGAATGCGGTGTCGCCACATTGATAAGGCAGAGGCACACAGTCTGGTGGACGGTGTGCGATGTCATAAAACCAGTCTACTACAGTGGAATAATGGGTCACCATCCAACAACCCCAACATGTTGTGTAGGTGTGAGCCAGATTGGACCATGATAGGACATCTAGGGCATGTCGACCAGGTCTTTTTAGAATTGAACTGGATCTAGAATGGGACATTTCACTAAAATAGAAGTAATGTTCAAACAGAGTGTCTGATTGATGATCCGTCTATAAAATTGGGATACATGTGACTTGGAATTCCTTTTAATATGTCTTAGTGGGGTTTTAGATTGATCATAAGAGGTTGAGAGTGTAACCTTTTTCTTATCCTATGATGATTCGATGTAGGATCTCATTAATGTGATAGAGGATTAACTATATTCTAAAGGGAGTAGTCTGATACCATCATTGAAAGTTGACTCTACGTGTAAGAGAATATATCGCATGAGAGGCCCGATTGGTCCTCACTTTCCTTTGTGGTACAATAGATAGGGTTTGTGGATAAGGTGTGTCCAGTGTTTTTATGGTCAATTATCCCCTATCAATGATGATGTTTCCATTAGGGCCAGGTGTTCCCCCAGTGAGCATTGGTTTTTGACCACCTTATCATTGTATCGATATCTGATTCATTCCATTCTATGTGACTATACATGATGATCATTCTTTGGGATGCATTTATTTGTTGATGTTTGGAAGTGACTTGGGTACTATATATCATGGGGGATTCTTGACATATCAACAATATAAGTGTTACCGACACTCCATCAATTATCGACACTCTGTGTGATACCAACACTTTGTGTGTTATCAAAACATTGTGTCATAGTGAGACTGGATGTATTATGGAAAATACGTAACTTTTAGAGACCCTATTTTTCTCTTGAGTAATTTGGTAGAAAATTTCAACATTCTTCATTTGTATAACTCGAGGAGTGATATCTCCTTGGAAGTGCGTGCTATGAGTGGAACTGCTTATCTGGAAATGAATGAGACATTGAGGCATGTTATCCTTTATTAGTATACATCAATGTTCTTGTCATATGTGATAGAGACATAAGCCTTAATTTAGATGACTGTATAATATTAGTGGTGTTTTCCCACTTTGGATTTCTGCAAGGTATATTCTTTATGGTTTTTCCAATATAGTATTCAATTGTGTTTTAAATGTGTCTTACTAATTATTATTTTACTCACCCCTACATGGGCTTTGATTGGACATGTCGTGGCTTGTTCAGCTGGTCATACATGTTAAAGAGTTCTATGTGGTCCAAGGCTAGAATGTTCTTGATGTGTTTAGAAAAATTCGAGTGTTCTCCTACAACTACAAAAAATAGTCCCAATACCTTTGTTTAAGGTTTTACATTATGGTTTATAAACTCTTTTTGGTGGTCTTGTATTCTGGTCTAATTTTACATTACTGTATATTACTTTCCTATCATACTCTATTGGTTGGGATATAGTGGTATGCATTCATTTTACTTCATAGTGTTTATACATTTCAATATTTTGCGATTGGAGATGTATTTGTGTGTACATGTACTTAGAAAAGTACCTAATCGGTGCTAGTAACCAGCCCATGGCCTGTCCAAGGTGGGATTATGGTAGTCCCGAAAAGGACTCACTGGGATGGTTCATGAAAAAAATATTAATATAATCACTATAATTTTCAAAAAAATAAGATTAAAAAACTTAAAAATAAAACGGCTCATAAAATCAATTTTTATTCCCATGGATATATCTATAGTAAATCATATGATTAAAATTATAATTACCCATAATTAGTTCATCATCTATGTAAATATACACACAAATGGTTATCTATACCATTAATCTTATATCCATAATATATTATAGCATCACCCCTTAAATAATATTTTCACTAAATCACATACAAAACAAAAGGGTTGTTACATAAACATTTCTCCCAATATAAACATAATAATGTTAAATTCACATCACATAATTCCTAAATAGAGAATTAATGAATTTAAATAAATGAAAAATCAAAGACTTATGTTCCAATGATAATTTAGGTTTATAACCTATAAATATAGTATATCATAGGATTTTAAAGCTTATATTATATGAATTATCATATTGTTTCATATTGGAAATTTTAATTAAGCCATAAATATCCATTATGAGTGTCATACACGGTATTTAGTAAGGGAACTCTCACTGTGAACCAATGTGATTGATGAGATATACATGATTAAATCTTTTTTAGGTTATTAACCCCAAATTCATATGTTCCAAAACAACATAAAAGTGTAGTATCAATATATGGATGTACTATGAGGAATATCTCATATTCTATTCAATACCAAATAATTATGATTATATAATATACATACAATTATCCTCAAATTTAGATATATGGTCATTTCATATAATATATCATTTACTAAATCTAGTTCCCAAGGTTCATACAAAACATTCTTCGATACAAACTTATAAGATATAAAAAAAAGTGTCCTATAGTGATTTTTTACATAATTACATTGGAAATTTATTTAGTGAGTCACATTATAAGGTGAAAAATTGGTTAATAGTATTTCTATTGAGGATTCATACATGAATTGTACATTATATATGAATCCATAAAAGTGAACTATTGTGAATTTATGTATTTTATGTCCTTGAAAAAAATTGAAATATTAATTATTCATATAATTGGGAAAGGATGAAAAAATATAGAGTGTGTTGAAATGCTCAATATGGTATACATATAGCATAAGATATCATTTGAAAAAAAATTAATGATAAATATTGAATAGTAAATTACTAACAACACATTCCATTAAATAAATTACGTGATAAAGAAGTTTAATAATGGAGGAATATTTAATGATCAAATAATCCCATATAACCAATGACATGAGAATGAAAATTAACCATTCACATCATAACTATTCATATTATGTCATTGATATCAATAACTCATCCTATAATGAATGAATTCAAATTTTAGGACATCATTAACATGTATTCAAGGCCTCATGATAAAATATAATACATAAATGTGTATGTCCTCATCCATATACCAAAACTAGTATGTATTATGAGGCATATAAGTGAATCTATAAGTAATAGATAGCCCCATATGTCACTTAATAATTTTAATGTATTCATTATGTAAATAGGGTTAATTAAAATTCAATATTTAATTAAAATAAACCATTATATTGAAAAACTAGCATATGAAATGAAATTATTTTCCCTATACAAAAATAAGATAACTTGAAAAAATATTAATAGTATTATTACAATATATTCTAGGTGGAGTAAAACTATAATAAAGGGTTAGTTTCCTTGATGAATAGAAATACTAGAAAAGGTTAATTAAAGACATTATTGAATAAATTTTTTTTAATCCAATTTTTCTAAAAGATAATGAATATTATGAAAATAAATATATTGAAATTATTTATTGGTTATTTTAATCAAAACATTAGAGTAATTTGGGGTCATGATGGAAAGAAATTACATTCATTCCCAATATGATAAAAACTATTACGTTCACATTTTATATTAAAATTCAATGGTACCTTTTTTAAAAAATCACAAGGATTACACTAAAAAATTTATTGAAAAGAAATAATATTTTTATATTACACTATATAATCATAGGAAAATTTTGAATTTTTTAATGAAATTGATTTTAGAAAAATATAGATATGGAAGGAAAAGTGGTTTTGACCAATGAAATAAATAATGTAATCATTTTCATGAGTATTTTATTAATAAATTTAATAAATAATGTGTTTAAATTTATTGTATAACCTAATATTTTCCTTAATAATTATAGTAGTATAAAATATATTTTAATTAATCGGGAAAGTTCAAAAAATAATCTAAACGGGGAATAAAACATAATCAATCCGGAATATTAATGACGTTATGAAATATAACATAAAAAAATTGGAAATTTTGAATTATATACACGTGAAATATGGAATGTTAAATGAAACAGTAATTACTCCAAAATATATATTGATTCATGATCTAAAATATCAATTTTCAAGAATATTCAACTAAAAAATATGAATTGTTTTATATTAATAACAATATTGGGGTGTTGTGGAAATTTGGATGAAATCTCTAAAAATGATCATGCAGTTTATGCAATCATAATCATTCAATATATTATTAATATCTGTGCTAAATATGTTGGTACACGTCAATGTTCTAAATAACTATTTTATATTCCAGGGCATGTATGACATGAAACACCAACTGTAAAATGAAAATACAATAACATGATAATTTAAAATATATTTACTGTCTCACATAAATATAATATATTATATATCTGTATGTTCACCCAAAACTAATTAACCTTATGTTATATGAAATAGATACCATCCTCGATGTCTTTTATTACAAATAAAATAGAGTTGAGCCAAATAACAATGTATTTTTAAAATATTAATATTTAATATTATATTATATAATGTAGATGTTATGTTATTGGTTATGAATAGTATTATAAAAATTATGATACATTATGGTGTATATAAATATAAAATGTATTCATTGGTTACCAATTAATTAGATTCAAAAATATGAAACAATTGGATATAAAATGAAATATTATTCTATATATGATTCTAATGGTGTTTGTCATTATAAATATAATAATTTAAAATAATTTAATTATATTAATTAAATATATTTTTTATATATCAAATTATATATAATTTATATTCATACATTAGTTTTTATAGACATAAAAAAATAATGATCCCTATTTCACACAAATAATCTATATTTCAATAAAGGCAATTTTAACCCTTTTTTATGGAGAACCCATTTGTATTAATAAATTTAAAAATTTATTTAATTTAATATGCAAAAATAATTATAATAATTGATATGTAAACAAAAAAATTTAGTCAGGGTAAATTTTATATTTTTTTGGAAACATATCAATTATGAATGAATATTTTAAAAAAATAAATTATAGTTCAAAACTTCTATTTCAACTAATTTATTTATCAGTTTAAATTATTATTTTAATTAGTTTCAAATATTAAGAGATAATATTTTTTTCAATTAATCTAATTTATTTCATTTTAATCAATTTAACTTTGAAATTGATAATAAAAATATAATAATCGTTTGGATGTTTTTACATAAAAACCATGCATTAACATCTCACCTCCGATATTAAATTTAAATCAATTACTGAATTTTGTATGATTGGAATTTTTAAATATGGTATAATTATTTTGAATAATAATAATTTATAATAACTAATGAGACAAAAGTTGTTTTTAACCAATTTATTATTGCATGTGATAAAAAAATAATTACAACGATTATGATTAAATTTTGATTAATAAGGGAATAAGCATGAACCATAAGGGCCAAAATGACCAATAAACATGTACATGATCTATTTTATAGACTTATATATACCCTATACACTATTGGATAGAATTTTTACAATTATTGGATCCTCTTACAATTTAAACAACGTGCATGGAATTCCATTGTGAATATATTACAAGTGTACCTATCTTCATCAACAATAAAAGAACCTCCCCTCATCCCACTTCCTCACACCATTCAGGACACATTGGATCAAAAATTCTCTGACCAAATATATCCCCCAAGTCCCTTCCATAATATTATAATCCTTCAATTTTAATATAATCTTTCTAAGGAATCAGTTTGGTGAAAACCCAAAAGAGTTACATTATTACGTGATATTAAAATTTCATAGTTTTTTAGTTTTATTTTAATTATACTATCCCTAAAATGTTATTATTCAAAACATGTTTAAAGATAACAATATAAAAAATATAATATTTTTTGTTATTTTTAGTGTTTTTTACACATGCACACACTTCTATATAATGGGTTAAGAATATATTTTTTCTGTGTAGGTTGAACTACCGCCTTACAAAAAAATGATCATTTATTTTTCTATTACCACCTATCAATGGTGTCTATTAGGATGAAATATCTGTTTAAATATGTTTATATTATATTTATACATACATTATACAACATTAATTATTTCCATTTATGTGAAAACAGTAACAATATTTGAGGATGTATGAATGACCGCCCCCTCAATGCAATTTGATTCACTGACATTATCCATAAAATTTAAAAAAGATGTTTATAATTACTCACATGAGACAAAAAAACACACACATATATATATATATGAAAATAATGAAATAATTACATTTAAATAAACATATATTTTTATATATAATTTTCCATATAATCATTTCAACACAGTAAAATGTTATAATGTCAGTTGTGGATGTGTGGACTATGACCTCCTAAACCCGATGTGATTGCTTTTACATAAAAACATTATATATATATATATATATGTATATACAATTAAATTATATGTTATTTATGATATAATTTCAGTATGGAATGATATAATTTTATTAAAATGTTCTCAAAATGATCATTGAAAAATGGTAATGCTACCCATGTGTATATAAGACCTAGCATCTGCATCAGTGTAACATTGGTTGATTTTTAATAACCAAATTTTCTTATTGGTTTTAAAAAATTAATTTAAATATAAATATGAAATTTATTTCACAGATATTATTATGTATATGTTATTTAAATAACCCACGGACCATGATTGACCAACAAAATTTGTTTTTGACGCATAAAATGAATCTGGTCAAAATAACCAATGTAAACATAATTGTTTCTATAATTGTTTAAAACTTGGTAATAAGTGAAAAACAAGTAATGATTAACATCAATAAGGTACTAAATCATGTAAATAATTATCATATATTTATAATAGAATAATTTAAATTATGTTCAACTGAAAGTAAATGCAAGGTAATGGATTTCATCTCAATTTATAGTCCATTGAGACTTATTTGCGTTTATACACTGAGATTTTAAGTGTTTTATATAATGACATCTTTTATGAAATATCATGAATTTCTTTAATCTCATGATATTTTAATATTCATTAAATTTTATTTGTTCTTGAGGAATATGATTTAAAATGTCTCATTGTGGTATGGGAATCATTATAATTATTAATGATTATTTTCCTAAATAATAACTTTAATGAATTTCCCGTAGAACATTCTTTCAAGGAAATTATATGACCATTTTTTAATAATAACATTCATTTAACTCTAATTCATTTATTTATGATGTTTTCCAACAATCAGTAAATGTTTTTTATCTTTTGGTACTAAAAAATATTAGAAGTTGTTTTTCAAAAAACCCAACCTTATTACTCTCTTATTTGAGGAACTTTTTTTCTTATAAAAACACTTTTTTAATAAAACTATTTCAATAATTTTTTTTAAAATTATTTTTTAACTGAAATTTTACCCTTTTTTCCTATGTTTTCAATTTTATCTTCTTGTCATTTTCCATTAAATGAATTGTTCTTACCTTTTTAACATGAAAAATCAATGTTCTTTTTACCATATATGTCATGTAATTATCAACACTCTTTCATTCCTTCAATGCTTCCATTTAGTTTTTAAAATTTTACATTTAAATTAAAATTATTTTTAATTTGAATTTAAATGAAAATGATTTGTTGAATGTTATTTTTAATTCAATATTTTACTCAAAAAAATTTAATTTATTTTAATATTTCTATTCATCAATTACAAAAAAAAACTTTTATTTTACTCCACTTGGGGTATGTTGTTTTGATATCGTCTTTAATATTTTAATGTATGGTTAAAATTTATTTGGATAAGGATAGTATTCACATTAACATCCTTCATTCCTCTAATACACTTGAAATATTTAATTTTCGTTGATCATTGAACATTGAATTTCTTTGATATTACCAGAACATTTATCATGGCTATATTCATTAGATAAACTATACATCATTTCAATATAGTGTTTACATTGAATGATACTTGAATATTTTTGTATGTATCGATAAATATTTATATATTACTCTAAATGGATATTTAATAAGGCACATTGATATAATGATTATTAGATATATAAGAAATTTTTTTCTACTGGTACATCATGCGAGGGGCCCATTTATAGATATCCCATCGATACATCATTAGTTTCATGGGATGAGTCATTTGGATAGACTCTTTATAGTGGTTTTTACCCAAAACTTTTTAATGCAGCTGGTGAAATGTCTTGATGGAAAAGGTACCATATACCTAGGAAATATTACATCAATTAGTAAGTAATTTTCCTCATTTATATTCTGTTATTATTTATCAATGAGATTCTAAATCAACATATCTATGGATACATTTCATATTTAGTTCATTAATTTAATGGAATATGTTTTAGTTTCACACCTTCTTATATTGATTTTTCCTTATATATTTATTTGAATGTAATGTGTTATCATTTCCAAAAAATTTCAATAATACACCCTATGATAATTTCAAAATTATTACTACAAAAAAAAATTTTATTTTTTAAAATAAATATTAAAAATTAAAAATTATTTATTATACAAATAACTGTATAAAAGGTTAAAAATTTTTTTAGAAAACCTATCTTCTATATCCTAAAAACCAATTTATTATTATCACATTTCTACAAAAAAATCATTACATGGAAGTTAACATTTTACTGAATATATAATAAATAAATTTTGTTAAAATAATGCGCTAAATTTAATATTATAAATTTATTAATGTAAATTGAATTTTTGTACATAAAAAGTGGTTTAAAAAAAATTTTATTATTTATTTTAAAATAGACTATATATTCATTCCAAATTAATTAATAATTTGAAATTATTTTTATATATGAGTAGAAAACATATATTTTCATAATTTTGATACCCTTATTAATTCAAACCATTTTAAAATATAAATTCTAAATATAATATAAAAAATATTATTTTATTAATATTTCATGTTTATTAAACAATGTGTTTCATGTAACGCAAAATATAGAATAGTAAAAACTATTTAGATAAAATATTACTCAACATTTTTGTTCTTTATATCCACCCCCATTGAAATGAGTTCGTCCATTATATTTGATATCTTTCTCACCAAAATTATGAATTCATCTTCCTCATTACATAATCAGTTTTCAAGGAGATTCCTCATGCTGGTGGTTTCACTATAAAATGTTGACAAAGTGAGTGGTCTAGTTTTTTTAGGACATTATTTATTTTATCTTTAATATGTAACTATTTTTCATGATCAAGAAGGATGATGTTATAATGTAATGAACTTTTCATTTATTATATATTATAGATTCATAAATTACTTGGGAGAGATACATTGAACACATTATGATCCTATGAAAGGTTTAGTGGAAGTTCCACTTGATAACCTATGATCCTAATATGATCCTGAATTTAAAAGGGGCTTTTATACCTACAGATTAATTTTTCCTACATTATATGATTGAGAGATTCATATAAATACCTTTCAAAAATTGATATGTATATATTTCATCAATGATAGTAATTATTAAAATTCTATCAATTTTTGATTCTCTTATGTGTTGTTGAATGTATCTAGACTTCTCTTACATTTAAAAAAATAGTTCAGCTCATAATAACATTTATTATTCAACATCCCTTTGGTATATTTGAGTTCCAATGTTATGTGCATAATTTTCATCATTAGTAACCATATGAATTATCATGTGAAAGCTATTTTTTTTATAAAAATAGAACTAGGGGAAACATTTAATCCCAATCACCATTTAAATTTATAAAAAAGTTCATATCAATTCCTCTAGAACATGAATAGATATATTAGTTTGACTATATTTCTATGTATATTATGATGTTATGAATTTCAACTATGTATCAATATATTTTTATATACTCTGCCAAAAAATTGATTTCAACTTCATTTCATGGCTATATTAAATTTAATGTGGTACTCTATCCAACCTTACCACATCATTGATTTATAAACTCTAATGAAAATATAGAGAGAAATTTTTTTTGACAACAATGAAGTGTGTTGCAACACTGAATTGATCGAAAACAACTCATAATTACAATAACGTCAAATATATGATAAATCCTAAATTTCACTAGTAATTTCAACCATATGTCAACATTGTTTAGTGGAATTACTCCTCAAATTACTTTATCCAAAAATAATATAAAATCCAAATAGTTATATTCCCATAAATATATCTCAAAATATCCATAATATTAATAGAATCCCATCACAAATAAAATAAAAAAAAGGACTTCAATGAAATTTACCTCATTATAATACATTAACACAAAAATCAATGATGGTATCCATAACTCTTATGTAAATATTACATTGAGACATGAATAATCCCAACTGGTAATACAAACATTATTTCTTAATTAAGTTATTATGTTAGAAAAAAACATAAATGGAATCTTGGGTTCATAATTGTACTGAAAAAATATCATCCAAAATTTAAATATTCATGAATCTATATAGAGGGAGATATTAATAATAAATTTTAGTAATGGAGAAACAAATATATTTTCATTGAAATTATTTAAAAAAACAAATCATGAAATTCCCAACTAATGAGGGGATGATATTTGTCCCTTAATTATAATCATTATATTAGACCATTGTAATTTCATAAGAATTCCAATTTTTCATTTTCTTTATATGTTTTTGTAGATTCTCATCAACATTGGTCCTTCTATTTGAGTACTGATTCACATAATTCAAAAACACCATTCAAATGAATACAGGAGTGTCAGTGGTGAATTTGGTTGATCTATTTTTATATACATTTCATTGATTTTCCCATTCGAATAACTTCATCATTAATTTTATTAATGGTCAAGAATCAAACACATGTAAAAACCATTTGTTACATATTGCCATTAAATGAGTACTTCTTCCCACATTTATTACTTGTAGGTGAAAAAAGTAAATTCAACCATGAAATTCATTCATGTTCTTATAATAATCAATCATCCTATTATTATTGTTTCAATGTCAATGGTCTAAATATCTGATTTCCATTTTAACCATAAATAAAAATTTAATATATTAATTATATCCACTCATAGAACTTATATCCAATCAATTTTTAAGACTTTGCCATATGACACTAATGAATCAATCAATTTTTCAGTATATGAAAATTAATAAACCAGATGTGTAATGTATAAGAATTGTAAAATATTATTCTTAAGTTATACTATTTTCACCATCCTTTTATTGGAGCTTGATAAATTAATAATTTATTATTATTTATAGATTGTGAGAGATGAAAATATAGAAAAATATTCTCCAGAACTCTTACCCTTTTCTAGAGACACTTACCTTATCTTGAATCATATTCTTAGTAAAGATACATCATTGATCATCTTCAACTTCCAAAGGAAATAATCCCAATATGAAATTTTGATACTATTTCCATTAGTTAATGGAATATATATTTTTAGTGGTAGAAATACATTTATTTAATACTAGTGGATTAATGGACCCATTAAATGAGAGTGGGAATTTCCTTGTGAATTAATCACTATAATGTTGTTCACTCTTATGCTTGTTTAAATGTTCTCAAACTTTTGTAGAAAGAAAAATTAGTGTGAGAATAATAATGGGGGTTTTCATTCAATCTTTGCATCATTCAGTTTATCTTGGGGACAATAATTGCATGGAAAATTTCATTCAGTATTAACATGATTTTTATTGTTCACGACATTGAATAAATCCAAAAATCATAGCGCAAAAATACTAATACTTTTTTTAAAATATTGAATAAAGAAAATTATTTTGTAGAATGTATAAATAATTTTTAAATTATTTTAATATAATACCCCAAGGATCAACCTACATTATTTTTTGTCATCATTCATACCATTATTTATGGTTTATAAATTGTGTGTGAATTTTCAAATCATATCCCATATGACTATCAAACCAAGTGTCTAGAATGGTATATTATTGTTCACCATTTGATTTTCATTCCCTTATCAATACCCTAATTTCAGAGTTATTACGCCAATGTAACTCTATTTGAGATCTAGATCAACTTATAGTATCCATACATGAATACATACCTCTTGAAACCAACCTCCCAATCCATTAAAAAAAATTCTCTTACATTTTCCATTACATTGAGGCATCCCAATATATATCCTTATACATATCTATATACATATCCCTGAAAATACTCCAAGTTATCTCTTTATTATTTTCTCATCCTATTTACAATATATAACTAATCTTGACCTCATATATGAAACAAAATTACCCAATCGTAACATAAAAAAATATTACATAATTTTATATGAATATTCAATACATTTAAAAAATATATTCCCATAGATTTTATAGTTTCAGTGTCTTTGGATAAAAAAATTACTGCATTCTAATTTCAAGAAAGATATCCCCATTTTTTAATCTACATACAAATACAATAATTAAAACCTTTCTTAGTAACCTAGGAAAAGGAAACATATGAAATTATTAACTCAGATTCCTCATAGGACTAAAAAATGGATAAATCACTATAACATGAGAATATGGGTATGAGAACATATTAATATCATTTGAAATCCATACCACACATATCAAATATCAATAACATGATTCATGGAGTAAATCACTATTATTCATAATAATTGTGTAATTATTGGATTTGAAAAAATGATCTAGGAGAACATCAAACTGACATCATACATGGAATTTTGGCATAAACTTAAGAATATAAAATAATTTTGTTAGTATTTAAGGATTATTTTCAATGATATTATAATTCAATGTATTCAATCTCAAAAACACCGTAATCCTAAACCATCAATCCCATGACTATCTCAGTGGTTAGATTCCATTACTTTATTAGGTTCACTCACCATTCACATCATGTCTATCTCATGATATATTAATATTTTCACAATGAATTCGATGAAAATATAGGTATCAAACATCGTGGTTTTAACATTATCACCATATATTAAAATAATGTTACCTCCATAAAATAATTCTAATAATACATATGTTTATAAAAATATCATAAATCATTTATCATAGAAGAACTAATGAAAAAAATTATTAATATTTCATTATAACATATCACAAGGAAATGAAAGTTGTTTCATAATAATTTCATCCTTTGAAAAAGGTATAAACCATTGACAAAATGGATTTCATAAGAACTTTATCATGGAATAACTTGTGGATATGAACAAATTTCATTAACATCAATTCATCATAGACATAAACTGTTAAAATAAATAATAGATTATTTCTTTGTATCATATCCCCAATAATAAATATATTACATTAAATGGTGTCATATTAGATGGAAATTTATTTTTAATTATTAATTGGAACATTTTTTCAGGATAATATACTTTCAACTTTGGAATCCAACTTTTAAAACATTAAAAAATTTCATAAATAATTTCGTTGAAATATATTAATAATTTTATAATGTAATAATCAGTATCATTTTAAAATTTTCATGTGAAAAATAGCTTATGCGCTTTCAGTATGCACTTCTTATAATAAAAAAATAAAATAAATTATTTGGAAATGAAAATGAAAACATATATAGTATTATTCATATAAAATAATGTACATGACAATGGAAAATTCCATTTTTTCCTTATATGTTAGAATAAAGTTATATTTCACATTTTCAGTAACAAGAATATGGCCATGTATTAGAAAGTTACATAAATATTTCATTTAAAGGATTGTAAAAAAATTACTACCTCATTTAAATTGGCATGAATAAATCATAAAATAAATTTAAAATAAATTATAACTATTTTTAGAATACATAAACATTGAATAATAATGATTTTAGACCAAAGGGAGTAATAATAACAAATTTGTAAGTAATAAATTTATTCTCGAATCATTAGTACATGAATAGTAGAAAATTAAAGTAAAATGTAATTCTAATTGTATAAATAGGTTACAATAAAATTCATGATTTTTAGGAGAGAGAGATCATAATATTTCATCATGGGAACCATAATCATAATAAATCTGATTAAGTAATGAAATTGTATCATAAAACAATTACGGATTTTGTTACAAATAATTGTAGTCCCAATATAAGAAATATCATATAGTTGATATGTAAATTAAATTTTTTAAGAGAATAATCATATGATAAATTTAAAATACATATAAATACAATTTAAAATGAATATGTCATGAATATGAAATTTGTTTCATAGAAATGGAATGCTAGACCAGAATCCATAACCTTAAGTCTCATCATTATTCATACATGTTAGATCATTGTGCTTTACAAGATTATGTTTATTATACCCATATTAAATACATATACATTTATACATAATGAAATATATGATTTTTATATTACCTTTTATTACAATTTTATTACAAATTTTATATTAACACTATGTTTTTGGTAATAGCAGCAATGTTTTTCAGGTATGTTTTGATTCGTTATTTTTACATCACAATGTAATAATTGTTACATCATATCAAATTTTATGAATATTGTATAAATATAATATATTTTCATTATTTAAGTATTTATATTATTCCATAAAATTTAGAGATTGAAAATTAAAAACACTGTTCATCGAGAAGGTAGGTCTATTGTACACATGTACACTATTTCTATTTTCGCAATGAATTAAATGAAAAAAGGTACGTAATGTATAATGTTTATAAAATAATTTATTTGTCATAAATATTAAAAAAAGATTTCTCCCTTTTTCCCTACCATGTAACTAATTTGTGAAGAAATAATCACATCACTTCACGAGCCGGTAGTCTATCGTACACAAAAACTAAGATATCATATTCCCCTGGAATGGAATGTAAGTAGTATTATGTGACGTTATGATTATAGAGAAATAATAATATCATGAATATCTTATAAAAACCATAAATCCATCATTTTATTAATTCATAGGTGGTGGTTCTTGAAATTGGTTTATATTAAAAAGTAAGGGCTAGTCTAGTGGACAGACGAATGAAGACTTCATAACTTATTTGATGAAATAAGAGATGATTTTATCTTATTACTTTAAAATAATTATATCTAAATATGTAGAACTCAATTATTTTATTATACCATTAGGTTTTTATAATAATTTATTTCAGTTTAGTAATTAATAATATAAAATAGTCTATTAAGGAAATTACCCCTTTATTGGACAATATCATTTGTATAACAACAAAAGGATTATATGGATTTCAGGCCGTAATAGGGATTATATGATTATTAGAGGGAAGTAAGAAAGTGATTTGGAAGTGACTCTGTTTACCAATGAGTATGGATGGTGTGAAAACGAGAGGTTATGGGAGGTCATTTATAAGTGAGGTGAGTGGAACACATGTAATTTCTGAGAATAAAGAGGTGTGCCCCTGTTTTTTCCACCACAATGGCTCAAAATCAAGACATTCTAGAAAATTATTGATTATATGGTATAAATATGTCCATATTATGGGTGTTCTAAATGCTTCAATTAATTTTATACAATTATATTATTTTTTCAACCCGTAGGTAGCATATTTTTATCTTAACCGATACAATTAACATTAACATATATTACACTTGATTTTGGTAAAATATTAATTTCAATTCATTATGATCTATAAATTATTCTGATTAAAAAAAATTGAATTTTTTTTAACAAATTCCATTAGCTTAGGTAAAAAAAATCATTTGAAATTAATCATGATGATTTGAAAACAAAGCTCATTTTCAAAGATTACAATTTCAAGGGATTAAAATGATATTACATTTAAATTCTTTTTGAAATTTTTTCTGATGGATTAAATTTTTTATATAAAAATATAATTATAAAAATTCAACTTTTAAAAGCATATAAAAATAAATTCAGTTTTTACATGCTTTAAATGAAATAATAATATTAAATAAAACCTAAAATTTAAAAAAATTTATCAAGAAATAATCTTCTCAAAAAAATATAAAAAATTAATACTAAGATGATATTCAAATGATGATTTTAAAAAATAAATTTTTTTATGAAATACTTTTCTAAATATGAACAAAGTATATTATATAAAAAATTGAAAAAAAGGAATCAAAGATTTTATTTAAAAAAATACAACTTATAAATGTAATATTGGATTGAATATTATTTTTTGTATAGAAAACTCATAAGATTATTTCTAAAAATATAATTTTATATATAATATATACATTATCAAACAAGTTTTCAAAATTTTATTTGTATTATTTATTTAGGTAAATATTTTTTGTGTGCATAAAATTTGATTTTCTAAAAGAAATTCCTTTATTTTCATATATTTTTTTCCATTCCTCATTAATTGATCAAAATATAATTCATTTTATATAAATTTTCAAACCATATATTTCCATAATATATTTAATATTATTCATATACAATATTGAAATTTTTTGGTGAAAACTATCACATTTATTATTATTACATTATTAGAATCACTTGTTTCATTTAAACAGAGTATTTTGTGTAATGTAAAATATCAAAAATATTCATAATATTTGAAAAAATATATTTCAAAAAAGAATTTAGTCAAAAAAATTTCCAAAAAATACTATAGTTATATGTTTATTTGATTATGGGTCAAAATCAAATAATCTAATATAATTTTTCATGTCTATATTAGGATTATAATTATATAATTTTGTTTTACACCACCATAAACCAATTTTTAAATTACCACATCTTTTTTTAGGTGGTAATCTTTGTACGATATTGGGAAAAGCTGCCCTATTGGTAAATTATTTTTATTATAAAAAATATACCATTTCGTTGGTTGAATATAATTTTTCATGAATTGAATATAATTTAATAATTACTTAAATATTATAAAATATAACTACTCCCTATTTTAACACAATTCATTAATTTTAACATTACATTTTTGTAGGAAAAATAAGGAATTTTAATATATAACTTTCATAGATCCAATAATGGTTGAATGTATCTATACTGTTTAGAATAAAATAAATTATAAAAATTAAATTACATTTTATATTTATAAAATCATTTATTTTTTCATAGATTAAATAAAATAATTTTAACATTGGCATTTTATAAGCATTTATGGTAGCTACGTGACAAGTAAAAATTTAAAATAAATTAATATGAAATAATAAAAATATTATCTTTATAATTTGTATTTTTAAATCAATAATATGTAATTTTTTCAATGCCACACATTATTATATTTATTAAAATAAATAGTGTTACTTTTTTGGCATTTCATTATATAATATACTATACAAGAATCAAAATATTCCATATACCTCCATAATAAAAAAAATTCCAATTATTTTTTGGAATATTATGTCAAATTAGGGCTAGAAAATTTAAATTAGGTATGTTTTTGCATCATCATAACCCTTGTTGATTTAGTTTCACCATAAGTAAATCAGTTTTACCCTTATCCAATGTTACCAATTTTTAATGTTTTTAATATTCATTATGACTAGATGGTTATTATTTAAATTTCCTCATATTAATTATTATGATTAAAAATACGGAATACACTCTATGAAATTCAATTCATATAGTGGGATAATTTATTTTATAAATAAACCTGCAAAATGTATCCTAAAATGACTTTTCAAGGAAATAATTTTTCAATCATACGATAATTTTAAATTTTCTATATGACTTTTGATTGTAATTTAACGGATAAAAATTATTATTGTATAATATATAATATATGTATTCATATAAAATTTTAATAATAATATAGAAATTTTATCAATTTAAATTGAAATACTTTATGCATTTACAAGTATTTTTTAAAAAAAAATTAGAACATTTCACTATTAATTAAAAAATCATCATTTTTATAAAAATTAAAAAATTTCACCCAAACATAAATTTTATATGATAATTTTAAAAATTAATATTTGTTTATCTAAAAATATGATTCTAGAAGTGTGAAAAACTTATATTAATTTGTCAAGATATTGTGTACACATAATTTTTCAGAAAAACACATTTTTGATTATTAAATTGAATTTAATAAAAATATATTGATTACTAACAATTAAATTATTAATGCATTTATATTTTTTATGAATTTAAAATTTATTTCATAAAACAGGTAATCCTATCATGCTCTCCAAATCAATGACTATGTTTTAATGGTCTTATATAAATAATATATTTTGTGATCATTTAGACACGGTGTTTTGTTTGTTATTTAATATCAAACATAATGTTCCTAATTTAAAATCATGTGGATTTACATGAATAATCTCTCATAGAAATATTACCTTATTCATAATATATTAATATTCCCCCAAGACTTTCCAGTTCCTACCAATCATGTAATACTTATTATCCCACATCCACAAATATATTTTTATAATCTAGCCACTTCCAGTACATGATCACACGTTGTTCATGTGACATATTTAAAAGCCAAATAATTTTCCCATCATTCATATATCTAATACATTTATTTAATGATAATAATCCAATTATCTATAGTAATTCCAATACATATGAAAACCTATATAGATAACTAACATGAAAACACTATTTCACTATATTAAAATATCTAACAAACTAATAAATGAAGTCATAATTTACAACTATTAAAATATTTAACTATATATTCTTTTATATACCCCATGATAAACAATCCCTAAAAATGTATGAATTATTATATACTTTATAAATGAACCTCATATTTACTTTCCCCACTCATAAAGATACATCACAACCCTATGATTAAAAATTCCTATTAAAAAAATTAATGTCGTTATTATACTCATATACATGTAGAAATTATTTTCTGCATATAATACCTAATGATTTTACATTAAAACTTATATAAAACTAAACTGTTATTCATATTTGTTTTCATGATTCTTAGAGTCAAACACACTTACTTAGGATTATAAAAACTATAATTGAAAATTAAACTAACTCAACCAAGTCACTTGTGTTATATCAATGTTCTTCCAAAAATTTATCAAAAAATAATATCATAGTTCTCAATATTACAATTGAGGGAAATTATTATCTATTATCCCATCACAAAACTCTTCACACCCTACTATATTATGATTTAATATAACTCATTATCTCTATTTTCCTATATTATTACTCTATATTTAGGGGAAGAACTAATATAGATTTTACTTAAATATCCATCACGTTAAATGAGAACTAAAATAACTGATAATGTTTACAATCGTTAGATATATTTCCAAGATAAAATTATACAAGAATGTATAAATTTTTTTACCAAATTAAACCATTAAAGTATATGTTAAAAATGAAAAATCAGTTTTTACTACCAAATATATAGCATATGATTCATAACTATCAAAGAAAAAACTGAAACAGAACTCCATTTACACCCTATTGGACTAGTAAATCAATATAGCATAAATGAATTATCATATTACATGAATAATCTAGAATAATATAATTTTATATCCATAAATGAAAAAACAAAAATCAATGTAAAATGGACATTAGATAATAAATACTATTTCTAGAAAAAATCATAACATATATTATAATCTCTAACTAGCCTTAGAATTATCTATCATATCCCTAATAGTAAAAAATAAATGGTGTCCATAAGATATTACAATGTCCCAGCCTTATTGACCTAAATAGTAACTAAACCAAATATTCCAAATAGCCAAAACCAGGACTACTTATAAACCATAAGATGAAAAATAGAGATATGGTGTTATCTATATCACAGAGATATTAAAAACTCTATATCATGTTAATACATATAATTATAATGTGATGATGATAAACCATTAAAAAAATAATTACATACTATGTAAATTTTATCCACAACCCAAATTTTAAATTTATTCACAACAGGTTAAAATATATTATACACCTGATGGCTGATCAATCTTATATCAGGATAATGATTTTAAAAAGGACCAATCATAATAATATAGGAATAGATGAAAAAATATAAATGATACAGTTCCATGATAAAACATCACGAACATCTCAAATAAGATGTCTTCAATACATTATATAGATCCTATAGATCCACCACCTACACCATAGTGAATGTATAAACTTGCATATCATCAATACGGTTTTCAAATTCAAAAGAGTACAGTTGAAGAGAGTGAATATTACTCAATTTGGGACCATACATTATATCCAATGGTAAATTAATAATATATATTCTCATATACATGTGATATGAAAATGAATAAATGAATAAATAAATACAACTAGGTAATATATATCTAGAAAGATATCGAGTGATAGGCCATTGATTCATTGACCCAAACAACTAATTATTGGATCACTCCACTATGTGAAACATAGGGTTGAAACATAAACCTTCAATAAATATACAATATTAATATGAAATAAATGTTAATAAAAAAGTATATACTCATAAAATAATATTTATATTTATATCTTATTGGCATTTCCACTATTCTAACAAACCATGTATTTTCTTGTAATAGGATAGAATAATGAACACTCAGATATCCAAAACCAAAATGATTAATGAATGAAAAGAAAATATATAACAATTTTCGATCAATACAATATAAAAAAGTTAACTTGTTGTTGGTATTCTATCAATAATTATGATATCTAATGTTCTGAAAAACCATGCTGGAATTATATCCCAACCATTTCCAATGACAATATGAGATTTTTCATAACATACCATATAATAATGATATCAATGAAAAATTTAGATCCTATATTTTGATATATACAATATCTGGTAAATTTTTTCATATCATATAATTCTTTAATTAGATCATGAGAAAATGGTTATATCATTACATGTCGTAGATAAAACCACTAAACGATGACAATATCATCAAATTTTATTACAATTATGAAAACAAATATTAGAATATCATCCCATACTTCAAAAATATCATGGATTCAACTCAAAGGGGTCCTAAACCATTAATAATATTATCAATCATTGACTATGAAACCCCATTATGTAATCAATATTCAAAAATATGGTCATATAATCCTATATAAAAAAATATCAATTTAATATGGTAATTAAATTTAATTTCAAATGAAATATAATGTATATATGAAGATGTCATATTGTATCATGGAATGTCTCAAGGATCCATGTGAATTCCAATCCCTATAATAAAAAATATAAAATTCCCATTGGAATTTAAATCTATATAATAAAAACATTCAAGGTATGTTTGTAAGACATCTTAGACCATGATCAATAAGATGAAATTTTCATTCAATACCACTCAATAATAATACCATGTATGTTGGAATATAGCCCTATTCTGTAATAAATATCATGTTAGATGGGAATATCATCAAATACAATTATCAATATTATTATATATAGGTATATAATCCCATTTCATAATATCCCCAAATTATGTGGTCATACCCTCCCATAAATTAATCAATATTAATTTATATTGGAATTTTGTTCCATTCGTTAAAAAATTTCATACAAAAAATGAAATAAATACTCTTTAAAAGTTTAAATTATATCAGATAACATATCATAAAGAAATAAATTTATAATTAAGATGATTATCCATGATGTCCGATTAAAATTTTAGCATAGTATTGTGTTCTGTCTTAAACACAGAAAACCTCTTTTTACTATTAATTAATCAGATTATTTAGTAACCTGAGAAAATAATAATTATAGGCTCCTTGTTGACACTACACTTTCATTTTATGAAAATTTAATGGATTATATAAATTAGTAAAACCAATTCAATTTTCTATACCACATTTTCTAAATCACATTCACGAGTTTATTATCTTTAAGGGGGATTCAAGGATAACAAATCATTGTCTATTAATCCATAGAATCTCAAGAGAAACATCTATATGGTTATAAATATGTTGTTCTATAAAATATTCTGTTAAACACATGGTTATCAGAGACTATGTGAACTAATCATTATGTCAAAGGGATATCTCAAGGGTACTCACATAAATCTCAAAGAATGGAGAAATTTTAAATAGATAAAATTTTGGACTATATATCCATTTGTTAATAACAACATATAAAAAGAAACGTATAAGTTATTCAATGTAATTTAATATTTTATGGATAACCAAGCACAATATAGTGTCATAAAATCATGAAATTCACACTATATCCTTGATCAATCCATTATTTCTCACTATTATCATTCATTTTAACCTATCTTATTAATGGTATTTAAAAAAATATTTGAATAAGTAACAATTAATTTAAAAAATTCATACATTATTTTTTATTTAGTAATGAAAATGGTAAAACTCATCATGTGGGATCATATTCATGAAAAAATGAATAATAATGTTACGATCATAACCAACATTCATCCTCGCATAATCTATAAAGACTCCTCAATTTCTCAACAATGATATTTTCATAAATTTTTTAAAATATTTATTGATAACAAAAGAAAATATAAGGTAGTGTGTTTCCTCTAAGATAACTACATGTAACCACCAGAGTCCATCTATCCTAACCACCCTCTAGAATCCAATCACAATAACATTTATTTATGAATCACTCCTATTGGATGATATCAAATCACTATAAAATACATATTTTAATTAAACTAAATATACATAATAGGTTAGAGGTCATATTTTTAGGGATGAAATTTAGAGAAATTATCAACTATAAATAGTAGAAGAAAATTAATTTCTTCAAATAATTAAGAGATATATGGAATAAAAATATTGGAAAAGAGAGAGATCAATATATGGATAGATGGAATCATGGGGAATAAAATCAAAGGGTTTACAAATAGACACCCATAATTTCTTAAAATTTTAATATTTTACAAAATTTGAATTTAATCTACATGGAATCGAATAAACATGTACCAACCAACTATTAGATTATTGGGACTTGAAAATAATGACACAAACAAAACTATTTCCTAACTTGAGTGGAATACAACCTAATAAATCAATGAGTACCAGGTTCTATAACATTGATAATTTGTTTGAATATTATTTCCTATATTTATCACTATAAAAATTTTCGTTCAAATAGAATTTCTATCTAGGAATATTTGAAATAGTACTCCCTCCTCCAAACATTGATTTAATCACATAAAACATATCTATATGAATCAAAATACAATTATGAATTTAGAAACTAAAATTTTACATTGTTAACACAATACTGGTAACTATTCCACTACCCATTACTATTAATATCGATGAAATTTTTCAATAAATAAAACACAATGGGATCTTATTTTGATAAATTTGGATTATTCCCATAAATAATTAGATATTAAAACATAAAATATATATTAACCATGAAATAAACTATTTCATACTTACCAAAAATTGTAATCATATCATGTGCATTGAGTATCATATATTGAATCAAATCTATTGAGAAATATTTAATGTTCCTCATATATACACTTGGATTTATATGTCTATAACCCAATGTGATTTTTATATGTGATTATAATGTTTTGGGGGAGAAATAATTAAAAAATCTATATGTATTTCTTCTAAATCATCACTACAATGCCAATTTTATAAATTTAAGCTCATTTCTAAACATCAACGATCACCAATGGATGTGTAATTTAATTGAGTTTAGAATAAGGAGAGACCATACCCCTCTTAGACAAAAATAAATCCTTGATGACGCACTATTTATTTTAGAATAATAACATTAACTTTAATTATAACATTAAAAACCATAATAATCACAAATATAGTAATAATATGTAAATAGCAGGGGATATAAGAACCGAATAAAACATAAACACCAAATAAAATAACAATTTGATTTAAGTCACCAAAAAAAATCAATACACATTTATAAATTCCCAGGTTATAATCCGTAATATCGATTATAAGGATGTAAGAAACCAGTTCTTATCTCCGGTATGAATCCTTTTAATCGCCTCTATAATTTGTTGATTACAATATTTTTTTCCTAGATGTAGATATGTGTCAGGGGAATATTGGGATGTTTTTTGAAGGGAGGGGAATGTGGGATATAGTTTGGATGTATTCCAAATACATTATATATAATTTTAATACACAACATGTATCAGTTACATGATGTGTAATGGTCTGGATTGAACATTTCATGATGTTTAAAGGGGTTTTGACAAGGAGTAACATCATGAGTTTAACGTGATGTATAAATAAATTACACTCAATTTTAGTCTCCAAATTTAATATTTTAAAATTTGGAATGACCTCCTATTATTCATAAATAACTTGACCCCTCCTCTTCCTATCTTACGATCCCATATGGATCCTTCATGTAGATTCATATATTGTTCCACCATCCGAACTCCAATTTCAGATTATTCTGCCCTATTGGATGAATGCAAAAAAGGCATTCAATCATTTGTCTTTGTTCATTGTATCTATCATCTCAACGAAACTATTTAGATTGAGGCTCATAAATACTATTTTTAAGGAGTTGATTTGTTCATCAGATTACCTCTAATACTGGCCCAACTAGATGATGATACTTGAAGAGGAAAGTGTTTGATGTTTGAGAAATGGTGTGTAAGACGCATTCCTCATGTATTTATATTTTATAAACTACCCTCATTGTGTCAATTATGATTTGATAAAAATATTCATATTAAATTAATGTATTCATTTTAATCATCATGGCCATATTCTATAGTCTTTAATATGTTTATTCTTCATATTAATAGAGGTTGGAACATCAAAAACATACATCCCATGTTTTTTATCTTCTTTTTATACCTGTTATGTATCTTTTATGACAATATATTCCACTTTTCAGGTATTCATGACATGAAATTAATTTTGGTTGGTGTTATTATTAAATGAATTATTTACAAATCGATATTAGATAATATTGTCACATGACCATTTTATGTTAAGCGGTGAAATCCACTACATGAATATCTAAATAAAAAATAGAATTAATAGTTAAAGATATTAGATGTGTGATTATTTATAATTTAATGGAGATTATTTTTTAATCCTTCTCCTATAATTTCATGTTTTTGAAACATTATGGAACAAAAATAATAATTAAATATAAAATCAATGAAATGGTGGAATATCCTTTTAACCTTGTGAAACTATTGGATAGTATGTAATGAACCAACTAACTTATAAAATGGAATGAATATTACACATCCTTAATTAAATAATTAATTAACTAGAAGGTGTTATTTAATATGATACTATTCATATTCATAGGAATGGTTTGACTTTAGACTTCCTTGGATTCTCAGTTGAATGCCTTATACACTCAGAGGACACCATTCTATTCAAGGATCCATTTCTAAGGGAGACACCCACAATGGAATATAGTCATACGTTAATAGAATATAAATGTAATGACACTATAGGATCCCTTAAATACATTTCAGATATTGAGAAACCTTGGACACATGCCTTTGATCCAACATGAAATCTTTAGAAATGTGGTTTCATGGATACACCCATTGGGCCCATTAATTTATTATCATGTTTTACCTTGTTCGAGATCATTAGTCTCGGTTAAAATCATATCTTGGTGGAATTCCATGAAAAAATAACATTGAATTACAATGAGAATTATTATATCTATGCTATAGGATATAACTGAGTTGTCGCAACCCCTATTGTCAAGGAATATTTGTTCTATGTTTAATCCACATTATTATTTTAATTATAATGGATTCCTTGGTTATTACCTTGGATCTTATGTTTTTATTTTTATTTTGGGATGTATTAGTTATACCATGATTCCACTTGCCTCACTAATTATTCAAAAGAAAAAATTAATTATATGATTAAATGTTGAGACACTAGTTGAGGATAAAGTAGGTATAGAGGTATTTACAATACTAGTTTACTTTATATTTACTTATACCTACACAATATCATATTATATTTCTCATACTAGATTCTATTGACATAGTGGGAGCATGAGTTATAAAAACTTTATCACACCTAATCTAGTCCATTTATTCTAGCTGAGAATATTATTATTTTATGGGTGTTTATATATGGAATAATCCCTAATTGAACAATAGATCTTGATTCCCTTATCTATGTCAGATCTTGGTAGTTGATGATAGGGACAGTTCTTGGGATGGATAGAATATTTTTGGATATTTTTTTCATTGTTTTTATTGAATGTATTCCTTGATACCACATATACCTATTTTCTATTTTTCTAGAGTCATGAAAAGTTTCATCATAATTTTTATATTGTATAGGTGTCTAATATCTAATTAATATTAATTTGTTGTGTTTATACCTTGTCCTCCACTTCTAGTTGATTATTTAGTATAATTCATCTACTAGTTGACTAATATTACATATCTGTTGTGCTACACAATGGAAATGATGCTATATAATTCCAATGGAAAAACTATGGGCCCTCATTTCTAGGCCAAATATTCTTGCATATGGGGTAGGGGTTTGAGGCAATGTGGCCAAATGGGTTCATGGATCCTTTGAGTGGATGTCAAGTCAGGATTTTACAATGTTTTATATGAGCATTTTTTCAAAAAATGTGTCTTATTTTTTTAGAATATACATATGATATTTTGAAAAATATGTATCTTGGTTATATGTTGTGCCTTGGAATAGATAACCCATGTTTGGAGTAAATACCATGATGAATGGGATTGTGAAATTCATGATCTATATTTTTTCATTTTATGTTTTATATTCTTTCACCATTGAGTGATTCACATGAGTTGTGGTGTTTGATATGCCTTATTTATATTTATCCAAATACCAATGTGATATGGAATTTTATAATAGTAACACAAATCATAATAGTAGACTAGATTTCATATTCCATGACAGATATGTGATTTTCAATATTTTAATTTCTGGTGTTTTGTGTGATTGTTGTAAAGGACCTTCTTGATATAAATGATTGTGATTCAGATAACTCTTATAGGGTATGGAGTTAGTTTTTTAATGATTGATCATCAATTTAATTTTTATCAAATATATTTTTTTGTCACAATGTAAATATCTAGTTTCTATAGATATCAATTATGCACCTTTGGTTACATGAGTGTCTCTATAGCTATGATTAAGTGATTTCTAGTTTCAATTCATGAAGTGTATGGGGACTCCTCGATTGGAATGGGTAATTTACCATGTGTAACCATTATATATTACCTATTACATTTTGGGTGTAACACCACAGGTAAATAAAGAATATTACTTTTTTCATATTTATTAATATTTGTGATTAAAATATTAATATTACTTTAAAGGGAACACTATGCTCGATGGTGTACCCAATACGCAACAATGAGTTTCATTGAAATCATACGTTGCACTCTAATAATAAAATAATATTATTTTAAATGGTAGTTAACGCCTAGCCATTGTAATGGCGGGAATGAACGAAACTAACCAAAAAATTATGATATATGTTTTTAAAATATTTTTCCTTTTATCCAATAAATTTTTGAGGCTTAAAATGCAAATGAATCCAATTTTAAGCATAAATCTTCTAATATTCTTTAAAAGGTCGATTAACAGCCTTTTGATGGAGAACCCTTTTTAAAAATACTTTTGACAATTTTATATGTTGTATTTTACAAAATAAAATCCTTCTTTATAATTTGGACATCAAAATTTACTTTGTGTAAATTTTTGTTATTTTTACGATAAAGATCATTTTTAGTGAAAATGTTGTATTTTAATTCAAAACCTCCTTTTAATCTAATTAATTTATATTGATAGATTATCTTTTTAATTGGGTTTTATGTTTATTTAGAATATATTTTTACCATTTTGTCCAATGATGGTCATTGGAATTAATTTCAGTTTAAAATTGGACTTAAACTAGTGTCAATCTTTTGATATATTTTGTTTCTTAAAAACACACTATTTGTTTTGACAATGGAAATTAATTATTAAATTGATTAATGAAACTTATATTATTTGAATTTTTTAAAATAGACATCATTTTTGAATTTGATATATCAAATATAGCTTATGGTGAATTTTTGGTATTTTTCAAAAAAAACATCAATTTTTGATGAATAGTGAAACCACTAAGTGGTAGTTAAAAAACTAATTTTTCGATTTAATGAAAATTTTCCACCTCAGTGATTTGAATTTCAAAAATCTTTCATACATGGTTTTCATTAGGATGTAAAATTTGGTTCAATGGGATGAAAATATTTTTTGTTGAATAGTAACTTTTAAGTCTTATTAATCGTGATTAAAGGTAATTAGTGTAATTTAAGGTAAAAATAATGTTATTATAATAGTAAATGACCTCGAAACATGTCCTACCCATATAGGATGAGTCATGGCCGACCAAGAAAATCCATGGGTCAACTTGGGGACCCGATGGAGCTAGTTGGGTAAGAAAATGACATTAATAACTTTTTATTTAAAGTAAAAATAAAAATGTCACAAACATGTATTGTTTTACTAAAACACATTTTACAGGGGTTTATACAAGTCATATTTTTTACTATAAATATTTATTATAAAGCTAAAAGAATTCCTACATCATTGTATTTTTTTATAATTTTTAGACATTAAATAAATTAAATTATTTATGACACCATGATGATGCAGCGATAACCTCATTATTTAACGATTTAAATAAAATGAAAAAGATAATGTAAAATATAAGACCTACACCTGTAAAAAGACCATTGGATGGGTGGATTTAAAACTCTTATCACCTAATCCTTGAAATATATAATTTTGGGACCTTTAAAATCTAAAAATCATTTTATAATAATGTATCATTTTATAACTTTCCAAGAGTGTCCCTCCTCTCCTATTATAAAAGTCCCCCTCCTCTACATCCTTACCCACACCTCTCAAGCCCTTGTCTCATCCATACTCTGCTCATTTTGTCTCTCAACATCCCTATATTACTCCTAGAAGCCTCACTTTGGGCATAAGTCTTTCTACGGAATCTTTTGAGCTCAAATCAAAAAGAGTTACCCGATTTAAAGGAAAAGTCTTCACTAGTGTTCTTTTGTTTTGTTTTGCTTCTCCAACCCACTAAACTCTTTTTATTTCTTTATTTGGTAACAATACCAGTATCTTCAATATACTAGTATGTTTTTATGAGATTTATTCAAGCTACACTAACACACACCTCCATCTAATGGTTAATGAACATACTGTTTCTGTAGATGGCGAATTACTGCCTCATGAAACGATGATTGTTCTATCTTCTCCTACTACCTCTCATGGTGGCCATTGTGATGGAACTATATTTATTTATGATATATATTACATTTATTTCTTCTCTAAGCTTATGTATTTTATATTTAATACATACCTGTATGTTTTTCATGTTGTGAAAATGTGATATTTTCATTTGAGGAAGTGTGGACTACCGCCCCCTCAAGTGATGTGACTCGTTCATGCAATACATGGAATGTATAAAGAATGAAATTGATGGTCATATTTGATGTATATAACATATATTATATACTTAAATTATAATATATATATATACATATATCATCTAGTTTTAATTTCATTAATGTGCCAAATAAATGAAAGTAGCGTTAATGTGTACGTACGGCTTACCGTCTCCATAAACAGTACATTTGATTTCGTATCTCCAAATATTATTTACTATTATAAGTACAAATATATAATGGATATATATGTCATATATTACATCTAAATGATGTATATCATTCTGGAATTATAATATATATCTCTCTCTTTAAATATTAATTCCATTAACATGAAAAAAATGAAAGTAGTGTTCATGCGTACGTACGACGTACCATCTCCATGAACGGT
Organism: Viscum album; assembly: GCA_963277665.1. Classification (NCBI taxonomy): domain Eukaryota; kingdom Viridiplantae; phylum Streptophyta; class Magnoliopsida; order Santalales; family Viscaceae; genus Viscum; species Viscum album. The sequence continues at coordinate 1,202,015,228 of OY728137.1, forward strand.
GCTTTTCATTTTTTATCTCTAAATGTTATGGAATATTATAAAATGAATATATACGGGATATATATATGATATTTCAATCATTAATATTATTCTGGAGATTATGTACCTATAACTAAATGGAAAATTCTTTTCCAATAAGTTCAATTTTTACTCATGTACCGAACATCGACAAAATCGTCTGATATGAACTCACATTATTAACCAATTATTATAACACTATAATATGTGATACTAACTAAATAATAATATTTAATGTATATCCTTAATCAATTATAAATTGAAAATAGTTTATTATTCAGGAGATGAAAGAACGATCGAGTCATGTTAGACACGAGGTAAGGGATCCTAACTCTCTCATTCTTTTTAAGTACTCTCATTTATGTAATTTCTTTTAATCTCATCTTTATTATGTTTGAGAATGTTATTTTATATTCCTAATACTGTACTTTTTATGTTATTATTATGAAAGACCCTATTTGATCTCATAAATCCTTTTCTCTGAAGTTTTAAGTGGCGTTGTTAGGCTGCCGAGTTTTCGTAAGGGATTTTTCATCTCACCTTTATTCTTGTGATACTTATGCTACATTTGACACTTTCCTTTTATTATGGTATGTACTGCCCATTATTCTACACTTTTTGTATTATACTCTCTTTTATGTTTATTTACATGAATGTTGTATAGTCCTTCTTTCAAGGGGTGTAAGTTTCGAAAGTTACCCGAATCAGTAATAAAACCTTTCAGCCTCCTCTTTTTAAAAGACTTATTTTTTATGGGTATTTTAATTTACATATTGTTATGCTGGGATATATTCTTATATATCCTTATAGATGTAAATTTTATGTCCAAGTGATGAGATACCATTTTCTATCTCATCAAATCATTTTCTGAATTTTAAAGTGATGCTGATAGGCTGTCAAATTTTTGTAAGGTAACTTCTTAACTCAATTTCAATTCTTTGGGATAAAATTATTCTCCTTCAATATGTCATTCTATGAATATGTGTGAATGAATCAGATTGTTTTACACTTAATATCCACTTATATTGGGTGTATTTATTTGTCACACATAATTATGTAATTGATTTATCCTTAATCTAAGGATATCATCTTTGAACGGGACTTCGTCTCAATCTCCTTTCATTGAGGCATACTTTGTTTTATACAAAAAATTATTTTATACGGTGTATAAACCCCTTTGAAATTTACATTTATTGAAAAATAATCTTTTCTATACAAATCATTTTACTAAATCACATAAAGTATGTTTCTTTTAACTTATGTGGTGACAACAACCTTTCCACTGCCGGGAGTATTATTTGATCTTTGGCTTCCTCAACAAGCTGTAATATTTTTAAAAGTAAATATATACCATATACTCTTTTATGTATTTTGGTAATGAAAATGGTTTTGATAGTGTATTTGTTATCTTAATATATTTAAGTGATATATTGTGATTGAAATATGGAAATTTTTTCTTTCCTTTATAAATGTTTATGTGTTATGATTTTATAATTGTACTTGGACATTTGACTGGTGGTTACGTGATAAACCATTTGACGGGTGGTTCCATGAATACCAGGATAGGTGGTTACGTTATAACCTCTAATGCATTGGGTATGGAAGTCGGTCGTAGGGCTATTCCATTAAGTGATATGTGTGGAAGTCGACCGTATGGTTATTCCATTTATGTATGTTTATGTCCCAAGTTACCTTTATATGTTATGTGTTCTTTATATGGGTTTTATAGTAATCATTTTGTTACAAAATGGTAAGTAATGATATTTTATTCAGTGAAGAGTTTTTACTACATCATAAAGGTGAGAAGTATTACTTTGATAAAGTACTCATGGTTTACTTGATGTTTTGAAAAACTAACAGTTTTCCTTCTTTGTCTATATTTTACTGGGATTTTTATGCTCATCCCAAGATTTTGAAATGTTCTCCACATGACTTAAAGAAAAATAGGGTCAAGGATGAAATTAAGGACATACATTCTATCTAAAACATGGAACTAGACGTGTTTCTTTTTAAGTATTTTTATTTTATGGAAACACAGTAGAAGTGTCTACTTGGTAATATTTTGAGATGTAATAGTTATGTCCTCATTCTCTAAAATTCTAAAACTGAAAAGATCCTCTATGTTAATTATTCATTTAATTCATGATTATGTAATGTTTTAAGGCAGGGGCCTTATAGTTGGTATCATAGGTCGGTTTAGATAACTTTAGAGGTTAAGGCATTCTCTAAGTATAGGTGAAATTACCATAATTGCTAGTACATCAGAAAGAGTCATAGTTTTTAGATAAAGTGAATGAGTAAGTATATCTTATTGTTTATATTCCTCATTAGTACATTATGGTTTTGTTGATATACTCACACTGACATTTTTGGTTTTAGTAAATGGATGGATATAGCAGGCACCAAAGTGACAATGGTTTTGAAGGAAAATGTGGTGGTTCTGGATTAAGAGACTGGATGAAATGGGGGATTCAATCAGAAATCTTGTGGTTATTCTAAACCAATTATCAGGAGTCATGATCAACCACTTGAACCTTGGTGAGTTCTCTAATCAATCATGTATGAGAGAACCAACTCGATGTGAAGGTTTTCGGTGATAATTATAAAGGTAACCATTAGGGTTTATATAATCCTTACTTTTGATATAATTATGGGTTACTATATGTTATGATGGAAAATGAAAGGCATGAGATAAACTTGAGGATAAAATATGTTATGATTATTTTTTATGATTTTGTCTCGTTTTGGGGATTTTTTTGACAATTATATAGTCTTTGAAAAAGGAAAACATGCAGAATGTGTGACAACCCGTCACATCGGACAAAGCTGTGGGAATTGAACCCAAAAAAAAAGTGTGACTGGTATTTATCGCCTACCACTAGACTATGTGAATTCCCTAGTTAGTTTGACTAATTCTTTTTAGTTATATGATCTTATGAATCTAGAATAATTTGATTTTTGGTTATCTATGGAAATTATTAACCTATAATGGATGATATGTTATTAGGTTAATTACTTTTCAATATGAGACTTTAAGAGCAACTGATGTTATTTGGAGATAAATGTTAATTTGTACATCGGATGATTATTTCATTAAATCCTTCAAATATTTGGGTTTCAATCTTAGTTTGGTTTACATTGATTAATTTTATGGACAATTTTTTTTGAATGGTCTTCATTGAACTTTGGGTTTTTTGGACAAATTTTAGAGATTAAAAATAGATTTTCTTTTTATAAAGGATTATCCTTTTGTGGATTATATGATCTCGTACTAACAATTTTGGTTTTGGTTTCTGTCTAAAGATATGGGAAATATATAGTTCTCTTTTGTGGATTAGGTGATTCTCTAGAAGGTGATTATAGCGCTCTTAATGTGAACAAGTCATCCTAAATGCTCGTCTTTTGGATAAATATGAGTTTGTGTAAGAAATCTAGTAAAAGTTGAAAGTCAACATGACGAGTAAGTATGTTTCATTATGTGTTAGATAAGATCATAAATAAAGTCCTCATTGAAAAGTAACTTAAAAAATGTTGTCTGTTAATTTTTCCTACTGGGAAATCAAATACAATTTAACCCATCACAAGTTTTTGATTTTCTTGGGGTTAACTTTCTCCTAAACATGTTTTTTATGACTCTCCATCAGAACAAGACGCTTTGTTTTCTCTTCCATGTCCATGTTTTATTACATGGAATCCTATTATGGGTTAACTAGGGTGAATTTTGTACATCCCTTTCTTTCTTTTAAAGTGACAGTTTAATTGACCCCTTTTCTGATGTGGGGCTTTCAATGAAGGTTCCGAGCCCAATATTAAAATTGCGAGGTCGTAATTCCCAAAAGGGGGGGGGGGGAATGATGTAACACCCCAGGTAAATATAGAATATTACTTTTTTGTATTTATTGATATTTGTGAATAAAATATTGATATTACTTTAATGGGAACACTATGCTCGATGGTGTACCCAATGTGCAACAACGAGTTTCTTTGAAATCTTACGTTGCACTCTAATAATAAAAAAAATTATTTTTAATGGTATTTAATGACAAGACGTTGTAATTTTGGGAATAAATGGAACTAACTACAAAATGATTATATATGTTTTTAAAATATTTTTACTTTTATCCAATAAATGTTAGAGGCTTAAAATGCAAATGAATCCAATTTTAATAATAAATCATCTAATATACTTTAAAAGGTCGATTAACCGCCTTTTGATGGAGAACCATTTTTAAATATACTTTTGACAATTTTATATGTTGTATTTGACAAAATAAAATCTTTCTTTAGAATCTGTACTTCAAAATTTACTTTGTGTAAATTTTTGTTATTTTTCCGATAAATAACGTTTTTAGTGAAAATGTTGTATTTTAATTCAAAACCTCCTTTTAATATAATTTATTTATATGGATTGATTATATTTTTAATTGGGTTTAAAGTGTATTTAGAATATATTTTTACCATTTAGTCCAATGGTGGTCATTGGAATTAATTTCACTTTAAAATTGGACTTAAACTAGTGTCAATATTTTGATATATTTTGTTTCTTAAAAACACGCTATTTATTTTGACAAAGGGAATTAATTATTAAATTGATTAATGAAACTTATATGATTTTAATTTTTTAAAATAGACATATTTTTTAAATTCTGAATATCAAATATATCTTAGAGTGAATTTTTGGTATTTTTCTAAAAAACATCAATTTTTGATGAATAGTGAAACCACTAAGTGGTAGTTAAAAAACTAATTTTTCGTTTAAATGAAATTTTACCACCACTGTGATTTGAATTTCAAAAATATGACATACATGATTGTCATTAGGATTTAAAATGTGGTTCAATGAGATGAAAATATTTTTTGGTGAATAGTCACTTTAATGTTTTATTAATCGTGATTAAAGGTAAATATTGTAATTTAAGGTAAAAATAATGTTATAATAATATGAAATGACCTTGACACATGTCCTACCCTTATTAGATGATTCCTGGCCACCAAGACAATACATGGGTCATCTTGGGGACCCCATGGAGCCACTTGGGTAAAAAATGACATTAATAAAAAAAAAATTAATGTTAAAATAAAAATGTCACAAACATGTATTATTTTCCTAAAATAATTTTTACATGGGGTTATACAAGTCATATATTTGACTATAAATATTCATTATAAATCTAAAAAAATTTCCTACATCATGATAGTTTATTTATAAATTTTACACATTAAATAAATTAAATTATTTATGACACCATGATGATGCAGCGATTACATCATTATTTAATGATTTAAATAAAATGAAAATATAATGTAAAATATAAGACCTAAACTTGTTAAAAACCTATTGGATGGGTGTATTTTGAACTCTTATCACCTTATCCTCTAAATATATGTTTTTGGGACATTTAAAATCCGAAAATCATTTTATAATAAAGTAACATTTTATAACTTTCCAAGAGTTCACCTCCTCTCCTCTTATAAAAGGCCCCCACCTCTACCTCCTTACCCACACCTCTCAAGCCCTTGTATCATCCAACATCTACTCATTTTGCCTTTCCACATCCATCTCTTACTCCTAGAAGCCTCACTTTTTGCAGAAGTATTTCCATGGAAGCCTTTGAGATCAAATCAAAAATAGTTACCCGATTTAATGGTAAAGTCTTCCCTAGTGTTATTTTATTTTATTTTGCTTCTCCAACCCCTGAACTCATTTTATTTCTTTCTTTTGTAAAAAAACCAGTATATTAAATATACTAGTATGTATTTATGAGAAGGATTCGTGCTACACTAACACACACCTCCATCTAATGGTTAAAGAACATACTATTTTCGTGGATGGAGAATTACTGCCTCATGAAAAGATGATTGTTCTATCTTCTCCTACCAACTCTCATAGTGGCCATTATGATAGAAATATATTTATCTATGATATATATTATTTTTATTTCATATCTATAATTCTGTATTTTATATTTAATACATACCTTTATTCTTTTCTTGTTGTGCAAATGCGATAATTTCATTTGAGGAAGTGTGGACTACCGCCCCCTCAAGTGATGTGACTCGTTAATTCAATACATGGAATGTATCAAAAAATAAATTTATGAACTTATATGATCTATATAACATATATATTATACTAGAATTATAATATATATATATATATCTCATATAGTTTTAATTCCATTAATGTGCCAATGAAATAAAAGTAGCATTCATGCGTACGTATGGCTTACTGTCTCCATGAACGGTACATTTCATTTCTTATCTCCAAATGTTATGTACTATTGTAAGTACATATATATAATGTATATATATTTCATATATTACATCTAAATTATGGATAAAATTCTGTAATTACAGTATAAATATCTCCCTTTTAACTTTAATTCCATTAATATGAAAAAAATGAAAGTAGCGTTCATGCGTACGTAAGGCCTACCATCTCCATAAACGTTGCTTTTCATTTTTTATCTCCAAATGTTGTGGAATAGTATAAAATGAATATAAAATAGATATATATGATATTTAAATCATTAATACTATTATGGAGATTATGTACATATAACTACATGGAAAATTCTTTTCCAACAAGTTTAATTTTTACTCTTGTATTGAACATCGACAAAAACATCTTATGTGAACTCACGTTATTAACCAATTAATATAACACTATAATATGTGATATTAAATGAATAATAATCTTAAAAAAAGTTCCTTAAGTAATTATAAATTGACCAATGTTTATTATTCATGAGATTAAAGAATGATCGACTCATGTCGGACACGAGGTAAGGGATCCTACCTCTCTCTTTCTTTTTAAGTACTCTCTTTTATGTCATTTCATTAAAGCTCATATTTATTATTTTTTGTAATGTTCTTATATATTACTCATATAGTAATTTTTATTTTAATATTATGAGAGACCCTATTTGATCTCATAAATCCTTTTTTTGGATGTTTTAATTGGCTTTGTTAGGCTGCCGAGTTTTCATAAGGGATTTTTCATCTCACATTTATTCTTGTGAGATTTATGCTACATTTTCCACTATTTCCTTTGAGTGGTGTATTTACTTCCAATTATTCTTCTCTTTGTGTAATATAATTTCTTTTATGTGTATTTACATAAATGTTGTATTGTCCTTCTTTCATGGGGTGTACGTTTCGAAAGTCACCCGAATCGGTAAGGGAACCTTTCACCCTCCTCTTTTTAAAAGACTTATTTTTTATGGGTCTTTTAATTTACATATTGTTATGTTGGGATATGTTCTTATATATCCTTATTGATGTAAATTTTATGTCCAAGGGATGAGATACCATTTTCTCTCTCATCAAATCATTTTCTAAATTTTAATGTGATGTTGTTAGGCTTTCGAATTTTTGCAAGGTAACTTCTTAACTCAATTTCAATTCTTTGGGTTAAACTTGTTCTCCTTGAATATGTCATTATATGAATATGTGTGAATGAATATGATTGTTTTAAACTTAATATACACTTATATTGGGTGTATTTATTTTTCACACATAATTATGTAATTGATTTATCCTTAATCTAAGGATATCGACTTTGAACGGGACTTCATCTCAATCTCCTTTCTTTGATAAATACTATTTTTTATAGACAAATTTCTTTTATATGGTGTATAAACCCCTTTGAATTTTACTTTTATTCGAAAAGAATATTTTCTATACAAAGTGATTTACTAAATGACAAATAGTATGTTTCTTTTAACGTATGCGGTGACAACATCCTTTCTGCCGCCGTGAGTATTATTTGATCTTTGGCTTCCTCAACAAGCCGTAATATTTTTAAAAGTAAGTAAATAACATATAATCTTTTATGTATTTTGGTATTGATAATGGTTTTTATAATGGATTTGTTATGTTAATATATTTAAGTGATATATTGTTATTTAAATGTGGAAATGTTTTCTTTCCTTTATAATTGTTTTATGTGTTATGATTTTATAATAGTGCTTGGACATTTGACTGGTGGTTACGTGATAAACCATATAATGGGTGGTTACGTTATAACCTCCAATGCATTGGGTATGGAAGTTGGCCGTCGGGCTATTCCATTAACTGATATGTGTGGAAGTCGACTATATGGTTATTCCATTTAAGTATGATTACTTCCCAAGTTACCTTTATATGTTATGTGTTCTTTATATGGGTTTTATGGTAATATTTTGGTTACAAAAGGGTAAGTAATGATCTTATATTCAGTGAAGAGTTTTTAATACATCATAAAGGTAAAAAATATTACTTTGATAAAGTATTCATGGTTTACATTATGTTTTGATTAACTAATAGTTTTCTTTCTTTGTGTGTCCTTTACTGGGATTTTTATGCTCATCCCAAGTTTTTGAAATGTTATCCATAGGACTTAATGATGAATAGGCTCAAGGATGGGATCAAGGAAAGACATGCTGTCTAAAACATGGAACTAGACATGTTTCTTTTTAAGTGTTTTTATTTTATGGAAACTTATTAAAATTGTCTACTTTGTAATCTTTTGAGATGTAATAGTTAATTCCTAATTCTCTAAAAATCGAAACCTGAAAAGATCATCTATGTGAATTATTCATTTAATTCATGATTATGTAATGTTTTAAGGTCAGGGCCTTGTCCTGGAAATGAATATTTAAGGGGGTCAATAGAATTTGAATACGTATTGATTTCAAGGATAATGGGTATGTGTCATTATTTACTGGGAACGGCCAACTGTTTAGTTATCTTTTTAAATCTCAATAAAAAATTCAAAACAAAATTATAATTATTTGCTTATAAAAATCAATCAGTTTCTAGTAAATGAATATGAAATGATTTACTAAACCATTATCTTATAGGAACCCCTATAAATTAAACGTAAATTCACACCAATACCTAGACTTCAATAAGGTAGTTCAATTAGTATTTAGGGTAGTGATCCCTTAAACATATGATATGATTTTTTTAGTTATTTTATCTTCAAAACTCATGATTTGAGGAGGGTGAATTGAATTTGTATAGTTATTCCACCATGAATTCTTCATTTCGTGATCCATAAAGGTGGTAATGACCATGCTCTAGAGATAGTAAGGAATGAGCCACCGACATTACCACCAGGAGATCTATATGAGGAACCACCAACTATACTATAATTGTGCACTCCCACTCATCTTTTTGAGGATTTCCTACATCTTTTGTTTCCTATGAATGTTACTCCATGTGCAAGACCTATGATGATTAATCTCACACATGAGTTCCAACAACAAATCCTCTTATCTTTTTAGGGTATTGTGGTCCATATGCTAGTGAGTATTTTTTTGAGGCCACATTATCAGTATTTTTTCATCTACTATTTCATCTTGATAGGAGATTAATCCTTACACCTAAAGGTTATAGGGCTGGTGGGGTTTGATTACCCATGATTGTATCATTAGCCAATGGACTGGATTGACTTCAAGACAACCTACAGTGACCAATACATTCCACAGAAAATGAAATCTAATCATACTAGAGATTTCATCGACCTTGAGTAGGTATCTGTGTCAGTAATGTGATATTAAATTCTTTTTATTTAGTTATAATTCATTTCTATTCTTCTATCTTGTGACGATATTTCACAGGCATGACATTTCAATAATGAGATTCAATATTCCATCGATACATAGGTTAATTTTCTTCACTTTCTTAGCTTTTCTATGATCATTAATCATGCTATTATAAATGATAGAAAACTGAGTGATGAAAATAGTTATGGGTATATATATTTAGTGACGAGGTAGCCCAATATTTCCTCTAGAATGAGGAAGTGTCCCCTTGATGTATCTTTTTAGAGTAGTGGAGGATAAATTAACTACACTAATATCTCTATTATTTGAAATTAGTGTGTAAAGCCAGGTAATTTTTATTTATAGTGTGATAGATACACAATGTGGTTATGTGATTTAAGATATATGGGGAATAAAAAAGTTGGTACGTCCCTTCCATATACTCATAGATTAAGAGGCACTGTAACAGCTCTAAATCAATGGAAGGATCATTTACATCATGTCAGGTGGGGAGTTTTATTTGCTCCTACTTCAAAAGATTAGTATAAGGGTGTGTCTGTGGTATCTAAAATTATAATTAATGGTGGAAACATAGTATACATATGTATGGTATTCTAGTTGTAACATAGGGTCATGGATCTGTCCAGTTATATACATTATAGATAATATATGGGTATTATTGTGAAAAATCATCTACAGTACATGGTACAATTATATATTCCTAAACTAATGTACCATCATTATTCGATATAGGTACATCACAATAATTTATATCTTTATCGATGTTGTAATGTTTTCGGTTGTAAATTTTGTATTATTTTGCTGTTTTAACCCTAGATATTCCATTGGTTTTGTTGTCCCGGGGAATACGTCGCTCTATGGACTACCCCTTGATGTAGATATTTATGGCTTCTTATGAAACATCTTTTTTATCATAGAGATAATGTTTGTTTTAATTATATATATGGATTGGTTGGATCCATATCACGTATCTCTGGAATGATAAATCATAGGGTGTTTTTTACCACTCCAAAGTGATATAGTATGTCCACAAGGGTGTGTAGGATGTCCAGACCTATAGTGTTGGACTAGAGCATCGTGGTCAAGATAGAGTGACCATCGAGATTACTAGTACCTTCATGGAGGATCATGGTGTATATTAGGTTTATTCTCCTCTGATAGTATATTTATTTCAGGATGTATTGCTAAACTTTTTTTTGGATTTCCTCCTTATAGAGAGGCAAAGTTTATGACGAAGATCATTCTAAGAGAAGCTCTAGTGTTCGTCCTCCATATAGGATGGAACCTTCTAAGTTCTAGGAGATCAAAAGACTATTGGAGGATCTAGAGGGTATTTTTTTGTAACCTAGAAGTTCCTATTGTTGTTTAAACAATATTTTCACTATGAATTCTTTTGAAACCCTTATTTTATTCATGGATTATAGATGGTATCTAGCTTATAGAAACAAAAAATTTTCCACTTCCTCAAATAGATGATATCTTTGTCCAGCTCCAATGATCATGGTTTTTACTAAAGATTGACCAGAGATTGAGATATCATTAGGTGCGATGCAGGCCTTCATACATACAATGTAAATATTTTCATTTCATGTATGTTTTTATAGATTGTATTTTTATCCCATTTGGTCTCATGAACATTCCCACCATTTTCATGTCTTTTTCTAATAGTGTATTCCACCCCTATCTGGATTAATTTTAAATATTATTTTTGTAATAAATATTGGTGTATCCTAAGACATATAGAGACCATGATAGACATTTTGAGTTTATTTTGAATACAATAGTGGGTATAAACATTATATAAATCATTATATGTTTCATTTTTAATCAAAAAAGTAATGTATTGGGTAAAAGGTACTTGGATTTTGGAATTTGGAGTATCAGTTGATACATTTAAGTTTACTATTTTTGTGTTCTAGGAACATCCTAAGAACATATTTTATATATGTATCTTGTTGGGTATGGAGTGATATTACATGAATTTCACATAGAACATCTCACTTTGTGATTCACATCTTAATGTTCGTAAAAATATGGTTTGCACTTTCACATGGTAATTTTTTTTGAGTAATCCTATTAGGAGTTTAAAGGGAGGATTTTTTGAGAACCTATTTTGATTCATCCATATACTAGTAGAGGTTATATATTGTTTTATGATTCATCAAGCATCGGAATAGGTTCATTGATGAAGCAAGAGTTTTCATTCATTGCATATGGATCATGGATGTAGAGGCCTCATGATAGAAACTACCTAATACATGACCTCAATTTAGAAGTTGATGTCCATTCCATTCATTTTTTAATACACTATATTTTCGTTGAGAACATTTTGTTGTATATAGAACGAAATAGCCTTAAAAATATCTGTACATAAAATGAAATAAATCTCTCATAGAAATTATAAGTCAAATAAAATCATTGCTTCTATTTTGAGATTTTCTATACACATGAAAAAGAAATATGGTATTGGATGCGATGAGTCAAAAAAAGAGACACAAAACATACAGGAATCTAGTGATGTATGGGAATAGATGAAACAATTTTTTTAGAAAAATATTTATATTCATGAATGTCAAAATCAGTACTCTCTAATATCCATGGAAGTTAGTTATTCCATCCATGGTAAGCTAATGAGAAGAAAATGTTCAAATAATATAGGGTTGGTTCTTTGATAGACTATTACTAGTAAGGATACTCCTTAATATTGTTATCCAGACGGATATATATTTGTAATTATATAGGGTTGTAATAGGGTTCCAACAAATATGAAACATGAACTGATTTACAAATCCTAGGATTCTCTTTGCGTAATCCATCTGAACAACTCCATGGTTTATTTAGATACATAATTCCAGTCTTTTTGGTATGTGTTGAATCAAAAAATAGTGGGATATATCACTTGGTGTTCCACATATTAGTAGGTGAAGGCTCAAAACTAGTGGCCTTCTAAATTTTTACTACCTCCTTCGGTTATAGAATGGAAATGGTAATATTTTTCCATGGAATTTGTAGCTGGAGTTCCATTGACTCCTTTACATACCGATACAATTTGGGTAGTCATTGATCGACTAGATAAAGTATTTGAAATCCTTCCCATTCAAGAGAATCTTTTAGTTTATTATTTTGGATTATTATATATTCAACATAGAATATGTAATCATTAGGTCCTCTGTCCAATCATATAAAATATGAATTTTAATATAAAATTGTAAATATAGTAGGGTTTATAGAGAGCTATGGGTACCCTGATCATTGAGCACAACATTTCACCCTCAGATAGATGTCCACTTAGAATAGATGGTATAGGTTTTAGAAAACATGCTCCAGGAAAGCATACCTTATTTTGGTAGTGGTTGGGATATGCATATACCTCTTGTATAGTATTCCTACAATAATATATTTTAGTACACTATTTAGATGGATCCTTTTGAGTCCATGTATTATTTTCCATACTATTATACCCAATTTGTGTTAGATTTAGGTGAGGAAACACTACTATGACTTGTATAATACAAGAGATGTATGGGAAGTTTATCATTTTCAAGATGTATATGCAATATGATCATTTTAGAAAGAAATAATATTTTGATCTCCATCAACAACCTATATATTTTGAGTTTCGAGATCATTTTTTTCTTGTTGTTTTCACACAGAAATGGTCATAAAAGGATATAGATGTAACGAATGATATTTTCATGCTTGTCAAGCTGTATTATAATATATATTGAGTCATTATCGTATCCTATCAGTATTTATTCCCTCATAGGTATCATTACCAATATATAATCTTCCATTAATAACTTCATCACTATTATGAATATTACCCATCACATACTTCTGATGTACAAGAGGATGAGTTAAATGTTAATGCTCATTTTAGGAGAATCATATATGCATTATTAACTGAAGATTTAAGGATATCCACAGCTAGTTTGTCCTATTAGTTTTGTTTTTATGGAATCACCATAGTGTACAAGATTTGGAAATGGAGATGGAGGCCAAATTACATTTTTCATGTCCAGAGTTGTTCTCTTGGAGTGTTTCGCCACTTTGGGATGGTTAACTTTGGTACAAGTTCTCTTAATGGGTCAAAACTTTAATAACTCAATTTTTTATCATTTATTAATCATTTTAATTTAATATTCAGTCTCTTATTTATGATATTTTGGCTTATGCTGTTAACATTTCCATGGGTCAGTTGGGTAGTTTTCTTTTAATAAATAGGTAAGAGGGTTGTATGTTTTCTACATGAAAAAGACATGTTGTTTAATTTCTGTATAAATCATGTTTGAATCAGGTGTTGTGTAATTTTATGGTATGAACCATTCATTTATTGTGAAGGGTTTTCCACAAGTAGTAATACATAGGTACTTACAATTAGTTTATATAATTTACATGGTGTGTAAATTCATCATGTGTGTTTTTAAAAAGATAATGGGGCCTCGTATTTTTTCATACATAACCTCACCCATCTTCTCTCACACTCTATTCTATGTTCATCATAAATTTTAATAATTAATTTATGATTTCATATTCATATGTCTTGTTGGATGTGTGTTGGTTGTTTCAATCCATTTTCTAAGTTCATCATTTTTCTTCCTCTCAATGACTCCTTTTGGATATAGGGTCGTTTTCCCTATTATTAGGATTTTGATCCATTCATTATATTAATACTCATCCAGGTCAATCCAGAGGATAATACTAGATTAGGAGACTGTAACATTTTTTTGTTAGTTGTTATATGACTCAACTATAACATCTCCCATTTCTATAAAAAAATTCCCTTCTATGCACACTAATTTCAGCTAGATTTACCTATTAAAATCATATATCATGATTATAATGATCATTATTATATTCTATGGACATGTAAATATATTGTAATCATTCCATTAGAGGATGGAACGTCAATTCCTTAGAACCCATGTGGGATATACTATTTTTAAGCCTCTTATGGTTTTGTTGTGACTATTTAGACAATTGTTGAAGTGTTCTTCACTTGAACATTATACAAGTAACTGTTATAATAAACAGAATGATTTATAAATGGTTATTACATGATAATATCACTTGAACCATCAATGGAATGTGCTTAAATCAACTAAATCAATATTCTATTGGTTAATGTAATATATAATTGTAGATATCACTTTTCATAATAGTGATAATTTAATGGAAATTTGTTTCATGTCCTTTCCCCACATTGTCCTTTTTATGAAAGGTAATGATGAAAAAAACCTAATAAGTAATAATAAAATGAATCAATTGGTTTCATTTCCTTTATTCATTAGGACACTAATGAATTGTATAGAAGGAACCAATTAGATTATTAAAAGGAATGTATATTACATGTACATAATAAAATAATTAATTGAGTATATAATATTATTTCATATAGACATATTCATCATTATATGAATTGTGATAGTTGAGGCATTCCAGGATTCCTAAGGGAATTCATTATTATCCCAAAGTATTCCATTCTGATAATTGGATTTTGTTTGCAAGGGATATATCCACATTGTAACATTGTACATGTTTACTAATGGATGTTAGGCATGACATTTTAGGGTCTCTTCACTATCATTCAGATATTAGGATACCATAGATATATTCCATGGACCAGTCTTGAACTATTTATAGATGTACATCTATAATGACCCAAACCTTAATTAATGGAAATTCCTCTCAGTCTTTTTAAATGTCTTATTATGTAAAATGGTTGTTTATAACTAGTTCACTTCCTTATTTTTATGTTTTTGAATTTTGATTGTTGCTAATATGGCTGTTGAATAGTGATCACATGATTAGTATAAATATTGGGATTTCACAATCTAATTTACTCAAACAAAGGATGTGATGGCATAATCCAGTAGAATTGCTCCATAAAAAGCCCATTTTTAAGAGCTCGTAATAGAGGTGGTATCATTGGGATTCTCTCTTGACCAATCCCAAGATGATATTAAATATGTTAAGCTCAAATTGAACCTTCTATGGGAGAAGTGGAATTTAATAAAGATCACCACACGTGAAATGTTATCTGAGACACCCCAAGAGTCTGTCCCCATCGCACACCTTAATACTTGGTCTTATGAAGCTTTTTTAAGGGGTTATGTGACAAATCCCTATCTCTATGATTATGTACATTATTTTTTATATAATAATGAATTTAATTTCATTTTATTATTTTTACTTTGAAAATTGTTTTTAAAGCGCAAATGATATTTTTAGTTAATATTCAACTAAGAATTCCATTTTTATGAATTAATGGATTTTGAATTAAATAATATTTTAATAATAAAACATTTTTTTATTAATTTAATAAAATATAAATTATCGTATAATTTTATGAATGCAATTGTAATTTTTATTAAGGTTTGAAAGCTATTTTTGTCAAAACCCATGAATTTTTTGTAAATATAATTTTTTTTAAAATTAAAAATTCAAATATTTATAAATTATTTAGATAAAAAGATTAATATTTTTGGAATCAGGACATTGAAATTATCCAACAGTGAATTTTTCATATTTTTCTGAGATAGTAAAATATTTGGGTAGAAATTAAATACCGTGTGAATATATAATTTGTTTTATGACATCAGAATGACCCAATAGTGATGTAATAAAATAATATAAATGATATTTTCGGCCAATATATGTTTTATACTTAAAATAATGCGATTTTATTTTTGTTTGATTAATTTTATGATTCCTTACTGGACCTTACATGACTTATAAGACATTTTATCTTTTTAAATTGTTTTCTTTGAGAGTGTGACACTCCTCCATATAATAAACCCAATTATTTTAAGATTTTAGGACTTTTAACTTATAAAATATTTTTTTCCACTCCCCTGTACCAAAAACCATGGTCAAAAACCATCAGATGGTTTGTCGTTTTGATTAGTTTAATGTGAGGTGTCCCAAACCTAAATAATAAACAATTCCCTCTCCTTTCCTACATAAACCCACCCAAGATCTCACTTAATCCTCACTCAAATCCTTTGGAGTTCATCCAACCTCTTCCATCATCTCTCTAGAATCCTCCCAAGGCTCCCCAAGATCCCATGAAGCCTCTCTCAAGCCTCTCTGAAGCCTTTGGAAGCACACTTCCAAGTAAGGGTTTTCTTCCTTTATCATTTGTGTCCAATTTTCTTTAAGTTTTTATTCCCTTTTAATTTAAATTATTAATGTTGGGGTATGGTTTCACACCTACCCCATAATTCCATATTTATTTTTGAATAATGGTATACCCCTTTATCTCTCATTAAATTCCTCCCATGTACACGTGTTACAATACCGAAATTCCTAAAGGAATTTCCCTCTCCTCATTTACATTCCAGCAATTCATCTGTATCATGAATCTAAATTTCAATAAAACAATTTGGACATATATATATATATATATATATGACCCCCTTACTTTCCATGTCATGTAAATAGGATGAGACACCCCTCTCTCTCTCTCATCAACCATTTTTATGAGTTCTTATGTCACGCTGTTATGCTGTCGAAATTGCACCACGATTTTCCAAGCCAAAGTCACTATGTAGTGATTACCATGCCCATTTCTCATTCAATGGTATTAACCATAATGAACATTTAATTACTATTTAAAGAGTTTCATGTATTTATTCCACATCCCTTTATCTTGGAATAAATTATTATGCTGAATGATTAAATGTTTTATGATCTATGTGGCATAATTAGGCATGAAATTAAATGTTTAAGAAAGGTGATCCCTGATAGTGCTCCAATGAATTGGGTAAAGTATAGAATCATGATATTTCATGTGAAATGGGTGTTTATTCATGAAAATTCAATTTAAACAGGGGTTTACTCATGCTTCATGTGCAATGAGGGTTTATTCATGCTCCAAGTGTAATGAGCCTTGGCTCTTGCTAATTCCATGTTAAGTGTTGTTGTAACATTTCCATGTTATGATTATCATGATTTGTCATGAAATTATGTTTATGCTTCTATTGTTCTCTATTGATATGCCTATTATCTAACATGTTTTCTATTCCTCATGTAATTCCATGTTTATTCCCTTACTGGGCATTGTAGCTCACCCTTTTCTTATGCATGTCCTCAGGTTATCCCATGCAATGATAAGTACGAGGGAATGTAGTGGTCATGTAAGGGAAGTTTTAAATAATGATGTTTCATGTTTTATTTTCTATGTTGTTATGTAATGATCCTAATACCCAAAGACACTAGGCCTCTTGATATTCTCTGTTGTATCATGTGATGTTTATGTAGTAAATCATGTTTAAGTGTGTAATAAAAAGTAGGGTTTTCATAGTTGCTATCAGAGGACAGGTTTAGTTATTTTTGGGATTAGGATTAGTAAACAGTAGAGAAACCATAGAGACAATACTATGTATAATAAAAACATCCCTATTTTTTGGTGAGTATTGATTAAGTGGTTTATCACGAAAATACATCCCTCTCTGGATAAGAGTGGGTAGAGGCGGCTTTCGCACAAATGTATCCTAGGGTTAAAACCTCAAAACACCACTTTGAGCTAGACTCGAATGAGAAATAGTGCACGACAACATTCCATGCTACAGTCTTGGTTATGTCACTCCCGGTGGATATGCTATGGTAAATTTAAAAGCTTAGTATGAACCATTTATATGGGAATTAAAAATATTCCCAATGAATATATGTTAGAAAGTAGATCATGGATAACATACATTGAAGCCAATAGAATCATAAGTTAAGGAAATAAATTTTATTTATATGTCATCAGTTTTTATCTTTGGATTACCCTTTATGTGTTACCCCTAACATTCCTTTTATTCCATCTAATGGACAGTAATAGGAGGACTCGAGATAATAACTGATGTGAAGATCAATGTGATGATTGTACTAATGAGATGCCCAATCAAATGGGTTCAGAAATCATAGACTTTTTCATGCTTTTATAAGGACCCAGCCTTAAAACATTACATAATATTGAATTAAATGAATAGTTCGCAATGATGATCTTTTCAGGTTTAGATTTTTAGAGATTTAGGACATTAAAATTACATATCAACTTGAATATTACAATGTAGATGCTTCTACTATAACTGATTTTTTTCAAATCCTTAAATTAAACAAGAGTTCTTTTCATGATATAAATCTTCTTGAATACTTCTTTTCTCTTACCCTTCCCTGTAACCTATGAAAAACATTTCCAAAACATGGGATGAGAATAAAAAGCTCAGTAAGGAATACACAAATAAGGAAATTGTTAGTTTTTTCAAAATAACAAGTATACCATGAATACCTAATCATAAGTAATACTTTTCACCGATATGAAGAAGTGAATACTCTTCCCTAAATAATATATCATTGATTACCCTTTTGTAACCAAAATATCACCATAAAACCCATATAAAGAACACATAGCATATAAAGGTAACTTGGAACATAAACATACTTAAATGGAATAACCATACGGTTGACTTCCACAAATGTCACTAAATGGAATAGCCATACGGCCAAATTCCATACCCAATGCATTCGAGGTTATAATGTAACCACCATTCCTAGTTTATCATGGCACCACTTGTCATTTGGTTTATCACATAACCACCTGTCAAATGTCCAAGTACCATTATAAAATCAAAACACATACAACAAATATAAAGGAAAGAAAACATTTCCACATTTCAATCAAAATGTATCACTTAAAAATATTTAGATAAAAAATCCATTATCAAAACCATTTTCAATTCCAAAATACATAATAGAGTATATGGTATTTATTTTTATTTTTAAAAACATTACAGCTTGTTGAGGAAGCCAAAGATAATATAATACTCGTGGCGGCGGAAAGGTCATTGTCACCACGTACATTGAAAGAAACATTACTTTTGTGGTTTAGTAAAATGCTTCGTAGAAAAAGATTCCCTTTGAATGAAATGAAAAGTCAAAGGTGTTTATACAGTGTATAAAATAAAGTTTTGTATGAAACCAAATATTCCTCAATGAAAGGAGATTTAGACGAAGTCCCTTACAAAGACGGTGTCCTTAGATTAAGGATAAATCAATTACATAATTATGTGTCACAAATATAAATACACTCAATATAAGTGGATATTATGTGTAAAAAAATTTGAGGTCATCCACACATATTCATAGGAAGTCATAATCAAGATGTAGAGGTTTAACCCAAAGAATTGAAATTGGGTTAAGAAGTTCCCTTAAAAAAATTTGACAGCCTAAAAGCGTCACTTTAAAATTTAGAAAATGAGTTGATGAGAGATAAAAAGGGTATATCATCACTTGTACATAAAATTTACATCAATAATAGTATATAATAACATATCCCTACATAAGAAGATGTAAATTAAAAGACCTAACCAATAAAGTTTTTTTAAAGAGGAGGGTGAAAGGTTCCCTTACAGTTTTGGGTATCTTTCAAAATGTACACCCCATGAATGAAGGGTCATAAAATAAAGATGTAAATACCCATAAATTATATTATATTACACAAAGAATACAATCATGGGAAGCACATACACCACACAAAATGAGAAAGTGGAAAATGTGGCATGAATCTCACTGGAATAAAAAGTGAGATAAAAACCCATTTCCTCGTTGTAATCAATCAAGTCATATGACCAAAAGATAATAAGAACCAAATTAATCATATAATAAAGTGAATATAAATAGAATCATGATAATATATATCAAATGGAAGTGCACAATACACCACATGCAGTAAATAATTGGCGAACAATGGAAATCTCACAGAATTAAAAGTGAGATAATAAATCCGCTAACCTCAAGTCCGACTTGACTTGTTCGTTTCTTTATATTCCTGAATAATAAACCTTGGAAAATATATAATTTATTAAATACATCCATTAAATTTTATTATTCAATTCATATCACATATTATCATGTTATAATAATTAGTTAATTATGTGAGTTCATATCATACGTTTTGTCAACGTTCGGTACATGTGTCAAAAATAAACGTGTTTGAAAAATTGTCCATGTAGTTATAAGTACATCATCTCCGGAATGATTTTCCTGACTTAAATATCATATATATCTAGTATATATGTATTCCATAATATTCCATAATGTTTTGAGATATTAAATGAAATGTCTCGGTCATGGAGACGGTAGGCCATATGTATGCATGAACGCTACATTCATTTTTTCGTCATATTAATGGGTTTTAAAACTAAATTACACATAGATATATTATAATTATAGTATAATATTTATGTTTTATAGGTAACATAATTTCATTTATTACAATTTTATAAATTTTACATTTGGCATGAACGAGTCATATCACTTGAGGGGGCAGTAGTCCACAATTCCTCAGATGAAATTATCGCATTCTCACAACATGCAAAGAAAAAATGTATGTTTTAAATGTAAAATACAGAAGAATAGAGAGGGAATAAATATTATATATATAAAATATAAATATATTTCCATCATAATGGCTGCCAGGAAAGGTGTTAAAATAAGATTTAACAATCATCGTTTCGTGAGGCAGTAATTCACCACCCACAGAAATAGTATGTTCTTTAACCATTAGATAGAGGTGTGTATAAGTGTAGGTAGAATCATTATCATTACAAAATCATAGTATATTATTGTTACTTGTGTTATTATCGGATAAAATAATAATAAGATAGTGGTGAGTTAAGAAGGAAAATAAAATAATGAAACTCGAGAGAAGGCATTACCTCTAAATCGGGTAACTCTTTTTGATTAGAGCCAAAGGATTCCTTGGAAATTCATCTGCCCATAGTGAGGCTTCTAAGAGTTAGAGAGGGATGTGGAGAGATAATATGAGTTGATTTTGGATGAGCGAATGGATTGAGAGGTGTGGGTAAGGGGGTAGAGTTGGGGGCCTTTTATAAGTGGGGGGAGGGTCACTTTTGGAAAGTCTTGAAATGTTACATTATTATAAAATGGTTTTCAGATTTTAAAGCTCCCACAATGATATATTTTGAGGATAATGTGGTAAGGGTTATAAATCCACCCATAAAATAGGTATTATAAAAGTTTGAGTCTTATATATTACCTTATATTTACATTTTATTTAAATCGTTCATTAATGAGGTAATCACTACATCATCATGGTGTCTTAAATAAATTTATTTATTTAATGTCTAAAAATTATAAACAAATACCATGATGTAGAATATATTTTTATATTTCCAATTACTATTTGTAGAATAAGATATAATTTATATAAACCACATTAAAATTGTTTTAAATAGGTGTTACATAGTTTTGTTATATTTTCCTTTCTTTAAGAAATAATATGATAAACGGTCACTATCACACAAAAGTGATTCCATGGGGACCCTAGGTTGGTGCAAGGAATCCCATGGTCGGATTTGACACAACCAAGAAGATTTGGGCACATGTTGGGGTCATTTGAAATTATTATGATATTTTTTGTATTACCCTAACTACCTGATTACTAATTAATCATGATAATTAAAGATAATTGTCGTCATTACTATTCATAATGTCCAAAAAAACAAAAAAGTATTAATTACATAATTTGGACCTTTTGATTACAAATATGGAATCCATTTCACCATATTTTAAACAATGAAATTGCAGTAATTAATTTAAAAATAATTCCCATTGTCAAAACCAAAGATGGGTTATTAAGAAGTAAAATTTATCAAAAAATTGACTTATTTTTACATCCAATTGAAAAGTGAAATTACTTCCAATGAACAAAATTGTATTAAGTGATAAAAAAATAATTTAATTACACTTTAAAACCAACTAAAAGGACAATATATATTTATAATTAAATTAGATTAAAAGGCATTTTTGAGGTAAGATGCAGTATTTTTCACTATTCATAAAAAATGAACATTTGCCAGAAAAATACCAAAAATTTATCCAAAGTAAATTTGATATTCGAAATTTAAAAATGATATATATTTCACCATATTAAAAACATAGTTGTTTCATTAAATAATTTTATAATTAATTCTTGCTGTCGAATCTCATAGCGTGTTTTTAAGAAATATTATCTATCAAAAGATTGACCGTTGTTTATGTCCAATTTCAATGTGAAATTAATTCCAATTACCACCATTGAATTAAATGGTAAAAATATATTCTAATTAAACTTTAAAACCAATTAAAAACATAATCTAAAAATATAAATAAATTATATTAAAAGGATATTTTGAATTAAAATTCAGCATTTTTCACTATTCATTAAAAATGAACTTTATCGAAAAACTAACACAAATTTACACAAAGTATATTTTGATGTCCCGATTTTAAAGAAGGATTTAATTTTGTCAAATATAACATATAAAATTGACAAAAAGTATTTTTAAAAAGGGTTCGCCATCAAAAGACGGTTAATCGACCTTTTAAAAAATATTAGAATATTTATTCTTAAAATTGGATTCTTTTTCATTTTAAGACTCTATAATTTATTGGGTAATTTTTAAGATATTTAACAAACATATATAATCATTTTTTAGTTAGTTCTGTTCATTCCAGCCATTACAATGGCTAGTAATTAACTAATATTTAAAATAATATTATTATATTATTAGTGTGCAACGTAGGATTTCAAAAAAACTCAATGTTGCGTATTGGGTACGCCATCAAACGTATCATTCACTTTAAAGTAATATTAACAATTTATTCACAAATATTAATATATATGAACATTTCATATTCATTATTAACCTATGATGTTATATCCTTCCCCCCTTTTGAGAATTGCATCCTTGTAATTTTAAAATCGAGCTCGGAAACATTATTTAAATCCCCACATCGAAGAAAAAGTAAATAAAATTATCACTTTAAAAGAAAGAAGAAGAAGTACAATGGTCACCTTAAATAACCCATACTAGGATTCCATGAAAACATGGATATAGAAGAGAAAACAAAGGGTCATGTTCTGATGGAGAGTGATAGAAAACATGATTAGGAGAAAGTTAACCACAAGAAAATCACAAACTTATGACGTGTGTAAACGGTCATTGATTACTCAGTAGGAAACATAAACCAACAACATTTTTTTATGTACCTTTTCATAATTTTGAGGAATTCATTTACTACATAGAATAAAAACATAAGTAAATATACTTACCTTCAATTAGAGTTTCATCCTTTAATAAGTTTCTACCGAAACTAATATTTTCTCCAAAAGATAAACATTCAAAAAGACTTGGTCAGATCAAAATCACAAGAATCATCTTCTAGAGAATAACATAATCCAAAAAAGAGAACTATATATTTCCCTTGTATTTAGACCTCAACTAAACCAAAATGGTTACTACGAGATCATATAATCCCCAAAAAGGGTAATCCTTTATAAAAATAAAAACTACTCTTAATCTCAAAAAGTAGTCCAACAAAACACAAAGTTCCTCAAAGACCATTCAATAAACAGATACCCATAAAATTCTTCAAATTAAACCAATCTTTGACTGAGGCCCAAATCTCTGAAGGATTTAATCACATCGTCTACCAAGGTAAATCTTAACATTTATCTCCAAATTACATCAGTTACTCTTGAAGTATCCTACTGAAAAGTAATTAACCTAATCACATATCCTCTATGATATGTTAATCATTTCCATAAATAACCCAAAATCAACTTATTCCTGATTCATAAGATCATATAACAAAAAATAATTATTCATACTAACTAGGGACTTCACGTAGTCTAGTGGTAGGAGATAAATATCAGTCACACTTTGGTTGTGGAATTGATTCCCGTAGTCTAACACCCCAGGTAAATAAAGAATATGACATTTTCATATTGATCCATATTTGTGAATAAAATATTGATATTACTTTAAAGGGGACGCTATGCTCGATGGCGTACCCAACACGCAACAATGAGTTTCTTGGGAATCTTATGTTTTACTCTAATAATAAAATAATATTATTTTAAATGGTAGTTAACATGTAGCCGTTGTAATGGCGGGAATGGATAGAAATAACTAAAATATGATTTTATATGTTTTCAAATGTTTTTACATTTATCCAATAAAGGATAGAGGATTAAAATACGGAAAGAATTCAATTTTAGGCGTATATGCCCTAGTTTTCACTAAAGGTTCACTTATCACCTTTTGATGTTGAACCATCATTAAATAAAGTTTTGTTTACTATTAAACATTCTTTTAGACCAAATAAAACTCTTATAAAAATTGGGACATCAAAATTTACTTTCTGTAAATTTTTGGTATCTTTCCGATAAAGTTCATTTTTTAATTAATAGTGTAAAATGTTGTATTTTAATTCAAAACCAATTTTTAATCTAATTTATTTATATGATTAGATTATCTTTTGAATTGGTTTTAAAGTGAAATTAGAAAATATTTTTACCATTAAATCCAATAGTGGTCGTTGGAATTAATTTCACTTTGAAATCAGACTTAAACTAGTGTCAATCTTTTGATACTTATTGTTTCATAAAAACACGCTATTTGTCATGACAGCGGGAATTAATTATTAAATTAATTAATGTGAATTATATGTTCTGAATTTTTTAAAACGGACTTCATTTTTGAATTCAGAATATCAAATATAGCTTAGGGTGAATTTTTGGGATTTTTCTGAAAAACATCAATTTTGATGAATAGTGAAACCACTAAGTGGTACTTATAAAAACTGATTTTCCGTTTAAATGAAATTTTTCCATCATTGTGTTTTGATTTTCAAAAATCCAACATAAATGGTTGTCATTAAGAAGTAAAATGTGGTTCAATGAGATTAAAATAATTTTTTGGTGAATAGCAACTTATTAGGTTTTTAATCACGATTAGTGGTAATTAGTGTAGTTTAAGGTAAAAACAATGCTTTAATAAAATGAGATGAGCTTGACACATGTCTTAACATTATTGGATGTGTAAAGGCCGACCAAGACAAGCCATGGGTCAACTTGGGGACCCCATGGATCCACTTTGGTTGGGAAATGACGTAAATAACTTTTTATTTAATGTAAAAGTAAAAATGACACAAACATAATATGTTTTACAAAAACAATTTTTACATGGGGTTATAAAGATAATATTTTCGATTATAAATAGTCATTGTAAAGCTAAAAAGATTTCCTTCATCATAGTATTTTTTTTATAATTTTTAGACATTAAATAATTTAAATTATTTATGACATCATGATGATGCAGCGATGACATCATTATTTAACGATTTAAATAAAATGTAAAGATAATGTAAAATCTACAACCTACACATGGAAAAAACCAATTGGATGAGTGTATTTCGAAGACTTATCACCTTATCCATGAATTATATCAATGTGGTACCTTTTAAAACCGAAACACATTTTCAAATAAAGTAATATTTCTTACTTTCCAAAAGTGCCCCTCCTCTCCTCTTATAAAAGGCCCCCACCTCTACCTCATTTCACACACTCCTCAAGCCTTTGGCTCGGGCAACCCTGCCCATTTACTCTCTCCACATCCCTCTCCTCATCCTAGAGGGTTCCCTTTGGGCAGAATCCTTTCAAAGGAAGCCTTTAGGCTCAAATCAAAAGGAGTTTCACTTTTAAAGGTAATTCATTCTCTCATGTTCATTTGTTTTATTTTGCTTCTCCAACCCCCTAAACTGTTTTTATTTACTTCTTTTGTAACAACACCGGTATCTTAAATATACTAGGATTTTGTTATATGATTTATTCGAGCTACACTCTCACACAACTACATCAAATGGTTAAAGAACATACGGTTTCCGTGGATGGCAAAATTCTGCCTCCCGAAACGATGATTGTTCAATACTCATCTAACACCTTCAAAGGTGGCCATTATGATGTCACTATTTTTATATATGATATATAATATGTTTATGTTTTACTTATGCTTCTGTATTTTTCATTTGTGTCTTACCTTTATGGCATCCATTATGGGTATACACGATATCTTCATTTTAGGAAGTGCGGACTACCGCCCCCTCAAAGTGATGTGATTCGTTAATGCCATACGTGGGATGTATAAAGGATGTATTTAATGATATTATATATTCTATTATACTGTAATTATAATATATCTGTATATCATTATTATTCCATTCTATAAAATATGAAATAGAAATGAAAGTAGCGTTCATGCGTATGTACGGCTTACCGTCTCCATGAACGGTGCATTTCATTTCTTACCTCTAAATGATTATGTAATGTTATAAATGCGTGAATGTACTGGATATATATGAAATACATGATATCTACATCATGAATACAATTCTGGATAAAATAAACATTTGGCCACACGAACAACAGTTAATTGTAAGAAGTCCACTTTCGACTTAAGAACCAAGTATCGGCAAAAGAAATATTATTAACTTAAATGATTGCATAATTGTTTATGACTTGGTAATAAGTGATATAAAAGGAATAATGAACTTGAAAAAGTCTCTTAAGAAATTATAAATTAACTCAAGTTTATTATTCAGGAGATTACAGAACGATCGAGTCAAGTCGGACCTGAGGTAAGGGATCCTACTCCTCTCTTTCTTTTTAAGTACACACTTTTATGTCATTTCTTTTAAAGCTCATATTTCTTGTTATTGGGATGATATTTTATATTACACTTATTTTAATTTTTATGTTCATGTGATGAGAGACCCTGTTCTCTCTCATCAATCCATTTTGGAAGTTTTGAGTGGCGCCGTTAGGCTGCCGAACATTCGTAAGAGATCTAACCTCTCTCTTTCTTTTTAAGTACTCTCCTTTATGTCACTTCTTTTAAGATCCTCTTTATAATGTTGGGGGATGTTCTTTTTTATTCCTCTTTCTGTACATTTTATTTTAATGTGATGAGATACCCTATTTGATCTCATCAATCCATATTCGGAAGATTTATGTGGCGTCGTTAGGCTGCCGAGTTTTCATAAGGGATTTTTCATCTCACTTTTATTCCCGTGAGATTTATGCTACATTTGCCACAAATTCCATTGAGTGGTGTATGTACTGCATATTTTTCTACTATTTGTGTAATATACTTTGGTTTATGAGTATTTACATCAATTATCTATTGTCCTTCTTTCATGGGGTGTATGTTTTGAAAGATACCCAAGTCGGTAAGGGAACCTTTCACCCTCCTCTTTTTTAAAAGACTTCTTTTGTGGGGTCTTTTAATTTACATATTGTTATGTTGGGATATGTTCTCATATATCCTTATTGATGTAAATTTTATGTCCAAGTGATTAGATACACTTTTTATCTCTCATCAACTCATTTTGATGTGATGTCGTTAGGCTGTCAAGGGAACTTTTTAACCCAATTTCGATTTCTTTGGGTTCAACATGTAGTCATTGAATATGTCATCCATTGAATATGTGTGAATGACCTTTTATTGTTTTACAATTAATATCCACTTATATTGGGTGTATTTATATTTTTCAAACATATTTTTGAGATTGATTTGTCCTTAATTTAAGGATACCTTCTTTATAAGGGATTTCATCACATTTGACATTTCTATTGAGGGTTCATTGTTGTTATGCATCAATTCACTATTATATGGTGTATATACTATCCTTTTGAGTATTATATCATGAATCCATTTATTCTCATGATATTATAAAGTTCTGACTAAATGTTATTCCTCAATTATTGTATTCAAGTGTCTCTAATTTTGGTAAAACCCCTTTAACTAAAATATCAATTTAAATGATTTAATTATTTGTTCTTATTAATATCCATGTTTTAAAAAAGGTTTTAAGGATTTATTTATATGGATATTAATGGTTTAAAATTTTAAGCTTCGAGGTGGTATGGGACACTTTGATTCAAAAATCTCTTTATTCAATGTTTTAAATGGTTTTGGAAATGGTTTCTTTTTGAATGGATTCATTATTTCAATATACTAAAATGTTATATTGTGATTGAAATGTGGAAATGTTATGTTTCCTTTATGCATGTTTTATGTGATACATTTATGTTATGGTTCTTGGGCATTGTTATGAAAACGGGTGGTTCCGTGATAAACTAAGGGCGGGTGAGCCCGATATAGCTCTCCAATGCATTGGGTAATGCGAAGGAGTGAAACGTTAAGGTTTCTCCGAAGAGATTTAGGGAATATACAGTGATGGGTATTCCAAAACGTAACCAAGAGGGTTACTCCCTACGTAAGAATGTTATGAATGCCTCAAGTTACCTTTTATGTCTTATGATTTATATGACTTATTCATGACTTGATATGCCTATGTTTTATGGGTAAAGTATGATTTCATTCTTATGTATACATATACTCATGTTTCCTTTCCATATTTTTATATCCCTTACTGAGCTTTTTATGCTCATCCCATGTTTTTGAAATGTTTTTCACAGGTCAAGGGAAGGGTACATGATGTGATGATAGTGCCAAGGATGTGTCAAGAAAGAATCAATGTTTTATTTTAAATAAGTTTCCGTTGATGGGATGAATGAATACTGTCTTTTATGTAACCACATTGTCTAAATGTGGAATGTAATGCAAGTTTCATGATCTAATTCTCTAAAACTCTAAACCTGAAAAGATCCTCAATGTGTAATCTTGTAATAACTCAAGATTAAGTAAGGTTTAAGGCTGGGGCCTTATAGTTGGTATCCGAGGTCGGTTTAGATAACTTTAGAGGTTAGGGTATTCTCTAAGAATAAGTGACTTTACGAAAATGGCTAAGATTTCAGAAAGAGTCCTAGTTTTAGATAAAGTGAATGAGTAAGTATATCTTAGTGTTTACCTTCCTCATTAGTACATGATGTTTTTGTTGATATACTCACACTGACATTTCTGTTTTTAGTGAATGGCTGGATCTCGCAGGCACCAAAGTGACAATTGGTTTGAAGGAAACTATGGTGGTTCTCTGATTAAGAGACTCGATGAAATGGGGTACTCAATGAGGAAACTCGTGGTTGTTCTAAACCAACTATCAAGGAGTCATGATCAACCACATGAACCTTGGTATATTCTATAATTAATCATGTACGAGATGACCAATCGATGTGGAAGTTCAGGTAATAATTAAAAAGGTAACCATTAGGGTTTATATGATCCTTACTTTTTAGGTAATTATGGGTTACTCTGTGATATGATAGAAAATGAAAGGAATGAGATAAACTTGAGGTTAAAATATTTTATGATTAATTTTGAAGATTTTATCCCATTTTAGGGGATGTTTTAAGAATTATATAGTTTTATAAAAAGGACAACACGCAGACCGTGTGACAACCCGTCACGTCGGACAAAGCTGCGGGAATCGAACCCACAACCAAAGTGCGACTGGTATTTATCGCCTACCACTGGACTACGTGAAGTCCCTGGTTAGTTTGACTGATTATTTTTAGTTATATGATTTTATGAATTAAGAGTAAGTTGATTTTGTGTTATTTATGAAAATGATTAACCTGTCATAGAGGATATGTGATTAGGATAATTACTTTTCAATGCGATACTTTAGGAGCGATTGATGTTGTTTGGAGATAAGTGTTACGATTTAACTTGGAAGACTATATGACTAAATCCTTCAAACATTTGGGTTTCAATATTAGATTGGTTTACTTTGATGAATTTTATGGACAAATTGTTTATCTAATGGTCCTTGTTGAACTTTGGGTTTTGTTGGACAAATTTTGGAGATTAAGCATGGATTTTCTATTTAATGGGTTATCCTTTTCTGGATTATCTGACCTTGTACTAACCTTTTTGGTTTTGGTTTTGGTTTTGGTTAAAGTCTAAAGACATGGTAAGTATATAGGTCTCTTTTTTGGATTAGTTTATTTTATAAAAGTTGATTATGGTACTCTTAATGTGAACAAGTCTTCCTAAATACTCGTCTTTTGGAGAAAATATGGGTTTGTGTAAGGAATCTAATAAAAGTTGAAAGTCAACATGATAAGTGATTATGTTTCCTTATGAATAATTTCCTCAATAAAAAGTAACTTAAAACAAAAATGTTTTCTATTAACTTTTCCTACTGGGGAATCGAATACCGTTTAACCCATCACAAGTTGGTGATTTTCTTGTGGTTAACTTTCTCCTAAACATGTTTTCAATCACTCTCCATCAGAACATGACCCTTTGTTTTTTCCTCCATGTCCATGTTTTCCAACATGGAATCATAGTATGGGTTAACTCGGGTGACCTCTGTACTTATCTTTCTTTATTTTAAAGTGATTGTTTTACCGACTCGTGTTCCGATGTGGGACTTTCAAGGATGTTTCCAAGCCCAATTTTAAAAATTGCGAGGACGCAATTTCCAAAAGGGGGGAAGGATGTAACTCCCCAGGTAAATAAAGAATATGACATTTTCATATTTATCCATATTTGTGAATAAAATATTGATATGACTTTAAAGGGGACGCTATGCTCGATGGCGTACCCAACACGCAACAATGAGTTTCTTGGGAATCTTACGTTGCACTCTAATAATAAAATAATATTATTTTAAATGGTAGTTAACATGTAGCCGTTGTAATGGCGGGAATGGATAGAAATAACTAAAATATGATTGTATATGTTTTTAAATGTTTTTACATTTATCCAATAAAGGATAGAGGATTAAAATACGGAAAAAATTCAATTTTAGGCGTATATGCCCTAGTTTTCACTAAAGGATCACTTATCACCTTTTGATGTTGAACCATCATTAAATATAGTTTTCTTCACTATTAAAAATTCTTTTGGACCAAATAAAACTCTTATTAAGAATCGGGACATCAAAATTTACATTGTGTAAATTTTTGGTATCTTTCCGATAAACTTCATTTTTTAATGAATAGTGTAAAATGTTGTATTTTAATTCAAAACCAATTTTTTATCTAAATTATTTATATGATTATATTATCTTTTGAATTGGTTTTAAAGTGAAATTAGAAAATATTTTTACCATTAAATCCAATAGATGTCGTTGGAATTAATTTCACTTTGAAATCGGACTTAAACAAGTGTAAATCTTTTGATACTTATTGTTTCATAAAAACACGTTATTTGTCATGACAGCGGGAATTAATTATTAAATTAAATAATATGACTTATATGTTTTGAATTTTGTAAAACGGACTTCATTTTTGAATTCAGAATATCAAATATAGCTTAGGGTGAATTTTTTGGGTTTTTCTGAAAAACTTCAATTTTTGATGAATAGTGAAACCACTAAGTGGTACTTATAAAAACTGATTTTCTGTTTAAATGAAATTTTGTCATCATTGTGTTTTGATTTTTAAAAATCCGACATACATGGTTGTCATTAAGAAGTAAAATGTGGTTCAATGAGATTAAAATAATTTTTTGGTGAATAGTAACTTATTAAGTTTTTAATCACGATTAGTGGTAATTAGTGTAGTTTAAGGTAAAAACAATGCTTTAATAAAATGAGATGAGCTTGACACATGTCTTACCCTAATTGGATGTGTAATGTCCGACCAAGACAAGCCATGGGTCAACTTGGGGACCCCATGGATCCACTTTGGTTTGGAAATAACATAAATAACTTTTTATTTAATGTAAAAGTAAAAATGACACAAACATAATATGTTTTACAAAAACAATTTTTACATGGGGTTATAAAGATCAGATTTTCTATTATAAATATTCATTGTAAAGCTAAAAAGATTTCCTACATCATAGTATTTTTGTATAATTTTTAGACATTAAATAAATTAAATTATTTATGACATCATGATGATGCAGCGATGACCTCATTTTTTAACGATTTAAATAAAATGTAAAGATAATGTAAAATCTACAACCTACACATGGCCAAAACCAATTGTATGAGTGTATTTTGAAGCCTTATAACCTTATCCACGAATTATATCAATGTGGGACCTTTTAAAACCGAAACACATTTTCAAATAAAGTAATATTTCTTACTTTCCAAAAGTGCCCCTCCTCTCCTCTTATAAAAGGCCCCCACCTCTACCTCATTTCACACACTCCTCAAGCCTTTGGCTCGGAAAACCCCTGCCCATTTACTCTCTCCACATCCGTCTCCTCATCCTAGAGGATTCCCTTTGGGCAGAGTCCTTTCAAAGGAAGACTTTAGGTTCAAATCAAAAGGAGTTACACTTTTAAAGGTAATTCATTCTCTCATGTTCATTTGTTTTATTTTGCTTCTCCAACCCCCTAAACTCTTTTTATTTACTTATTTTGTAACAACACCAGTATCTTAAATATACTAGGATTTTGTAATATCATTTATTAGAGCTACACTCTCACACAACTACATCAAATGGTTAAAGAACATACGGTTTCCGTGGATGGCGAAATTATACCTCCCGAAACGATGATTGTTCAATACTCATCTAACACCTTCAAAGGTGGCCATTATGATGTCACTATTTTTATATATGATATATAATATGTTTATGTTTTACTTATGCTTCTGTATTTTTCATTTGTGTCTTACCTTTATGGCATCCATTATGGGTATACGAGATATCTTCATTTTAGGATGTGCGGACTACCGCCCCCTCAAAGTGATGTGATTCGTTAATGCCATACGTGGGATGTATAAAGGATGGATTTAATGATATTATATATGCTATTATACTGTAATTATAATATACCTTTATATCATTATTATTCCATTCTATAAAATGCAAAATAGAAATGAAAGTGGCGTTCATGCGTACGTACGGCTTACCGTCTCCATGAACGGTGCATTTCATTTCTTACCTCTAAATGATTATGTAATGTTATAAATGCGTGAATGTATTGGATATATATGACATATATGATATCTAAATCATGAATACAATTCTGGATAAAATAAAAATTTGGCCACATGAACAACACTTAATTGTATGAAGTCCACTTTCGACTTAAGAACCAAGTATCGGAAAAACAAATATTATTAACTTAAATGATTGCATAAATGTTTATGACATGGTAATAAGTGATATAAAAGGAATAATTAACATGAAAAAAGGATCTTAAGAAATTCTAAATTAACTCAAGTTTATTATTCATGAGATTAAAGAACGATCGAGTCAAGTCGGACCCGAGGTAAGGGATCCTACTCCTCTCTTTCTTTTTAAGTACACACTTTTATGTCATTCCTTTAAAAGCTCATATTTCTTGTTATTGGGATGATATTTTATATTACACTTACTGTAATTTTTATGTTCATGTGATTATAGACCCTATTCTCTCTCGTCAATCCATTTTGGAAGTTTTGAGTGGCGCCGTTAGGCTGCCGAACTTTCGTAAGAGATCTAACCTCTCTCTTTCTTTTTAAGTACTCTCCTTTATGTCACTTCTTTTAAGATCCTCTCTGTAATGTTGGGGGATGTTCTTTTATATTCCTCTTTCTGTACATTTTATTGTAATGTGATGAGATACCCTATTTGATCTCATCAATCCATATTCGGAAGTTTTATGTGGCGCCGTTAGGCTGCCGAGTTTTCGTAAGGGATTTTTCATCTCACTTTTATTCCCGTGAGATTTATGCTACATTTGCCACAAATTCCATTGAGTGGTGTATGTACTGCATATTTTTCTAATCTTTTTGTAATATAATTTCGTTTATGAGTATTTACATCAATGATCTATTGTCCTTATTTCATGGGGTGTATGTTTTGAAAGATACCCAAGTCGGTATGGGAACCTTTCACCCTCCTCTTTTTTAAAAGACTTATTTTGTTGGGTATTTTAATTTACATATTTTTATGTTGGGATATGTTCTCATATATCCTTATTGATGTAAATTTTATGTCCAAGTTATGAGATACACTTTTTATCTCTCATCAACTCATTTTGATGTGATGTCGTTAGGCTGTCAAGGGAACTTTTTAACCCAATTTCGATTTCTTTGGGTTCAACATTTATTCATTGAATATTTCATCCATTGAATATGTGTGAATGACCTTTTATTGTTTTAAACTTAATATCCACTTATATTGGGTGCATTTATATTTGTCACACATTTTTTTGAGATTGATTTGTCCTTAATTTAAGGATACCTTCTTTATAAGGGATTTCATCACAATTGACATTTCTATTGAGGGTTCATTGTTGTTATGCACCAATTCACTATTATATGGTGTATATACTATCCTTTGGAGTATTATATCATGAATCCATTTATTCTCATGATATTATATGTAACGCCCCGACCCCAGCTACCCAGAGTCGGTGCATTACTTCGTAACATTGGCATGATCACAAGAAAGATCAAATCTCGAAAGACCGATTGGTTTAGTAGCCTTGGAAACACTAGATATATTCATAAGTTTTACATTACATCATAAAATGAAAAACTACTACAACAACATAATGTGTCCAACGTCCACACTATAAACCCCTCATAATATCCCTGCAAGTCAATCATAATTTACTTCTTCACTACCTGGGAAAAATAAAACATAGAAAAGGGGTGAGCTCAAATGCCCAGTAAGGATAACAATATAGCGGAACATTCAAAATAAGCATAAACATTTAAGGCAATGAATTACTAAAACAAAAGTCTTTTAAAATTGAACTTCAACATAGTATGGAAAAAGTAAAATGAAATAATGTCATTTACTTGTTCACATGGATATTCTACTAATCGAATAATCACATGCAATATCAATAACCACTTTCATAATGTTGGAATGCATAATGCCAGACTATCATAACCACATAGCCAAGGCCTCGTGAAAAGACTACAAATAAGATTTTGTCAAGGCCTTGTGCCAAGAAACTAGTTTGTCTCATGAGACCTACCGATGCATCGAGGAGCTATAGCGGGCTCCACCCGTCACATATTCAGTCCAATGCATTCCCATATGAAAAGGTTTAAACATAACATAAACATTCGTATTAAAACTAGCATACGAAATGTCAATACTTTCACCATAAAATATGAATGGTATAAAAATAGCACATCCACAGTCAAACATATCACAAAACCTTCAATACAATATAGAAGTTTTGTATCATAATAAATCAACTTCAAATAATCTTAAAATCCATCAAAGGATGTTGACATAGATGAAATCAAAATTCTTTTTAAAGAAATATCTCCTTTTATTTTGAAATAATTTAAGATCCATATAAAATAAAACATTTTCTTGGAAAATATTCTTATAAGCTTGTAAGGGAAGTTTTGAGGATTTTATAACGGCGTAAAATAACCGCACCCGCCGTATAAGTTAAAAAAAACATTCTTACCTCAGTTCTGTCGAAAAGGTTAAAAAGGACCTTGTTTTGAAAATAATGTAAAGATTCCTTTATAAACCTCTTATAAAAAGTCAAACAAGGGTATAAATGACTTTAACCCATATTCTTGTAAATAGTAAAAATGTTTGGAAATACATTTTTAAGAAACATGGATGTGGATGATAAAGATATCCCAGTAGATTATTACGTATAAACAACCTCGGATAATGAAGAGATTGTGAAATAAAACCTTACCTTGTACTTTTCCTTGGTTGGGGTAGGTTAACCTCCTGTATAGTGGTGAAATAGTTGTTATTAAATTATACAAGAATCATATATATTAATTTGATATCATATATGATCTTTTAACATTGATTTGTTAATAATATCTTAAAATTATCGTCGTTTCTGGAGTTAACTTACTCATTTTCTTTTATATGTTTTGTTACATAAGCCATGGTTGTTGTATATTATTCATATCCAGAATGATATACAGTCCTTAAACATCATTTTTAAATCATCAAATGATAATTATACTTGAATGGATACGATGGAGAATGAATCTCATCGCGTTCATGGAGACGGTAGTCCGTACGTACGCACGAGCGACAATATCATTCTTTTGATATTAAAATAATATATAAATGGATGGTATATCATATATACAGAATCATTAACATGTTATATTTATTATTTACATGAGTTACACATCATTATTATACCCATCCAAATAATATTATATTGAATAACAATTACACCACGACGTGGAGACGGTAAGCCGTACGTACGCACGTATGGTGACATGTTATTCAAAGGGTGGATAGAATACTGAATATGATTGTACCATATTTATAATAAAATCACAGTATATGTGAGATACTGGAGTTATTATTTCAGAATGGTAAGAACAAAGGAATAAGAAGTGGAAGAAGAAATGAACTTAGAAAAGGGTGGTGAAATCATTACCTCTTCTTCGGGTTCTTCCTTTTGATTTGATCAAAACGGCTCCTTAGGTTGGCTTTCTGATCAAACTAAGGCCTCTAGGCTGTAGTGAGGGATGTTGGGAGAGTATTTTGGCAGAGTTTGGCCGAACCAAAAGGCTTTGAAGGTGTGAAGAAATGAGAAGGAGGAGTGCCCTTTTATAAGAGGGGTGAGGGGCACCTTTGGAAAAGCTAGAAATATTAATTTATAATAAATTCATATTCGGTTTCCAAAGGCTCAAAAGTTGACTATTCAAAGGATGAGGTGGGGATAGGTCGAAAACAACTCAACCAATAGAATTTAGACAGGTTAGGGTACTTATATTAACCTTATCTTTAAGTATTAACTCTAAGTTAATTAGTTTCACTTTTACAATGTCTCTTTGTATTTTTATATTATATGGTTAATAAACTTACTATATACATCCAATAGACCCCCAAGTGGTCCATTAATGATTAACCAATAATAATATAAGTCTATTGGCCGAACCTTAGATTTTTAGGAATTTAATATCAATTAATAATATAATATTTGTTTTAAGAACTCTTTTCTGTCAATTTTGACACTATTCAATAGTTGATTTTTTTGAAACTCATAACAGATTTATTACTTCGAAAAAAGTCAATTAAATCAATCCTAATATATCCTATTATCCTAGAAAATTAGTTTAATTCATTAAAAGTTTCATATTATATTTGTTTGGGTATTTATAATATCAATTATTTTAATTTTTCACTATTATAGTAATTACTGCATTATCATTGTGTCATAAATAAAATAAATTATTTAATGTATAAAAATTATAAATAAAATATCATTATGTAGGAAATCTTTTTATCTTTATAATGAATATTTATAATCTAAAATCCAACTTATATAACCCTATGTAACAATTGTTTTGCTAAAAGATATATGCTTGTGTCATTTTTGTATTCATTTTGACTTAATTAAAATAAAGTGTCATTATCACTTACAAGTGGATCCATGGGGTCCCAAAATTGACCCAAGGATGCCCATGGTCGACCATGTATCAACCAATAGGGTTAAGACACGTTTTAGGTTTATTTAGTATTATTATAATATTATTTTTTTAACCCTTATTTACCGGATTTACCCTTTAACCATGGTAAATAAAATATTTACCGCAGTAATTATTCAAAATGTGTAAAAATAAAAGTTACCTATTTACACAATTTGAACATCCTGATTCCAAATATGGAATCCATTTTCCTAAATTCAAAACACAGAAGTGGCAGAAATTAATTTAAAATTAATTCCCGCTGTCAAAACAAAAAGCGTGTTTTTAAGAGATAATAACTATCAAAAGATTGACACTTGTTTATGTTCGGTTTAATTGTAAAATTATGTCCAATGATAAACATTAAATTGAATGGTAAAAATATATTCTAAATATACTTTAAAACCACTCAAAATCATAATTTATCACTATTAATTATTTTGATTAAAAAAGTTGTTTTTAATTAAAATTTAGAAATTTTCACTATTCATCAAAATATGAAAGTTATCCGAAATGTACCAAAATTTCACCCTAGGCTAATTTTGATATTCCGAATCCAAAAATGAAGTCCATTTTGAAATATAGAATATATATGATTTCAAAAAGTAGGTATTACTATTCACAACGGCTAGTTTAATTAGTTGTGGTGTGTGTTAGAACTCGAGGTTGCGTACAACACACGCTATCGCATTATTCGAAGGGAAACGTACCGTAGAAGCTTGGGGTGTTACATTCTCCCCTCCTTCAAATAATTGCGTCCTCGCAATTTCTAGGGTATTACTGCATAAAAAGACTCGGGTGGTTCTTCATCATAAGTTCCTCGGGTTCCCACGTTGCCTCTTCCATCTTATGATTTCTCCACAAAACTTTTACCAGACGCGTCGTCCGGTTTCTCAGTACTTGTTCTCTTGTATCAAGAATCCTGACGGGCTCTTCGCAATAAGACAGATCGGGTTCCAGTTCTAATTCCTCATAGGTGAGTACATGCGTCGGATCAGGCATGTATTTCCTCAATAGAGATATGTGGAACACATCGTGAACTTTGGAGAGACTTGGCGGCATTGCCAATCGGTAAGCTACAACCCCAATTCGTTCTAGAATTTCGAAAGGTCCGATGTACCTGGGACTCAATTTACCTTTCTTACCAAAACGTATGACTCCCTTCCACGGAGATACCTTCAGAAAAACATGATCACCGACTTGAAATTCCAAATCCTTCCTTCGATTATCGGCATAGCTCTTCTGCCTACTTTGAGCTGCTTTGATGTGATTTTGGATTACTTTCACCTTTTCCACCGTTTCCTCCACCAGCTCTGGGCCTACAAGTTTTCTTTCACCAACGTCATCCCAACAGGTTGGTGTACGACATCTCTTTCCGTATAACGCTTCATATGGTGCCATCTGTATACTCGAATGGAAGCTATTGTTATAGGAAAATTCTACCAGTGGTAAATATTGATCCCACATACCCTGAAAGTCAAGTGAGAAAGATCTCAACATGTCTTCTAAGGTTTGAATAGTCCGTTCTGATTGTCCGTCTGTCTGAGGGTGGTAAGCAGTGCTCAAATGAAGTTCTGTATCCAGGGATTTCTGAAGACTTTTCCAGAATCTTGAAGTAAAACGGGGATCACGATCAGAAACAATCGATAGGGGCACTCCATGAAGTCTCACAACTTCATTAATGTATAGTCTTGCTAGACGTTCCAGGGGTAGATCTTCTCTTATAGCAAGAAAATGTGCGGACTTGGTAAGACGATCAACAATAACCCATATTGCATCGTTCCTTCTAGGAGTCTTTGGTAGCCCCATGACAATGTACATCGTAATATTGTCCCATTTCCACTCCGGTATGGGAAGAGGTTGCATGACTCCTCCAGGATGTTGCCTTCCAGCTTTCACTTGTTGACAAACCATACATCTTGACACAAAATCAGCAATCTCCCTCTTCATGTTGTCCCACCAAAAATGTTCCTTCAAATCTCTATACATTTTGGTGCTCCCAGGGTGTATAGAGAAATTGGAACTATGAGCGTCATCCAGCAATTCCCTTTTTAGATCAGGTATATTGGGAACACAAAGTCTCTTCCCGAATTTCAAAATTCCATCTTCATACACAAAGTCTCTCAATCTCCCATCATTCACAGCTTTAATCTTATTCTGAAATTCTTCATCATCGGTCTGGGAACTCTTAATCCTTTCTAGTAAAGATGGTTTGGCAACCATTTGAAAAAGCATTGATGTTTCACCTTCCCTGGTTATTCCCATGTCCATCTTCTCTAGATCCATGAAAATTGGATCCCTTTCAATTCTCATCATGTTCAGAACTCCATGGTCTTTTCTGCTCAAGGCATCTGCTACTTTGTTTGCTTTCCCCGGGTGGTAGTGTATCGTGCAATCATAATCCTTGAGTAATTCAAGCCATCTCCTTTGCCTCATGTTGAGTTCTTTTTGTGAGAAAATATACTTCAGACTCTTGTGATCAGTATAAATCTCACATTTTTCACCATAGAGGTAGTGCCTCCATATCTTCAAAGCAAAGATCACAGCTGCTAACTCAATATCATTAGTAGGATAGTTTTGTTCATGAATTTTCAACTGTCGTGATGCATAGGCAATAACTCTATCATTCTGCATAAGGACACAACCAAGTCCTTTCTTTGATGCATCACTATAAATAACGAACCCATCATTCCCCGATGGTAGAGTCAATATAGGAGCATTGACTAATCTCTTCTTCAGTTTTTCGAAACTTTCTTCACACTCTTTTGTCCAAACAAATTTAACCCCTTTACGTGTGAGCTTCGTTAATGGGTTAGCCAATCGGGCAAAATTCTGGACGAAATGTCGATAATAACCTGCCAAACCAATAAAACTACGTACCTCAGTTATACTCGTAGGTGTTGGCCATTCTTGGATTGCCTTGGTCTTAGAAGGATCAACAGAGATTCCATCTTTAGAGACAATATGGCCAAGAAAAGAAATCTCCTGAAGCCAGAATTCACACTTGCTAAACTTTCCATATAATTCATGCCTCCTCAGAGTCTTCAAGATAATGCGCAAGTGATTTTCATGATCTTCGTAGGTTTTGGAGTATACCAAGATATCATCAATAAATACCACCACAAATTCATCGAGATACTCCTTGAAAACTCTATTCATCAGATCCATGAATACAGAGGGTGCATTAGTCAATCCAAACGGCATTACAGTAAACTCGTAATGCCCGTACCTGGTTCGAAATGCTGTTTTCGGAATGTCTTCCTTCTTCACACACAACTGATGGTATCCAGATCGAAGGTCAATCTTTGAAAAGTATTGAGCTCCATGCAGTTGGTCAAATAAATCATCAATACGAGGTAGGGGATACTTGTTCTTTATCGTTATAGCATTGATCTCCCTGTAGTCGATACATAACCTCATAGAACCATCTTTCTTTTTAACAAAAAGAACAGGGGATCCCCATGGAGAAACACTAGGGCGAATAAATCCCTTATTACTCAATTCCTCTAGTTGTTTCTTTAGTTCGACTAACTCTATAGTGGCCATTCTATAAGGGGTCTTCGATATAGGCCTTGATCCAGGAATCAAATCAATGGAAAACTCAACTTCTCGTTCTGGAGGATGTCCAGGTAAATCATCCGGAAATACATCTACAAATTCTTTCACAACAGGTACATCCTCTATTTGAACATTACTTTCCTCACCGACAGTTATTTCATTCTCTTCCTCCCCAATAATTGAATTAAGTTGAGCTACTGGGGGTGGATCTAAATAAGAATTAGGTGGTGACGATTCTGCTCTAAAAATAAGGTGTTCCTTATCATTATCATCAAGAATCGTAACCTCTTTCTTCTTACAATAAATCTTCGCATCATAGTCCGAAAGCCAGTCCATACCGAGGATTATATCAAACTCGATCATAGGTATGACGATGAGATCAGCAGATAAAGAAAATTTATGTGCTCTAATGGGGACTGATTCACAATACTTTGTTGCAACGATACTTCCCTTAGGAGTTTTAACTGACAACTCCCTTATTAAATCAAATTGGAAATATCTAATTTTCTTAGCAAACTGGGAAGATATGAAACAATGCGATGATCCAGAATCAAATAATGAATTTGCTAAACTTGAGGAAACCATTAAATTACCTGCCACCACGTCTTTCGGAGCTTCTACCTCAGCAGTAGTGATAGCATAAGCCTGGCCTTGATCCCTTGGCCTTTTCTGAGGTAAGTTCTCCTGACGCTTAGGACATGCATTTGCATAATGCCCCATCTCCCTGCAATTGTAGCACTGAACGTTGGTAGCTTCCTTCTTCCCCTTGCAATCATGAGCTTGGTGGCCTTTTTCACCACACTTGTAACAGACTCCCATTCCCTTCAAGCAAGTACCAGGATGTTTCTTCCCGCATTTACCACAAGATGGATATTCAACCTTTCCTTTCTTCCCCTTATTTCCATTCCCAGATTGATCAGCAGGTCTCTTCTTCTCTTGCTTTGCTTTAAAGTCATAAGACTTAGAGAATTCCTTTTCGGTCTTGATAGCACATGAGACAATGTCTTCGTACGATGAAAAGGATTGTGAGACTAATGCTCAACGGAGAAATGGTTTTAACCCATAAAAGAAACGATCAATATTACTTCTTGGGTTGCGAATATAATCACCAGCGTACCTCGCTAACCTTGTAAAGTTAGCCTCATACTTTGTGACATTCTCATCCTCCTTTTGTCTCAGACTCAGAAATTGTCTTTCCATATCTGCTCGATGGTCGCGAGGAATGTATTTTTCTAAAAACAGATCTTTGAACTCCCTCCATTCCATATTTGATACTTCATCATCTTCCTTCGTATTTTGAATCAATGACCACCATTGATCAGCATCTCCAGTGAGGCGGTAAACTGCCATGATAACTTTTTCCCTTTCACTGCTCCCCAAAGCCTGAAATATTTTCTCTAGGGAAAATATCCATTGCTCAGCTACTAAGGGATTTGTACTCCCATTGAAAGTTGGTGGTTGTTGTCTCATGAATCGATCTAACATTGATCCTCCACGCTGCGGATCAGGGTGCTCTATACGGGTAAGGTTATTATTCATAACCTGAGTAAGTTGTCCCAGTATAGTGATTAGCTGATCAGCACCAGTTGCATCACCAGCCCCACTATAATTATCTTGAGCAGGAGGGCAATCCCTACATGGAGTGCGTGCATTGATAAGGTTTCCATTTCTTCCACTAGGCGCCATTTCTAAACAATGGCATAAACTAGATCAGTTTATGAATCAAAATACATAATCCCATACTTATAAAACACTAAACATAAATTGAACTATATATGGATATAATCCATAATCATAAATATGTTTTCTTTGAGGAAGTATATACTCATAAACCCTTCATAATGATTTGTAAAGAAAGTGAGAGTTATCCTAAGCATATCCCCCGGGAGTGTCGTAACCAAGAGTGCAGCAAGGCCCGTTGTCGTGCACCAGTTCCCGTTCGAGTCTAGCTCAAAGCGGTGTTTTCGGGTTTTACCCCTAGGTACATCTGTGCCAGAGCCGCCTCTACCTGCTCGTATCCAGACAGAGATGTATTGCTCGGAAAACTCACAAAATCTCTACAATACCAAAATTCTAGGAAGTTCTTCTATACTAACCCTCAATGTTCATCTTAGGTATACGCGCTCTAATCAGAGTTTATCTAAATCTAGCTTCCAAGGTTTGTACTAAACTTCCTCTGATACCAACTGTAACGCCCCGACCCCAGCTACCCAGAGTCGGTGCATTACTTCGTAACATTGGCATGATCACAAGAAAGATCAGATCTCGAAAGACCGATTGGTTTAGTAGCCTTGGAAACACTAGATATATTCATAAGTTTTACATTACATCATAAAATGAAAAACTACTACAACAACATAATGTTTCCAACATCCACACTATAAACCCCTCATAATATCCCTGCAAGTCAATCATAATTTACTTCTTCACTACCTGGGAAAAATAAAACATAGAAAAGGGGTGAGCTCAAATGCCCAGTAAGGATAACAATATAGCGGAACATTCAAAATAATCATAAACATTTAAGGCAATGAATTACTAAAACAAAAGCCTTTTAAAATTGAACTTCAACATAGTATGTAAAAAGTAAAATGAAATAATGCCATTTACTTGTTCACATGGATATTCTACTAATCGAATAATCACATGCAATATCAATAACCACTTTCATAATGTTGGAATGCATAATGCCAGACTATCATAACCACATAGCCAAGGCCTCGTGCCAAGACTACAAATAAGATTTTGTCAAGGCCTTGTGCCAAGACACTAGTTTGTCTCATGAGACCTACCGATGCATCGAGGAGCTATAGCGGGCTCCACCCGTCACATATTCAGTCCAATGCATTCCCATATGAAAAGGTTTAAACATAACATAAACATTCGTATTAAAACTAGCATACGAAATGTCAATACTTTCACC
This sequence comes from Viscum album, assembly GCA_963277665.1. Lineage (NCBI taxonomy): Eukaryota > Viridiplantae > Streptophyta > Magnoliopsida > Santalales > Viscaceae > Viscum > Viscum album. The sequence continues at coordinate 1,202,059,382 of OY728137.1, forward strand.
ATAAACTATGAATGGTATAAAAATAGCACATCCACAGTCAAACATATCACAAAACCTTCAATACAATATAGAAGTTTTGTATCATAATAAATCAACTTCAAATAATCTTAAAATCCATCAAAGGATGTTGACATAGATGAAATCAAAATTCTTTTTAAAGAAATATCTCCTTTTATTTTGAAATAATTTAAGATCCATATAAAATAAAACATTTTCTTTGAAAATATTCTTATAAGCTTGTAAGGGAAGTTTTGAAGATTTTATAACGGCGTAAAATAACCGCACCCGCCGTATAAGTTAAAAAAAACATTCTTACCTCAGTTCTGTCGAAAAGGTTAAAAAGGACCTTGTTTTGAAAATGACGGAAATATTCCTTTATAAACCTCTTATAAAAAGTCAAACAAGGGTATAAATGACTTTAACACATATTCTTGTAAATAGTAAAAATGTTTTGAAATACATTTTTAAGAAACATGGATGTGGATGATAAAGATATCCCAGTAGATTATTACGTATAAACAACCTCGGATAATGAAGAGATTGTGAAATAAAACCTTACCTTGTACTTTTCCTTGGTTGGGGTAGGTTAACCTCCTGTATAATGGTGAAATAGTTGTTATTAAATTATACAAGAATCATATATATTAATATGATATCATATATGATCTTTTAACATTGATTTGTTAATAATATCTTAAAATTATCGTCGTTTCTGGAGTTAACTTACTCATTTTCTTTAATATGTTTTGTTACATAAGCCATGGTTGTTGTATCTTATTCATATCCAGAATGATATACAGTCCTTAAACATCATATTTAAATCATCAAATGATAATTATACTTGAATGGATACGATGGAGAATGAATCTCATCGCGTTCGTGGAGACGGTAGTCCGTACGTACGCACGAGCGACAATATCATTCTTTTGATATTAAAATAATATATAAATGGATGGTATATCATATATACAGAATCATTAACATGTTATATTTATTATTTACATGAGTTACACATCATTATTATACCCATCCAAATAATATTATATTGAATAACAATTACACCACGACGTGGAGACGGTAAGCCGTACGTACGCATGTATGGTGACATGTTATTCAAAGGGTGGATAGAATACTGAATATGATTGTACCATATTTATAATAAAATCATAGTATATGTGAGATACTGGAGTTATTATTTCAGAATGGTAAGAACAAAGTAATAAGAAGTGGAAGAAGAAATGAACTTAGAAAAGGGTGGTGAAATCATTACCTCTTCTTCGGGTTCTTCCTTTTGATTTGATCAAAAGGGATCCTTAGGTTGGCTTTCTGATCAAACTAAGGCCTCTAGGTTGTAGTGAGGGATGTTGGGAGAGTATTTGGGCAGAGTTTGGCCGAACCAAAAGGCTTTGAAGGTGTGAAGAAATGAGAAGGAGGAGTGCCCTTTTATAAGAGGGGTGAGGGGCACCTTTGGAAAAGCTAGAAATATTAATTTATAATAAATTCATATTCGGTTTCCAAAGGCTCCAAAGTTGACTATTCAAAGTATGAGGTGGGGATAGGTCGAAAACAACTCAACAAATAGAATTTAGACAGGTTTGGGTACTTATATTAACCTTATCTTTAAGTATTAACTCTAAGTTAATTAGTTTCACTTTTACAATGTCTCTTTGTATTTTTATATTATATGGTTAATAAACTTACTATATACATCCAATAGACCCCCAAGTGGTCCATTAATGATTAACCTATCATAATATAAGTCTCTTGGCCGAACCTTAGATTTTTAGGAATTTAATATCAATTAATAATATAATATTTGTTTTAAGAACTCTTTTATGTCAATTTTGACACTATTCAATAGTTGATTTTTGTGAAACTCATAACAGATTGATTACTTCGAACAAAGTACATTAAATCAATCCTAATATATCATATTATCCTAGAAAATTAGTTTAATTCATTAAAAGTTTCATATTATATTTGTTTGGGTATTTATAATATCAATTATTTTAATTTTTCACTATTATAGTAATTACTGCATCATCATTGTGTCATAAATAAAATAAATTATTTAATGTCTAAAAATTATAAATAAAATATCATTATGTAGTAAATCTTTTTATCTTTCTAATGAATATTTATAATCTAAAATCCAACTTATATAACACTATGTAACAATTGTTTTGCTAAAAGATATATGCTTGTGTCATTTTTGTATTCATTTTGACTTAATTAAAATAAAGTGTCATTATCACTTACAAGTGGATCCATGGGGTCCCAAAATTGACACAAGGATGCCCATGGTCGACCATGTATCAACCAATAGGGTTAAGACACGTTTTAGGGTAATTTAGTATTATTATAATATTATTTTTTTTAACCCTTATTTACCGGATTTACCCTTTAACCATGGTAAATAAAATATTTACCGCAGTAATTATTCAAAATGTGTAAAAATAAAAGTTACCTATTTAAACAATTTGAACATCCTGATTCCAAATATGGAATCCATTTTCCTAAATTCAAAACACAGAAGTGGCAGAAATTAATTTAAAATTAATTCCCGCTGTCAAAACAAAAAGCGTGTTTTTAAGAGATAATAACTATCAAAAGATTGACACTTGTTTATGTTCGGTTTAATTGTAAAATTATGTCCAATGATAAACATTAAATTGAATGGTAAAAATATATTCTAAATATACTTTAAAACCACTCAAATTCATAATTTATCATTATTAATTATTTTGATTAAAAAATTTGTTTTTAATTAAAATTTAGAAATTTTCACTATTCATCAAAATATGAAAGTTATCCGAAATGTACCAAAATTTCACCCTAGGCTAATTTTGATATTCCGAATCCAAAAATGAAGTCCATTTTGAAATATAGAATATATATGATTTCAAAAAGTAGGTATTACTATTCACAATGGCTAGTTTAATTAGTTGTGGTGTGTGTTAGAACTCGAGGTTGCGTACAACACACGCTATCGCATTATTCGAAGGGAAACGTACCGTAGAAGCTTGGGGTGTTACATTATAAAGTTCTGACTAAATGTTATTCCTCATTTATTGTATTCAAGTGTCTCTAATTTTGGTAAAACCCCTTTAACTAAAATATCGTTTTAAATGTTTTAATTATTTGTTCTTATTAATATCCATGTTTTCAAAATGGTTTTAAGGATTTATTTATATGGATATTAATGGTTTAAAATTTTAATCTTCAAGGTGGTATGGGACACTTTGATTCAAAAATCTCTTTATTAAATGTTTTAAATGGTTTTCGAAATGGTTTCTTTTTGAATTGATTCATTATTTCAATATACTAAAATGTTATATTGTGATTGAAATGTGGAAATGTTATGTTTTCTTTATGCATGTTTTATGTGATACATTTATGTTATGTTTCTTGGGAATTGTTATGAAAACGGGTGGTTCCGTGATAAACTAAGGGCGGGTGAGCCCGATATAGCTCTCCAATGCATTGGGTAACGCGAAGGAGTGAAACGTTAAGGTTTCTCCGAAGAGATTTAGGGAATATACTGTGATGGGTATTCCAAAACGTAACCAAGAGGGTTACTCCCTACGTAATAATGTTATGAATGCCTCAATTTTCCTTTTATGTCTTATGATTTCTATGACTTATTCATGACTTGATATGCCTATGTTTTATGGGTAAAATATGATTTCATTCTTATGTATACATGTACTCATGTTTCCTTTCCATATTTTTATATCCCTTACTGAGCTTTTTATGCTCATCCAAAGTTTTTGAAATGTTTTTCACAGGTCAAGGGAAGGGTACATGATGTGATGATAGTGTCAAGGATGTGTCAAGAAAGAATCCATGTTTTATTTTAAATAAGTTTCCGTTGATGGGAAGAATGAATACTGTCTTTTATGTAACCACTTTGTCTAAATGTGGAATGTAATGCAAGTTTCATGATCTAATTCTCTAAAACTCTAATCCTGAAAAGATCCTCAATGTGTAATCTTGTAATAACTCAAGATTATGTAAGGTTTAAGGCTGGGGCCTTATACGTAGCTTCGCCCGACGTGCCGGGTTGCAACACGGTTTGTGTGTTGTCCCTTTTCAAAAACAACATAATTTTATAACATTCCCAAAAAGAGATAAATTCATCAAAATAACCATAACATATTTTAACCAAAAAGGTTATCTAATAACATTCATTTTGCATCCAAAAATGTATTAACTGGTAATTACCTTTAATTCAAGGATCATATAAACCAAAATGGTTCTTTATAACTATATCCACAAAAGAAAAGATAATTATTCCTTGAATAAAATATTCATATATCAAACATCAAGGTTACACATACTATAAAAATACTTCTAATGTAATCCCATCATCAAAAGAGCCTTAATACATTTAATAATTTCACCATCCTAAAATCTACCATAACTTTGGAATCCCATATATGTTGACTTATAACTCATTCAACATTCTTCATGATCCATTAACCATTTCATTCCAACTTATTCTGGAATAATTCATTCCTACAAACAAAATAATGAATCATATCATAAGATTAAATAATAGGAAAACATATGTTAACAAATAATACATACCTTTCGCTGGTCATTTTCAGTTTCTTCATCCTCAATTGGAATGGCATTAGTAATTGGTAAAAGAATATTTTTACTATCCTAGTGATCTCATTCCTGAAACTTCTTCTTAGGGTATGTGTTTTCATAATGACTATGCACCCCACATTTAAAACATTAAATTGATCCTTCATAAGAACTTATTTCCCTTTCCTAGAGTGAAATAGATGCTTCCTTTTTCCATGACAGATTCTTAATTTATGACCTTCATTTCCACATCTATAGCATCATTCTATCCCTTTGAAACATTTTCCTATGTGTTTATTTCAACAACTTTCACGCATAGGTTATTGAACAAACTTACCTTTATGGTTATTACGTGAACTTCCGTATGGTTTTGTTTCTCGCATATATGATGCCTTATAAAAATCACTAGTGTTCAGGTGGTCAATAATGACTCCAGATAGTTGGTTGAGAATAACCACAAGAGTTCTCATTGTAGCTCCCATATCATTCAGTTTCTCATTCATAAAACTGTCAGAGTTTTCTTCACATCCACTGTTACTTTGGTGCATTCTAGATCAATCCATTTACTAAACCCAAAAAGGGTAGTGTGATTATATCAGTAAAATCATCATATAATATCTTATGAAGAGGGTAAATACTAATATATACTTATTCATGTTATCTTAAACTCATTCACTTTATAAAAATAACTGTGACTCTTTCTAAAATCTTAATTGTTATGGTAATGTCACATGTGCTCAAAAAACCCCTAACCTCTAGTTTTATCTAAACTGACCATTGATACAAAATATAAGGACATGGCCTTAAAACATTACATAATCTTGAATTAATTAAATAATTCACATTGTGGATATTTTCAGGTTTAGATTTTTAGAGATTTAGGACATAACTATTACATATCAACTTGAATATTACAATTTATACGCTTCTACTAAAACTTATTTTTTTCAAATCCTTAAATAAAACAAGAGTTCTTTTCTTCATATAAATCTTCTTGAATACTTCATTTCTCTTACCCTTCCTTATAACTTGTGAAAAAAAATTAAAAAACATGGGATAAGCATAAAAAAGCTCAGTTAAGAATACACAACGAAGGAAACTATTAATTTTTTCAAAACAATAAGTAAACAATGAATACCTAATCATAAGTAATACTTTTCACCTATATGAAGTATGAAATACCCATAAATGAATAAAATATCATTGCTTATGATTTTTTAACCAAAATATGACCATAAAAACCATATAAAGAACACATAAAATATAAAGTTAATGTGGAACATAAACATACTTAAATGGAATAACCATACGGTTGACTTCCACACAAGTCACTAAATGGAATATCTATATGGACAACTTCCATACCCAATGCATTGGAGGTTATAACGTAACCATCCATATTATTTTATCACAGCACCACCCGTCATTTGGTTTATCACGTAACCACCCGTCAAATGAACAAGTACCGTTATAAAATCATAACACATACAATAAATATAAAGGAAAGAAAACATTTCCACATTTCAATCACAATATATCACTTAAATATATTAACAAAACGAATCCATTATCAAAACCATTTCCAATACCAAAATACATAATAGAGTATATGGTATTTATTTTTCCTTTTGAAAACATTACAGCTTGTTAAGGAACCCAAAGATTAAGTAATACTCGCGGCGGCGGAAAGGTCATTGTCACCGCGTACCTTAAAATAAAAATATTCATTTTTTTCATTTAGTAAATCGCTTTGTGGAAAAATATTCCCTTTGAATGAAATAAAAATTAAAATGAGTATCTACTGTGTATAAAAGAAAGTCTTGTATGAAAACAAAATATGCCTCAATGAAAGGAGATAGAGATGAAGTCCCTTACAAAGACGGTATCTTTAGATTAAGGATAAATGAATATCATATTTATGTGTGAAAAATATAAATACACTCAATATAAGTTGATATTAAGTGTAAAACAATCGGTGTTCATCCACACATATTCATAGCATAACATAATCAAGATGTATAGGTCTAACCCAAAGAATTGAAATTGGGTTAAGAAGTTCCCTTACAAACACTAGACAGCCTAACAACGTCACTTTAAAATTCAGAAAACGAGTTTATGAGAGATAAAAATGGTATCTCATAACATGGACATAAAATTTACAGAAATAAGGATTTATAAGAACATATCCCAACGTAATAATATGTAAATTAAAAGACCTAACTAAAATAAGTATTTTAAAAAGAGGAGGGTGAAAGTTTCCCTTACCGATTTGGGTATCCTTCGAAATGTACACCCCATGAAAGAAGGGTCATACAATGAAGAGGTAAATACCCATAAATTAAATTATATTATACACAGAATACAATCATGGGCAGTACAGACACCCCACAAAACAAAATAGTGGCAAATGTAGCATGAATCTCACGGGAATAAAAAGTGAGATAAAAACCCATTACATCGTTGTAATCAATCAAGTCGTATGACCAAAAGATAATAAGAACAAAATTAATCACAGAATACCATGAATATAAATAGAATCAGGATAATATATATCAAATGGAAGTCCACAATACACCACATTCAATAAATAATTAGCGAACAACGGAAATCTCACGAAATTATAAGGGAGATAAGAAATCCCCTTACCTCAAGTTCAAATTGGCTTGTCCGTTTCTTTATATTCCTGAATAATAAAACATGGTCAATTAATAATTGGATAAGTAATTCCTTTAATGTTTTTTATTCAATTCATATCGCATATTTTCATTTTATAAAAATTAGTTAATTATGTGAGTTCATATCATACATTTTGTCGACGTTTGATACATGAGTCAAAAGTAAACTTGTTTGAAGAGAATCGTCCATGTAGTTATAAGTACATAATCTTCAGAATGATGTTCATGATTTAAATATTATATACATCCAGTATATATGTATTCCATAATATTCCATAATGTTTGGAGATATGAAATGAAATGTACCGTTCATGGAGACCACAGGCCGTAGGAACGCATTAACACTACTTTCATTTTTTTATCATATTAATGGACTTTAAAACTAAATTAGACATAGATATATTATAATTAAAGTATAATATATATTTTATATAGGTAACATAAGTTCATTAATTAAATTCTTTATAAATTCCGTTTTGGCATGAACGAGTCACATCACTTGAGGGGGTGGTAGTCCAAACTTCCTTAGATGAAATTATCGCTTTTTCACAACATGAAAAGCATAAATGTATGTTTTAAATATAAAATAAATAATCATAGAGTGGGAATAAATATAATATATGTCATATATAAATATATTTCTATCATAATTTCCATCATGAATGGTGTTAAAAGAATATTGAACAATCATCGTTTCGTGAGGGAGTGCTTCGTCACCCACAGAAATAGTTTGTTCTTTAACCATTAGACGGAGGTTTGTGTAAGTGTAGGTATAATCCTTATCATAACAAAATCCTAGTATATAGAGGATACTAGTGTTGTTATGGGATCAAATAATAATAATATAGTGGTGATTGAAGTAGGAAAATAAAAAGAAAAAACTCGAGAGAATACATTACCTCAAAATCGAATAAATCGTTTTTATTTGAGCCAAAGGCTTCATTAGATAGACTTCAGCCCAATGTGAGGATTCTAGGAGTGATATAGGGATGTTAATAGATAATATCAGCAGAGGTTGGATGAGCCAAGGGCTTTAGAGGTGTGGGTAATGGGGTAGAGTTGGGGCTTTTTATAAGAGGGAGGAGGGTCACTTTTGGAAAGTCTTCAAATCTTACTTTATTATAAAGTTTAATTTTGGATTTTAAAGGTCCCACAATGATATATTTTAAGGATATGGTGATAAGAGATCTAAATCCACAAATAAAATAGGTTTAGACAAGTTTAAGTCTTTTATTTTACATTATCTTTTCATTTTATTTAAATCGTTCATTAATGAGGTAATCACTACATCATCATGGTGTCTTAAATAAATTTATTTATTTAATGTCTAAAATTTATAAAACAAATACCATGATGTAGAATATATTTTTAGATTTCCAATTACTATTTATAGAGTAAGAGATCGTTTCTGTAAACCAAACTAAAATTGTTTTACTTAGGTGTTACATAGTTTGGTTATGTTTTCCTTTCATTAAAAAATAATATGATAATAGGTCACTATCACACAAAAGTCATTCCATGGGGTCCCTAGGTTGGAACAAGGAATGATATGGTCGACCGCGAAACAAACAAGAGGAATTGGCCACATGTTGGGGTTATTTTACATTATTATGATATTATTTTATTTCCCTTTACTACCTAATTACTAATTAATCACGATAATTAAAGATAATTGTCGTCGTTACTATTCATAATGTCCAAAAACAAAAGAGTCTTAATTACATAATTTGGAACATATAATACCAAATATGGAATCCATTTTACCATATTTCAAACAAAGAAATTTTCGTAATTAATTTAAAAATAATTCCCAATTCAAAACCAAATAAGGGTTATTAAGAAGTAAAATTTATCAAAAGATTGACTTATTTTTACATCAAATTGAAAAGTGAATTTACTTCCAATGAACAAAATTGTATTACGTGATAAAAAAATAATTCAATTAAACTTGAAAACCAATTAAACGGAAAATCTAAATATATAATTAAATTATATGAAAAAGCAGTTTGGAAGTAAAATGCAGTATTTTTCACTGTTCATTAAAAATGAACATTTGTCTGAAAAATACTAAAAATTTATCCAAAGTAATTTTAATATTCCAAATTAAAAAATGATTTTTATTTTAACAACTTCAAAACATATAAGTTTCATTAATTAATGTTATAAATAATTCCCACTGTCCGACAAATAGCGTGTTTTTAGGAGAAAATATCAATCAAAAGATTGACACTAGTTTATGTTCAATTTCAAAGTGAAATTAATTCCAATGACCACCATTGAATTAAATGTTAAAAATAGATTTTAATTACACTTTAAAACCAATTCAGAATATAATATAACCATATAAATTAATTAGATTAAAATGATGTTTTGAATTAAAATTCATCATTTTTCACTATTCATTAAAAATGAACTTTATCAGAAAAATAACAAAAATTTATACAAAGTACATTTTGATGTCCCGATTTTAAATAAGGATTTTATTTTGTCAAATATAACATATAAAATTGACAAAAAGTAGTTTTAAAAATGGTTCTCCATCAAAAGGTGGTTAATAGACCTTTTAAAGAATATTAGAATATTTATTATTAAAACTGGATTCATTTTCATTTTAAGACTCTATCATTTATTGGGTTACTGTTAAAATATTTAACAAACATATATAATTATTTTTTAGTTAGTTCTGTTCATTCCTGCCATAACAATGGCTAGTCTTTAACTATCATTTAAAATAATAGTATTATATTATTAGTGTGCAACGTAATATTTCAATGAAAATCATTGTTGCGTATTGGGTATGCCATCAAACATATCATTCTGATTAAAGTAATATTAAAATTTTATTCACAAATATTAATATATATGAACATTTCATATTCATTATTAAACTGGTATGTTACATCTTCTCTCTCAGTTAACTCATGCTTTGAATAGAAACATGGGTCAAGAGGAATGTCCAACCCCCCCCCCCCCCCAAGAAAGAAGAAGTCAGTATCGAGAGATTCAGGAGACAAAAGCCTCAAACTTTTAATGGATCGTCTGATCACTCAATTTTCAATCTATGGATCAACTCCATTGAAAAGGTCTTCTACATCCATTAATGTTCTGAAAAAGAGAATGTTCTTATGGTGTCTTATCATATGGAGGGTGAAGCTGATCAATGGTGGACATTGATAAAAAATATGATGACTGAGGAGGAGATCGATGCATTGGAATGGATGTATTTCCGGAAGATGTTTTTCAATAAATATTTTCCCTACACCCTCCAGCTTAAGATTGAATGGGACTTCCCTGCCCTCAAGTAAAAAATACGACGAAACCATCAGAGTATATGAGGAAAACATCATGAAGCTTTCATGATATGCCTCCAGAATTGTCGTTACCCCTAAATGCAAGGTTGACTGCTTATTTTGTTGGCTGAATCCTAGCTTGCAAAAAGAACTGGCAATCCGTGACTTTGGCAGCTATGTGGAAATTTTATGATTGCCCTAAAGGATAAAATGGATATCAGAGAATCTCAGGGTTATCATGAGGATAAGAATCATACGGTGGACTTCAATGCTAGTGGACCGATGGATAAATCTAACAGTTCTAAGAAGATCCAGCACCCCACTTGCCAAAGTTGCATAAAGAAGCACCCTAGAAATTGCATGAAGGGGACAAGGAAATGCTTTAGTTGTGGAATAGAAAGGAACCTATCCATTAATTGTTGTCAAGAAAAACCTGCAGTTGCGACATAGGAGAGGAATGCTCCATTCTAATCTCAACGTGTAGTTCAGTGCTACAACTACAAAGAACCAGGGAACCTTGCAAAATCAGTTCCCTGAGACAAGGGTTTTCAAAGGCAACCAACAACCTCCAAGGTAGCAAGGGCATGATTTCTCCATCACTACCACTGAAGTAAACCTTGAAAATTAAGTGGTGATATGTTCTCTAGTTATTCATTCAATAATAGGAAACAAACTTTATTATTCTGGTTCTACGCATTATTTTATATCTCGAATGTTTATAAGAACAATCCCAACAGCACCACAAATCCTTGAAGTAAAGATGTCGGTGAGTATAGAAAATGGGGCGATCATTTCATCCCATGAATATAACTCCTCCCATGTAATAATATGTGGATTGAACTTCCTATAAAACCTCGTCATACTCCCTCTAGTGGAAATTGATGAAATTCTCCCCATGGATTGGATTTCCTTTTATAGAGCCTACATAAATTTCTGTGTGAAGGAAATAACTCTCCATGTGGAGAATCGACCCCCGATTCTTTACAAGTTCAATGGGGAGGATGAACCTTATTTAGCTCCATCATATCAAGAATGGATATTAATTCCCTATGAGCACGTGTATCTGGATCAGATGATTGAGTCCAAGGAAGCATCCATACATAAAGACATGTCTATTATGAAGGAATTTGCTAAAGTGTTACTCGAGGAAGTACCTGGTCTTCCTCCTAAAATAGGTATTGAATTCTAAATTGAACTTATACCTGGGGCTTTACCAGTATCCAAAACTCCATATAGAATGGTTTTTGTGGAGCGTAAAGAGATGAAGAAATAACTATAGGAGAATCTCGATAAAGGTTTTATACGCTCAAGTGCTTCACCATGGGGGCACCAGTCCTCTTCTTCAAGAAGAAAGATGGGTCAATGCACCTTTTCATCGATTATCGAGAGCTTAAAAATCACATGATAAAGAACAAGTATGCTCTTCTACTGATTGATGACTTTTTTTAGCAGATTCATGGAGAAAAATACTTCTCCAAAGTAGATTTGCGTTCGGGATTTTATCATGTAAGGGTGAAGAAGGAAGATGTCCCCAAGACTGTTTTTCGTAAAAGATATGGGCACTATGAATTCATAGTAATTCCATTTGGACTCACTAATGCTCCATAAATCTTCATGTACTTGATGAATATATTCTTTATAGATTACCTTGACAAATTTTTGGTAGACTTTATAGTTGATATTATAATATACACAAAAAACATGGAGGATCTTGAGGCTCATCTGGGAAATATACTAAAGACCCTACAAAAGGATAAGCTCTATGAAATGTACAGAAAGTGTGAGTTTTGGTTGAAGGGGGTGTCATTATTGGGACATATCATGACAACCAATGGGATATCAGTGGATCCCTCGAAGACAGATGCAATAGAGGGATGGATGAGGCCAACATCGGTAACGGATATCTGTAGCTTCTTGGGGTTAGATGGATATTATCGACGATTTGTGAGAAATATTTCACAATTGTCCAACCCTCAAAAAAAGCTAACTCGGAAGGGATTAATGTTTTCTTGGAGTGATGAATTTGAAGAAAGATTCAAGGAGTTGAAAAGGAGGTTTATCACTACGCTCGTGCTCACATTACCTACAAGTGGAGAACTCTTCGTGGTGTATAGTGATTCTTCTAAGAAGGGATTAGGCCATGTGATGATGAAAAATAATAAAGTGGTAGCATATTACTCAAGGTATTTTAAAATAAATGAGAAAAACTATCCAACGAATGATCTAGAGTTTGTGGTTGTGGTATTTCCCTTTAAAATCTAGTGGTGTTATCTCTATTGGGAGAAATGTTAGATATATACTAACCAAAACTGTTTAAATATATATTCACACCGAAGGAGCCTAATATGTGCCCCCAAAGATGGATAAATTTCATAATGGATTATGACTGCTCAATCCACTACAATCCCAATATGGCAAACAATGTGGAAAATGTTATGTGTAGAAAGGATCATGCATCTTTATCATTGATGAGAATTTAAAAGGACCCGATCATCTTAGATTTTCAATGGATGGACATGAAAATCATTAAGGGATGACCATTATCAATCCTTTCTCAAATGATTGCTCAACCAACCCTCTTGGAGAGAATAAAGGATGCTCAAAGAAATGATGTGGAAATTCGGAAAATGGTGGAAGTTGTTAGAAATGGGAAATCCTATGATTTAAATGTTGATGAGGAAGGAGTTTTCAGATTTTGGATGCAATTATGTGTATCATCTGATCCAAAAAAAAAAGGAGCTATTGAATGATGCACATAGATCGAACTTCTATATCAACCCAGGTAGCACAAATATGTATTGAGATATATGAGAAAACTTTTGGTGGTACAATATGAATAGGGAGAATTCTGAATATACATCAATGTGTATGGTATGTCCGAAAGTGAAGCCTAGGAGACAAAAATCTAACGGTATGATGCATCCACTACCCATACCAGCATGGAAGTGTGAGAACATTATCATGGACATTATCACTGGAATTCCAAGGAAATCCAGAGGAAATGATTCTACAAGGGTCATTATGGATCTTCTTACAAAGATATCTCACTTTATAGCGGTTAGATGGCATTTCTCATTGTATTAACTAGCATAGATATATATCAGGGAATTGGTAAGGCTACATGGAGTTCCACTATCTATTTTATCTGATCAAGATCCAAGATTCACCTCTATGTTTTGGAATATTATTTAACATGCTCTGGATACTGACCAGAACATTAGTACAGCTTATCATCCTCAAACTGATGGTCAATCTAAGCGGACTATCCAAACACTTGAGGAAATGTTGAGAGCATGCGCAATGACCTAAAAAGGATGGTAGGATCATCATCTTCATCTGGTTGAGTTCTCATATAATAACAGTTTCCACTTCAGTATCCAAATAACACCTTATGATTCCCTGTATGGGAAGGGGTGCAGAACACCGAAATTTTGGGATGAAGTCGATGAGTGTAAGCTTCTACAACCAAGAATGGTCAATGAAGTGGTGGAGAAGGTGAAAACCATTAAGCGGCATATCAAGGCAGTCCAGAGTCGACAGAAGAGTCATGAAGATAGTCGTCAATGAAACCTCATGTTTAAATTTGGAGACATGGTATTTCTACGCATATATTTGTGGAAGAATGTCATGAGGTTTGGAATGAAAAAGACGTTACGTCCTAGGTACATCAGCCCCTTCGAGATTCTTGATTGTGTCGGGGTTGTGGCCTATCAACTAGCACTTCCACCTACCATTGCCATGGTAAATGATTTCTTTCAGGTAACCCTCTTAAGGAAGTACATACCATACCATTCACATCTACTCTCTTCAGAGGTGATACAACTAGAGGATGATCTTTCTAATGAGTAGAAACCAGTGAATATCATAGACCATAGAGAAAAAGTTATATTAAATAAGAAAATTCCCCTCTTCCAGGAGTTGTGGTGAAACCACATGTTTGATGAAGCAATGTGGGACTCAGAGTAAGTGATAAAGTATAGTTACCCTCATCTTTTTAGTGTGGGAAAATAATTGTGGGTGAAATTTCTTAAAGGGGAAGACTGTAACGACCAAAACATTCATTAATGGAAATTTCTCTCAGTCTTTTTAAATTTCTTATTATGTAAAATGGTTATGTAAAACATATGCACTTCCATGGTTTTATGTTTTTTATTATTACCATTACTAATATGGAATTTGAATAGTAATCACATGATTAGTATCAATATAGGGATTTAACAATCTAATTTACTCAGACAAAGGAAGTGATGGCCTCGTCCAGTAGAATTGCTCCATAAGAAGCCCATTTGTTGGAGCTTGAAAAAGAGGTGGTGTCCTAGGTCATCACTGTTGACCAATCCCAAGCCAAGATTCAACATGTTAAGCACAAACGAAACCATCTACAGGATAAGTGGAAGTTGATAGAGATCACAACGTGTGCAATGTTATCCGAGCCACCCCAAGTGTCTGTCACCATTACAAACCTTACCCTTAAGTATTATGCGGTTGTTTAAAGGGGTTATGTAAAAAATTATTATCCCTATTATTATGTACAATATTTTTTTTATAATAAAGAATGAACTTTCATTTTATTATTGTTACTCTAAATATTTTTTTAACTACAAATGGTATTTTTATTTAATATTCAACTAAGAAATCTATTTTTTTGAATTAATGGTTTTTTGAATTCTATAATATTTTAATAATAAAATATTATAATTATTAAATCATTAAATAGAAATGATCATATTATTTTATGAAAAAAATTATAATTTTTATTATGGGTTGAAAGCTATTTTTGTTAAAAGCCATGAATTTTGGATAAATGTTGGTTTTTATTTTAAAACTAAAAATTAAAATATGTAAAAAATAATTCAGATAAAATGAATAATATTTTTGGAATCAGGACATCGAAATTATCCAATGGTGATTTTTTCATAATTTTCTGAGACAGTCATATTTTGTGGTAAATATTAAATACAGTTTGAATATATAATCTATTTTATGACATCATAATGACCCAATAGTGATGTCAAAAATACTATAAATTATATTTTCGGAAAATATATGATTTATCATTACTATAATGTGATTTTAGATTTCTTTGATTAAATTTATGATTCCTTAGTGGACCCTTCGTGACTTATAAAACATTTTATCTTTTTAAATTATTTTCCTTGCAAGTGTGACTCACCTCCACATAAGCAACCGTATTATTTTAAGATGTTCGAACTTTGGAATTATAAATTATTGTTTTCCACTCCCCTTTGACAAAAACAATGTGAAAAAACCATGGTTTGGTTTTGTTTTTGATTAGTTTAATGTGAGGTGTCCCAAACCTAAATAATAAACAATTTACTCCCCTTTCCTATATAAACCCACCCAGGCTCCCACTTCCTCCCCACTCAAAGCCTTTTATGTTCATCCAAACCCTCCCCTCATCTCTCTAGAATCCTCCCAAGGCGCTCAAAACTCCCACAAAGCCTCTCTCAAGCCTCTCTCAAGCCTTTTGAAGCACACTTCCATGTAATGCTTTTCTTCCTTTCTCATTTTGTTCAATTTTCATTAAGTTGTAATGCCCTTTTAATTTCAATTATAAATGTTCAGGTATGGTGTCTCAAATCCACCATACTGACCTATTTATTTTTTAATAATGAGATACCCCTTTCTCTCTCACTAAATGTCACCCATGTTCACCCGTTACTATGCCGAAATTCTGAAAGGAATTCCCCTCTCTTCATTTACATTCAAAAATTATTTTGTATCAGGAATATAAATTACATTACAATTGTTGGTACATATATCTATATGAACCCCATAATTTCCATTTCATTTAAATATAATGATACACCCCTATATATCATCAACCATTTTTATGAGTTTTATTTCACGCTGTTATGCTGCCAAAATAGCACTGTGATTTTCCAAGGCAAAGTCATTGTGTAGTGAATACCATGACCATTTATCTATCAAGGGTATTCACCTTTATGCACATTTACTTTTGGATTAAAAAGTTTCAGTTATGTATTCCACATCACATTATTGTGTAATAAATTATTATGTTGAATGATTTGATTTTTTATGATCCATCTGGCCAACTTATGCATGAAATGAAATGTTTAAGAAAGGTGCTCTCTAATAGCGCTCCAATGCATTGGGTAAAGTATAGTATCATGATTCATCATGTGAAATAAGTGTTTACTTATTATAATTAATATGAAATGAGTGTTTACTCATTCTTCATGTGCAATAGGGTTTTACTCATTCCCCATGTGCATTTATCCTTGGATCATGCTAATTCCATGTTAAGTGTTGTTTCCACATTTTCATTTTATGATTATCAAGCTTTATCATGCCTTTATGTTTATGCTTCTCTTGTTCTCTATTGATATTCCAATTTTCTAACATGTATTGTATTCCCCATGTTATTCCATTTTTATTCCCTTACTGGGCTTTATAGCTCACCCTTTTCTTATGCATGTCCCCAGGTTATCCCAAGAAATGCTATGTACGAGTGAATGTAGTGGTCATGTAAAGGAATTTTTCAATAAAGGCATTGCATTTTTCATGTTATATGTTGTTATGTAATGATCCTAAGCTCCAAAGACACTATACCTCTCGATATTCTATGTTGTATCAAGTTATGTTTATGTAATAAATCATGTTTAAGTGTGTACTAAAAATCAGGGTTGTCATAACATCCATGCATACACCAATTTTTCCCAGTCATTTCTTATATTTTTTTACCACAGATGAAATCATTGAAATGAGATAGAATCATATAATTATGTAATTCCTTGATTTATTCCCCATGTATTACACAAATTCCCCTATATCATGGATATAGGTTATTACTGTGTTGGATCAATGAATGAGGTTAAGTATTCGTTGGTTACTACCACAGATCCTCTTCATTATTATCATCATCATGGATTACATTTTTTTTCCTTATATCCTCTATTATTATTATTTTTATGGATTGACATGTCCATACCTTGGATCCACATAAATTACCTTATAATAAACTAAAACATAATTAATTAAATTATTACAGGTTTCCACACTAGTTGAGGCTGAAGAAGGTATCGATGTATTTACATTACTATATGCCTTTAAAATTATATATAAATGAACACTACCAACTTATATTTATCATACAAGATAGTATATACATTGTTGGTTATGGGATATAAATATTTATCACACACACTATCTAGGATATCAATGGTACTAAAGAAGATTATTTGTTTTTAGGTGTCGATAAGGGGAATAATCTTGTATTGGATAATAGATATTTCTTACTTCCTTAAGATGGATCAAGGTAGTAGATGATTGAGTCAGTTATTAGGAAGTGAGGTTTTTTTGGTTTATTTTTCATTATTTTATATTTTATGTAATCCCTACTAGCAGGTATACCTATATTCAGTTTTACTAGAGACATGGCATGTATCATCATCCTTTCTTAGATGATTCATATTACAAGTATGCATTATTATTTATGGATTGTATTTTCATTCTTTATCATCCACTAGAAGTTGTTTATTTTTTATACTATGCTTTAAAATTTCAAGATATTTTACATAAATTATGCTACACTTAGGTAAAGATGTTATAGTCTCCCCATGAAAATATCATAGGCCCTCACTTCTATGTGGTATCCTCTTTCGTACAGTGGGAGGGGCTTGGGGTTGTGTGGTAAACCGGGTATAGAGAAACATTTTGTGAAACCCATGTTGGGAGGTCACAAAGGGTAATATTTTAACTTGTTAGGATATTATAATTTTAAATATATTAATTTATTGGCATCATACATGCCTCCTGAATTCGACCTCAATAATACCATTCTGTACTCAAGAAATAGCATTATATCCCACCATGAATGAATATATCCCCCATTTATTATGTGAAACTCATGTCTTCCATATATAATAGAAGACATAATGATTCAATTTTCTATACTTATAATCCCCATAAAATATACCCACATTCTGTAATCATTACATCTATACAAACATTATTTTAACTCCCCATATATATCTTAAATTATATAATATAGATCCAATAATTTTCCGTCCATGAATTAACCACAAAAACCACAATTAAAACAAACTCTATGTGTCCCAAATTGCATATTTTTTGCACATATAATTCTATAGAACATGTGAAATTAAATCTTAATGATCCTTTATAACCCATCCCATATATGACCCATGAAAATCAATGATAATTTGTACATGGTATCATCTAAACATGACTAAATTAATCTTTTAGGTGTAGAACACCCATATAAATATATTTCATATAATATCCCATTATCAATTGTGGAAAAATAGGGTAAAAATATCTTTATAGGTTCCTACCATTAATACCCCCACACCCCAAAACATAAGGGGCCCCATTTTTTCAATATATTTTCTTCTTATGAGACATGATGTCTTTTGAATTACACCATATAATATAATTCCCATAAAGAGGTTTCACTATATTTTATGACACTGCGAAAACCTATATAAAATATTTAAATAATAATGATAATAATAAATATAGATTTTATTATTGTAATAATTTATATTATTGAAGATACGTATCTCATCGATTTATTTTATAAATGAATAAAATATTATTTTAAGTATATATAAATATCAAACAACTATTTAACAATATATATATGTTAATAAAAACATTTATTGAGATTTCCTAAAAAATCATGATACTTATTATTTATAGTTTATTAAATTGGGTTATTTTTATAATCACATTACATAAAATGATATTAATACATAAATTTTGATATGTTTACATGGTATTAGTAGGGTTTTAGGGAAAATGGAAATGCATAATGATAATTATTCATATATATAATTTCAATTAATGATTGTAGAGAACATTGATAGAGTTAGGTATGGATATAAATGTAGAATATTAGTGGAATGATTGATGGAATTTACACTACATATTTATTTTACATTAATGAAATGTATTTTTAAATATGTGTTTAAAAATGATTATTATAATATAAATTTTTTTCTATATTTTAAAAATGATAGGGAATACTATTTAGGAATCTAATTAGTAGATAATGTTAATACAATAAAGGATAAACCACCCAATTTGAGTGACTTCTTCATAAGATGACAGTCTATAAGCTTGTACATGATAATAATTCTATTTAAAATTGAATGTACTACATGTTTGAATTTGTGTGGATATAAAATATAGAAAATAATAATCCCAAATAAATGAATATAAATTTGTTCATCTTAAATGAAAATAATTTTTTATTATAATAATGATTAGACAATTGGTATTTCGATATAATAGTCTATCACTTATCATAAGAGGGATAAAATATTGTTTGATTCTATAGAATTAGATAATTAATCATTTAGTTTGTTCATGTCAAATATTGATACTGATAAAGGGGAATAAATCTAGAATTTTTAAAATAAACAAGACCAGAATAATAAACCAATAGTATCATATCAAGAATAAAATATAGGTATCCCACAGAGAACAGGGCCTATTTAATTTCTAAATATAAATTTTATTACAAGGATAATGTCATTAAACTGAATATATTTTATATTAATGAATATATGGAGAATTATGATAATATATTGATGAATAATTTGACACCAATCATGTAACTAAAGAAACGTTCACTACAATAAATAGAGGTGAACAATCAATTTTAAAGGGGTAATGAAAGTAACACCAAATGGAACAGTTAATATGAATAACTAATCCCATTTAGGTGGTTGGAGGATTAAAAATAATAATAATAAAATATAAATATCATGAATTTAAATTATTAGTATCTAGATAACCCATATATAAATATATCTCCCTTTAATTTTACAATGAGGTATGATATACTATTTATTAGGTTGGAATATCCTATAGTGAAATTGGATAATTTAATGTTATTGAATATTAAAAATATAATTTTTTTATTTTTATAAAAAATAAAACCTAGGAAATTGTAAAAAAACAGCTTTTTTTTTCTTAAAGTGAATGATCAATGTTTACATTTTTAATATAATATATCAAATTGGTGATTAAAATTAATCTTTTTAAGGAAATGATTTTTTTATATCTTGGATATGATTAGAATAGGTATCATAATAGATTGACATTGGGATAAGTAATCAATCATTAAAATCATATAATTGTTGGATACTTGATAATATTTATAGATTTTAATTTTCCTAATAGAGAATTATGGGATGTTAGAATATAATATGATCATGTTGATTTAGGGTAATTATGAGAATACATTGAAGAATCTGAACACACATTTGTTATATTTTATGTGTTAAATTCAAATGGTATAAAATAAATAGATTTAAAATTGTTTCTACAAAAGTTTATATATTATATATGGATAACACACTACTCAAAAATTGTGGTAATGATTGTTCAATGGCTTAAAAAACATATAATAATCACTACATACCAGTTTTAATGAGAATGAAAATGTGTATGAAAAATATTTGAATCCCTTTTGATTCAATAATCCTCCGATGAAATATGATGAATGTGTGATGAGGGGAAATTATAATACGAATTCATTCATTTTTAATAATGATTTTGTTTCCCTATTTTGAAAAGAATAATAACCATAAATATATTCATAAATAAAAAATATAATTATGTTTTAGATAATAGATTTGGAGATTATACATTAGGGCGAGGAGTTACCTATTCTTTTGGTTGATCACAATATGAATAGTGGTGAGGATGAAAATTTTAATAAATTTATTGTGTTTCATGTAAAATAAACACAGTTTTAAACATTAATGATGGAATAAAAAAATGGAATTCATGAAAAATATGTTTTAGAAATTGCTATATGAAAAAAATCATTTTCTGAAGAATGAATAGGTCTTTGAAAACTCATAATCATATTTCATGTTTATGTCATAAATATTTACATATTTTTATATGGAATATTTGAATAACCGTATTATAAAGTATATAATAATAATATAAAATTCAATTTTTTCTTATAATGTATTTAATCTTTTTTAAGTTGATCCTCGTTATTTTTTATTTTTGACTAGAATTCACATATAACAATTCCATATATAATTTTTATTAATGGAGTTTTTTATTTATATATTTATAATGTAGCATGTTTTACGGAATAACTGAAAAACAATTCATTCTTCATGGGATATTATTAATGAAGATACATTCAATCGTGTTAGTGTATCCTTTTTAATGTATAATATTCCCAATGGGAATTGTCCAAGGTGTATGGTTTTAATGCCCATGTTAGATAAGGCTTATGAGATTGCAATTTCTAGTCCTATCATAATAGATAATTCATTTTATATGATTTTTATTGAATCATATTCTACATGAATTGTATTATTATAAATATTATTCTTTTCAAATAATCAATATTTATTAATTTAATATGTGTGAAGTGTAGAATAGTAAGTTACTACCTATGAGTATTTAGATTTGTGGATGAAGTATAATAATGTGTAAAATATTTCTTTCAAACAGGAAAATTGAAATACATGTACAATTAGTTTCAAAAATTAATTATTAGATTAAAAATAGATTATTATATTATAATTCATCAATTATTTGATGAAATAATTTGTGGATCGATGAAAATATTACCCTACAATATAAGTACCTTGGTTTTTATTTAGAATTCTCTAAAGGGGAAGATGGGGTAATCCCATGCCAAATATTATTTTAATTATAATGCAGGGGTATATAATTTTAATTCTTTTAAAATGGTTAATTATGGAAAAATTAATCACAATTTAATCAGTGACAATCCCCTAATCTATTAATTACAAAAATATTGTATTTAATTTTATTATTTATTTTGAATAGGGTTATAATGAAATTTGTTTCTAGAGTCTTTTTCTCGTTATTATTATATTTTTGGATGGAATGATAATATTATGGGAAAAGTATAATATTTTATTTAGGAATTTAATTAACCCATTTAGGAAAAGGATATGGAATTAATTTTTATTGTTTTATGAAGGAATATTTCCAATCACATAGATATGAGTTTGTTTATGTTATAGAATCATAATATAATTTTACTTTTTAAGTGATATATGTTCTTATAAACATCATATTAATATAAATATTGGAGTGTATTGGACTATATAAGGTATTATATCTTTATATAATATGTTTATTATGTCTATTCTTGTCTAAACCTTATGGTTTTATCCATATCCTACTATGACTATTAAAAAAGTGAAAACAATAAAATTAATTTTATTTAAGAGGTAAAAATTTCAATGTAACGTAATTTTTTAGATTATATAAATTCATTAATTCTTATATATTATTATTTATAGAGTATGTAAATTTAATTAATAATATTCATTATAAAGATCAATTGAAAACTAGAAAAGGGAACCCTTGAATTAAAAAGGGACATAATGATATTTCTATTTCTATTTCTATTTCAATAATGGTTAAAATGGAATAAGAAACTAAAAATGACCCATCATAATTTATGTTTATTTTTAAGGAATACAACTCATTCCAATATGATGATATCAATTTTTGGAACCATTTTGTAATGGGGGTACATCTTCTATGAAATTTTATGATTTTATTAGTAGGGGAACACAATTTATTTGTATTTTGATTCAAAAATTTTAAAAATAACATATTACTACAAGTATATTTCGTTTTTTAATAATTTGGTTCATGCAATTTAAAATTCTAATGAAAATAATTTAATATTGGTATATGTTTATTTTCAACATTTTTTATTTCTAATATAGGTTGAGAAAATGATATTAATATTTTTATTCATTTCGTAGTTTGAAAAGATATTAATAATTATGTTTTTTGTTTATTTTAGATATATAATATTACTTATGATTGTTTTAATATGTTTATTTCATATTTATTATATGTGTATCACTCAAATTATAATATTATTGTGTGTTACACATTGTAGATATTTATCTAATTTATGTGATCTTGTGGACTAAAAATGAAATATTAATATATGGTAATGAAGTGTAATATTTTTTAAATTTATTTTATCCAAATTTTATTTTTCAATGATAGAATTTTTAATTATATATAAGGTAAAATCAGTATTGAATATCTATTCATTCGAATGATCTGGGTAAATGACCTTAATTTTGTTAAATATAATGGTTGTATACTAGTTTCTAGGTGGAAAATAGTTATAGTTATGATGAAGAACAACTATTTATTGAAGAAAAAAATATATCTAGGTTATTTATGTTTTGAAATTGTTTTAGGGATATTTTTGGTGCTCGGAAAATAATATATACTCATATTACATTATTTTATATGAATATTCGATATTTTTTCCAAAAACAGTTGGCCGTGAACTGTAAAGTTTTGGACTTTATAGAGATGAGTAAAATAAGTAAAAAACTCTTTAACGATCACCATAATACCATAAAAAAGTTTCTCTCACATGGTATTATTCCAATAAATTTAATATATCATACATTTTCACCATGTCTTATGGAAATTCAAACATCAACAAGGATGATCTGAAATTCCTAGTATGTTTAAACATGGAAAATATAACACAAATATTATAATTGTGAATAAGATTAGAAAAAGGTAATGAATATATTGTAAAATTTTCAACTTGTGTGAACCATAAACAGATGAAGATAACACATAAATAATGTTTTATTTCAATGATATACATTTAACAAGAATCATGGGAATCTAAACAAAAACATTATGATGACCTATATAAATTATAGCATACCGATGTGGCATAACATAAGAATGTGGAATAATTATATGTGTATGAAATAATTAAATTTTTGGTCATGAATTATTGTAGAAATCCATTAA
Organism: Viscum album; assembly: GCA_963277665.1. Lineage (NCBI taxonomy): Eukaryota > Viridiplantae > Streptophyta > Magnoliopsida > Santalales > Viscaceae > Viscum > Viscum album. Next base: position 1,202,083,761 of record OY728137.1, read on the forward strand.
ATAATATTCATGGAAACATCAAAAATATCCCATATCATAATGTATTTAGAAGCATCACCTGAATCCATTTGTACTAGGGATAATGAAAAATTACTAATATAACATTGTATATTTGATATGTAATTTTTTCCAACATCTCATTGTAATATAAATGTTTTTAAAACTATTAAACATTGATTTTTAATGATTTAACATAACCACCCACCAATAAATGGCGTACAATACATAAGTTTTCCATAAGAACATGACATTACTAATTCTATCATCACATTTTTAACCCTCTAAAATAAATATATTTAATAAGATCATTTTTATAGAATCAGGACATTAAATCCATTTATTAAAGTTGAATAATATAATTTTACCATATCCATAGTGATGTATAACAATTCATAAATTTTTTTACATGGATGAAAAAAATTTGATAAGCGTATTTTTAAAATGAATTTAAAAAACTAACCATTTAGATTTGTATATTTTTTAAAAAAATTCTAGAAAAATTTGAATATGATTTTATTTTAAAATAAAATTAAAATGTATGGGTACTATAATTATGAGGAAATGAATTAATTGCAAGAAAATCTAGCCATATAGTATATGAAAAAAATAAAACATTCATTTTACAATTTTTTTAAAAATAATTATGTGAGTATACATGAAATATATGGAAAAATAATATTTTATAATTGGTAATGAAATTAAAGTTTCGTATAAAATTACGTTATCAAAAAGATTAGTATATATAAATTATTCAAGAAAATATTTTTAAACAATAATGATATATAGAAAAATCACTTTAGTCTATATGGATTAGATAAGTTCCTATTGGCTTTAAAACATTATTTTAATGAAATTGAGAAAAAAAAATAATGGGAAACCAGAAGGAATGTATGTAAATAATTGAAATGAAAATATGAGAAAAAAATATACTAGGATTAAGATAGAAAATAATTATAACTTCTAATAATGAAAATTGAAATATAAATAATCTTGATAAAAAATGAGATTGTAACATAGACCATATCCTCATGTCTCATCGTTCAATGTGTTCGAACTAGAACATATAAAAAATTTAAAAAACATATAATAGTATACTATATTAATTATAATATATAACATCTTCTTATCAGATTATATTGTTAATACATTAATAATTCTTAAGTAATATCATCATTCATGGTGTTAACTACTATGTTCCCCATGTATTATTTAGTTAAATGATTTTATTACCTGGTACATGGTCAAAGATTCATCATCCATAGAATAATAATAATTTAATAACTATCATATTTATTGATTATATACTATTTTGATATACATAATCAGTATTTAGTGTTGAAAAATGAATTACATTGCTTTATATAGGTGGTAATTCACATATAAAAATGATTTATTTTTTCAATTTTCAATGGATGGAGAGAAAGGATAATAAATAATAATATTTTATCTATAAAAAAAATTTTATCATTAAAATAATATATACTCCTTAATTAAATCTATATACAGATTTATAATATGAGTTGATGAAAAATAAAATACATGACATCATGGGGATAGTAGTTTATACATGCACATGAGTGATGATTTCATTTAATATTATATATAAATGATAAAGAAAATGGTTGTAACATTAAAATGGAAAAAATTATATTAAATACAGTTTTCAAATTATGTTTAAATTTATATTGATTATTTTTAGGAGGTGGAATAAAAAAGAAACTTGAAATAGACTGATAAGATGATTACCTCTTCCACGAGTATCATCCTTTGGGTTACACATAAATATTTTTATTATTGGTCTTTTAGTAAGATATAGATCTATAAAAAATGATATAGAGTCATGGTATTTATCTTAATAGAGTTTTTCAATGATTATATGATCAATGTGTATGATGTTGTGTGTAGAAGACGCTCCCTTTTATAAGTCAGTGGCGTGACACCCTTATAAATATTAAAAACATTAAAATATAATAAATTCCATTATCAAGGTAATGAGGGAAATAATGGAATAATATTCATGATTATGGGAATGGGGGATCTGTAATAGTAATCCAATAATTTTGTGAATTTTTTGTTTGATATTAAAATCGTATCCAATGGTTTAACCACTTTTAACCCTTTTATTCATTTACCATGATGAATTTATTTTTACAATTGAAACAATTCGTTATGACCTAAAAAATTAAAATTGTTATCAATTTATGAATATATAATTAAATATATGAAAAAATAATTGAAGTTTCAATTGATAACACTACAAGAAACAAATTAAAATATTTTCTCACAAAACATGTAAAACCAATTTTAATGAAATTTTCATTTTTAGTATAAAAATGAATTTCATCCAAAATGATGCATAGTAACAACCATTAGATAAATGATAATATATTTTATTGAAAATATTATCTATATTTATAATTGAAATCATTAACCCATAGTGAATATTTAAATTTATTATGAGAAAAAATGTTTTCAAAAAAACATTATTAATCTAAAAAATATGTCATTTTACAATAAAATGATTTCTCCTTCATTTCTAAAAAATAACAAGAAATTAAGAGATTATTAATTAATTTATATAAAAAATATCAAAATATATATTCATTTCTATGCATGGAACAAATTATATTATACGTAAAATTTAATACCTAATTTAGTAGGTTTTAAATCATTTTATTCATTTCATTAAAATTTGAGAACTTATTTTCATAGAATTAATAAATAATGTTATATTTAGTTAAACATAAATGACTATATTTTTTAATTTTAATATTCATAATCATAACCACCAATTTAGTTTCTAGGTTATAATTTTCTATATTCATTTTATTAAATATGTCAATGTTTTTTATGATTTATGTTTCTTTTAAATCAATGTATGGAATACATTAAATCAATTTTAATTTAAAATATTTAAAATATTCATGCGATTCTACATTGAACCATTTGAAAATTAAATTTTTCCCATCCAATTCCATTAATATGTTGAAAAAATTGAGGATTCCAATAAATCATTTCCTCATTGTGTACACATGTTGTTTCCGCAATCAAATTGTTTCAGTATGAAAATATCATGTGATTTGTAATATGATATTGAATATTTTTATCTCATTGATATTCATTCATCATATAATTTTTTATATATTAACAATCATGTTCCAAATATAATTTATCTTACATCAGTACATGGTATGGGGAAATTACCAACATCCAAAAATAAGAAACCTAAAACACATGATTCACATAATGAATATTTAGTTGAAGCATGATTGAAAAATATGAAATCAATAAATGTTCAAGGATCTTGAATGGATTGATATATTCAGTGTTTAGTATTCTATATTTACAAAATCATATAATGTTATTCTGAGGTTATATTTGTTGGAATATGTTGTCAGAAACATCAATCTATAGATGTCACAAATAATTTTCAACTTATAATTTATATACACTATGAGCTTACAGATCATGATGTTGAATTGGTATAAGTATATATACTATTTAATATTCTAGTAAAATATTAAATAGGTAATATTTTATAGAATAATCTTAGAATTTAAGAGTTGAATATTTATTATCCATATAGATCATCATACATATCCATATGAATGTTTGATTGAAAACTATTGGTCCGTGAAAATTAATCTAAAGGGTTGTTTGGATCCCAACCACCAATGAAATCCATAGAATAAGACCACCCATTTCCATGGATTTAATACATCTCTAAAACATACCAGATATCTAATGATAATATATTGTTATAAATATCATCTCCATTTTCAATTCATACAGAAGACTTTTCTAGATATTCCTCATAAATAAAGGATCTAGATTATATTCAATTAAATATAGGCACCATGATTCCTTATATCTTATTTAATTTATATAATAGTATGTTGAAAAATCTTTGACTATTATTTGATAGTAATTACATGATATTAAATTAAAAGGAGATCGACTATAACCCAATTGGAATTATTTCCTAGAGATGTCTTTTGGAGTTAGATGAATAATTAAAGGAGATATTTTCCCTTCTCCATTATGGTAATGGAAATACTAGCATCATCCCTTTTGAGTTTCATCTCTCTACCTTAACATTATAATATAGAAATAATGAAAATTCATTCTCTTCAATATTCCTTTCTATGGTTCCCAAGGATAATGTTTCCCTTATATCATTTTATATCATTGTGACCTCACGATGAATTGTTTTTTTGAACTATACAACTCAATAAATTGATATTTCTATAATAAAATACATAAATATAGACATAACTGATTCATAAATCAAGTACCCCCAAAGGTAAATGTTAAACGCCAAAAAAATTCCTTCACATCTTCTAAACATCAAAATCTTACATCTATTCCTCTATAATCCGCACACAAATGGATGGTTGAGTATTCATCATTGAATCATTTTATAATTCCCATTTATGTTTGATTTAAATTTATTTCTTCTAAAAACCAAATGAATAACTTTTCATTCAATCATTGTTATGAAAAAACTAGCATAAAACTTCCAACATAGAGTATTACCCACCATGTTCACCATTCTACGGTTGTAATGTATTGATCAATCACAATCAATAATCAATGAAAAACATCTCATTTAAAAAATTCATGTATTTTATGTCAATATATATATTTCAATATTTGAAGATAATTTTATAAATCATAGTAGTAAAAATTGAGATAATTCATCCATATTTCTTTTCAAAAATATACAAATTCAAACACTAAAACATGATTCGGGTAATTTCTCCCATGATCTATCATTTTACATGGGGAATATTATATATCCAATTAATTTTTAATGATAAAACTTACCTCTATATTCATTAAAACCTAACTATACATCACAAACTATTATCCACTACAGTATAGTGTAACCACATGTTCACTGACTATCATTCTATTAAGCTCCATGAAATTTTCTTCACATTCATCATTTCAACGAAATATTAATCCCTTAAATTTAACAATTGTCAATATATTTTATATTGATGATAAATTTCTCAAAAATCCTATATAATATCAATTCTATCCAAGAATATCTAATTTCATTCTCACTTTTTTGGTATGGTTCATTTCTCAATTACATTATTCATAAAATGATTGAATTATATACACTTATATTTAATTGTTTTTCCAAAAAATGGTACATTACGTATCCAAACATCAAAAATATATAATTTATATACATCCTTTCTTTATTCATGCATTTCATCCCAATTCAAAAATGACATTCATGATTTTACTTTCTTTTATAAAATATTATAATATCACATTAAAATACTAAAAAAATTAATCATGTTAATATATAAAGTCTAAATTCATTATATTCCAAAAAATATTGGGGGATTCAGTATGTCATAATGGAATCTATATAAATTCATAGTTTCCATGCCTTGTATAGAATAGTATCATGGTAACATCCTCCCTTTTGAAACTTAACTAATGATATCCACATCAAAGGTAAATCAGGGAAAATAATTGAACTCCATGATGTTGATAAAAAAATTCATCAAATAATATTGGGGATACTTATTTCTTATCTTAATTTTGTTATGTTATTGATATGTAATCTTTAGTATCATTGACCCAAATTTTATCCATAAAATGAAAAGTTACATCCCATAAAAATTAAAAAGATAATATAAATTACATATCAATATTCCCTAATTAAATCTTCTTAAAATTTATAATGTTTATTGATTAAATTATATAGGTAATATTTAATGTTTGTAAAATTGTACACATATTTTATACTAAAAATGAATCATAATTGTTAAGGGTATGACTTGGAAATACTTTTATATATACATCAAAATATTCCAAATGAATATACATATCTTCAATGTTGGGACTCTCTACAAACCTTTTTTGATAATCATATTTGATTTGTAAGTAGTAAGCACATACAACAGAAGTAATTTTCATTAAAGTTCATGTTTAACATCAATTTTATAGAATATAAAATTATTAATCATAATATTTAATGGAAAATCACTTCCATGTAAATTTATATATTCTATATGTAGAGAGAACAAATCCATGCCCAATATGTTATAAAATGTAAATATATAGAGAATAACGATATTTGAAGGAAGAAAATTTCAAAAAAAACTATTATCTATGGATTTAATATTTATTTATCATACCATGATGTTTTTATAATGATAAATAAATATTTATGCAATGATTTTGTGTCATAATACCCATAAAATGTTCTACAAATATAAAAGTTTTGGTAGAAATCCAACTGAATAAGATATTTATAGTTCTATATTTAATGATAATAATTTACTTAACCATATAATTTTATTAACCAACATAAATGGACTTTATTTCTTATTATTTTCATTTTAAATTAATATTATGATGTTACATGGACTTATTATACTCATTATCCTTTTCATTGGGGAATTGATTTAGATAATTTCAAAACACCATGCATATAAAACATTGAATTTCAATAATTGGAACATTATTCTCCATTGTTATTTTCTTTAGAATTTTCATATTAATTTCGAAATTCGGTTATCAATTTCCATATCACACACATGTAAATCATCATCTTATACCATTGAATTTTGTTTACAATTATCTTATTTAGAAATTTTGTTTATATAGAATGTCGAGTTTTCTTCCCTTCAAAACTATTGATTGAGTTTCTATTAAACTCCATCTAAATTTTCACGTTTCCAAACAAAGTATAATATTGATAATTTCCATCATGAACTACCAACTATAAATAATATCAAACTATTTCTTCATAGATAGTATTGTATCTTATTGTTCACACAATTCCAAGACTTGGTCTTATGACATTAAAAAAATCTATTTTTTTCTATGGATAATGATAAAACCAAAATCATACAAATAAATTTCTGTAATTCTTTCTTTATAGGTATGGACCGACTTTATCATCACTATTCATCATATATAAAATATTAATATCAGTTTTATTACTAAGAGTTCATGGAAAAAAATTATTGATAAATATCCTTTTAGACACCTATCATTTAAAGTATTTGAATTCATTTTATTTCTTCATTTCATGGATTTGATTCCATTAATTCTCTTCCTCATCATCCAAGGTATGTAAAATGATAATAACCTTCTCAATTCCTAAGCAATAGTTAATGGAAAATATAATTTTCATCTCATTGATAAAATTTTCAATTGTTAGAGGACAGAGTGACCCACAAAATGATCTAGAGCAGTCCAATATAGATGAATGAATTAATTATTAATTCATCAATTTTTCATTTCAAATCAAAAAATAGATCCAATTATTTTCCATTAACTGATAGTGATTATAAATCATTTAAATAATATTTATCATTATAGATCCCATCAAATTTTAATAAAAATTAATGAAATAATGTTATTTCCCCTCATATTCATGATAACAGGATTACACATGGAACCAATAACTAAATAATGAAAAAGGGAAAATTCATATACTTCAAAATAATTAACTATGTTGAGTGCCCATGTTGTATAAAAATCAGTGATGTGATATCCTTAATTATATGACTATTACATCAACATATGAATCTTCTGGATTAGATTATATTTGATTTGGTTCAATATATGCGAATTTAGTTTCCATACTCAATTTATTCATAAAATAATATATTAAAATTACTATTTACTATACTAATACAAATTGAGGGGATATGTACATTACATAGTAACTTATTATAATGTTTTAGATTAATTTTCAATATATATTACAATAACAAACAAATAATAACTATAGTTGTTTGGTATATGTGGAGAGAAGAAATAAATAATCTTATTTAATGAAATATCCTTAATATATCACACTTAATTCTTCCCAAATATTAACTATAATATTCTCAAGAATAATAATATAATAAACCCTCAACATGATAAATTATCAATGTCTTACATGGAAAAATTATTTATCTGTTATAATAACTTAATAAATATGTAAAGGGTTTTCTATAAGTGTAAAAACTAGTTGGAACATTTTTATATTCAATAGAATACTTTTGAAGTGAGACACTTAGTTAGTAAAAGATTATGATTCCCGTAAATTATTAGTGAAGATGGAATATGAATATTAAACATATTATATTACATGTGTTCAATACATTCTAAATAATTTAATAACTCTAAGAAGATGTGTTGGATTAAAAATATAATTCCACCATTTGGTCTATGACACAGTATTTTCCCTAGGATGGGTTTATCAGTTCTCAGAGTCATATGTTATGATGTCTCTCTTTTCAAAGTATGTTATTTAATATTTTTTGTAAATTATTTTATATATCCAAAAGGGTATGTGTTATTAGAAATATAAGACTACTATTTGGTCTAGGATATGGTTTTTTCCAATGAAATTTAATATTTTTTTGAGATTTTCGGATCACCTACTCACAAGAATAAATTAGAAAATATTTATTAAAATATTAATTCTTGAAAAATAAATTAACATAAAAAATAGTGGGTTTTATAAGAAATATGAGACCACATTTCAGTATGGAATGCAAGTATTTCCCTAGGCGAGGTATAATTGTTATACACAATGCGTGTTAGGTTATGTCCCCAATTAAATAAATTTATTATAATTTTTAATAAATTAAAAATTTATAATAATTTTATTTAAATTTATTAATTTTTTTCATTATCATCCTCCCATCATGCCTAACACTTGACCCACAATTTTTTCAAACCATGTTATGTAAAAGAATATTTATTCACTCATTTTGGATTGAGTAATTTTGGAAATTCCTTAATAAGATGATTTTAATGACTTTAGATTTATTGTTGGGATGGTTAATTGTTCAATGTCTTGTATTAATTTGGAAAAAGAATATAAATTTCTTTTAGTTCATTAAATACATAGTGTTATTATCTCTTACATGCAATTATAACAATGATTTGTAGAAACCTCCTTCATGTTGCCTTTGATCTGTTACCCTATCCTCTAGCCCATGTTGGAATCATATTGTGCGAGGGTTATTTTGATAGTGGATCAAACCAATTTTTTTTCTTCTTATTTTTTACTTATTATTTAATTTTAACTGATTTTCCATATGTATTGAAATGAAAATAATAAGTTAAATAGTAAATAAACTATAAAAATTTCAAAAATATTATCAACAGAGATATATGTATATATTGATAATCACATTAGGGATAATTTAATAAAATTTTAAAATTTTATTTTTAACATTTTCAATAGATAATTTTGAAATAAATTATAAATATATATGTGTGTGTGTTCCTATATATATATATAGCTAATTAGTTTTTGTGAGTATGGATTACTTATTAAAATTATAAATGCATAATACCATAAATTGTTAATGAATCATTATTTAGTAATTATATACATTTAATATATCATAAATTGTAAAATATTATTAAAAAGTAATAATTTTTGGATAATTAAATTTTATAGATAATTATATATTATAATTATAAAAAATAATTTGAAATAAAATTATCAAAAATATAATAATAAAGGTAAATGTATAACATTTCATTGAAAGAAAATTTTAAAGTATAATTTAAAATAAAAGTGTTAAATATAATTACAAACAAGGAAATTTTTAATAAAATAATAAAAAAATTATGAAGTGTAATTTGTTTTAAATAATCAAAATATAATTATAAAAGTTAATTTTAAAAAAAAATCAAAAGTTAATTATAAATATTAATTCATAATAAATGTTTGATTGAAAATTTTAAAAGACAATTTTGGAAGAATTTATCGAATATATTTATACAAGGATAATAATTGAGATATTATCAAACAAAAATTATTTTTGATGATATTATAGAAATATCATTCTTGTATCTAAAAAATAAGTCAAACATTATTCCAGAGAGACAAAATATCATCACATGTGATTTTTTAATTATAATTTAAAAATTAACCTGTAGGGAGAATGTATCATTACTTGTAATATTTTATTTCTCATGTAAATAAAATATATGTTTTTGGTTCTACGAATCCTTGGTGAACAACGAGTATTGAAATTTGTATATTAAGGTCACGAAGTGGGTTTCATGACTAGTTTATCCCAACTTTTTACATTGATGACTTTTACAGTATTATGTTTCATAATGTTTTGGGCTTTTTTGAACATATTTCTCACTAATATGATTATGCGTAGAAATTTTTTGAAGACCATTCTAGATTATGATCACATATCGGTTTCCTTATATCCCTAGAACACTAAAGTAATACATGATTCCATTATTACATGTTGCTTGTTATTAATGTATGATGCCATTCAAAATTATTATGTGTGATAGTTTAATTATGATGATATATTTTGATTTACAGTTTATCTTATATTGGCATATATGCTTTGTGGTATTTTTTATGAACCCATGTCATGTGAACTATCATGACATGTTATCCATTAGTGGGGGAGTGGGCATAGATTGCAACAATGATGATGAGGGTCCAATGCACTCTGTAAGGATATGTCGATTTCTGATGGATAACATGTGATGTACTCTATGATGAATGGATGTTGATTAGAACTCGACCCCTACTATATGGATAGATGAATTAGTGCTTCTGATTAGATCTCAATCCCTTGTATGTTACATGATATCAAAGGGATGCTGATTAGCTCTTGATCCCCACTACATTCCAGGAAAATAACATTATTGGGTATCAATGAGGAGTTGCATGATCATGTGATTCAGAGTATAATGATTCATTATCCACATTGCTAATCCCTAATGCTTTAGATAACTCGATTATACATCCATCAAATAGTCGAAGCTGGTATGTTTGTGGATTTCTAGCAGCTTGGTTAAAGAATGAGTACATCGTTTTGAATTGTGCTCTATTATTCTTGTAACTAATTTATATTATTATGGAATAAACTTATATACTTCAGAACATCATGTTATGGACCCATTTGTGAGGTTATAATAAGTCTTTTACTCTCACACTACATGAGAATTTCAATGCTCTTATAGATTTCATGTGCGATCAAAATAAGGTCAAGGGCCCTATGGTGGACGGTTGAGTAGTAAAGCGTGGAGAAATTAGTGGATTGGGATGAAATATAGAGGACTAATGTTTATATTTTATTTGACTACTAATTATTACTTTTTTTATTATCACTTTTGGAGATGTTTTATTGTACGACATGTATTCCATCTTTATCATTTTAATGATGAATCTAATTATTTATCTTATTTTTACTATTCATTATCGTTCCAATGAAATGATACTGATAGTGTGGTCTCCCCGAAAATCCACATGATACCCTTAATTCATGTTTGCAACCTATTTTGTATAGGTACGGGCAGATGAGAACATGTGGTGTTCTGAAATGAACACTGTAGTTAGGGTTGGGATGTAAAAAAATGGTATCACAGTATCAGGTTTCATTAACATGTTTCTTTACTTTGTAATTTATTAGTACATGTCATATTGGAGATAAGAAAATGGGAATTAGGTAGGAGAACTATGTATGTACCTTAATAGCACTATGTAGTGGACAACCATGTTTACATATGAGGGAATTTATGATTAGTTCATTGTATTGATTCAATAAACCTTAAGTAACATTCGTGATGTTATAGTTCATTTATGATATTTCACATATGTTCATGCATCATGAAAAAGAATGTAGATTCACATTCCATATATATACATATTTTTGAGATGAATATTAGTTAATTAATTAAAAACCATATTTTTTTCTTTCTATTTGGGAGGGTTTTTTATATTTTATATATCTATGCTTCCATGATGTGTGATGTATCTTTATTGGAAATAATTAGTTGAATAGAACATTCTGTTACATTAGTATATGTATGAAGACTATGACTATCATGAAGGTATGAAGACAGGTGTTATTGATTGTAGGGTTATACCTTTTGTTGATATTAAACTATTATGAAAACTCTATTTGATCCTATAGACTAGTAATGAATTTTTTATGTTTATAATCCATCATTTATTGTATAAGATTCTACCTCAGTGACATTCAATGGGACCCCAAGCTGTGGATTGCTAGAATGATTTCCTGCTACCACTGGTGGTGAATTGGTATTTAAACCATCATAATCCTACACCAGTATATGAAATTCATGCCTCACTACATGGTCAGCTGAAAAATTTTGAGATAGTTCCTATCTAAAAATAAACCATATTGAGGACTATGCCTACCATTTTTTAAGATTTATATCTCCCACAAAATATTCTATTCTAGGTCATTGGTGGACCACAAGATTCAAATGAAAAGCTATAAATTTCTGACATCATCTTTGAACTGCTCTAGACTCCCCATGATGGGCATATGACCCTAGATTCCATTATCTTTTAGGGACCTTCCAGTAGATGGGGGACTGCTATGAGCCAATTTGGGAGATGAAAGTGTCCAAGTTGGATGAAATTCAATGAAATTTTTCTGACCCCATATTTTCCCAACATGATGAAGCTAGATCATGCATTGTTTTTCCTAGAATTAAGAAAGTACAACTAGACTGTCTTTGAATATTCTACCCATTTTATAAGGATTCCATGATTTTCACCTTTTTATCTGGGAAAGTAGTTTATTTAGAAGTATTAGAAGTTCGATAGATGCCTTCAAAATCATATCAAACATTCAATTGTGGATTTTTTTCATGACAACATATTCATAGAACATAAGTAATTCCCTAAACATTAGGAAGGTAGTTGAAGAAGATAGGCCATCAGGCTTAATTTCCATCCCGTGGTGGTACATTGACTATGTTTCCTCTCACTACTATGGGACATTATTATGGTAGTATGAAGAGGTGTAATAGAGTTATAAAATGGTGTTCCGGTATGTACGTTGATTAGAGTGTAGGTTCATCAGCCCCTTTATAAAGAGTTTTATGTGTTTCATATATGAAAGTGGTGGATACATTCATAGGTTTGGTAGTGCACCTAAGATCATTTATCCGTATTGGCGAAAGAGGGGGAATCTTTAATAGTTCTTCATTAGAAAGGTGGGGATAGTTTTATGAAATGTAAAATTTCAAACATGGGGGATCCATTTGAGGTTATCTCGAGCTGACAAAGACTAGTCATGTACACTAGGGTAGGGAGGAGGCGCTGAGGCAGGGTACATTTATGCTATAGATCATATTCTGGTAGATGGTGTAGTGTGACCATCCATTATTTGAGGTACATTCCATATCACCACTACATTATCTATTACAATATTTGACACCAGTTTTTCATATTCATTAATATATTCAAAAGATGATTCTAGAAATTCCTTACATGTAATGTCGTCATCTTAGTTAGTCTCCATTAATACTCCATTGGGTAAGAGAGTACATCATCTTCACTGATGCCCACAATGTCCATCTATTTTTTATATCTATGAAATATGTGGGAATTCATTATTCAATATATGACAACTTTCAATGTGATTATTATCATAGACTAGATATCCATGAATTTAGATCACATTGATTGTTATAATAAATGTGTATCTTTTACATATCCAAAGTGAGAGGTGTTCTTAAGGACTATTGAGTTGGAACTGGGAGAAAGTAGATTTGTACCTGACTTCAACCAAATCATAAAATTACATCATTTATGGATGGCTTGGATATTTCAATAGCAATATTGGAAACCTCCTCATATATTTCTCCAGACATGTATCTCTATTGGTATTTCATTATAAGTGAATTCATAATACTCCATGTTAATAGTGGAGTCGACATTGAGTAAGATCACATACCAGGTGTGAAACCCATTTTGATACCCTCATATAATACGGATCCAACCAAGATGAAGGACCTTATGTTACAACTAGAAAATTTAAAAATTAAGAGTTATATCAGACCTACTACTTCACTTTGTAGTGCACTTATTTTTATCACAACGAAAATGAATGGGGGTCCTCTTTTGATGAAGAACTCAGGAAAACCATGAGAGGGGAGGGTTGAATCAGCAAATCATCTTTGTCTTAGAAACTAATGGATCTTGTTCCAACATTGGTAGGAACTTTTTAAACATGTCTGATGATAAATTCTAGATAACAAACAGTCACATGCATATTGAATACCCAAAAATTTTAAGTCATTCACCACTAAGGGATACATCCAAGCAGCATACACTAATTAGTTATCGGTCATAATAATATTCACCATTCTTCATTATATGGGGAGTACAAAAGTTTATCATAACTAGTTTGTTATAGGTGTACTTATATTACATGTTTTTTGGTATACCATGTTTTCCCCCAAATCACTTCTATTGACTCCACCTTTCTTAATACATTAGGAAGATTGTGAACTCATTTTACCAACATAGAGGTTACTTGATTTGATTAGAATTAAATAATGAATCATCACTGTATATTGATTCTCTATTGAAGCCCTATTTTCACATATAGACATATTTCAATTTTCCATATATGATTTTTTCATGAACAATTCCTCCATGTACTGACATCATTCCTTTGCGAACCATACTACATTGTGTTCTATGAGTGCATCCTTCACAAACTTCCCCTACTCTACCTTGTACTTTACTTCTTACACTACATACCTCTTTTTTATACATAATTCAAGGTTTACACCACATACAACCCAGCTCCACATACTGTGAGGCTTCCTCCACATAACTAGTCTGCAAACAGCTACCATGTACTGCCTATTATCTATAGACTATAATTATCCTCCATGAACCATCATCCGTTAAATAGCCTATTCTTCTCTATACTACCTTCCATGAACTATTTTCTACTTCACCGAATTTCATTAAGATTTATCATTAAATTAATTTTGAGGTTGTATTCCTAGGAAATACTTCTTGATTTCACCAAATACCTCTTAGATTTTTAAAATCAGAACCATGATCTAATAAAGGGATTAAAACTCCTTATATTGGAAAATAAACGCACATAAATGGTCATAAAATGATTTACCAAATATTTGATACCACACGGACTTTATTTCTTAACATCCATATCTTGTGAACCATATTCCCTACGTGGTCGGTGTCCCTCTATTCAACCATTATGGTGGCACAAATCATCAACCTGTTTTTGCACGTAATGGAATTCCCAGCATCTCAGAACCCTCCTCATTTTTTCAAATGTCACTCCCTCACACTAACCATTTGTATTATGCAAACCAAAGGACATCCCACATACTACGATCCTCACCGTGAACCACAAACCTTCACCATGAACAATTTTCCATTATGGGAAACATTTTTATTTTGGTCGATGTAGTTCCCTTCATGGTCTGTGAACCATTCCTAGTACACGGTATATGGTTCATTGACCATGATATGTGGTTCCATTTTTTTGGATTTCCTTCGTTATTATACTTCTCATTTAATACATCATTCAGACTCAATCCTAAGACCACATTCCTTTCAAATTCATCGATCCACATAATTTGAATTGATAATAAACACAAAATAAACTCTACTTCTATAAAACATCATCTTTGGTTTGACTAAGTGTGGATTGATTTCAAGAAGAGGATCCATGTGACGATGAAGAAACAATATTTGATTCTCATGAATGATGATCATTTAAATCTGTTATATTGATCCCAATGATTCTCCATGAATAATATTTGATCGAGATACCACATGATGCAAGGTAGGGGAGAGAATTTCTATGATGATGTTTTAGAGTGGTTATGGAATTTATGATTATTTTATGATGTTGTTCGGGCAGAATAATGAACCAATAATGTTGATGGCCCTCCTGAGATAAAAAATTCGTCCATAAATATACTATTTTATCATAGTTTTCACCAATTATATCCTCATATACTCATTGAAACTATAGAATCATGATAGGAACGTCGATATAGTTATGAGTATGCTACAGGGACACATTAATTACACCATACTGTTGAAATGTTACTTCTGAAAGAACGTTGGTGACAATCCTATGACATTTGGTGTTTGAGACTGGTATATCCATATAGATAGAAAAGGAAGAGGCTATCATGGTTTATACATTTCCCTTAAATGTGTTTTCAATTAGGATATTGCGTGAATAGGTAGAATATTACCATAAGTTAATCCAAGAAATCTACCTACTATTTTAACCCATGATAGCACTAACAAAAAGAGTGTGACGCTCCTATGGTCAGAACAATTTAATGAGGATTTCAATGAGTTAAAGCGAGGGTTGATAAGAGCTCAAGAAATAGCATTCCATGATCTTAATATATGTTATATAGTGTACTCATATTTCCCAGGTTATGGTCTAAGAGTGGTGCTAATGAATAAAGAGATGTTAGTAACTTAGGGGTCTTATCAGCTTTTACCCCATTAGAAGAACCACCCTAACTATGACTTGCATGTGGAAGTAGTGTTCTATGCTCTAAAATGTTTGAGGCAAAATATCTTCTATGAGGGATTTATTTTTTACATTGTAAAAAAGATACTTCACTATATAATCACATAGACGAACCTAAATATGATACAGATGCATAAGTTTGAGTATCAAAAAAATCGACTATTGAGATGGAATAAGAACCTATAAAGGGAAATGTTATAGTATATTCTCTTAATCACATGACGTCGTCTAAGTATGAATCAATTGATATGTTTATTCGATTATTGGATGATGAATTTCATAGATTGCCATAGATTTAAGATGTTTTTAAACATCTTCGTCGCATTCTCACTTTTTCACAATGTTAAATATTAACAAGATTAATAACTCGTGTGTGTCATAATTAAGTAACAACTAGTTGGTTATGAATCAATACACGAATGGATGATGGATGGGGATGACTTTAATATGGTACATGGAAGGGTAGTATTCCATAATTCCATAAAATATGATATGATTGGTGATTTTCATTCCTCTATATGCAATGTACATCCAATGGTGACCATGATGTATCCTGACATTTAGAGACTGTAATGATTGATAGGGATGAATAGAGACATTTATGGTTATTTCTCCCAATGCCTCACATATTAGAGGGTGAATACCTTGCACCAGCATCCTATTGGGTTTTTACATCCACTCCCAATACCAATGTGGATGCGAGAAGATATCTGTATTGACTTTGTGATAGTCATACCCTGGACCCATAAGATTTTGGATGATGTTTTGGTGAATTTTTATCAAATAAAAAAGTCTTCTCACATTAAATCAATGATGATGACTCACTTATCAGAAGAGCTATGAATGATCTTGTTCTAAAAGATCGTTCTCTAAAATTGTGTCACATTGACAATTGTTTTAGATAGAGATAACTGATTTAAATCTCACTTTTGGAAGGGATTATAGAAATCACTTAGGACACAATAGAAATTGAACACATAGTACAATCCTCAAACAAATAGATAGTCCAAACATAATATATTCATAATGGAGGAAATGGTTTGATCTTCCATGATATACCTTAGAGATTCATTTTATGATCACCTATACATGATTGATTTTGAATTCAATAATAATTTATGGATTTAGTTCTGTTGGCTCCTTATGTGTCTCTTTATGGTAGGTAGGGGTGCTCAAAATTATATTGGAATCCGTTGGGAGAGGCAGTAGTTGTTTTCCAGATTATGGTTTAAGATACCTCCAAAGAGAGTGAATCTAATTTTTAATAGATTCATCACCACTAAGAGAAGAAATAGAACATGTGTTTACTATTTTAGTAATACCTTGGAGTTTGATGTGGGATATCATGTTTTCTTTTGTGTGACACCATAGTTGGGGTATTTTTGGACCCCCTTCTCACACTTGAGGAATGGACAATATGGAATGTATGTCACAACATTGAAGGTGTACACATGGACCTATTCAAGATATTGATTGTGATGATGTTGATATAGAGAATGATACATCATATAAAAATCATTTGGTGGGGATAATAAATCAAATAAAGAATGTTTTGTGAGGACAAAAATTACCACTAGTCAGGATTTGATGGTTGTATAGATGGATCCTAGAAGAAATACGGGAAAAAAAGTCTGATGATTGATATCAATGGCCTAAGTTGTTAGAGAAATACTAATAGAGATACTTCTCATGCATGAGTAGTCAAGAGAGGGGTAGAAAAATAATATCTTGAACATTATAATTATAGTAAAAAAACTATTATTGATAAATTAAATGTTTTATATATTGAATACAAATTTATCAATGAAAATAACATAATAAGTTTGTTAAATGCATTCTATAAGATAAAAATAATATGAAAAACGTTGGAATATTGAATCAAATATTTTCATAGTCAGAGACATTGTTAGTGTGAGATTATGAGTTCCATAAAGGGTCAATTTAGATGGGATAGAAATATTAAATTTATTATATTATTCACATACAATTTATTAACTATATTTAATTAACTCCAAAGTGATATTTCATATGGATATCTCATACCACCATTAGTTCTAGGAAATGGTGGTTACCCTACATGGGATTTAAAATATTTTTGTGTCATATGTTTGGATGGTTCTAAAATGAAAATTGTTAATTTATAAATTTTAATTAAATTATATTATAAAATAATTTAATATCTCCAAAATAGTACATTTCATGAGAAATGTGAGACCAACTTTAGGTCTGGGACATGATTTTTACCCTATGGAGGGAAAAAAATTATTAGGATGAGTATGGCTGGATGAATCGAATGTCAGAATAAATTATGGAATATTTTTTATTTTACTTATTATTCAAAGAAAAATTAATATATATTAAAAATTGCATCATATGAGAAATCAGATACCGTCGTTATGTCTATAAAATGTGGTTTACCGATGGCAAGGTATAAATTTTAAATGGAATAGGTGTTGGGCCAGGTCCTAAATAATATTAATTTTTTGTGTGATAAATCAAAATGAAATCAATTTTACTAATTTATTTGAATTCTTATTTTTCACATCATCAGCCTCACATCATTCCTAACTTGCATGCCCCCATTTATAACAATTTATCAAATGATATTTCAAAAGGAAAATAATTTTTTGAAAAATATAATTACAAAAAGGATACTTTATAATAACATTATCAGAATATAGTTACAATGAATAATTTATTTGAAATTATATAATGATAAATATAAAAGGATAATTTGTAATAAAATTTTCAAAAGTAATTTATAAATGATAATTATAAAAAAATATCAATTGATTATAATAAAAATAATTTATGATAGAATTATCAAATATATTTAAAAAATATAATTAATGAGAAATTATCAAAAGAAAAATATTCATAAGGATAATATAAAAAGCACATTCTTTGACATAAATGAAATTTTGAAAATTATTCAGGGGAGATAAAATATCCTTGAATTTGAACATTTAATGATAATTTGAAAATTATCTAAGAGAGAGTAAAAATAATAGAATGTGCTATTTTATTTCATTTGGAAATAAAATAGATGTGTTTCTTTCTAGGAAAACATGAAGAACCTTGTGTTTTGAGGTTTCTATAATTAAGTTGTGAAGAGATATTCATGGACGGTTTTTCACCACCTTTTTACATTAATGAATTTTTTGGGAGGAAGTTCCATAGTTTTTTGGGCATGTTTACAAATGTTATATATTAAAATTATAATAAATTGGAATATTTGGATGAAAATTATATATTAAGATCACATGTTGATGACGTTGTATACCTAGAACAATTATGATACACTAGAATCAATTAGTAATTGTAGCTTATTATTCATGTTTGATTTCGATCCTATGTATTTCTTAGGGTACATTACTTATGAGAATATGTTATTCAATCTAATGTATCAAACCATGCTATATACGATTATTAGTATAGATTATGTACCCATGAATGTTAGAAAATTGTTACATGTTATTCCTTGGAGATGGAGAGATCATGCCTTGTATCATTGATGATGATCGACCTCTTCACAAGGTAAGTATAAAACAATTCTTTATCGAATTCGTTTGATGCACTCAATGATTGAGGGGAGTTGACTAGATCCTAATCGCAAGATTATTCATTGATTTCTAAGATATTTTGATTGGTCCTAGATCCCTAGTATATTACTCGATGTCTAGTGGATGATTATTAGCTCTTGAAAACTAGTAAATGTCAAAAAAAACCTTCTTTAGTAGTGATGTTGAGTTTCACATTCACATGATGCATAGGTGCATGAATCATCAACGTCTTTGTTAATCATTAATTCTAATGACTCCTTGATTATAGACATATAATATATTGGAAACAAGTATGGACGTTGGTTTTTGGAAACTTGGTCAATGTATGAACACTCAATTTTGGATTTTGTGTTATTGAGTCATGCACTCACAACACAGTTGAGAAAACCCTAACGAGTCATATAATCATTTCATATATGGGATTCTAATTTCACATATAGATATAATGAGATATCTGGGGAAGGGAAGGGGACCTATGGTGGACAACTGAGTATCGGAACATAGAGTAAGTAGTGGACTATGATGGACTCTATAATACCATTGTTTATCTTTTATTTATCTACTGTATATTACATTGGTTTTTATTTTCACATTGGGATCCAATTTATAATATGAAATGCATTCCATAATCACCATCCGTCATGTCTACTATGATTATTTATCGTGTTTTTTACTATTCATTATCACTCCAAATAAATTATAGAGAGGGTGTAGTCTCCCCATGATCCCACTCGAGTCCCCTACCGCTAGCCAGGAACCTATTTCATATGGGGTGGAGCATATGAGGACATGAGGAATTACAGAATAGATAATTTTTTTTGGATGGGTTGTTACAATATCCTATTTTTAAATATACAATATAATAAATTCCATCATTTCATGACCAAGTGAAAACATAAACAAGGTGAAATGAGATGCCTCATAAGGGTAACAATGGTTTATATCTATGAAAAAATAACTGATCTTAAGACTTTAGTATAGATATATAAATATAATAAATTTATTAATAGACGATAATAATATATTGAAATACATTGGTCATAACATAAAGTTAATATTATAAATTTTTTCATTACATGAATCATTGGTATAAAACAAAAACCCATATCATGAGCCATGAAAAGAATAATACACAAATGTGGCATAACATAAGAATGTATCATATAAATATCCATAGGAAATTATAACATTGTGGATTAGGAATCACTATTATAATCCCATAATAAAAGGGATGAATAGTAACCACCATAATCCCATGTCATAATGTATCATGATTCATCATCAGGATCCCTTATTATAATGGATAAGATATTATTAGAAGCATTAATTAGTATATTGGATCCATAATTATTTATATAATACCTCAAAAATATCATGTGAAATCAAATATTTATCTAATTAATTATAAGGCTATAATGGACCCACCCCTCATAAAATAATAAACCATACATATGTGTTCCACATAAAATATAACATTCATGATTCCATTATAAATTATTAACTCATGGAATAAAAATTATTTGATGTGAATTTTCAAAATACATCAACAAAATGAATCCATATAATGTAGGTTGAATGTTTCATTAGATAATATCGATGGTAAATCATAATAAGCCTTAAATTATTTATATATAAATATAATGTATGTTTTTAAAATAGTTTTGAATATGAATTTAGAAAAAAATGGGAAATATATATTTCATTCAGTAACATTTGAAAACATTTAAAAATTTGAAAATATGGATTTACATAAAGAACCTGGGAATATTTATTTGATTATTCAGGATAAATAAATTACATGATGGTGGGATAATATGTTCATGTTATATACCTTTAAATAAAAACCATCATTCCACAATTTTTTAAAAATTTAAATGATATCCATATAGTAAAATTTAAAAATATTTATTATAATGAATTGTTTGTAAAGAATATGGTATTCCAAAATAACATTATCAACAATTATATTGACATAAAAATGTACAATTTTTTTTTGGATTATTGATATGTATGAAATTTTTTTATACACATATAGAATAGATAATAGTGGATTTGTTTTAAAAAATTATTATGGTATTTTGAGTACCAAATATGGGTGAAATAGAAATAACATGTTAAAATATAATATGTAAATTTATTATAATAAAATATATTTGGTTTAAGATACAAAGGGTATATAATTTCCAATAATAAAATTTGAAACCAAAATAATCCATATAAATAGTGAGAGTATAACATAAACCCAATCCTCAAGATACAAATTGTTTAATAAGAACACTAACCCCGTATAAAATAATTTTTTTTACATATATACTAATACTCTATTACAATTTATCATTTATTGTAATTTATAACTACTCAACAACAAATAATAGTCCATTAAAATTAATAATATATGTATTAAATGTCATGTTCCCCATACCTGTTTTGGTTCATAGATACTTGTACACGGACCATGGTTCCGTTTTCATCATCTCAAAATATATTATCATGTAATAAATATAATAATTATTCAATATATATAATTTTTATGAATATATATATATATATATTAGGTATGATTAATTAATTACATCACATCTTTTATGTAGAATTTTTCACGTACAAATATAAGATATATTTATATTTCAATATATTCAACGACATAGATATAAATAAAAATTTACCATCCCAAAATCAAGATTACTTCATAAATATAAAATATAATTTTGAAATACATCATTATAACAATCCATGATATTTGTTGATAAAAATGAAATACATCACTTTAGAGAAATCATAATATGTACATAGAACTGAATGTTTTTCCATTTTTTAAAAGATAAAAGGAGATAGAAAATTATTATTAGAAATAAAATTAAAAATAAAATTATATTTATGAATTTATTTAAATATTTTCAAACTTCTATATAATAATTGGAGTCATTGGGGGGGAAATAAACATGAAAGAGCATCGTAATGATGTTTACCATAACATTAAGTATCTACCTTTGTTTTAAAATTTTACTCATCATAGACTGGAGTTTTGGAGAGACATTGACTTATAATACATAGGTTGGATTGTTAGAAATTTATTTTTCAAAATATTTATTGATATAATATTTCCAAATGTGATATAATAAGTAAGGATAAGAGGTTCCATTCTATAATAAATTTGAGTTGACCTATTATTATCATTAAGAACATTAAATATAATTTAAGTCATTTTTAAGGGGTAAGTAAAAAAAATTGAATATTTGGTGATTATTAGTAAAAATAAACTCATATAATAATATAAATATAATGTTTCATGTTATTTTAGAAGCCTTATAATTAAATTTACCACATTTTATATCTTTTTTAAATTCCATATAATGACATAATATTTTCATGGTATATTTTTGTTATTATAAAATCTATGGATTACCAAATAAACTAATTTATACATGAAAATTAAAACCATATACACCATTTTGATCAATTGAAATTCTAATATATGTAGAAATTAATTCTAACATGTTCCTACAAAATACAAACAAACATAATTTCATATTTTAAAAAATATTTTTGTGATTGAAAATGATTTTATTATTAGTAAATTTCAGGTAACAAAACCTAGATGAATATTCAAATATAATATTTAATATATTATATAAAACTTTAATTAAATTCATCCTTATATAGTTATTAAATCAATTTATTATTATAATATATGTTACACATAATAATGATGTTTTATAAAAAATAACTATTATTATATTTAAATGATTTTACCCTTTTTTCTACACAAATAAAATTCTATTTCCGAATTATCAATTTAAGGTTAATATATATTATCGGTGGTTTTCCTCATGAACCATTAATGATGTATACATAAAAATTTTAAAATAAAATTCTCAATAAAATTAATTCATATATGATTATATTATTATCATTAAAATTTTGGTAAATATTTCCTATGAATTATTAAATATATATTTATTAATTAAATTCTATATACATATATATATTGTATTGTGGTAAATCATATTCATACTATTTAATTTAATAGATGGGATGTGACTATCGAATTTAATAAAAAACACTACATTGCATGAAAAATATTTATGTTTCATGAAATTAAATATTTATGGAAATAAAAAATATTTTATAGGGAAATATATTACAAAACCAATGTCTATTAGAAGAACTATGTGTTATTTTAATGGATGATTTATGAAATATTATTGGAATGTTATTTCATAATATGTATATATAGAAGTTATGATTAAAGTGAGGGATAAATATATGTAGAGGTTCTTGATTATGATCTTACTAGAATATTAATCTTTTAATTATATCTATGAAATCATGATGAGTTACAGTTCTCTATAATGATAAATGAAGACTTGTTTGCATACATGTATTGATCTTTTTCATTTATTATATCTTTTACAAAACATGTATTCATGAAATGTAATTCATAAACCAATTCCACGAAATATAAAAATTTGTGGTTTGTATAAAATGTTCTCATGGATATTTTTTTCATGTTACATCATAGAGATGAGAATAATTAATTTAAAACACTATATTGCATATATTTTGTAACTATTTTTTATTTTTATTTTATTTGTAATATAAATATCCCCTCTATTCTCTCAAATAATATTCAGTACATTTATTATTATATTATTTGTTTTCAAAACTATTATAATAATAATATAAAGATCACAATCATATAAAAAATATTATTTTTGATAGTATATCTATAATATAGAGTTATTTTCCCTCTAGATAATAATATAAAGATCACAAACCTATAAAAAAGAAATGAATTATTTATTATCCTTGAAGTAATCATGCATCCTTCGATGTAAAAAATTTACTATCTTAAATTCCATAATTCTCAACTTATTTTAATATCTAACCACTAAAACATCAAAAACACTATTTTAATACATATATATTTCAAAAAGAATGTGTAAAATAGACACAGTTCAATCTTAACATAAAATTTTATGGTGTATTAGTATTTTACATCAGATATGATCTTCAGCTACCAAAATCGATCCAATAATTATACAAAAATCCACTTCCAAAATCATATATTAACTTCAAAAAAAAATGGATATGAAATTATTTATGTATCCCTAATAATATTTTTTCAAAAACCTCAACAAACCAAGATATAACATAATTAAAATAATTAAAACTACAATAATATACATAAAAATATAACTAAATATCCTAGAGGCCCTATTGAAGATTAATACCCATTGATTTCTTGGGTGAATCAAATTTTTTTCTTCTATTTTTAGGAAAAGAAAATTCCATCCTTTTGTCTATTGGTTATAAAAAATGATCAAAGATTTTTTTTCTTATTAACCTATGATAGATAAAAAAATACTTTGGGGAGTAATGATTATATATATGATAAACTATTAAGTAAAAAAATTCCCCAAATTTATTTTCAATACTAACCTATTTCACATTGTATAATTTTTATTATATATGGTCAACCAATGATATAATTAGATATTAAACAAACCTTCTTTATATTATACTAAAAATAGTATGAGTTCTCCAAGAACAATTTGTAAAAATATATTAATGTATATATTATCAATATGAAATTTATATTATTATAAAGACATTAAGTTGTTCTTATTTTTCCATAAGTCCTATCAAATAATGATAAAATATATTTACTTTGTTTTTCATCATCATAGCCACTTCAACACTTATATGTATATGTATCTAAAAACAATATATCATCCTCATAATTCAATTGTATGACTATATAATGTTTTATCTTAGTTGACTTATTTAATGAAAATTATTTAAATTTAATATATATTTTTTCTTTAGTCAGACCAATTTTTGGGTAATGTTTCTGTACTTAATTCTAAATTAAAGAAATAATAGTCACCTCTATAAATGGGTAGCTATAAACAAACCATGGATATACTATGAACTCTAACAGATAATAATTTATTTCTAATAACATTAAAACCACATAAAACACATTTTCAATTAATATTCATTGTATAAAAATTCAGGAGATGTATTTAAATTAAACATGATTCAATATTATCTTAATTATGATTGTTTTTATGTGTAATTAAATCATATATAATAATAATTTAGTGGTTAGTAAACCATTTAATATTTCAACACAATCTTATAAAACCATAAAAATTCATATCTACTTAATAATTTTTTAATCAATACAATATATAAACAAATCACACTAAAAAAATAATTCAATATTACACAATGACATAATACTATTACATATACTAGATAAATGTTTTTTAAAATTTTTTAATTTCATTTTATAATTCTAATTCTATATTAATTTACATTTAGGTATGATACAAAATTGTATCAATTCTATGTAGCCTTACATTATTATATTACCATGGATTAAAACCACTCAATATTCTTATTTACCATAATAATAAATTACTTTTTCATTTTGTATTCACTCAAAATGTGTAATTATTACATTGTTTAATACTATTAATTATTAACTAACTAATAGATGCGTGATCATTATCATTATATTGTGTGACTAAAAATTTAATTATTTAACATATTTTATAATGAGGAAAGAAAATGAAAATTTATGCGTCAAACCATATAAATACTTCTCAAAAATCTATTCAAATTTTAAACCCTTTTTAACACCCTATTAATATTTAAGATATTTCATGAGCTAAATTATAAGAAAACTTGTTATAAAATGAAACAGTAAACATTTGGATTTATATATCCACTTTTTTCATACATGAAATTTTGTCTTAAATTTGAATAGACATAATATTCACTACATATTGATTTCATTAACTCAGTTTAACTCTAAAATCAATTTAAACAATGTATGAGGATAGATTTGCATATAGTATTTGTAATGTAAAAGAATTTGGTGTAATTTCTCAAATCTATTGTAATATATTCAATTTTTAATGATAATAAAAACCTCTTCGATAATAATTTCTGACTATTTTTATCAAAAATATGTAATTTCTCAATAATAATAACATGAATAAATATTTCCTTGATTTTTATAAGTGTAAAAATTGTGTTAACACATTTCTATTTATTATGAAATTTTATTCGAGTTCGAAATTGTGTTGAAATGGGATTTTGAGGCCCATGGAGCATCAATAATAAATGAATTAAAATATTAAAAGTGATATTTCATGTTTTGTCTAAATGTTTATGAAATAATGGAATATTTCAAATTTAATTTCTCAGATGGGAAATATGATACCACCAATATGTTTGGGAAGTGTTGTTTACTCACATTACAACATAATAATTGTGTGCACCAAATTATTGTACAAATCGCTTGTAAAATTAATCTATTATTTATTTTAATTTTAAATTTTAATGAAAAAAATAAATATATCCTTAATAGTGTGACATAAAATATTTTTAAGACCATTATTAGGTTTCGAATATGGAGTCTACCCTATTAGTGACATTTGTTTTGTGTTTGTAGAGAATATAATTAAATCACACATAAGCATAATAATAATTTTTATATGAATATTTTGGTGGGTTTTTGTAAATAATAATAATAATTTTATTATTATTATTATTATTATTGTTAGTTTTAAAGAAAAAAATACATAATTATACTTCCAAAAGTAATAAATATGTAATTATATACAAATTTTGTAGGATATGTAATAATGATTATATTTTTATCTATTCTAAATAAATGTTTTTAGGCGATTAAATAATATTTATTATATATTTTTGGTAAATTGTGATGAATAATATTGAAATATTTATTAGGGTATTGACGGTGTTTATTTCATCATAATAATAAAATATTTTTATTATTTGTATTGTTATATTGGAAAATGAACATTTCCATTGTTGATATATAATGTTCGTAAATAATAATGGCATTAAAATTTATTTTAATTAGGTGGTTTAATAAAAAGATCCATCATGTATTTATGGAGGTTCTTGGTTATAATATGAGAGAGTAGACTAAGATTAATACATGAATAAGAAACATAAAAGAAATAAATTCTAATGTAAATGAATTATAATTGATTGATGATAAGGGTTTGGTCCATGAAACAAATAAATAGGAAGTGAATTTAACAACTTTAATCAGAAAATGGTGTATGGAGTTGGGAGAGATAATTATTAATTTATGATTTAATAAATAATGGTGGAAAAGGGGAAGAGTAAAAATGTGTTTATATGAGGTATTGATAAATAGCATGCATGCCTTTATCTCCCTCATGCCTCTCTATTCCACTTTTTTTATCTTATTTTTTTCATATTTTTACAAATAATATCTCTTAAATATATCATGATATATTTATTGTATTGGTGCATCAATGATTCTATGGGGTTTTTCGCGATGATAATAATTTCATAACATAATTTTTTCTCAAATCGAATCATTGTGTTAGTGGGGAAATTAAACATCTATGTCTACCTTATTCGTTAATAGTCATTTTGCATATGTTTTAAATTATATGAAATTATTTCATTGTTTAAAGGAGTAATAGAAATTATTTTTTAGTGTGAATGTGTAGTAGAGTGAATATATATTTTATGTGTGATCACTAAAGGTTTGTGTGTATAGTCTTGGACCTACAGTTGTATTTCTTGTATATGGATTGTAAGTAATATAATTATTTTACTTGTCATTGATGTGGGATTAATATTTTATTTGAATTATGTATCATATATATTTTATTTTTACCTGCTTCATTTGATTATGATGGCTTGAACTACTGGGCTAACATGTGTGATTTGTTCCCTAGAAGAAACTATCTTCTGAGATAGTTGTGAAAAACATGGGCGAGAATGAAAATATACTATTCTAGTCAGTTGGATGTGTCATGTTCTTGGTATGTATATATATTGTATCTTTGTGCAAGACAGAGGTCAAAATGTGATATTGGATTGAATTTTGGGGTCTCCACTCAAGATGTATGTGTTTGACATGTGTCAACATGTACATGGACTCCCCCTTATGAAAGATTTTATTTATTTCGTAGGGATATCTACTTGTGGTGGAGGCATCTAGTGGGTTACCGATGTTCTATTCTGCATGGTAATGAATCAAATATATTATTCACAGATTCATGAAGATTTTAGTACATCCCTTCCAAATTGTCTTATAATGTACCATATATTATTGGTATAGTTGTTTTAAATCTAAAACTTGTTTATTTTCATAGATTACAATAGTATATTTTGGGATCCTTCTTTAAGGGCTGTTTTTTGTTTCATTCTAAGTCCTATACTCACACCAAGCATCCTACTTTCAAAAAAAATAGACTTCTTGAATGAAGACATGGAGACGGCTATGGCCCTCTAGTGAATGGTTTATAATGTGTAACAATAGGATTATAATTATTTTTTATGGTGTTTTAATTTTATTCATGTATTTGTTTTTATTTAACTAGATTTCTCCATGCCCTAGATCTATTTTTAGTTATTTTATTGTGTCATTTATGAATTATTTTTGTGTCCTAATGTATTACTATAATTATTTGTTTTTTTGGATTATTATTGATCGTATGACATAATTTTTGGGTTTTTGCCTCCCCATAAATAAATATGAGACCATCGCTACATGATGGGAAACTCTTATGTATGTTCCAATATTCATTATGTCATGTGGCACTCCTTCTCGGTCCCAGTGGTTGGGGGTGTGATGTTACAAAATTGTATTAGAGGTCCATGAGTAACTAACATTTCTTATTCTCCATTCCATGATTTGGAAAATGGTAGATATGAGTTAGGATGGTTGTAAATCATGAAATAGAAAAATATCACTGTCTAATTAGCACTATATGGGGGGATCCATGTTTCCATAATGTTGGGATGTTATATTTTATTGTTAACATTTATTAAATTCACCTTGTGTAATTCACATGTTATTAATATGTGATTTAGGGGATTTTAGATCCATTCATGCATCATGAAAGGGAACATAGGTTCATGTTCCATGTTTATATACATATTTTTATTTCTATTAGATAATAAATAAAATACATTGTATTGTGGTTTCTATTTATTATTGATTTTGTAATCATATTATATATCTGTGATGACATGTTTTCTTGAATATCTATATTTACATTAATTAATTTAAATAATAATGTTATTGTGTCAGTAAAAATATTAGGAATATGAATAATGTGAGTTTATTATCACTATGGTTATTTATAAGAGGTTTTTACCTTTTATATCTGAATACTCCTAAGAGAACATTATGTAGTCCCATAGATAAGATAAGAGTATGATCAATATCAGTGTCCTAAATTGAACAAGAAAGACTGTTATAATATATATTGAGGAGTAGAAGTCATTATAGGGGGATAAATTAAATATCCCTAATTATTATGACAATAAAATCCACTTTGATAATTATTTATCAGTATTTTTTATTGAAATGTAATATTTTTTTATAAAAATTACATAACTAATTATTTTATGGCTTCATACAAGTGTAAAAAACATGTTAACTACCTAGAGTATACTATAAAATATTTTTAGAGTAATAATATATGATAAAATGGGATTATTATTCATGTGTGACATATACACTTAATGGATAAAATATTAAATATATTGTATCAATAACATGCTATTTTTTCCGAAATAATGGAATATCTTCTAAATGGTGTCTCGGATTGGAAACCTGAGACCACTATTTAGTGTAGCATTTGGGGATTAACCTAAGAAGAAAATATCATTTGTGTGTGTATGGATGTTGGAAAAAGAACATTTGACGTAAATTTATTATATAATTTTATTAAAAATTATATAAAAAATAAATATCCCCCATTATTGTATCATACGAGAAATATGATACAATAATTAACTCTGGAATAAAAGTTTTACCCTAGGTGTAAAATAAATTTTATACTCATTTGATGTTTAATTACGTTGAACATAATGGTAATAATAATTGGCATCTAATTATTTTTTTGAAAGCCATAAATAATAATAATAAATTTATTAATATTATTATTTATATTGATGTCAAAATAATTTACTACTCTAACTAATATTGGTGTAATAATAGAAATAATTACTGGACAATGTAACCATGGTGAAATTATTATTTGATCAAAATAAATGACTATTCATGATTAATTTATACTTATTAATATAGTTTTACTCAACAATGACTCTTATTGGTAAACTATATATAATGGGAATGATTGTGGAGATTTTGAAATAATAAATTATTATCATTAGTATTATTTAAATTGGAAAATTATGTTGGAATATATTTATGTAATGTGTATATATATAATAATGACTTATAAATGTTTTTTATGATGAGTGTTAACAAATAAACAAATGATATATATAGGTCGGTATGTGGATTTAATATGTGAGAAGAAAATAATATTAATACCTGAGTAGAATTTATAAATAATATAAATTATAATGGAAATAATTAGTAATTTATGGAAGAGAATGTCATAGGGAATGGAATAAATGACATGGTGTCTCATTTAAAGAATTTAATGTGGCATGGGTGTAAGGATTTAACAAAGTGGTATATATTAATTGATTATTTTTTATGTAATGATGTAAAAGTGGATGTGTCCAAATGAGCATGCTAGTTTAAGGGTAATATACCCCTCATGCATCACTCTCTCTCTCCATCACATCTCTGTACCCTTTCCATGTATCTTCTATCATTTTTTATTTTATTATTTATCGAAACATTTTTCATCGATATCTCATGAAATATTGATCAGATAAACATGAATTCAGTGACATTGTGTTATTCTCATTGATATTAATCTTAAAAAAATTATTTTTGAAACTTATACAAGGCTTTTTTGGTCCAAATATACCTGGGTATCAACCATTTTTGTCAATAATCATTACCCCTAAGGTAGAAATTACATGGAATCATCATATTGATTATATGAGTTATTCTCATGATAGATTGGAATGTTTATGTGTTTGGTGAGAACTATGTATAATGCATGATAATTTTATGTGTCTCTATCTATAGTCATTTAACACATTTGGTATTTCAATGAAATTGATTTTGATTGTTATGATTATAGTATGGATTATCATGATGTTTGGATTATATTCTATATTCATTATGCATCACTTATGGGGTATTTTATCAAATTATGTTTACTATGCATTGTTAGGCTTCTTGGTTGGCATGTAAGTTGTGACTCATGCATCAGATTATCCACAGATATGGTCATCCCAAAACTAAGTGAGCATGTAATTAGAATATTCCGATCATTGGGAGGTTTCAAATTTCTGGTGTTATCCATAAATTAGGGATGTCCTAGTATTGGGTTAGAATTTGACATTTTTTGTACATCTAGGCTATCAATACAATAATGATGTGAGTGACTTGTATTAACATATAATTAAAGAATCCCTATCGGAGGAATGTGTCAGAAAAAATGGGTACACCATGTTGAGGAGGATGTGTATTGATAGTTACCAATGTTTCATCTAAAATTATGAAAAAGAATAATTTTTTCTCACAATATCGTATTGAAGCATGTTGAGTTGGTCCCCTCAGACCTAGCATGTAAATGGCACTTATGAAATATTTCTGTGATCGTTGAACAATATTTATGTTGATGGAATTCACTTTTATTTTTAATGATCTAATTAAATGGTCCTTTGTTGGTACCATAATAATTATTGTACTCATACCATTCTCAAGAATGTCATTGCATTAGTAGCCTTCAGGACTAGTGGTCCAGTTAATGAAAGGGTCCCAGTGGTGAACATTTGAAGTGGTGAAACAAGAGGATCCTAATAGTTCTAGATAGAATTCCAATGGAAAATATGATTCTTTTTTTATTTTACTTGATTTCCCTTTACCATGGATCCATATATGGTATCATTATTTTATAATGTATCTCATATTTTAGTTTCATCATGTATGTCAATAATTGTTTGACATTTTTATCGATCATATGACATGTGGTTGATTGTATAGTCCCCCAAGGTTCCACTTTATTCTTTTCATATTATTCATCAACATCATGCATATGGGGAGATGTGCATAAGTGTGTTTGGAACTCTAGTTTGAACCATGTGGTTTGGTTTGGAATATTACATATGTTATGAATCCATATGGACTAATTAGAGTGAGTCTAACCTCATGGGAGCCTCCCCATAGAGTAAAGGATATCAACTATGTGGGGGTCCTATAAATGGTAATGTGATCATTACTCTATGTCCTCTAACAATAAATAATAGTGATTTAGATGAAATCAATAATACATGGAGATAAAATATAATATGGATATGGTAGTTATTGTATTAATATATAAAATATCTCATAATTTATAAAAAATTATAATCCCTATGAAATTCCGGTCATCTATTTAATTGAAATAAAGATGTATTGGTTTGTCAATTATATTATTTGTATAGTAAATAAATAAAAAACAGAGATATAAACATGTTGTGGGTCAAAGGAGTCACATTGTAGTAAAATAATTTATTATATAATCCTATGAGGTCCCCATCTATCATTGGATATTTTTCCATATCAAAATTTTTATAAAATTTATTCTTAAAATCCACAATGATTCATCTATAAGTATTAGTCGATACAATCTTTTATACACCATAAATGAGGTCAATATTAAATAAATACACTGTATACGAGTGTATTCACAACATGGAATTTATATAATTATAATTAGTGGTAAAAAATCCAACACATCATGCAAATAAATTCATGAAAATAAGATGAGTGAAACCACTCATTTTATTGAGTGATAATTCTTAGTATGAAAAAAACCGTGAGGTGGGTCAAATAAAAATACACCCTTGTATATCTTAATTATATCAAGAATCTTGGAAGGATAACAAAAACGATCGATATTCATTCACAATTGGGAAACTGAATACGAAATTAATAAATATTATTGTAAAGACATAATTACAAGACTGTGATGCAATTCAAAATTACACCATTGTTGAAATATTTCTGTAATAAATGTTCATCCCCAAAAACACATATAGACCCAGTCAAAACTAATGTATACATATCCTCTAGAAAAATAACTTATTAAAAATACATCATAATTCCTTGATGCTGATTAATCCCCCTTTTATAATACATATTGATGTGACCAATAACACATTACCATATTTGAAATATATCATAATTCCAAATAGTTACCCATTATTTAATGAATTGAACATTTATCTAGTAACTAAAAAAATTTACCTCCTAAAGGATATTTTATCATCATATATTTATATATTTATTATACATGAAAAATATACAAGACATAGAAAATGTACATGATAGAAAAACAATTACCTAGGGAAGTATAATGTAATGGAGCCCTAGTTGATCCCATATTATCTGGATAACCCCCTTTGGACCTAAATGTAAAAAATTTGAGTAGAAAATGATTTTGTAGCCCTGCTTAGCCATAGTCATGGTGACCAAATGATTAGATTCCTTATTTCCCTCATGCCACATGTGAACAACCTGGGCATTGTAGTTGTTGTTGATGACTTTTCATCTTTTAATGATATACACAATTGACCATGGAGTGGAGGTCATACCTTTCAATGAATCATGGATGATCTTGGAATCGGTTTCCATCTAAAAGATTGAGATCCCCTTCTGTCTGCATAACTCCATCCCCCTAAAATTCTCCTTGGCCTCCTCATGAATAGGGCTCCACACCCCATAGTATGTAGTAAACGTAGTAATAACATGAACCATATAGTCCCGGACCTCTCCACCACCACTTATGATACCTAGAACATAATACCCAATAATGATCATATTAAAACTCAAGCTTTGTGGTTTCCTAGAAACCTAGTGGCCCTGAGGCCAAATAATCATATACTACATTGAAGAATCGTTCCCCTAAATATCCCTCCTAGTGGGGGTGTTACAGCAGTTTGTAAACCCATGTACAAGATGAGTATATAGATAGATCAAACAATCACTGATCTACCAAAGGAGGCGATGCCATCAAATATAGATTTGTTGCAGGCCTGCTATAGACACCAACAACTAGAACTAAGGGTCATGATGTATTCTTAATTTCCAGTCGCGGACTAGTCACCCCACAAAACCATGTGTCTAGAAAAGAAGTCCCCAAAAAATCTATGGAATCAAGACCAGTGAAACTGTCTAAATACTCATAGACCTCCATGGCCCATTCTCCTACAATGAAGAGTTAATCGGTGGTATCCTCACTATCTACCTTGCAGTAGTGGCACCTAAAAGCCAGGCTGCCCCCCAATTTCCCCATGTTATCATCCGTAGGGACTTCATGATTCCTGACCATGTAGGTAAGAATTTTGAACATAGCTAGACTCCTCGCACACTAGACCACACTATTCCAATCATCACACTGATCTTGGGGGGGTAGAATTTGGAGATAATACTTTGAGGAAAAAGTCCCTATAAAAGAGGCAGTGAACAAACAAATGTCAGGTTTAGGGTTTAGAGAGATAAGGTCAAGCACCCCTTGCTAATCCACATTCAGCACTGTGCTTGTAAAACTAAGATATAAGTAAGCCTCTCAGAAAGATATCAGAGGAGAATGACATCGTGGAAATCCAATTATCGATCCTACCCATTTTTGAAACCAGAAGGAGAGGTGTCTCATCCCTACAATCCTCTAGGTGTTTTGGCAAATAGTTGGGACAGTGATGTGAATCGTAGACCAGAAAGGAGTTTCTTAACCACCATCCTATTCATGCCAACTAATTTGGAAGGACATGATTTTCCCCTAAAGCTTTCTCTCTTACACAACCTCTTACGAAAGATTTGCATGCAAATAATTAACAGAATCAACCAGACTTTTTTCATCGATCCCAACTTCATGAATGGTCCCTGCAATTCTCCTCCATGAAACCCAATTATGTTTACCCTCATCCAGAGAATCCATGATAATGTTGTCTAGAATTTTGTCAATGGTTAGGATGAAACCCTTGGGCACTTTAGTTGACAAAATCACTTGAACTGGGATAGTAGAAAGCACATTGTTGACCAGAATTATTCACCCTCCAATGGAAAGATAGTGATTCTTCCAGTAGAGAACTAGATTGGTGATCTTATTCACAATCCCATCATAGTCATGTTCCTGGACCCATCTTTTAGGGGTAGGAGAACCAAGGTAAGAAAAAGGAAACAATCCACTCTGTATACCGAAATTATTGCATTGGGAAGTGGTTTGTTGACTATTGCATGTGGCTGAGATATAAAGACAAATCTTGTATTTTTTGACAACATGGACACTCCCACGGTAGTATTAATCCATAATTTTGGACATCCTACCCATCGACATTCTTTTTTAATTAAAAATTATAAGTGAGTCATCTTAAAACATCAGGTGGGAGATCGGGGGCCAGCTCTTACGCCATTGAAATGTATAGAGGTACCCTTATGAAATAATCCTATTGATATATCATATAAGTGTATATTGAATAATAATAATAATTTTCAGTTATATGTAATCCCCATGTCTAAGAACATGGGTGGCTTGAAGAAGCCATGGGTCCTTCCAACGATGGAAACAACTCTCTAGGAAGAATTGAAGCATCTGAAAATGATGTCTATAGCCTAGTAAGAGATTCTCAATCCTGACAGCACCATGTTTATGAATCCCAATTCCATCCTATCATAGGCCTTATTCATATCCAATTTAAGGTCCTTATTAGAGCCATGGATTTTGATGTTAATATCCCAGATCATTTCTTGAGAGAAATCCACCACACCTTAAATCTATATACCATTTAAAAACCATGTTTATCTAAGAATATACACCGAGGGACATGAATGGATAGTCTCGATTTAAAAAATCTTGAAAAAACCATGTAGGAGAAGTTTCACATGAAAAACGACATGTAATCATGAATTAAAGACAGGTCTTTGATCATTGAAAAAAGGACCCATGTATTGGTGACAACCACACTAGGAATATATCCCCCCAGAAAGAAGTCATGGATAGCCATGATGATAACTGATATGATCCCGTCCCAGGATCCCATGTAGAACCATCCTAGGAAACCATCTGAGCCTAGAGTACGCTCTAGATTTAGGCTCATTAGTTCAAATAAAACCACCTTCTCAACGGGGATCACTTCTAGAGAAACATTGTCTTGACTAAAAATCAGATTAGGAATCCCCTCCAACAACTCTAAATTTCCTCTTTAGTACCCATTAGGCAAGTCCGGATTAGGACATACAAGTAGGTTGTAGAAAAGGAAAAGGCCATTCCCCCAAACATATCTTTGTCTCCTGAGAATGAACCATTATCAAGCAAAATATTGTTCTTCATTGCCATGCTTCTCTATTTAATACTTTAGGGAATGTAATATATGTTTTCCCCCTTCTAGAGCCTTTTCAACCTCACAGTCACCTAGGAAATACGTTCTTAATTCCGAAGCAGCTCCTCTAGGGTAGACGTCTTGTTTGAGATCTCCTCAAAGACCCTATCATACCATGCATCCTAAAGACTTTGATCTAGGCACTCAACCTCATTCTCATGGTTGTCAAGGTCTTGATCAGGATTAGGAAAGACCTTCTCCCATGTTTGTAAACATTTTTTTAGTTGCCTCAACATTTTGGGTAAGAAAACCCAAGGAAATCTAGGAGACAGAGCCTTCCAAACATCAATGACCAGTTGGTGATAACCAGTGGAACCAACCCAATGGCCTTGAAAGTGAAATCACACACATCCATCCAGTGTGGGATAGTAGAGAAATCAATAGGGGGGGAGTGCTCTTAGATACCCCGAATATTATGGGATACCATAGAATTAAGAAATCTAGAGATTTAATGTAAGTTTTCCAGACACCTATCCAACCGTCTAAAACATATTCGGCTCCCTTTTGTGTATTTCACCAGGTGTGTCTATCTCTAGAATAACCCAAATCTAGAAGACCCATACAAGCCATAAATTACACAAATCTGGAGCTGACTGCATAAGATAATACACCACTTCCCTTCCCCACTTCTTGATCCATTATAATTTTGAAATCTCCACCCATAAATGAATGAAAATCCCCCAAGTGGAATCCATTGAAATCTGGCCCCAACTCATCTCTCGGTTGTGCGTCATAGATCCCATACACCGTGGACAATAAGATAGTATGTATAAGGCCCCAACCATAAACATTACTTAATCTTGGGATATTTCAAGAATTCATATTATTGATCTTTTTAGGTTTAGAGTTTTATAGAATTAGATCATAAATCATTCATTACATTCCACATTTAAATAAGGTGGTTACATAAAAGATAGTATTCATTTTTTTTCACCAAAGGAAACATATTTAAAATAAAACATGGTTTCTTTCTTGAAACTTCTTTGACACTATCATCGCATAATGTAATTTCCCATTGACCTGTGAAAAAAAATTTAAAAACTTGGGATGAGTATAAAAATCTCAGTAAGGTATATAAAAATATAAAAAGAAAACATTAGTCAATGTATACATAAGAATAAATGAAATCATACTTTACTCATAAAACATAAGCACATTAACATACCTCATGAAATCTTAAGATTTATAAATAACTCATAGAAATCAAAAGACATAAAGGTAACTTGAGGCATTCAAAACATTCTTCCATAAGGAGTAACCCTCAAGGTTACGTTTGGAATACACATCACAGTATATTCCCTCAATATCGTCGTAGAAACCTTAGATTTTAACTCCTTCGCATTACCCAATGCATTGGAGAGCTATCTTGGGATCACCCTCCCTTATTTTATCATGAAACCAACTGACATCATAAACAATGCCCAAGAACCATAACATAATTTTATCACATAAAACATGAATAAAGGAAACGTGTCATTTCCACATTTCAATCACAAGATATCAATAAAAAACATTGATATTATAAAAAAATATCAAACCCATTTTCAATTACAAAATAAAATAATTGTTAAACATGTTATTTAGTTTTCATTTAAAAAAAAGATATGGCTTGTAGAGGAAGTCTAAACTCAAATAATTTTCACGACGTTAGAGAATTCATTGTCGCCGCATACGTAAGACAAAAACATTCCTTTGGTAGTTTAGTAAAACACTACATGTAAGAAGATTCCATTTGAATGAAATTAAATGTCAAAATTTTTTATTATACAACTAATAAAATAAGGTCATATATAAATTTAAGTATACCTCAAAGAAAGGAGATTGAGATGAAGTCCCTTGCCTCAAGTCCGACTTGTTCTCGTTCGTTCATTATATTCCAGAATAATAAAATTTTGTCAATTTATAATTTCTTATGGACTTCCTTTAAATTCTATTATTAAATTAATATCACATATTATACTATTATAATAATTAGTTAATTATGTGACTTGATATCATAGGTTTTGTCTATGTTCGTTACATGAGTCATAAATAACTTGTTTGAAAAGAATTGACCATGTAGTTATAATTAAATCATCTCCATAATGGTATTAATGATTTAAATATCATATATATCCAGTACATATTTGTTTTATACTATTACATAACATTTGGAGATAGAAAATGAAATTCACCGTTCATGAAGAGGGTAGGTCGTACGTACGCATGAACGCTATATTCATTTCTTTTTCATATTAAAGGAATTAAAACTAAATGAGACATATATATACTATAATTATAGTATAATATATATGTTATATAGGTAACATATGTTCATAAATTACATTGATTATAAATTCCATGTTTGGCATGAACGAGTCACATCACTTGGGTGGGCGGTAGTCCACTCTTCCTCAGATGAAATAAATGCATTTTCAAAACATGAAAAGCATAAAGGTATGTTTTAAATATAAAATAAATAATCATATATTGGGCACAAATATAATATATACCACATATAATTAAAGTTACATCATAATGGCCACCATGAAAGGTGTTAAAAGAAGATTGAACAATCATCGTTTCAGGAGCCAGTAATTCACCACCCATAGAAATAGTATGTTATTTAACCATTAGACAGAGGTTTCTGTAAGAGTAAATAAATCCCTTATCATTAAAACATACTAGTATATTTTGTATATTGTTTCTATTATGGAATCAATGAAGAATAATTTTAGGGGGAGTGAAGAGGGAAAATACAACAAAGGATTTTGAGAGAAGGCATTACCTCTAAATCGGGTAACTTATTTTAATTTCAGGCAGAGGCTCTCTTCAAAAGAATTCATCCCAAAGTGAAACTTTTAGGAGGAAGAGAGAAATTTGGAGAGATTATTTGAGCAGAGTTTGGACGAGCCAATGGTATTGATAGGTGTTGGCTAGGGGTAGAGTTGAGGGATGTTTATAAGAGGGAGGAGGGGCACTCTTGGAAAGTCATGATATATTAATTTATTATAAAATGTTTTTCAAATTATAATGGTTCAAAAACGAGATATTTATATGATAAGAGGATAAGGGTTGTAAATACACTGAACCAATAGTATTTAGAAAAGTGGAGGTCATATAATTCACCTTATCTTTTCATTTTAACCCTTAGTTAAAATTAATAGTTCTTACCATGTCTTTTTATTATTTTCAAACTATAAAGTCATAATAATTACATTAGAATGCCACTAGTACCATTATTGTATCAATAAGGATATTAGAAATATATTATATGTCATTTTTCAGAATAATAGATTTTTTATACTATTATACCATTTAATAAATAACATTTTTTCAAAAAACTCATTTATGCCAATTTCGACACTATTTGGTAGTTGACTTTTGATAAAGGCATAAAAGCCTTATTACTTAGAAATAAAAGAATTACCATATATTTCACATGTCATAATAATATATAAAATTCGTGGATAGCATCCAAAGTTTCAAAAAAAACTTATTTTAACACTTATAATATCATATATTTAAATCATTCATTAATGAGGTAATAACTGCTTCATCATTTTGTCATAAATAAATTTAATTATTTAACATCTAAAAATTGTAAATAAAATACCATGATGTAGGAAATTTTTTTATATTTCCAATTAATTTTTATAGTCAAAGATATCATTTATATAAACAAAATTAAAATTGTTTCACTTATTTATTACATACTTTTATTATATTTCCCTTTCTTTAAAAAACAATATGATAATAGGTCCCTATCACACAAAAGTGATTTTATAGGGTCCCTAAGCTAGCCCAAGGGTGTCCATGGTCGGACATGACACAAATAAAAGGATGTGGACACATGTTGGGCTCATTATTTATTATTATGGCATTATTTTTATTTCCATTTTTGCCCAATTTAATAATTAATCACGATAATTAAAGATAATTATTGTTGTTACTATTCATAAAGTCTAAAAACAAAAAGGTATTAATTACATAATTTGTACCACTTGATTAAAAATATGGAATGCATTTTACCAAATTCCAAACACATAAATTGAATTAATTAATTTAAAAATAATTCCTGTTGTCAAAACAAATAACGTGTTTTTAAGAAATGATATTTATCAAAAGATTGCCAATTGTTTATGTCCAATGTCAAAGTGAAATTAATTATAATGACCACTATTTAATTAATTGATAAACCATATTCTAATTAAACTTTAAAACAAATTAATAGTAAAATCTAACAATATAATTAAATTAGATGAGAAAGCAGTTTTGAATTAAAATGCAGTATTTTTCACTATTCATTAAAAAATGAACATTGTCAGAAAAATACCAAAAATTTATCCAAAGTAAATTTCAATGTCCCAATTATAAAGAATAAGTTTATTTTGAGAAATAAAGATTATAAAATTATCAAAATTTATATTTAAAAATGGTTTTCCATCAAAAGGCGGTAAAATAATCTTTTAAAAATTATTAGAGTATTTTATGCCAAAGATTGGATTTATTCTCATTTTAATCCAATAAAACACTATATAATTCATCAATAGACATAGATATGAAAATATATTATTATTTACTTACATGGGATGTTATATCCTTCCCCCTTTAGGAAATTTCATCCCCGCAATTTATTTACTAGTCGAATAAGTGGGGGGATTTATCCATCATTGCATTTTTAGATTCCCATGTTGCCTCTTAAAATATATGGTTTTTCCATAGAACCTTTAAATTATGAATCACCTTATTCTGAAACACATTCTCCCTATGGTCAAGAATCTGGACTGGTTGTTCCTCATACGATATATTCTCTTCCAACTAAACTACCTATGGACGCAAAACATGAGATGGATCAGGCTTGTACTTCCTTAACATTGAAACATGAAAAACATTATATACCTGAGATAAACTTAGAGGTAAATCCACTCGGTATGAAATTGATCCAACTCTCTCTAGAATTTCATATGGTCCAATGAACCTTGGAGTCATCTTTCATTTCCTACCAAATCACATCACACTTTTCCATGGTGAAACTTTGAGAAAGATATGATCACCTACCTCAAAATAGAGATCCTTCCTCCTATTTTCAGCCTAACGTTTATGCCTACTATGAGTTGTTATCATGTGTTTCTATATCAGCTGAACATTTTCTACCAACTCTTCAACCAATTTTGGTCCCATAAA
The DNA here is from genome assembly GCA_963277665.1 of Viscum album. Lineage (NCBI taxonomy): Eukaryota > Viridiplantae > Streptophyta > Magnoliopsida > Santalales > Viscaceae > Viscum > Viscum album. The sequence continues at coordinate 1,202,126,134 of OY728137.1, forward strand.
CTTCCTTTCACCCACTACATCCCAAAAAGATGGAGTTCGACACCACTTCCCATATAATGCCTCAAATGGTGCCATCTGTATACTGTAATAAAAACTGTTATTATATGAAAACTCAACCAATGAAAGGTGTTGGTCCCAACTTCCCTAATAATTCATTGAACAAGCACATAGCATATCCTCCAAGGTCTTAATTGTTCGTTCTGACTACCCATCTGATTGAGGATGAAAATCTATACTAAAATTTAATTCAGTTCTCAACGACATCTAAAGGTCTTTCCAAAAGATAGAAGTGAACCTGGGATCACAATCCGATACAATGGAGAGAGGAACTCTGTGTAACCTAACTATCTCTTTAATATATAATCGAGAAAGTTGATCTAGGGAAAAAGTATCTCATATAGCAAGTAAATGAGAATATTTAGTCAAGCGATCAACAATAACCCAATTTGCATTATTACCTCGAGATGTCTTTGGCAATCCCACAACGAAGTCCATGGATATATTCTCTCATTTCCACTCTGGAACTGGTAAAGTCTGATGCATCTCTTTCGGTAACTACCACTCTTCTTTAACCTGTTGATAAGTCAAACACTTCATAATAAAATCAGCAATATCTCTTTTTATTCCATCCCACCAGTAATACTCCCGGAGATCTCTATATATCTTAGTATTGCCTGGATGAACTGAAAGTGGAGAACTATGAGATTCACATAACAACTCTCTCTTAAGCTGTTAATCACAAGGCACCCACAATCTCCTCCCGAATCTCTAAGCACAATCATTATCAATGTTTAATTCAAGTAACATGCCCTTTTGAACCAGCTCTACCTTTTTCTGCAACTCACTCTCTTGATTTTGTGTTTTCATAATTCTTGTCTGATAGAGAAGATTTCACTGATACCTGAAACATAATAGAAGAACATCCTGCACCAATAACTTCTATTCAAAAGTTCATCAAATAAAAAACAAAAGGATCTCATTCCAAACATATCATGGTTAATGAAGAATTACTTTTTTGATTCAAAGAATCTTCCACTTTATTAGATTTTCCTGGGTGGTAGTGAATCGTGCAATCATAATCCTTGATTAATTCTATCCATCTCCTCTATCTCATGTTCAATTCTTTCTGAGTTAATATATACTTTAATATTTTGTGATCAGTATATATTTCACACTTTACATCATAAAAATGATTCATCCAAATTTTTAAAGCGAAAACAACAGTAGTTAATTCCAAATCATGTGTAGGGTAATTTATCACTTGAGTTTTCAACTGACGTGAAGCACAAGCAATTACCTGATCATTCTTCATTAGGACACAACCAAGTCCATTCAATGAATCATCACTGTAGATAACAAACTCACCATTCCTGGAAGGTAGTGCCAATACTGGAGCATTCACCAATATTCTTTTCCATTCATGAAAACAATCATCACATTCTTTTGTCCAGATAAACTCAACACCCTTCCATGTTAGATTAGTCAATGGGATGGACAATAGTGAATTTTTTTAACAAACCTTCGGTAATAGCCTGCCAAGACATGAAAACTACGAATCATGGTTACATTTTTGGGTCTTGTCCATTCTTCTAAAACATTTGTTTTTATAGGATAAATAGTTATTCATTATTTAGAAACAATGTGACCAAGGAAATAAATTTGTTGCAACCAAAACTCACACTTTCTGAATTTCCCATACAATTTCTTTTCTTTAAGGTTTTAAAAATAGCCCTTAAATGACTTTCATGCTCCTCTTTAATTTTATAAAACACCAAAATATCATCAATGAAAACAACCACAAACTTATCCAAGAACTCATGGATAATTATATTCACAAGGTCCATGAATACAGTAGGTTCATTGGTTAACCCAAAAGGCATAACTACAAATTCATAACCTCCATATCTTGTACGAAACGTGGAATTCGGAATATCTTCTTCCTTTACCTTCAACTGATGGTACCCCGATCTCAAGTAAATCTTTGAAAAAAAATGAGCTCCCTGGATCCGATCAAACAAATCATCAATATGAGGCAAAGGATATTTGCTCTTAATAGTGATGTTATTCATGGCTCTATAGTCAATGCAAAGTTTCATAGAACCATATGTATTTTTAACAAATAAGATAGGAGCACCCCATGGAGATGTGCTAGGTAAAATGAAACCATTCTCTAATAAATCATTCAATTGCTCCTTTAACTATAAAAGTTCAATTTGATCCATTCGATAAGGGGGTTTTGAAATTGGCTTAGAATCAGGAACTAAGTCAACAGTAAATTCAACTTCCTTATCTGGTATTATTCCAGGAAACTCATCAGGAAATACATCTGGATACTCATTTACAACGGTCACATCATTAATCTGAGTGGTTCCTTTGTTTTCAACAATATTCACAAGGTAACATTCATTTCCATATTTACAAGTTTCTCAGCCTCATGATATGTTATCAATAGTAAGGGTTCATTCTTGTACACAAAAGTGAAATTATTTCTGAAAATAAACTTCTTTAGATCTAAAGTCAATATTAACATGGTAAATAGAGATCCAATCCATACCCAGGATAATATCAAACTCTACTAGAGATAAAAAATATGGTTTGCAAGTATGTTCTTTCCACGGATAAGGATCAAAAGATTGTTATAAGTTATTTTGGCCTCATCATTTCCCCCAGGTGTTTTTACCACAAGTTCAGGAGTCATTTCTTGAGATGGAATTCCAATTTTACTAGAAAATTTTTTAAGAGGTGAAAGAATGTGTATACCCTGAATCAAACAATGCATTGGTGTAATCTGAAAAAACAAACAAAGTACCTGATACAACATCATTTGATGGCTCAACATCCACTGAAGTAGTTGCAAAGGATTTCACAACACATTTATGCTTTTATTCTGACTTCTTCTCATCATATGAGCTCTTTGATGGAATCTCGTTTGCATAATGACCCATCTCATTACACTTGAAACATTTCACTAACTGTAAATCAAATTTGGTCATACCATTACCCTGATCATTTCCAGTGCAATCACGAGCCTTATGTCCCATGGTATCACATCAGAAGAACATTCCATAATTCAAAATACATTCCCCGGTATGCTTTTTACCAAATTTATCACAAACTGAAAACATAGTTTTCTTACAATCAAACCTTTTTGAAGGAGTCTTCCCTTTCTCCTGCCACTTCGGTCTATTCTTTTGTTGGTTGTCATAGAACCCTTGATTATCAGAAAACTCCATTTCCACCTTATTAGCACATCGAACCAGATTTTCATAACTTTTGATCTCTCAAGAAAGCTAATTCCTTTCGATATTTTGGATTTAATCCTGTGTAAAAAATGATAGATTTTACAATCATGGTATTTGATAAAATTTGGATCATACCTATCCATCAAGTGAACTTTTCTTCATAAGAAGCCATTGAGTTATCCTCCTACATCAATTCTAATAATTTTTTTCCATCCTAATTCAAATAGCCTTGGGAAAATAACTCTCAAGAAACACACCTTTGAATTCATCCCAGTCAAGAGCATTAATCTCATCAGCGTCCCTGATATTTTTAACCATCGACCACCACTGATCTGATTCACCATCCAAATGATAAAAATCAAGACTGACCTTTTGATTATCTGAAAACCCCATGACATAGAATATATTCTTCAGTGCTTTAATCCACCCTTCAGATACCACAGGTTTAGATAATACTGTAAAAGATGGGGGATGTTGCCTCATTAAATGATCCACCACTGACATGTTCCTCTACGGCTGATCAGGTTGATCTCATGCATGGATAGCACCATCATTTATCACTTGAGTCAACCGTTTCATTACTACAAAAAACTGTTCAGTTCCAATTCCAACCATCTTAAGAGTCTGATATTGTAGGTAATTTCCTTCTGTATGCCTTCCCAGCACTGCTTCCATGTTTCCTCTACAGAAAACCATTCTGAACAAACCTGTCTTAGATGAAGCAACATGGTAATCCTCAAATTCTATATCATTTTAATTAGACCATAATGTGTAAAAAATATTTTTGGATAATCATTTAATATAATTCTAACTCCTACAGTTATCTAAACTGACCTATGATACCAACTATAAGGCCCCAGCCCTAAACATTACTTAATCTTGGGTTATTTCAAGAATTTACAGTGAGGATCTTTTCAGGTTTGGTGTTTTAGAGAATTAGATCATAAATCATTCATTAAATTCTACATTTAAACACGTTGGTTACATCAAAGAAAATATTCATTTTTTTTCACCAATGGAAACATATTTAAAATAAAACATGGTTTCATTCTTGACACTTCTTCGACATTATCATCGCATCGTGTACTTTTCCCTTTACCTATGAAAAACATTTCAAAAACTCAGGATGAGTATAAAAAGCTCAGTAAGGGATATAAAAATACAGAAAGAAAACATTAGTCCATGTATACATAAGAATCAATGAAATCATACATTACTCATAAAACATAAGCACTTTAACATACCTCATAAAATCATAATATTTATAATATAACTCATTGAAATCATAAGACATAAAGGTAACTTGAGACACTCATAACATTCTTCCGTAGGGAGTAACCCTCATGGTTACATTTGGAATACCCATCACAGTATATTCCCAAAATATATTTGGAGAAACCATTGCATTTAACTCCTTCGATTTAACAAATGTATTGGAGTGCTATCACCGGCTCACCCGCCCTTAGTTTATCACGGAACCACCTGACTTCATAAATAATTCCCAAGAACCATAACATAGTCGTATCACAAAAAATATGTATAAAGGAAACATAACATTTCCACATTTCAATCACAAGATATCAATAAAACACATTGATATGATAAAAAAATTATCAAAACCATTTTCAATACCAAAATGAAAGAAAATCAAACCATGGTAATTATTTTTCATTTAAAAAAAATTTATGTCTTGTAGAGGAAGCCAAAACTCAAATAATGGTCACAGAGGCAGAGAAGTCATTGTCACTGCATACGTAAGAAAAAAACATTCCTTTTGTCATTTAGTAAAATTCTTCATGTAAAAATATTCCTTTTGAATGAAATTAAATGTCAAAATCGTTTATTATACAACAAATAAAAGAAGGTCTTATATAAATTGAATTATGCCTCAATGAAAGGAGATTGAGATGAAGTCCTTTACCTCAAGTCCGACTTGTTCTCGTTCGTTCTTTATATTCCTAAATAATATAATTTGGTAAATTTATAATTTCTTAAGTAATTCCTTTAAAGTTTATTATTCAATTCATATCAAATATTATCATGTTATAATAATTATTTAATTATGTGATTTGATATCATACCTTTTGTCGTTGTTTGGTTCATGAGTAAAAAATAACTTGTTTGAAGATAATTTCCCAGGTAGTTATAAGTAAATCATCTCCATAATGGTATTAATGATTTAAATATCATATATATCCAGTTTATATTCATTTTATTCAATTCCATAACATTTGGAGATATAAAATGAAATTCATCGTTCATGGAGACAGTAGGTTGTATGTACGCATGAACGCTACTTTCATGTCTTTGTCATATTAAAGGAATTAAAACTAAATGAGAAGTATATATATTATAATTCTAGAATAATATATATATTTTATATAGGTTAAATATGTTCATTTATTACATTCTTTATAAATTCCATGTTTGGCAAGAATGAGTCACATCACTTGAGGGGGTAGTAATCAACACTTCCACATATGAAATTATCGCATTTTCACAACATGAAAAGCTTAAAGGGATGTTTTAAATATAAAATAAATAATCATAGATATGAATTTAATATAATATATATCATATATAAATACACTTACATCATAATGGCCACCATGAAATGTGTTAAAAAATATTGAACAATCATCATTTCGTGAGGCAGTAAGTCACCACCCACAGAAACAGTACGTTCTTTAACCATTAGACAGAGGTGTGTGTGTGTGTAAATAAAATACTTCTCATAAAAACATCCTAGTATATTTATGATACTTTTTTTGTTATGTAATAAATGAATAATAATGTTAGGGTGAGTAAAAAGGTAAAAATACAACAAAGGATTTCGAGAGAAGGCATACCTCTAAATCAGGTAACTTCTTTTGATTTGAGGCAAATGCTCTCTTGAAAGGAAATATTCTCAAAGTGAGGATTATAGGAGGAAGATAGGTATGTGTAGATCTTATTTGAGTAGAGTTTGGATGATACAAGGGGCTTGAGAGGTGTGAGTAATGGGGTAGAGGTTAGGGGTTTTTTTAAGAGGGAGGAGGGGCACTCTTTGAAAGTCCTAAAATATTAATTTATTATAAAATTCCTTTCAAATTAGAATAGTTAAAAAATGATATATTTCAAGTATAAGAGGAAAAGTGGTATAAATACACTCAACTAATAGTATTCATACAAGTTGAGTTCTTATAATTCACCTTATCTTTTCATGTTAACCCTTAGTTAAAATTAATAAGTCTTACCACGTCTTTTTTTTATTTTCTAATTATAAGGTCATAATAATTACTTTAAAATGCCAATAGTCCCATAATTGTATAAATAATGATATTAGTAATATATTATATGTAATTTGGAAGGATATTAGATTTTGTAGACTATTATAACATTTAATAAAATAATATTTTTTTTAAAAAACTCATTTATGCCAATTTCGACACTATTTGGTAGTTGACATTTGATAAAGGCATAAAATCTTTATTCCTTAAAAATAAAAGAATTACCATATATTTAAAATGTCATAATAATCTATAATATTCGTTTATAGCATCCAATGTTTCAAAACAAAATTATTTTAACACTTATAATATCATATATTTAAATCTTTCTTTATTGAGGTAATAACTGCATCATCATTGTGTCATAAATAAATAAATTTATTTAATGTCTAAAATTTATAAATAAACTAAAATGATGTATTAAATATTTTTATCTTTTAAATTAATATTTATATTCAAAGATATAATATATATTAAAAAAAATTAAAATTTTTATACTTAGGTATTACATACTTTTATTATATTTCCCATTCATTAAAAAATAATGTGATAAATACTCACTATCACACAAAAGTAATTACATGGGGTCCCTAAGTTTTCTCAAGGCTTTCCTTGGTCGGACAAGACACAAAAAAAGAGGATATGGGAATATTTTGGTGTCATTTTATATTGTTATGACATTATTTTGATTACCTTTTTTACCCGATTTAATAATTAATCACGATAATTAAAGATAATTACCGTTGTTACTATTCATAATGTCCAAAAACAATAATTTGGACCTTATGAACCCAAATATGGATTCCATTTTACCAAATTCCAAAAACAGAAATTGCAGTAATTATTTTAAAAATAATTCCAATTGTCAAAACAAAAAACATGTTTTTAAGAAACAATATCTATCAAAAGATTGACAATTTTTTATGTCCAATTTCAAAGTGAAATTATTTATAATTACCACCATTAAATTAATTGGTCTAAATATATTCTAATTAAACTTTAAAACAAATTAAAATTACAATCTAACTATATAATTAAATTTGATGAAAAGGCAGTTTTGATGTAAAATGCAGTATTTTTCACTATTCATTAAAAAATGAACATTGTCAAAAAAATACCAAAATTTTATCCAAAGTAAATTTCAATGTCCCAATTCTAAAGGATAAGTTTATTTTGACAAATATATCTTATAAAATTTCCAAATTTTAGATTTAAAAATTGTTTTCCATCAAAAGGCTCTAAAACAATCTTTTAAAAAATATTAGGTTATTCCTTGCCTATGATTGGATTTATTGTCATTTTAAGCCTCTAAAACACTATAAAATTCATATATAGACATAGATATAAAAATATATTATTAATTACTTACTTGGGATGTTACAGTCTCCGTACCCATAGATAATTGTACAGTGATATGATGATCGATAGCCGTAACTAAATAAACTTTCACCTCATTCATCTAAAAAAACCATATATGATGAGTGGTTGGATCCTCATGAAAGCCTACATTCATCCCCATGATCCGAGTAAATTCTCATATTCTTTCAGAATGTTTTTTGTGTTCTAGAACAGCAGTAATAGAGGCCTACGGTTTTTTCACCTCTACTACAATGAAGTCTGACTACACCCGGGCCCCTTGGCCACGTGCATTCCATGTGATGAACTTAATCATTGAAATAGTAAATGCCCGGCAGTGTCCCTAGGCTCGGAGGACTCATTTTGAGAGTAAGAGAGGCCAGAAAATGTGCAATATTTCCTTGAGACTGAAAGAAAATGATTCTGTTGTGACTTTCTTCTCACCATTCTTGGAGGGGAACGTTGATCATGGGATTTCAACTCTAAAGAAGTCAATTCCCCAAGAATTACCTATTTTGTAACCTCTTGTTAATAAACATTCCTCTGTAGAGCCTTTCCAGGGTAATCCCCTCTATTTACTTCTAACATCTGCACATTGGAGGGATTAGAGAAGATTGGGGCGAGGTCACATTTCCTAATGTCAACCAGTAAGGGGCCCAGGGAGATGGGAAAACCCATCCCAAAAGATCACACCACCATTGATCCATACATATCATCTTTCATGCTCCAAGAGAGCCGCATATTTGAGACCCTGATAACCTATAAGGGAATCAAACCAAAACTGGAGAGGATAGGAAGAGGAAGCAGAGGAAGAAGTGGAAGAAACTTCACCAAGGATAAGATTTCAGATTATAAATCTGGGGATGGAGAGCTACCTACAAACCCAGAAACCTGAACAATAACACCAGAGGAAGAATCCATGGGGAGTTGACCAGAACCATTGAGAGAAATATCACACAAGAAGCTAGCATGCATGGGGGGAAGGAGAGACCCAGACCATGTGTGGAGAATAGCCCGCGCTTCCAGCTTTCTAGGGGCTGAATTGACTCCCAATCATCCCTCTATTTATGTTTCCTCCACATCAGCATAGAGTTCCCCTTGAGAGAGCAATGGGAAAAGAATCTGGGGAGCACCGGGTAGATGATTTCACATTTCACTAAAAAATAGTTATGTAAAATAATATCATTTATATGATGTAATTATTATCCAATGTATATTATCATTTTTTATGAAATTATTATTTAATTTGTTTATGAGTTATCACTTGTGTAGAATAATGGTTTTTTAAGATAGGGACATAATGAATCCATGGTAGTGGAAATCCAGATGTGGAATATAGCTGAGGATAAGAATAATTTACAATGGATTGATGATGTAGTCCACACTGAAGACATTTTTCTTGTACAAACGTAGTATCTTATAGGAAATCCACTTTCCATCTTGTAGAATTACCATATATATAGGAATATTGACATTCTTCTCAAGTGTTTTATCTCTTCTTGGCATTCATTATCATTTATGGGAAAGGAATGTGGATTCTTCAAGGTTACTCGGGGTCTTTGATAGGGGGACCATATTTCCACGAGTCTCTTTATCATCGCCCAGAATGTCCTCAGTCATCTCTCCACAGAAGCCTGAGAAATAGTGTTATCCTTCCATATCGTCACAGAATGAGGTCACCATTAGTGTCCCACTTGATGTTCTCGGATGATACTGTTATTTTTATTAATTCTACTAGTAGTTATTTCCGGAGCATGATCAAGATGCTAGATGACTACTATCATTGGAGTGGATAGAGTGTTAACAAAAGGAAAAGTAGTTTTTACAATCAATATAATCGTCCTTCAAACTATACAACTATTTTGAGCCATAGATTGGACATGAAAAGAGTGGAGTTTCCCATGGAATACATGGGGGCCCCTTTATCTTCAAGAAGTATTTACATTAGTTATTTTGATACTCTGCTTACCAGAATCAATGATTGGGTCCTTAATTAAAAAAATACTCTTTTATCTTTCGGTGGTAGAATATCACTAGTAAATAGTGTGCTATTGGGAACCCCAACATATGCTCTCTATTCAGTTAATGTTACTTAATGTGTCATTAAAACATTGATATAATTACTTCCAACTTCATATGGGACCCCAAAGAGGATTGAAAAAGGCATTGGGTTTCGTAGAAGAAAATGTCCCGACCGGTTATCTACTGTGTGATTAATGTTAGAAGCCTCTAGGACACTATCCTTTTCATGCATGCTAAGCTAGAATGGTTGGTGTTGAGAACCATACCTTATGTGGGTAAACCATGCATTGTAATTATACGGGAGATCAGGTTTCTTCGAATGGTTCTGTTTCTCCATTTTGGACAGAGATTGGGCCCATCATATATGCTCTCAGGTTCAATTCTCGTTGGATCAACGGTAAAGGAGAAGTCTCGTTCTGGCATAACAACTATAGTGGAAATATAATTGGGTACCTGTTCTACCCAACCACTAATATTTCCTTCAATTATGTCGTCCAGTACCCGGTTTTTATCATGAATATCCTAAACAGCACCCAATATGATATTTCTAATAATATAGAGATATCCCCAGAACTGGATAGGTGTGTTTTCACTCCTTCCTCATTTGGTCAATTCACGGTGTGGGACTATCGCTGGACCATCCCTATATGGGTTCATGGGGTGGTATGGAGTGCTATCCTTTGGGCCAAGAGTATACCCACCCAGATTAACTTCCTTGTATGGAGAATCAAGAATAGATAACTTCCCATGGAATATAATGTTATGAGTTGAAGTATTTTCTTGGTTTCTAGATGTGTTTTTTGTAAGCCGCGTAAGGTGGAGGGTTTGAGCGACCTTCTTTTTGAAAGTGAGTGGGATCAGTATGTCTGGGTATTTTTTAGAAAATTTATTGTCATCCCTACTCCGAGCATGGCTGGTCATCCCTTCCTCGGTCGATGGTATCATGGTTTGGGTGATGGCGGCTTGGAGAGGTCTTATCGTACCATAATCAAGAAAGTAGGGTACTGGTGCATGTAGAAAGTGCGTAATAAGTGGATCCATGATAGGGTAGTCTCGAATGGTCACCTAATTATATTTAAGGTTAAAATTTTCCTCATTGACTTAGTCAGGGATCTGGATAACTAGAGAGAGGCTCTCTCCTTGCAGTGCTTCAAGTATAGTCCTCGCAACTCCCCTTAGGAGAGCACCCACCGCCAGGGATCCTGGGTATGCTGGCGCCCCCCTTCAGTTGGTTTGACGCTCATCAACAATGGGTCTTGTGTATCAGATTTCATTTGTGGTAGTGGGGTTATGTGTGATGATAGTGAATCAGTCATTCTGGCCTTCTCAATTAGGCATGGTTGGGTTCATCCCTTCAGGAAAAAGCCATATCCATTTCAATGGTATGAAAATTTGTAGGGAGAGAGTCTTGGACATCAGGGAAGCTGAAACAGACTCTATGCTCTTGCACAATTCCCTTCATGGTTTATGAATGATTCCATGGTCTATTCATTATACCATTAAAAATTGTCATTTCTTTATGGGGGATAATATCAAGGTCTCTCATACCTGGTGGGAGGGGAACAAGGTGGCAGACTACTTAGCCTCGGTGGATATTCATGGGCCATAATGCTTAGTCTTTCCTGATCATCTTAGTTTGAAGGATGAAGTGGTGAATGTTATCAGATGTGATGCCCTCGATCTCTACCGTTTTAGATCCCCTTAATCTTTTCCTTTCTTGGGCTTTCTTTTGTTGGCCTTGTCTACCATGTATCTTCTATTTCATTTGAATAAAAATTTACATGATGATGATGATATTTTATTAACATTATAATATTATTGATTGATATGTGTCATTTGCATTCCACATACATCACAATAGAATGGTGAATTATAAATTATATCCCATTGTATAAATTCATGGTAATATGCCACATGAGGTCTAGATGAATAGTTATAAATCACCCAAGGGATATAAATATGGGTACACACTACTATAGGGAATTCTTTTTTGGTAAAAACCATCTAAAAGAAAGATGTAGTGTTATTTACTAAATGAGGAAATGATGTACTTAATTCCTAAGGGAATGATTTTGTTCCTATTGAATGAATAAGGGTGATTATATGGGCTCTAAATGGATTTAATTTAATTCATTTCCCTATATAACGCCTAGATATTCTTGAAAATAAATCTAAGTTAAATAGAATTTGGGATAGACACCACCGAGAATAAAAGACTTACATTATATATAATTGTTATAAAATAGCTATTTAATTGGTGAGAATGAATATTATTCACTAAATTAGGATATATATTTATCTTGTAATAAATAAAAAATACGGCTAAATATTTATAAAATAATAAATCAATTTTTTGTCAAGTAAATTTATTTGGAAAATACATGTTATCTTCAAAAATGATTTCTATATATTTTCAGGATAAGATATTATAATTAATTTTTTTTAGCATCTAAAAATTTTATTTGATTAAATTATTTTTTTCCTTTTTAAATTAATCATATCCACATTTTCTTATGATAAAATAATGCGATTTTTCAAAAAAATTATTGATTATTTCATAAATATTGAAAATTAACATATTTATTAAAAAATTACATTTATTTTCAACAAATTGAGTAATTTAAATATAAAAGTATGTTTTAATTATGAATTAATATAAACTAATAATTTTTAATTTTATGTTAATCAAATTAAGATTTTTGTATAATATTCATATTGAGTTTAATATATGTTTTTCATTTTTTATAGGAACCAAATTTATTAAAAAATAATATAATGTGTATAATGTTTATAATTTTTACATAATTACAAATACAAAAATTGAAAATGATTTAAATTAAATTTATTTAATATAATTCAATAAATATTTATTTTTATTAACAAAATAATTATTATTAGTCATACTGTGAATATGAAATCATTTTCACCATGAAAAATACACTTCCTTCGACCCCATAATTTTATCGTGTCGATAAGTTTAATTTTAAATAAAAATGTTCCACTTCAATAAAATTAATATTATAACATGAAATATATTTTTTGGAATCATACTAATTTATATTAACTAATAATGTAAACTTATTTTTAAATGTAATGAATGTTTGAAAAAGTAAAACTAATGTTTTGCGATTTAGATGAAATTTGTTTTAACGTGTGTGAAACTGAAAGGATAAGAGTATAAATGACCTAAAAATTTATAAAATAATTTTATTTACATATTTATGCCATGTAATTTATATTTACATATTTACATATATATATATATATTTATTAGTATGCCTTTCATATTTTGAAAAAAAAATGTTTACATCTTTTTCATTTAAAAATTTAAATATTTTCCACTAACCTCACTAATAAAAGAAAACCACATATCCTCTCTTATTCAAAAATCAATTTAATTTTAAATAAGGAAGTACCTTACCAAATAACATAAAAACAGCCATTCCTTCTTCATTGAATACTATTTTCTCATAACACTTTTCTAAGAATAGTGTAGGTACTATCTGGAAATGGTGTTCTGAGAATAGGTAATATTTTTAACACTGAGTTTTTGGATTATTTATTATTCTACCCCTATTAGATTCTTCAAATATTTTAATTTGATTATACCATTATATTATATATAATTAGATGTTATTATATTAATTTAATTACCTAAATCTATCTTTTATTCTATCTAATGAGTTCTGAAATCGTCATTTATTTGTATGGCATACTACTACCACATTTACCGATGTCATTTATTTTCAATAATCACAACTCAATGCATGTTTTAATGATGTATTTAAAGTATTTATATAATATTTAAAACATATTTAAATTATTTTTTATTATATCACATATATTATATTAATTTACATTCCAGGGAGGATATAATAATGTTGGTCGTGTGTGTGGTGGACTACCACCTCTTAATACTCTATTATTTGTTTTTGAAAATTGATTTACATGGATAGAAATAATGGTATTTTTAATGAATACATTTTATATATATGGAATAATAATTATAATATTTTATTTTTTCCATTCTGATATGATAATATAACATTTTCTTTCTTACCACAAAAAATTACAATGTTGTTTGTGTATGTGTGGACTACCACATTCACAAAGTGATGTGATACTTTTTTCATCCCCATATCCCAATATTAATATATATAACATGATTTAATGAAATAATATGGTATTTAAGATATTATGATCATTATGGAATGATTGAATTTCACATAAATGTTTTCCATATTTATCATTCAAAACTAGAAATGTTACCCTTGGGTTTGTATGACCAAACATCTCTATGATCATATCATAGTTCATTTTTCATAACCAATTTTAATGATTGGTTTTAAAATAATTTGTTCCATTAAATATAAATATTTATTTATTATTATTCCTGATATTTCTAAATAATAAAAAATTTGACCATGTTCAACACACCAATGATATTTTGAAACGATGAACTGAACATTTTCAAAATACTCATTGTGTACTTAACAGATTATATATTCAAAAAAGGCATCAAAAAATATGTATAATTTATTAAAACAAGAAAATAATATTATGAAATCAAATAATAGATGTTATGTTTTTATAGAGGAGTAAAATGACCTCAAGGAATTTCTAGACTCGAGGTATGGTTTTTCTCAAAACACTTTCAATTTTATGGGATATATGATATATTTACAACATCTTTTAATTATGATGTTTATATAAATATTTTATTAACTTTTATAACGTTAATAACTCATAAATAATTCTATTTTGAAAATATATTGGAATTAATACATCAAATGGGTATTGAATAAATGTTATCATGTGGAAAATAATTTTATAACTAAAGTTAATTTCATTAGGTTGTAAATCTTATTAATAGAAAATGAAAATATAATATGATCTATGAAACTAATTTTTATTTTTATTTATTTACTATTATTTTATGTGGATTTAAATTTTGATAAAAATAATATATGAATTAATTAATTCTAAGTGAGATTTTATGGTCATTGTAATTTTCATTTCTTGTATCTCTTTTACTACTACAATCCATATGACATATTAACCAGTATTATTTTTTCTATGTGTAATTTATTTATAAATAATTACATTTATGCTTTTTAGATTGAAATTCATTTGCATTTAGATGTTTATATGTGGGTTTCTCATTCCTAGTGTTCTGATCTAATGATTACCAACAATGTAATGGGTATAAACTAAAATTAAGGTCATAAAGGAATACATTATTATTATACAAAATATATCATTTATATGTGGAATATAGTTACCATTGTCCTATAAAATCATGAAAACCATGATTTTCATTATATTCAATTAATAATTATATGTTAATCAATTAAGGGTCACATGATTTATGTGTAACCAAAGTGGAAAGTATTTTTGTAACAATCTATTTTCATTTGGGATTGTTTATTTTCACGTTTCTTGTGCAACAAATAATGTTATATTATTTCCCTAAAAATATATTTTGTTCTTATATTGGTATTAATTAATTTCACATGTTTAAATTACATTTCATCCATTATTTATTGATTTAAAAATAATACTTTCATATTTAAGGGATACTGATATTCTAGTTTTCTATTAGATCGGGTATCTTATATAAGGACCCGCACTTATTTCATACATTATCGTGAACTTATTTAAGAAAACACTTCATTATACATTGAGGATCTTTTCAGGTTTAGAGCTTTAGAGAATTAGGAAAAAACATTCATAACATTACACATTGTTACATAGTGGATACCATAAAATCAGTTTCCATTTTCCTCAGAATATAAAACATTAAAACACAAAACAAGACTCCTTGACAATTCTTCAACATTTAACATGTCTTCCATCCTTGTATTACTCATAATTAACCTGTGAAAAATCATTTAAAAACTTGGGATGAGCACAAAATCTCAGTAAGGTATGAAAAAGAAGGAAAAATCACATTAGCCCATGAATACGCATGACATATGAAAACATTTTCGAAAAAACATGCTTTTCACCCATAAAATCTTCCTTAGCGTAACATGAGATTTACACAAGATCCACACAAACATAATTATAATCATAGAGGTATATTGGGGCATTACTTTCATAATCTTGTAACCATCTTGGCTACCTTAAAATTTGTAACCCTCACGGCTACCTTACTTTGTGTAACCATCACAGTTACACTTGGAGTAACCATACGGCCGACCTCCAACATACTCATACCCAATGCATTGGAGGTAAATATTGGTCCCACACTTCATCATAAACTATTCCCAATAACCAAAATATAATCATACAACATAAACAATATCATAAAAACATACCTTTTGAATCATATAAAACAGAATTTTAAAAGAGGATTTTAGAAAAAAGTCCCTTATAAACATCATATACTTGAAGTGAGAATTAATAGAGTGGATGGAATATGTATATACTCTGTAAATACACATAATTAAACATAATATAAATAGAAATCATCACAAAAACAATTTAAATAGCACATAAATTAAAAAGTAGAAGGTTAACCCAAAGAATGGAAATCGGGTTAAGAATTCCCTTACCTTGGGATTGTCTTACTTCAAAATTGTTTAAACCTCCTGTATAATGGTTAAAAGAGTGTTATTAGTATTTTACAGAAACATGTTCATGTTTATAACATCTTATATGGTCATTTCATAACCTCATTTCACCCCTTAATTGTTAGTATTTTGTTCCTTGCATTATTTTGGGTGAGTTCTTTTGTGATTTTCACGATCGATTCATGATGAATCATTCTTGTTGATTGGAAGTGAAACTCCAGAATTGGAATGGAGTAGTATTTACATATTTACAGTACCATAAATGATACCATTTATCACTTTTATGCTTTATATGATGATGATTTACAAGTTAAAACATTAATTATGTTCTTTTAGATCATTTAAGTGGTTCCTTGATAATTACAACCTCATTTAGTCTAATAAATTTGAATCATGAGTACAAAAGAATTCCAGAACATTATATGAGTCATAAAACATATATTATAACATGGTTCAACCATATAAATGGTTTCATGACCAGACTTGAAATAATTAATGGAGATTGAAAATACATCGTCCACGATATCGGTAATTCGACACAAATGGACAATGTTTTTTGATTCTTTAAATAAGTGAGAGAGGAGAGGAATAATGATTTGTAATTTTCCATAAACATGACAACATAAAGAATATACATGATTCTGGAGATTTCATGCCTCTTGGATAAGAGGGGGTGAAGAACGAAGAGAAGGGAATCTTGAAATGAAGAAAACGTGAGAAATTTCTTACAAAAAATTCGGCAGCCTAACGGCGCCTCTTAAAATTTCATAAAAACAAGATTGATGAGAGGAATGGAATATCTCATCAATCATACAAAATTTGGACAGTAAGGGAAAATATTTAATGAAATATCCCAAAAAAGACAAAGGGAAAGGAAGAGAATAACATAAAATGGAAGGAAAGAATGAAAATGAAAGAGGATGTTTACCTCTTGATCTCTTCTCCTTGAGATCCTTCTTAAGGACTTTGATTTTGGTCTTTTGGTGATACCAGCAGCTCTAGGACGTGGGTAAGAATATTGAGGAGGGAATTTGGCAGAAATTAGACAATTCTCAAGGCTTGAGAGGTGTGGGAGGAAGAGGGGAGTGAGGGTGGTATTTATAGTGGAGGAGGGGAGCTATTTTAGATTATTTTAATTATTATTATAATATTTTTATCAAGACTATGAATAATCTCAAAAAAGTGGCCTTAATTAGTGAAAATATCAAGTGAGTTCGATGCAAGTGGCCTTTCATCACTTATGATGTCATAAATAGTGCATTTTTACTGATAAATTGATTATACGGTATTTTTCCGTATTTCACTATTCACCGAAAATTCAAGAGTTTCAGAAAAATAAAAAAAAAATTACCCCTACCATTTTTCGACGTGTAGAATTCTAAAATGAACTCCATTTTTCAAAAATAATTTTCTAAATATTATTAATTTAATTTTTAAATAAGGTCTCCGTTAATTCGAAAAATAACAACATTTAAGTGCAACTAGTTTTATGGGACATTGGAAAATTAATTAAGATCCCATTATCCTATTGCCATGGAAAAAATAAAATAATAATATTATTTACTATTCCTGAGGTCATATTACTATTCATAAGGGCATGTTACTATTCACTAAAAAACAAGTTTGTTCCATCAGACTCTAAATAACATACTGAACACAATTGTAGATGACAGTTTCATGAAATTCAAAACATAGAAGAAATAAAATTATGTTTAAAGGATACTTATAAATATATACCTTAAACAAAATTTCAAGCATTTTCAATTTATTTTTAGAAAACCTTGGGATGTTACATTATCTCTACCGTCTTGAAATTGCGTCCTCGCAATTTTATTTACTTATTAAACAAGTGAGGGTACCTTGATCAAGGTGTCCACTCGGTTTCATCATCATCTTGTTCACGTAGGTAGAAGTCCCATGCATTACAACAATGATTTAGAGATCCTTCAAAATAATTTGCTTCCTCCATCCAAATACACCTCGTGCAACATGGGTCATATGGGTGTTCACAGAAAATCAGTTTTGGAAAATAATCATGTATGACATATAATTCCAAAACATCTGATAAAACATGATTTCTATAAAATAGTAGGACCGAAATTGAGTTTAAACTTTCTATTATTGGTCCTTTTAAAATACCATAAGTATGTGATGTGAGACTATAGTTTAAAAGCAAATATAAATAGGTTGCACAAGGGTCTCCTTCCTCAGCACCATTTTTGAAATCATAATATGCTTCAAATTCTTGTGATAAGGTAAAATATTTGAAAATACCTTGATAATATTTACCTTTCTTGAAATTATGTGAATATTGTGAAAATAGTATTTTTCTTAAAAACAACCCATGATCCACGATGATAACGAGGTATACAGGAGGTGTTTGATATCTCAAAAAACTGCTTGCAAGTGAGTTGTATGCTAAAAAAAGTTTCACAATCATCCGAAGATGACTATGCAATAATTATTGCAAGCATGTCATCAAGAAGAGATAGGAATGTCGTTTGTGATCCTTCTCCTTCCATTCGTAACCGAATTTACTTGACCTGAAAAAAAAAAGTTATAAAACAAGGATTTAACTGAAATAATAGATATAGGGACTAATCACGTGTCTCACAAGAACTCCTAATCCCTAAAGTTGTCTAAACCGACCTCTTATACCAACTATAAGGACCCGCACTTATTTCAAACATTATCTTGAACTTATTTAAGAAAACACTTCATTATACATTGAGGATATTTTCAGGTTTAGAGCTTTAGAGAATTAAGACAAAACATTCATAACATTACACATTGTTACATAGTGGATACCATAAAATCAGTTTCCATTTTCCTCAGAATATAAAACATTAAAACACAAAACAAGACTCCTTGACAATTCTCCAACATTTAACATGTCTTCCTTCCTTGTATTACTCATCATTAACCTGTGAAAAATCATTTAAAAACTTGGGATGATCACAAAAGCTCAGTAAGGTATGAAAATGAAGGAAAAATCACATTAGTCCATGAATACGCATGACATATGAAAACATTTTTGAAAAAACATGCATTTCACCCATAAAATCTTCCTTAGCGTAACATGAGATTTAAACAAGATCCACACAAACATAATTATAATCATAGAGGTATATTGGGGCATTACTTGCATAATCTTGTAACCATCTTGGCTACCTTAAAATTTGTAACCCTCACGGCTACCTTACTTTTTGTAACCATCACAGTTACACTTGGAGTAACCATACGGCCGACCTCCAACATACTCATACGCAATGCATTGGAGGGAAATATAGGTCCCACACTTCATCATAAACAATTCCCAATAACCAAAACATAATCATACAACATAAACAATAGCATAAAAACATACCTTTTGAATCATATAAATAGAATTTTAAAAGAGGATTTTAGAAGAAAAGTCCCTTATAAACATCATATACTTGAAGTGAGACTTAATAGAGTGGATGGAATATGTATATACTCTGTAAATACACATAATTAAACATAATATAAATAGAACTCATCACAAAAACAATTTAAATAGCACATAAATTAAAAAGTAGAAGGTTAACCCAAAGAATGGAAATCGGGTTAAGAATTCCCTTACCTTGGGATTGTCTTACTTCAAAATTGTTTAAACCTCCTGTATAATGGTTAAAAGAGAGTTATTAGTATTTTACAGAAACATGTTCATGTTTATAACATCATATATGGTCATTTCATAACCTCATTTCACCTCTTAATTGTTAGAATTTTGTTCCTTGCATTATTTTGGGTGAGTTCTTTTGTGATTTTCACGATCGATTCATGATGAATCATTCTTGTTGATTGGAAGTGAAACTTCAGAATTGTAATGGAGTAGTATTTACATATTTACATTACCATAAATGATACCATTTATCACTTTTATGCTTTATATGATGATGATTTACAAGTTAAAACATTAATTATGTTCGTTTAGATCATTTAAGTGGTTCCTTGATAATTACAACCTCATTTAGTCTAATAAATTTGAATAATGAGTACAAAAGAATTACAGAACCTTATATGAGTCATAAAACATATATTATAACCTGGTTAAACCATATAAATGGTTTCATGACCAGACTTGAAATAATTAATGGAGATTGAAAATACATCGTCCACGATATCGGTAATTCGACACAAATGGACAATGTTTTTTGATTCTTTAAATAAGTGAGAGAGGAGAGGAATAATGATTTTTAATTTTCCATAAACATGAAAACATCCAGAATATACATTATTCTGGATATTTCATGCATCTGGGATAAGAGGGGGTGAAGAACGAAGAGAATGGAATCTTGAAATGAAGAAAACATGAGAAATTTCTTACAAAAAATTCAGCAGCCTAACGGCGCCTCTTAAAATATCATAAAAACAAGATTGATGAGAGGAATGGAATATCTCATCAATCATACAAAATTTGGACAGTAAGGGAAAATATTTAATGAAATATCCCAACAAAAGACAAAGGGAAAGGAAGAGAATAACATAAAATGGAAGGAAAGAATGAAAATGAAAGAGGATGTTTACCTCTTGATCTCTTCTCCTTGAGATCCTTCTTAAGGGCTTTGATTTTGGTCTTTTGGTGAGACCAGAAGCTCTAGGACGTGGGGAAGAATATTGAGGAGGGAATTTGGCAGAAATTAGACAATTCTCAAGGCTTGAGAGGTGTGGGAGGAAGAGGGGAGTGAGGGTGATATTTATAGTGGAGGAGGGGAGGTATTTTAGATTATTTTAATTATTATTATAATATTTTTATCAAGACTATGAATAATCTCAAAAAAAGTGGCCTTAATTAGTGAAAATATCAAGTGAGTTCGGGGAAAGTGGCCTTTCATCACTTATGATGTCATAAATAGTTCATTTTTACTGATAAATTGATTATACGGTATTTTACCGTATTTCACTATTCACCGAAAATTCAAGAGTTTCAGAAAAATACAAAAAATTTACCCCTACCATTTTTCGACATGTAGAATGCTAAAATGAACTCCATTTTTCAAAAATAATTTTCTAAATATTATTAATTTAATTTTTAAATAAGGTCTCCGTTAATTTGAAAAATAACAATATTTAAGTGCAACTAGTTTTATGGGACATTGGAAAATTAATTAAGATCCCATTATCCTATTGCCATGGAAAAATAAAATAATATTATTATTTACTATTCATGAGGTCATATTACTATTCATATTACTATTCATAAGGGCATGTTACTATTCACCAAAAAAACAAGTTTGTTCCATCAGACTCTAAATAACATACTGAACACAATTGTAGATGACAGTTTCTTGAAATTAAAAACATAGAAGAAATAAAATTATGTTTAAAGGATACTTATAAATATATACCTTAAACTAAATTTCAAGCATTTTCAATTTATTTTTATAAAACCTTGTGATGTTTCATCTTACCCTTCAATATACTAGTTTTGTAATATGTTTCCTAAAATGTTTCTTTCTAAAAAAAGATTTTTAATGGAAATTTAACATGATATTATACCTTTTATTAAGAGGTTTGAAAAGGAAATTTCTTAACATTTCACAAATCATTCCCATTGTATACCTATAAAAATGAATATTAAATTTTAACTGTTATGATATGACCTTATTTTCCTAAAATCATGTATATTATTTTAATTAATGTTTCATTTATATTTTTTCATGGTTATAGTCAAATATATTTATTATTTCAATGGGGTGTGAGTTTTTTGTTTTTAAAAGTGATTTTAAAAATGAATTGTTTATTTCACTCAAGAATGATTTTAATGGTATTTTAATGGTATTTTCATTCATCAACATCAACAACCCTAGATGTTTCCTTTTTTCCACAGGGGATATGGTTGTAGTGACAATATCCTAATTCATTCCATACATAGAATATTCATTTTTCTAAGTGATATTTCATCAAACACATTTATTTTCCAAGATTAATACGTGTTACAAGAGATTCTTTTGAAACCAATTTCTTTTCCATAGGATAGTATTGTTTAAATGGGAAAATTTTAGAACCTAATTTATTTCATTTGGTTAATCATTTTATCAAGATATTATTATGGATATTTTTATATGGATTAATCAAGTTTTAAAATCATTTAAATGGAACCTTAATTTTTAACATGGGTTAATAATGTTTTAAAAATATTAAAGGTGGTTTCTATGAGTTTCGGAAGAAATGATTTCTCTATATACAATATGCATGATAATATTTTTGGAAATTTGTTTGATGAATGATGGTTCCATGATAAAACAAGGATGGGTTGTTATGTAATATACCAAGGATGGGTGGTTACATTATTAACTAATTATGGATGGTTCTATTTTATCCATTAACGAATTAGTTACACCAAATTTTTAATTTGGCCATATTGGTTATTCAATTTATAAGGAATGATGCGAAGATAATGTTTAATGACATAAATATATTTCTATAATTCATTCAAGGTGTTATTGATTATTAAAGTTATTTATTATATATGAATAATTTCTATAATGGATTCAAATTCAATATTTTAATGACCTAATTTGGAATATAAAATGATGGGTTTAGTGGGATATGATGTTCGTCAATATGAACCCATTGTTTATGAATAAAAATGTTTTGATTTTTCCATAATACTATAAAAATAAAAATAAATGTTCAATGATAATGTAATTGATATATTATTTTACATTTTATTTTTCATGTTTTGTATTGTGAAAATTGGGTCACCATCATCGATATTAAAGACAGAAATGGAAATAGTATATTTAAAATGATGGATCCAAGAGTGTGATTTTGTGACTATTATTTTTGAAATGAGTGGAATGTTATTGAAAAAATTGGAGATTGGGATATCTTCATTTGAAGTTATATTAAGAGTTATTGATACTATATAAATTCTGTACGATTATGTATGATCATAAGTTCAATGTCTTAGACACCCCAATGAGGTTTTATTTTATGGTTTCTTAATGTGATTAATAACATTTTGGGAGATTTTTTATTGGGTTGATGTTTTTATATTGCTTTAGTTTAGAATGAATTAAGAATTTAATTTATTTGGAAATAATTTTTAAGGTATTGAAATGCTTTATGGATAATATGATATTTGATATTAAAGAATACACGTGAACACAAATTTCATTATATAGATTACCATAGTATTGAAAATTAATTTGATGACTATATGGTTAATTTTATTTCAAAGAATATTACCATATTATTGTTCTTATTAGATGAATGTTATTATATTACATTTAATTTTAAATAATTTGTTAATGTTTATGGTATTGTCTTTTTTCAGATATACTGTTATTTAAAAGTTGAAGGATTTCAATTTAAATTAATGTATTATTTTTTACATTTGGAGATTAACATTATATTCTTTTATATGAAGGATTATTCATTCAATGAATTATCTTACCTTGTAAAAAAAATATTTTTTAGTTAATGTCTAATGATAGATGTAATATATTGAGTATCCATTTTATGGTTATGTAGTCCGTAAAACCAATTTTTAGTGTATTAGCCTTGAAAAATTAAGCTTGAATAATCATAATTTATAAAAAAAATATGATATTGTTTAATAAAGTATCCAATGGTTTATATTGTACTTCTAAAATAATAACATTTCTCTATTATTCAGTAAATATGATAAAATAATTCATTAACTCTATGAAAAGAATCATGAATAAAAATTATCCTAGTACCTTCATTTTGGATGAACCGATGGTCTTTTCACTCATCGTATATTCATGGTTATGTGGTGCATAAAATTCTATTAACCATTCAATTTTTTATAAATAATAATCTTTATAATTATTCATTTTTATTTATTATTTTATTCTTTTTCTAGATATTAACATCATACAAATGTTCTTGTATTTGGAAACCTATTATTTTTTATGCCCAATAAAATTTTTATATTGTTTTTTCTATTATGAAGTGGATGTTTTACTAACCCATTTTTATTATGTGGGTTTGAATAAAATCGTATATTTAAGTTTCCAGCATTTTATTATATAGATAGAGATCATATTGATTTGATGCAGTTTATTAATGGTGGTTTATGTAAAACCAAAATATTTTAGAAACAAATACTATGTTTGAATGTGTGTTTGACATAAAACACTGAGATTACACGACATGGAGTATATATAACATCCATAACCTATTCATTCAATTAGAGTGTATGAATAGTGTCTACTATGTTATGATACATATATGTCCATATAAATAAAAAAATTTCTTAATGGTTTAGTTAATAATCAATGAATTTTTAGTGATGTAATTTCATTCACCAAATAAACATTTTCATTGAATTATATTTTTATTTCCTTAAAATAAAAATTGATCACATTATCTTACAGAAATTATAGATTTTTTTCATAAAATTAAAAATATAATTGAATTAAAAATGATGAAATTAACATTACTTAGCTATTATAATTTCTATGAAAATATTTATTTTTGGTGACTTATGAAAATTACCAATTTCTGTAAAAATGAAATATCATTTCAAAAAATTATGAAATTTAAAATTACTATTACGTTTTGATTATGATTTAAATTATCATGTTTATTATTTATATATTCTTAATAAACCTGATTTTTTAAATAAAAATCATATTATATTATAGTATAATATTTTGTTTGAGTTTAAAAACAATATTTTTGTGAAAAATTTTTTAATGAGAATAATTTTTATGTATTTTAATTATGTAAATAAACCCCATGATGAATTATAAAAGTTAAATATTTTTTTTATATTATATCATTAAATAATAATTTATAATTTTCAAATAATAATTATTTTTTAATTTTTTGTTATAAAATATTGATTTCAATAGAAAAAAACTATTCTTGAAGACCTAATTTTTTATCACGTATATGGGTTTTAAGTTATATTACACATTACTACTTCTATGAATTGTGTTTATTAAATTGGATTCAATATTTTTAATAATAATAATATATATTATCTAACATGATGAAAATAATTTTTTTCCATAATGAATATGAATGAGAGTAAAAAAATTGCCACATTTAAGTTGAAAACATGTTTACTGAGGGTAAAACAAAAATGAAAATGATAAAATAACCTAAAATGATGTATAAAACTACAATATAGAGTAATTTTTACCATATAATTTCTAAAACTATAAAATTCCCAATTATTGAGCCTTTTTCCAAGCCCAAAGCGTGGGTACACATTTTTCATTTAAAAAATAACAAGTGTTACACTCACTTCACATATAAAAGGACATTCCCTCTTCTATCTTATTAACATATTAAAACCCAATTTTATCAACAATTACTGGACCAAATAAAATCCAAAAATCAATCCTCTCATTTTAGACATATTTTTTTAATAAATCTATTCTAGGAATATGTTTTGTTTAATCTAGAATATTTTTTTCATAAAAGAGGTAAAAAATTTAACTGTGAGATTTTTTATTTCCCCACCACCACCTTCAAATATTCATAAATTTTTATAATTGGTCATTAAAATTATCTAATACATACCATGACGTTATTATATGAATTTAATTACCTAATTACATCACATCATTCTTGAAATATGATACATAATCATCATTTGTGAGTACGTATGACTACTGCCTCCAGATCGAATGTTTGTTTTCCACCACCACCTCCAACGACCTATTATAATGATGAAATTAAAGAATATATATTTTATATTTTAAAAATATTTAAAAATATATATTTATTAAGTCACATATAACTTTTTAATTTCTATTCCTTAGGTGATATGATAATGTTGCTTGTGTGTATAGGGGACAGTCGCCCCATGATGTGATGTGATTGTCTTTCCACAAATGCACAATATTAAAGAACATAAGGAATTTTTTAATGAATATGTGTTATATAAATGAGATAATTATGATATTAATGGCATATATATCCTTCTTAAATGATAATATATCATTTTCATTCTTACATTGAAAAATGATGACACCATTCATGAACGTGTAGACTACATAATATATTGAGCGATGTGATGATTTTTTAATCCAGACATCACATGATTGATATATAAAATTATATTTAAAAAATTTAATTTATGATATTATGGTAATTTTACACATCTATAATAATTCATACCTCTATTCCATATTTTATATTGAAAAATGGAATGGTAACTCGTGTGTCTATGATAGTAACATAGTTCGTTTATCATAAAAAATTTCAATTATTGGGTTTCTAAGTGTTTTTGATAAATAAATATAATAAATATATAATTATTATTATTATAGTGATTTTTATAATTAATTAGTTGACCATTGAAAACACACTAAAGATATTTTCGAATAATGAACTGAAATGCCTCAAAACAGATTACATGGACTTAACTCAGTAAATATTTAAATATGTCAGTAAAAATAAAAAATAATTATTGATTTAATTATAACGTATTATTCCAATAAAATAGTCATATGAAATAATATAATTAATTTTTCCTTTTAAAATGGTAGTAAAAGGTCAAAAAATGAATTTATGAACTCATTGTAAGGTTTTTCTCATTTCTATTTTACTTATGGTAGACATATTCTACATTTACCAGTTTTTTTATCATGTGGGGTATATACATCCTATTTAAAATTATTTATCATGAATCCAACATATTTCATGGAATTTCATGTATAGTTTTGAATTATTTCATTCAAGAGTGTTTGAGAAGAAAGGTATGATATGTTATAGAATTTCACAACTCAATTTCATTTCAATTGTTTATACTACTTATTCAATTTCAATTTTATTTTTAGATTATATGAATAATTAATTTTCATTATATCATTATTTATTTTCAATTATTTTTTTTGGTATTTAAATTTTATAACTATAACTAATTATTAACTAATTCTCACTATAATGTTATGATAATTTTAAGGGTTTTCTCTAGTCTCACTTTCAAATATATGATAAAAATCCATTTTTTCTCACTTATATTAGCTTTGTGGTTAATATTCTACCTATTAGTGTATTTTATTATTATTTAAATGAAATTTATTAGGATTTCAAAATAAATTTTTTGTTCTCTCCATCATAGGTTATTGATATATAGATTACCAAAGGTGTAACATGTTTCATCTAGTTTTACTTTCATTGATTAATATTTTATTATTATGACCTTAATTTCATTTATATGTGGTATATACTACTCTCTGATGTGTTATATTAGGAAAATACTTATGGTCATTATATTTAAAGTATACCTTTATTTTATTATTTCATGGGTATTATAATTAAAAATTTATCAAAATAGAGAAGGTGTAATGCTTCAATATCCTTTCTTCGGGGATAGTTTACATTCACGTTTATTTTTTAGAAAATAATTTGATATGATTTTCAAAAAAAATATCATTTATTATCCTCTTGTTATTAATGTGGTTCACATGTTTATTTTCTATTTCTTATCTTATTTATTGAACAAACATCGAGAATAAAATGAGTGTGTGACACTAATCTGGTATTTTTATTTTAGATTGGGTATGTTTCAATTTCACATATATGTTTTTTATAAATACTTCAATAATTAAATTTTCCATTAAAATTTCTTAAATAAATTTAATATAATCCTTTAACTTCATTTAAAATGTTTCAAAAGAAAATTTCTTATCTTTCTCCAAATGGGACTCGTTGATTGTTGGATTGAAAATTTTTGAAAGAAATGATTATTTTTTACATTTTTCACATGTTCAGATATTTCCAGAATATTTTCCTTTTTTCCCTCAAGTTATCATTTTATTTTTCTATAGATGTATTAAATGATCAATAATTTCAATATTTTGTGTTTTTTTTTTTAATATTTATTTTGAAACTGAAAACATAATTTTCCTCAACAATGTTTTAAATCATACATTAATTGTATTTATGTCTATCTTTATCAAAAAAAGATGACATTACTTATATCCTATTGGGGATATGTTGTAATAATAACATCCACATTATTTTAATTCATGGATTGTTATTATTTAAATAATATTTTTCAAGCATCACATTTATTTTCCATGATTTTACTCTTATTTCTAGTGATTGTTATAGAACTTATTTTTTTCCATAGGATAATCATGATTCAAGTTACTATTATGGGAGCCATTTATTTACCATGGGTTAAAAATTTTGTAGCATATTGTTATCGATCTCATTTCATTTCCATGGGATAGTGATTTTTCAGGTATATTTTCATAGAACTCATTTCGTTGGTAGGATTTAGTGATTTTATGAAAAGAACACATGTTATTTATTTGTTTTTATAGTGAAATAAACTCTCTATATAATTTATTCTCGAAAAAATTCATTGGAATTGATTATGATGCTATGTGGTCTAGTGATAAACTATGGATGATATGGTTTATGATAAAACATGGATGGATGATTACATTATTTTACAATGATGGGTGAGTCCATTATAACCCTCCAATGAATTTTTTACACTGGAGATTAAAGTTAAACTCATTGTTTATACAATTTTTTTTAATGTGACGTTAAGAAAATTTCCCATGAAACTAAAAAAATTCATTATGGTTGTTATGGGTTATAAATGATTCCTTTGATTGAGGATTTTTGGATTGTGACTTTAAGGGTTTATGATAGATGATAATAACGACTAATCTAGTTTATGAATAAATCGGAAAAAAAGTGGCTGTTTTTAATTATTTTAAACTTGTTTTTTATAAATCTATGATGTTATGGGTTCTTCCTAATTATCAAATCCATTATAACTAAAGAGTAATTAATACTGTAAGTTATCTAATATTTTTCTTATGATGTTTTATAATTTAGAGAGTGAAAATTGGGACATCACTTATAATGTCTCAGACAATAGCTCATTAAGGAGATTTCCAAAAACTCAGTTCCATTAAACAGTGCCACTGAAACGGTGGCACCTGTGACAGAGGCACTGTTATAGTAGAACCTATCTGGGAGGCACTGTGAAAGTGCTACAGGCCTTGGAGTTACCGTGATGGTGGCACTAGTAAAATTCACACACCGAAATATTGGCACCATGATGGTTACACCGTGATGTTGACACCATGATGGTCACACCATTACGGTGACACCATGAAGGTCGCACCGTGACGGTGGCACCGTGACTGTGGCACAGCTTATGGCGTTCCACTAAAATGGTGGAACTGTTACGATGGCACTATGGTGGATGCACCGTCACGGTTGCACACTGAAATGGGGGCACTGCTTATGGTGGCATCATGACCATGGTATTGTTAAGGTGTCTCACCAAACGGTGTCCCACCGTTCGTTCTTTTTCCAGTCTCTAACATTTTCTGCTCCCACAACGTATTTTTTTGATGTGAAATGTTTCAATACCACTTTAAAACCCATTAATGTACCATAAATGATAGACAAAATCCCCCAAGAATAGGGTGACCCGTCACTTACCAAAATGTGTATCATTTTCCTCAGTGTCACAACTTTTTTCCATACTTTCTAGTACCACCTCTATTACATGTCTTCCTTTTTTAATTAAAACTCATTAACTCAAAACTATTATGGCCTCCTATCCAATTTTAATTAATAAGTAACAATTAATTTCATCATGTGTAACCATTTAACTGCATGGTGAAATCACAATCTACCATTAAATACATTCAATGATTCATATCCCGTAACTCTAGGATATTACATTTTATCGCACGGTGAATTACTTATTCTTCTTGGCTGGTCTTTTTCTTATCTTTGGTGCGTTTTTAGACCCCTTCCTAAGTCAAGTGGTTTCCCTATGCTGAAGCTTTTTCTTATCACGCGTGGAGTCCTCAGAGTTCCTACCCTACATGTCACGCATCCCCTGATCTTGGTGTATGGATAAATTATTTAATTGTTGATCATCCATACAGGTTTCTTCCTTCCTCTCTCTTTTCTAAGTATCATGTGGGGTGGGTTTGTTAATTTTTCCTTTGGGGATGGTTGAAACTGAACCATAATGAAGATAATAAATGGTTCTTAAATAATTAAGGGTTATGTTTGATGATTATAATGTACTCTTTTATAATTATTTATATATTGGGATTTTTATGGGCTTATGGCCACTGAAAATCATAGCCATTGGTGGTCCTTTGTGCTCTAATGAATCCATGTATTTTGTAATGATTGAATGGTTGTAACATAGAAACTGGTTAATCACATAAACTCAGTTTATTAAATTGATTCCAAATGAATTATAATCCTTGTGTGGTCACATTGGATAACCAAATGGAAAGAAGTTAATTAATAAACGGTTTTTTTGAATAGAAATACTCCCTTGCTCTGTCTTGGTGACAGGTGTGGTGGTTCAGCTTGATGCATGTGGGGTGAAGTGGATGGGGATGGGATTCCCTATTGTGAAGCAGTTGGTTTCTGGACCTGAGGTCATGTGGGTCTGTATGTTGGGCCTTGGTTTGGTACCAGTACTTCAATGGATCTCACAGATCCCTTTTTGTATTTTTGACTTTACAAGAGAACAGAATGTGATTGTTTAAATTGATGTTTTGATATTTTCTCCTTTCTTGGTTTTTTGACTATGCCTATTAGTTTCCCGGTAGTGAATAAGTATTTAAAATTGAATCACTTGAATATGAAAATAAGAATGGGTTCAATGGGGAATTGTTTTCCGGGAATGAGTTGTGACATGGTGTTGGCTGTTGTGACTTTATGAGTGAATATTAATGAGGGTGGTTGTGTATGGGATGGTTTTGGAACCCCTAGTATGGGATGAGTTCTTATTTACCTATATGTATAATTTATTTCTTATATATATTATTCGTTCCCCACCGAATTTTAGCTCATTTTCCAACACTCTTATTAGTGGTTGGTTATTAGCTCATTTTTTGTCACATTACCGAGTATCCAAAGACACTTTGTGTAGGCTTTTATGGATTGAGGTCCATTTTACACCAAGATTATTTTGGTAGGGTAGTTGTGGTTGTTAGCCCAGGTGTGTGTGGGAAGGTTGTTTCCTGTGCGTCTTCAGGATAAGGCCCAGGTGTCTCCGGGCATGGCAGTAGATGTTTGGGCACAGGTTTCTGCATGCATGGTAACATTTGGCTGGTGTGGCCCATGTGTTTTTTAGTATCATGTGTGGTAATGGTATCCCAGATGTGTGCGGTCGTGGTATGGTAGTGGGACTATGGTGGGAATGGAGGGGGAGTTCCGATGCAAAGGATGTCTTCAAAAACCAGTGATAATGTTGCACAGTGTACCCAACATCGATGTGTTATAAT
Organism: Viscum album; assembly: GCA_963277665.1. Lineage (NCBI taxonomy): Eukaryota > Viridiplantae > Streptophyta > Magnoliopsida > Santalales > Viscaceae > Viscum > Viscum album. The sequence continues at coordinate 1,202,157,840 of OY728137.1, forward strand.
TATTACTTTATTTGACATGCATTATTTTGGGATAGTTCCTTGGTGAGGTTTGGGTGGATATATTTCTAGCTAGGTTCTTTGGTTATTGCTTTTTCTCATGGGGCATTAAATTCTCTCCCTAATTTTTCACGAGGGCTTTTGGTTTTTCCTATTGAGTATACCATTATACACACCCTATGTATATAAAATTATTTTTAGGTTTACAAAAGGACTTCTGGGATTGTGCGGGGCTGTACTAATTAGGGCGATGGGACAGTTCCTGTTTTTTTTATTTTAATTGTTACTTTCTTTTGGATATTTCTTGTTCTTATGTAGCACTTACTTTTGGAACACGCATATGGGAATTGTTTGTTTTGGATTAACTTTTACCTCCAGTCTTGGTGTTGTTTTGGAATTACAATCTCATATATCAGTCCTACTAAATAAAAAGGGCAATTCCTTCTATTTTGTGTGTGATTCTATACCGTTGGTGCTAGTCACTACTCTGAGACCTATTGAAGGAATGTTTCGGGGGTCATTATCTCTCCTTCGACTTAAGGAAGGATTGGTCTGGAAATTCGATGTCCCTTCCCTCATATTTGTGGGGGTGGGTCATGATAGAATTGTATCAAAGGCAGTGGTTGAGAGATAGGATGTAGCTCGAGGTTTGGCACTATGTGGATTGCATGAAATGGTAGGGAAAAAGTATTAGGAAATCTTCATACATGAAATAGTCTAGGGAAGACTGGCTAGGATATGGGATTTAGCCCCCCCCCCCTCTATGATCTGATGAAATGACTCAGGGAACTACCAAACTACCAAGTGAGGCTACACTAATTGTACGGTAGAGACCCAAGGAAAGGTACATGAATCATAATTACTTGTGTTTATCATTTTTCTGGGTGTTCTGTGAATTTAGATAAATAAATACATTATGAAAAATTTAAAATAAATATCTTCACTACTCGAGTTTAGGCATTCCTTGTATACCTTGCAATTATGGCACTCAAATGGTGACCATGGGTAGTGTGGGAGGTCAAGGCCCAGGAGGCTGATTTGGCTAATCAGCAACATGATGATCAATAATGGGAGGATGAAAAGTGGTAGAGGATGCTTCGTGCCTTTCAGTGGAAGACCCTCGGGGAGTATGAGGGCAGCATCTCGGACATGGAGACACATAGATGGCTTGAGGATCTGGTGATAGCTTTCACCTTGATCTGGGTTCTAAGGGATTACTGGGTTCCTCTGGCTGTATTCCAGATTTGGGGAGTAGTGCGGCCATGATGGACTCTCTTTCTAGGGGAGAAGAGGGAGGTTGAGGTTTCTTGGACTGAGTTCGAGAGGGTGTTCCAGGTAGGATTCCACTTTTCCACAACGATGTTTGAAAATAGGTAGGAGATTCTCTCCCTTCAGTAAGGTATTATGTTCTCGAGGGAGTTGGGGGATCAAATTAAATTATATCCTTCTTTTTTCTCTAGACCTCTTTTTGAATGATGAGTCTCGGGCGAGACGTTTAGAGTAGGCACTCTGACCTTCTCTTTTGTATCATGTTACTCCCCTTCCTCTACCAACAAACATGGAGGTTCAAAAGAAGGCCAAATTGGTGGAGAGGATTCACACACTGGGAGGTGTACCATGAGAGAGGATCTAGTCTGGCTCGTCAAAGTGGAAATCTGTTAGTAGCAGATCTCTGGTGTTAGGACCTTCCAGGTTTCGGTGAGTGGGGAGTAGGCCCCGATAGATCCAGTTTCGATCTCCCATTCATCACCCGTTTGTTATGAGACCAGGACTGAGATGATTTATCTATGGTTTTCATAGGAATATTTTAAATCAGCGCCCAGACCGAGTGCAATACAATGGAGGTGGGAAGGTTCTGCGCCCAACTCAACAGTTGCAGTTTCTAGCAAAGAGTTTTCTACAATCGTTGTAGGGATAATGAGCTTGTTCTCCTATGAGAGAGGATGTTGTCAGGGGAGGCTGACCTCAGGGAACTCCACAAGGACCTCGACCATAGCATGGTCGGGGAGGTGGCTGAAAGGTGAGGGGTAGAGGAGCTGGGAATGGACAGTTTCATTCCCCACATGCAGCAGATCCAATAGGGACAGAAGTTGTTCGAGGTACAATCTGTTTGTTCAGCACTCTTGTTTCTGCCTTGTTAATTTTTGGAGCTTCGCACTCCTTTATTACACCCAACCATTCAAATTATTTGGGTCTATACATAGAGAGGCTTCTGGTTCCCTTGGTTTTGATTATTCAAGTTAGAGTTCAGACCATCTTGCCTCATGTTTTTCGAGGATGCTGGCAGATTTTGGGGCCACATCAGTCACTTTGGGACCTTCTTTGGTTGTAGATGTTGCTAAATGATGTCGTTTTAGGAATTGATTTGTTGTTATATATGTGTTCCGTTATTGACTACATTTTTAAAAGGGTTGTGTTGTCATATATGGATGTCCAGTGTATAACATTTTTCAGCAAGTGGGGTTGTCAGCAGCGATGTTGGCATGTGGATACCCTCCATTACGTGTTAGCTGATCTATTAGTGGATTCAGAAGATAAATAGATGGTGGAAGTCTCGAGGATTTTTAATGAGTTCATGGACGTATTCCCAGAAGAGGTGGTGACTCTACCCCCTCGATGTGATGTGGAGTTCAGGATAGACTTGCAACCCAGTGCCCATTCGATTTTGATGGCTCCCTATCAGATGGAACCTTCTATGTTGTGTTAGTTTCAGATTAAGATTGAAGATCTAATGAAGAAGGGTTTTGTTTGACCAAGCATGTCACCATGGGGTGCTACAGTATTGTTCGCAAAGAAGGAAGACGGTGGTCTTAGGCTATGTGTAGACTTCCTTGGCTGAACTAGGTAACATTGATGAACCATTAACCCCATCACGAGGTTTGAATACCTATTTGACTAGTTGAATGGGGTAGGATGGTTATCCAAGATCAACCTAGAGTCAGGATATTGCCAGTTGAGGTTGAAGGGGGAGATATCTCAAATACTTCATTCAGGTGTAGATATGGGAACTTTGAGTTTGTGGTCATGGCCTTTGGTGTAATGAATGCACTAGTCGTGTTCATGGGACTCAAGAACACCGTCTTCCTAGAATATCTGGACTGGTTCATATTCATGTTTATTGACATCATCTTGATCTACTCACGATCAGATGAGGATTATGTCAAGCATCTAAGGATGGTTTTAGAGGTCCTCCTATAGAACCTTATCTATGGAAAATTATCGATGTGCATGTTATGGACACGAGAAGTGCACTTCCATGGAAATATGGTGTACGAGTAGGGAATTGCAGTGGGCCTATCAATGGTCAAGGAAATTTCTTCTTGGGAAGAAACCAAGAACATGGAAGAGGATTATAGTTTCATTGTCTTGGAAGGTTACTACCAGAGATTCATGTCCATATCCTCCTGAGTTGTAGCACCTTTGAAAGCCTTGGTCGAGAAAGACTAGGATTTCATGTGGAGTGGTAGTGTGATGCAGCCTTTAGTTATCTAAAGGGGATGTTGGTTAGCGCCCCAGTGCTAATATTTCCAAAAGAAGGGGTGATGTTTAAGGTGTTCTGTGATGCTTCATGTCAAGGCCTGGGGTGTGTGTTGATGAAACAGAAGGTGGTGATCTCTTATGGGTGTAGACAGTTATGTCCCCATGAGCGTAAATATTCCACCCATGATTAGGAACCTCTAGCGGTTGTATTCACACTCATGTTTTCGTGACATTACCTCATCGGGGAGCACTTTGTAGTCTCCATGGATCAAATGTTCTTGAGGTATATCTTTTCCCAATGAGACCTGAACATATGACAGTGGAGGTGGATGGAGTTCCTTGAGGACTACAACTTCAAAATCGCCTACACCTTACAAAAGGCTAATGTGGTGGCTGATTCCTTGAGTAGGAAGTCACAGAAGGATGCGGTTTATGAATCAGCGGATGCTTGGAAGGCGATAGAGGAGTTTCCTGATCTACACCTGGATGGAAGGGTGGAGGATTCTAGATGTTGTATTCTTTAGATGATAGTGTAGTTATCCCTATTTCTACTGGGGGAGGTGTCTCAGTGGATTTAGTTAGAGACTGATGTGATGTGAGACCATGTTAGATAGGGAAATGGTCCATAAGGATGGTGTGAAGACAGGAAGAATCAATTTTTGTTTCCTGGAGAGTTGTTCTTCCTTGTGTAAATGTGAAATAGACTTGTTAATGAGTTCCAAAACTCACACATGGAGGTACACCAAGGAGATTCCAAGAGGTAATTGGGTTTGAGTGGTCAATTTTTGTGGCTCGTGGTAAAGTGGGTAGTGGCAGAGCTTCTAGCAAAGTGCCTCGTGTGTCAGTAGGTAATGGTTGAACACCACATCCCAGGAGTTCTGTTGTAACCTTTAGATGTCCCCGGGTCGAAGTGGGATGAAATATCGATGAATGTCATCACAGTAATACCTAGGGTTCAAGGAGGCTGCGATGCTATCTGGGTAGTGGTAGATTGGCTGATGAAATCAGCTCACTTCCTAGCTATCAAGGAGTCGAGTGCGGTGGATTCCTTATCATAGAAGTATTTCGATGAGGTGGTGTGGTTTCAGGGTTTTTAGTGGTCCATAATCTTAGATCGTGATACTTAGTTTACCTCACAGGTCTGGAGAGGGATGCAACATGCTTTTGGCACCCAGTTATGCACCAGCACTACATTCCATCCCTAGAAAGATGGGAAGATAGGGTGGACAATCCATACATTGGATTACATACTACAGGCATGTGTTTTTGGCATTAGGGGATAATGGGAACTACATTTCTCTTTAGTAGAGTTTGCCTATAATAATAGTTATCACTCAACCATTGGAATGTCACCATTTTATGGATTGTATGTGAGGTCATGTCGCTCACCCATGCGCAAGACAGGGGTTGGGGAAGCAGGTGTTCTTGGCCTGGAGGTAGTGTAGTGCATGGAAGAGAAGGTTCAGCTTATACAGGAGAGGATGAAGGTGGCTCAAGACCGTCATAAATTATATTCCAATATTAGGAGGAGACCCTTCGAGCTTGGGGTTGGGTACCACCTGATCTTAAAGGTCTCTCTTTGTACTAGACAATGGAGGTTAGACAGGGTAAGTATTCTTTCTCCTAGATTCATTGGACCCTTAGAGGTATTGTGGTGGGTCGAAAAAGTGGTTTACCAGCTAGCACTACCACCATCACTATAGAGGGTGCACGTTATCTTCCATGTGTCCCATCTTCGTCGGTCTCTACACGATGATTCACACATCCTCACTTGGGGAATATGGATATTGAGGATGACATGACATTTGTAGAGAGACCGACAATGATCAAATATCGTAAGGAGAAAGTGATTCATGGATGAACCATTCCCTTGGTTCCTGTTTTATGGAGGCATAGTTCCCTCGAGGAGAGTACCTGGTAATGGGAGGCACATATGTGTGCCCAGCACCCAGATCTGTTTTGAGTTTTGTTCTATACTTTTTCAAATTTTTGTGATTAACTGATTGACCTTGTTAACAATGAGATGGGTTGTTTTCCTTATTCTCTGAGTGTGTGTGAAGAGTCCTGACTTTGGGGAGGTGAGGACTAATCCCTAATCAAGACTTATTAAAGTGAATTTGGTTAAACCCATGTGAGAGAGTTAGTGCTGCCCAAAATGGATAGTATCATAACATGGAATAAGGGACTCTCTAATCCATATGAATGGATGTTATGATCATTTCATGTTTGTGGGGTTACTTGTAGGAGAGGAACAGTAGTGTAACCATTTTTGTTCAAAAGATATTTTAGGGATAGGTTTTTCTATATGTCCAGGTCATTTACACATAAGAGGTTTCTTTTAAGGTGGTTGTTTGGACCTCTCTCTTCCCTTCTAATCTAGTTTTGATTCTTAGAGAAAAGATTAGTTTGAGAGGTATCTGTTGTAACATCTACGAAAATGGATCATTAATGAGATTGAAAAACCTTAGTTCCATCAAATAGTCCCACAAAAATGGTGGCACCGGTCATAGAGGCATCGTGACGGTGGCACTGTTATGGTGGCACCGCTTACGGTGTTCCACGGAATCGGTGGTAGTGTGGTAGATGCACTGTCATGGTCGCACACTCAAATAGTGGTACCACTTATGGTGAAACCATGACTGTGGCACCGTAATGGTGTATCACCAAACAATATCCCACCCATTGTTCTTTTTCCCATCTCTGACATTTTTCGCTCCCACAACGTATTATTTTGACGTGAAAATGTTTTAATACCCATTTCAAATCCATTAATGGCCCAAAAATGATATCAAAAATCCCTCAAGAACCGGGTGAACCTTTCAATTCCACAATGTGTGGATATTTTCTCAATGTCACACATTTTTCCGTACTTTCCAATTCCACCCATATTCAGTGTCTTCCTCTATTTAAAGGAGACCCTTTAACTCATGGCTGTTGTGTCCACCTCTCTAAAGGGAATTATTAAATAACAATTAATTCCAACATGTGTAACCATCCAACCACATGGTGAATCCATGATCCACCATAAAATACATTCATGATTTCATATTTGGTAACTCTAGGATCTCACCTTTTTTGCACAGGGAATTCCTTCTTCTTCTTGGCTGGCCTTTTTCTTCTCTTTGCTTCATTTGAAGCCCCCTTTTTGAGGAAAGTGGTGTGCATGTGATAGATATTTTTCTTCATAGTCTTGGAGTCCTTTTTGTTCCACCCCTGTATGTTGTTCATCCCCAATTCATGGAACATGGAAAAAAACAATGATCTTTAATCATACAGGTAGGGTTCTTATTTCATCTCTCTTTATTCAGTATCATGCGGGGTGGAAATGTTAATGTTTCCTTTGGGGATGGATGAAACTGAACTTTAACAAATATAATAAATGGTTATTAATGAATTAAGTGGTGTGTTTGATGATGTTGATGTACTCATTTATCTTTCTTTATATGTGGTGATATTTATAGGCTTATGTCAACTGAAGATCATGGCAGCTGGTGGTCCTTCCTTGTGCACTAATGAACCCATATCATTTGTGATGATTGAATGGATGTAACATAAAAACTAGTTAATCACATAAACTTAGTTGATTAAATTGATTCCCAATGAATAATAATACTTGAGTGTTCTCCCCAATTAACCAAACAGAATGAAAGAAATTAATAAATGGTGTGTTTAAATCTAAATACTCACTTGCATTGTCTTGGTTACATGTCTGGTTGTTCTTCTTGATGCATTTGGGGTGACGTGGATGGGGATGGGATTCCCTATTGTGGTGCAGTTTGTTTGTGGACCTGAGGTAGTGTGGGGCCATATGTTGGGGCTTTCAATTTTCCTAGTACTTCAATGGATCTCACGTATCCCTTTTTACTATTGTGACGTTAAAGGAGAACTGGGTGTGAATGTTTATATTGTGGTTTGGTTGTTTTCCCTATTCTTGGATTATAGCTATGCTTGTTAGTTTTCTGGTAGGATAGGATGATTTAAAATTGAATCACTTAAATATGAAAATAAGAATGGGTTTAATGAGGAATTGTTTTCTGGGAATTATTTGTGGCTTGTCTGTGGTTGGTGTGACATTATGAGTGAATAATAATGATGGTGTTTGTGTATGGGGTGGTTTTGGAACCCCTAGGTTGGGATGAGTCCTTGTTTACCTATATTTATAATTTAGTTCTTATGTTTCTTATATTAACCCAACCCATGTTGAGAACTTCGTGTCAAACACCCCCATTCCTTGGGGGAGGGTGTTTTCCAAACACTGTTATTAGTGGTTGGTTATTAGCTCCTTTTTTGATCCATTTCCTGAGTAGTCCAAGAATCCTTGGAAAGGATGCGATGGCCTGAGGTCCATTTTATCCCAAGATTCTTTGGGAAGGGTAGTTTTAGTGGTTTTCCTAGCTGTGTGCGGGTAGGTTGTTTCCCATGCATCCTGGGGATGAAGCCAAGGTGTCTTCAGGCATGGCGGTAGATGTTTGGGCCCAATTGTCTGAGGGCGTGGTTACATTTGGTTATTTGGCCAGGTGTTTGTCTGTAGGATGTGTGGTTATGGTATCCTAGGTGTGTGTTGGTGGGGTATGGAAGTGGGACTGAGGTGAGAATGGATGGGGAGGTCTGAAGCGTAGTATGTCTTCAATAAACAGTGGGAAAGTGACACGAGGTACCCAACATCGATGTGTTATTACTATTACATTACTTGACTTACGATATTTGGGTAGTGTTCCTGGGTGAGGTATTAGTGGATAGATTTTTTTATAGGTTCATTGGTTATGTGTTTTTCTCACGAGCCACTATAGTGTCTCCCCACTAGTGCACGAGGGTTTTTGGCTTATCTTCTCATTATACTTGTATACTCACCCCATGTATATAAAGCTCTCTTCAATTTTCCAAGATTACTTTGGGGATTGTGCGGGACAACACTAGGTTGGATTTTGGGATAATTATGGTTGTTGTTTTTTCTATTCCTTGGTAATTTCATTTGTGGTTTTCTTGTACTTCTATAGCACATAATTGTGGAACATGGATATTGGGATGGTTTGTTTTGGATTTAATTTTCCCACTAGTCTTGGTGTTGTTTAGGATTTACTATCTTATCTCCAGATCCTACTAAATAAAAAGGGTAATGCTTTATATTTTGTGTGTGATTATATAACCATGGTGCAAGTTGCCACTCTAGAACCTATTGAAGGTGGGTTTTGGGGGTAATTATATCTCTTTCAACTTGAGGAAGGAAGGTTCTGGAAATCCATTGTCCCTTCCCTCGTGTTGGTGAAGGAGGGTCTTGAAATCTCCATTTATTTAAAATACTATAAAATATAGTTTATGTATTCATTGTCAGATCTAATTGTTTTTATATATGTAAATAATAGTAATATTTTTTTATGAAAGTGGCGACCCTAAATATTCCAAAGAAGGTTTGTATTACCCCATGTGTAATCATATAGTTTACTATCCAATTGGTTTTTGGATGTTGTTTATTAATTTATTAATTACAACCCACATTTACTATATTATTACATGAATTATATATTCAGAATAGATTGTTAAGACACATTGGTTTTCATCATAATCTTTTTAACTACTATGAAATTCTATATATGTTTGGAACTTGTGTAGACTTCATGGATGAAGGTATAGACAAAAAACAACATCTATATTCTAAATTAATTACCTCATTAGAAGAGAGATGTGCATGGAAATAAGACTAGGAATGGTGTTTGAGATAAGTGTTATGGATTCAATATAGTATGAAATATAGATATATTGTTTTCATTCTATATGTTCAACATAAATTTTATAAACCATTAATTATGGAATCACATGGTTATTATTTCTTATTTATCCTTATTTGGGATTTTCTTATATTCTAGGTTTTTTTATAATATTTAAACCATTACTATACATATGATCAAATGGTATTGTCTACACAAAATATTTTTTACACATCTGATGATATTTTGTATCCATTGGATAATGGGGAGGTTCACTTGAGGTCATGTATAATCTTGTATTAGTCCTATATAGAATAATCATGTTGGTGACATTACATTGTTCTATAAGATCCGATTTCATTGTTGTTTCATTACCATTTACAGAATATATACGTGAGAGTATGATGTGTTGTAGAATATTAATGATCATACACATACAATTAAAATACCCATGTGTGGTGGAAGACCAATGTACTAAGTGATGGGATTTTTTTTCATAATAATGTCCTATAATAATAATGTTATTTTCTCATCATGGTTGATTCTCTTTAATTATGATATCTTAATTTTATGATATTTTACTCAAGGATCAGTAAAACACAATATGAGTATTTGTACATCATTACAGGATAATATGGAATATATTGATATGTAATGTTCCTTATAGGGAGATATTATAAATATTTGAAATTCTAAAAATATAAAATATAAAAATAAATCCCTCAATATAAGTGATAAAAAGGAATATATATGGATATTATGATGATACATTTGAATTTTTGAGAAAGGTTTTTGGGTAAAATTATTTTACTTGTTATCTATATTTTACGTTACATTCAGAGGTTTATCTAGTCTTGTATCATCTGACATAATGATTGAATTGAACTTCGTTGTGAAAATGAATGTTCATCATCATCAGCTTGATATTCATTAGAGTGTTATTTAGAAAACTCCTCATACAAGAGATCCAAAACATTCTATGACTGTGAAAAAAAGGTAGATGACATGGTTCATGACATTTTTATGTGAGTAATAGGAGATTTATAGTGATAAAATTATCATACAAAGCATTCAATTTCAAATCTAAAAATTGAATTATAGATAAATTACCCACGAATTTTTAAATGGGAGGAAGGAACCATTTTATCTCTTTTGTATATTAATTTTATAAATAATATATTATGGCACCATGAGACACAATATAATAGAGGGTGATGCGTGTTGTTTATATATTACATGGACCCACAAAGCCCTAAAGGGATATCATGGAGGAATCCATAAAAGAATAGGCTATAACCTGGAAGTACATACTAGTGAATTTCAAGTGTCAATATTTTCCAGAGATGTTTTTGGAATAGATGGATAATTATTTAATACAACTAACTTAATAGAAAATGTTAGTTATGGAAAATGATGTGTGTTTTACCAAACCAAATCATTTTTTTACAAGTTCAGTGTAATATGTAATAATTATAGTGAAAACATCCAAAATGATTTTCATTACATGATCAATACATTTATGAACTACATTATCCTGAATAACCACACTAACATTATGACCAAGGATGTCATACAAAATTGAACATAGGAGAGGAATCATATGAAAATCCAATTGTATGAAATCTCATCATCTAGAGAAAAATACCCACAGTTACCATTAACATAAGGGTAATTGGTGATAAATATTCAAAGTTATTTGAATTAAATTATAGGAACATGGACATGTGCCATTCTATCAGTGTGTTAGTGTTATTTATAAGCACCAATAGCTATCTTATACTCTAGTTGAGTCCTTAGTTTTTGATTGGATATAATATCTATAAAGGTTATATAGGGGAACTCAAAAGTATGGAGTGGTTAAGAATCAAGTAAGGGTCCATAGTTTTGGAAGGACTCTAAAATTTCATTGTAATTCAGTAGATGTAGCTCTATTGGATGCTTGTTCTAGGGTTGGGAATATGGTGCCTCAATATAGGAGTAACATTACTAGAATGACACATTATCTCAAGGAAGCCAGTCTAAAACACTGGGAAAAGTAGATAGTCATGTAGATATTGTGCAGTCCACACTAACATGTCTATATGAAGAACAATATTTAATCTAATATGTGATTCTATATTCATGTACAATTTCTACTATTTTTTGGTATTGAAGGAACAAATTTCATTATATAATCTTAATTTTATAATTTTTGGGAATTTATTTTAAAAAATTGAGGGGGTTGTGAACATCAAAACATATTTAGGGGTAAAATATGAGGTTATTAAGAATCTCATGGAACATTCCATTGAAATAAGAATATATTGTTTCTTTTAAATATAATTTGTGTTATAACAGTATGGTTTTAATTTTATAAAAGTTATATATTTGATTTTTCTTTAAGAGACTCATATCGACTATAATTTTTGGAACATGACTTTAAAATTACCAAAAGGTGGAATCTATAGTGACCAGGATGAATGATATCATTAGGTTGGTCATGGATAAATATTTTAGAGATAATTTGATTTTATCAAAACTCTAATTTCATGAATTTTTCTTGATTTTGAAATGTTTTAGTAATTAAAATTACCTCGTCCTGGGGACCAATTTTAGGATGAATTTCCAGAAGGTATATCCAGAATAAAACCATAGTTGTAGATTGAATTCAATTTCATGTTTTTTACCTTGAGACAATGTATTATCTAACCTAATAAAAAAAATTAAAACAATTGATCATTATGAGTGAATGTGTATTTGTAAAATCTAGAGGATAAGTGATTCTTGTGCCCTATCATATCATAATGGGAATCTAGTTTTTTATGTAAGAATACTAATAGGGATTTCTGATATTATTTAGATTATCGATGACTGGAATAATTGAATTTATAAAACTATTATCACTTTTAGGAATTGAAAATAACATAAATTATCTTAGATATTATTAGATTTTAAACAATTTTACAAGGAGATAAAGGTACCATAAATTGGGTTGATATCACATAAAATTCACTTAAATTATTTTAGATGATGGTTTGGCCTTTACATATATCTCAGAATGTCATTTTACCAAATTGACCCACATATTGAATTAATGGACTTGATGAATTTGTTATTCCCTCTTTTTCAAAGTCAATTTAATTTTTTTTTTCAATGATGATTTATTTTTGTACTCCATTTATTTCCACCCTACTAGAACCACCAAGTCCATGTTGTATGCTATGTGTCCTTATGTACACCTACCATTTCAAAAGTTTTCGCAGACTAGCAGTGATAGTCTGAATCGGACACTGGAGATAGTATACATCCTTATCATTTCATCGAGTGAGAATATTATAAACAATATCAAAATAAATAATAAATAAATATTGTAAAATGTGGAAATTGTATAATGAGATAAAAATAAAAAAAGAACCTAAGGTGATAATCCTTTATAGAGTGTAACTAAAAGATAAAATAAAAATACATGTAAATAATTAACCTTATATGATGCACTAGATTAATTTCCCTAGTATTTTCCAGCTCCATGCTCGATTTCTCAACTTTCCATCATATAGAATTTTCCCTTCACTTGTTCTCTAGTCCTAAAAATCTACAAGCACATCGAAATGCCCATGTATGTTGTGAGTAAAGGACTACGTATTCCATTACCAATACTTAACTAACAGAATTTCATAATATATAAAACATTTTATATCATCACATACATAATTTATTAGTAAACATACATTTTTTGTGTCATCATGCACTGGCCAAGCCTCCAAAAAAACTGACCCCGTGTTATTCACCTTATTTCTAGTAATAATTTCAAGAACCAATGTACATCCATAATGTTCTCTTAGTTCACCTCCATTATTATAAAGAGTTTTACCCAATCATCCTATGTTCTGTTGGGTCTATCATTGGTCTGATTATCCTTTTAATCACCCATGAGCTATGTCTTTACTAATCCAGGACCGATATTTTCCTGTACATTTTTCCCACTAAGTAGGTCACTATATCCACCATTATGGAAATTTGTAGTATTTCATGATGGGTAACCAGCCAATAGTTCATGTAAAACCCACCGTCAAGGATCCACATGTGTATCTTAGTACCCGCCAGTTTTCCACAATGAAATACCCACTATAGGGGTCTCCACACCATTGTTAATGTTTTTTATGGCCATTTTAGGTTGGGTAATGTAATAAAATCAACATCAAGGATCTAAATAAGTATCATTATATTTCTAATCTAGTCACTAGGCTTTCCCCTCTACAGGGGTTTACATTCATACTTGTAGAGATGATGTGACTGCATTAGGTATGGTAGCCTCATACAACAAACCTCAAATATCATCATGTGTATGTTGATACACACAACATAATTTCATAGGCCATTCAACAACAAAAAACATGTCTTACCATGGAATTTTAATGCACACAAAGATCACATTCATGATAATCACACCTAAACAAATAATCCACCAATTACTCCCACACTCACATGAATCTAAAAACAATAAAGGCTTTGTCTATCATAACATCACATCATTATTACATCATAGATACGTAATACTAATATTATTATGTGACCTCCTACATTAAGGTTTTAAATGTCAATGGCAATTTCTATTTAAGGTGTCATCACCCAAACCGCATTCTCACATCATCCAAAAATATGACCCCATGCATATGATTCTTTAAAAAACCATATTTTTATTTAAAAAAGAAATAAAATAATTCATGTCATAATATTATCTCTCTTTAATGTAATTTATGACTTATTTTTCAATACATTCTCCAGTAATATCCACTTTAAGAATAATTATAAAACCATAATTGATAACTTATAACTCTAAAATAAATCCACAATATATGAGGTATTACTTAAATTTATTCATTAGTAAAACCATATAATAATCATTGACAACTACATAATAATCCTATGATAATTTAATATCTTTTCCACTTGATAGTTTTTCATATAATTAGAATTGGATTATTTTAATAATTATATTCCAATAATATGCATATAAATTTACCCATAATAATTCACTATTTAGATTTAATATTTTTTATTATAAATTATCATTTGATAATTTAGTGCATTTTATTTTTTATAATAATCTATGGATAATCTAATAAAATTATAGTTTTATAATTCTCATAATTATCAAGGATAATTTCGTGTAATTATCTCCTCATAATTCATGCAATTTTCTCTTGATAATAAAATATAAATTAATCATTTCCTTATATTACACATTTATTATTATCATATATTAATTTCATGAAAACTTTCATTTGATAACAATATATTATTACTATCCAATTATATCACTCAAGTATCCTTTGATAATTTTTTTTTGTAATTATCAATTTACAACTCCTTAAATTATCTTCTTTTAAAATTTCACAATTGTTATATGATAAATTTATACCATTATCATTGTTAATATTCTACAATTATTATTTGATAATTTTCTGTAATTATCATTTTTGAAATTATTCAAATATAATCTAATAATTTTCCACAATTATATTTCTTAAATCAATGGATATATTGTTTAATATTTTTTTAATGTATCCATTTAAAAAAATTTAAATTATGGATTGAACATTCTTATCTGTCAAAACAATTTATGATCTAACATCTACTCATTGACATGAATCCAATGGCACTGAAGGAATGATAATCGGGCTAGGAACATATAAGTTTTTGAAGAGAAATGTTTTCATTTAAATTTTTTTTAAATAATTAGAAAATATAGGGGGAATAAGGAAAGATACATCAGCAGGGAATTCTTTGGTGAGAATCATTATGTGCCTCTAATTATTGTGCTTGAAATGGATTTTTTTATTTTATTTATTTAGTTGATTCATATATTTATAAATATATATATTTCTCTCCACTAATTAATTTCTGGCACCACCACCATTAAACTTTTCTACAATTTCATTAATCCATTAATAAACCAAATTAATCAAACATTGAATATATTTTAAAAGACATATATATATACACACCACATATATATATAAACAAAAATATGTATATACACCAAAAAAATATGTATATATATATATACCCACTCATATACTTATTTAAGAATATATATGTACACATAATTTTAATTTTTTCCATTATTTTTCTTCAAATTTAATAATAATAATAATTATTATTATTATTATTATTTTCCCAATAATTATAATTAATCATTTTCAAAATTAAAATTTTAAAGTATAATATCCTTAATTAAATTGATTAAATTGAAGATAAGACACATGTTTTTGAGCAATAACCATGAGAAATGAAAAATCATTGTTTTATTGGGGTATCAAAATTAATATTTCATCATCGGATAAACAATCCTAAAAATATCGATAAAGGATGATATTGTATCTCAATGCACTTTCCACATTGGTAACTATTGGATGGTAGTCATCATGAAATAATAAATATACATTAAATATTAAATATCATGGGAATTAATGTCATTATGATATGAAATTCCAAATGATCCCTGTATAAACATCATAAAAAGATATTGGTGCATTAAATAATATATGACCCAATGAAGAAAAATTGAGAAAAAATCCCTTACCATTTTAATTGTTAAAAATACTTGAATGAACAATATAATTAAATTATAAATCTTTTATACATACAAATATATATATATATCGTACCATATATAATTTACTTGTTACCTTTTATTATCCATTTATTAATAATTCATTGTTAAAAACATGTTTTCAATAATAAATAATTATTTCGGTAAGATTAATTTTTCTATTTTATATCCTGATATTTAGATCGTGGATCCATCATATATAGAATGTAAAAAAGGATATGATTTTCATATAAATTTATTAGTTTTTTGTTTAGAGTAATCCATAATATTTAGATATAGAAAATGAAATACAATATTCGTGGAGACATTAGGTTATATGTACACTTAAAAATAATTTCAATTTTCAAAATGGATGAAATTAAATAAAGGAAAAAATATAATAAATTTTCATAATAATTAATATTTTATAAATACGAAATAGATTCCATAAATTTTAGCTTATTAACTTCAACTAAAATCATTATGTGTAATATTACATCGTCTCTTCCCTAGACGGTATTCTACAGTACACACAAACAAAGTTATCAAATGACCCATGAAAAGGAATGTATGAATATTTATGTGATATAATAGTAATATATAAGTATAATTATTTTAAAATTTTCATATATATATATATACCCATAATCTATCATTTTTATAATCAATGTTAAATAGAATTGAAAAACACATCATATTAATTCTATAGGCAGTATCCCGCAATACTACCAAGGGATTTCACTATTTTTCAAGGATATTGGAGGTTAGAATGATTATTTGGTATAATGACTAATTTGTAATAATTAAATCAAAATTATTTTATAAAAATATTAAATCCATCATTATATCCATGCATGAGAGGTGGTGATGGGAAATGAAAAACATTTATTGGTGAGATGGTAGTCTACAATACACATGATCAATAGTTTTTCCCCATTTTATGGATTTGAATATGGTTATGGGTTATTAAATTAAAATAATAACATATAAATAAATATATTATAAGTTTTTCCTAATTTAAAAATATTTTTAAATTGGTTGAAGGATTTATTAATACTTGTAAAATAAAAAAGTATAGTTAAAAATGATACCTTTTTTTAATCCACATTAGGTATAATGTAAATCATTCCTTGATTGGATATCAAATATAAACAAAGAATCTAGGATGTGGGTAGGGATAAAAATAATTTATTAGGCTAGGTAATGGATGATATAATGTTTTTATTATGTACGAATAAGATAGTTCATGGGGTGGCCTTTTATATTTGGGGTAGAGGACAAACATGATTTAATTTTGAAAAGAATAATGTGTAGAAAAACTTTTTACATGTAAAATGTCCCAAAAATTTAAAATTTATGAACCTTAGATGTGATAATTTAAAATTAATTTCATAAAATGAGTGGTATAATTGTTTTTCTATGAAATATTTTCCCTTATGTTTTTAATTTTACACCATTTTAAACTCATATAAACATTCAAAATAGTAATTAATTTTTGAACAGTTTTTACTCTTAATTAAGGAATAAATAAACGTTTATCAAATTATTTAATATTATTTTTTATGATTCCATATATGGAATAAAATTTTAAAAATAAATTTCTTAATGTTGAAAAATATAATTTAAAGTAAAACCCATATATGTAGAAAAAAAATATATTTTCTTAAGAGAAAATAATCACAAACGGGAAATTTCATCCTCAGTTATCTAAATTTATAACAAATTATTATGAGTCATTTGTCATGTCTTTTAAGGAGAAAAGTGAGGCTAAAGAAACTCATAATAACAATATTACCATTTCTACTATGATATTGGAACATGAGAGGCTTCCAAACTACCTCTTGAGCGAGGAAGCTAAGTTGTGTAATGCATAGATTGTATCCCTCCAAGATATGATGGAACCAAATATATTTAATTTCAATAATTACCTAGTAGTGGTAGATTGTTTATCGAAAAATATGGTGGAGAGTTTTCAATTAAATCAGTAATTGAATGTGTTTGATATCTCATGGAAATATATGAAGTGAAATGCTTTAGAAAATCTTTCTGATTCACTCCAGAATGATCCTAATAAGGCCACTAAGGAGCCCAAATCGTGGAGTCTTGGAAGGTATCCTCAGAACAAAGGTAGGTGCCCTAGAAATATGGGTTCCATAATGACCCACTAATGTGTGTTCTTCTTTGCGTTCCAGTCTTCCATAACATTGTGTTCTCACCCACCTTCTGGTACGTGTTTTATTTTTTTCATATTAAATCAGGAGGCCATTCTTCATATTTCCAAAAAAATATAGATGAACTAATTTATTTTTAATTCATTTTTATATTATAGGGAAATTTTTAATTTTTATATATTAAAAGGCGGTGAATTAAATAAAAATTTTATTTTTCACTAATCACTGAAAAATTAAACTTTTTTATAAAATTATTAAAAATTCACCCTCAAATCACATTGATAATATTATGAAAAAATGATAATTATTTTTTCAAATATATATTTTTTAATGATTGGAAAAATAAAATTAATATTTTTTAACATAAATAAATAAGAACATTTTTTTAAAAAAATGGTATTTTTAAAAAAAAATGTTACTATAAAAAATGAGTACATAATTATCAATATGTTTTCTTAAAATAATACCATAATACATAACAAATAAAACATGTTTATTTCAATATATTCTTCCATGTATAATAAATATTTCCTAGTAGAATGTGTAAATAATAATATTAATAGTTTCTCGTGGATGGATAACACTGAATTTTATGTGTATATCATGTTATCAAGGAAATTTATGATAATCAATGAAAAATATTTTATGGAATCTCAGGGAGTTTTATTCAAAACACTAAAAATTATTTTATCCCACAAATTTATTCAGTATAATAAATATAAATAAGGATTTTTCTACCTCGTTACATAAACATGTTCCCAAATGGATGCCTTGTAATTGTGGTTTTCCAAAAAAAAACATTTATGTGTTGAGAATTCAATTTCAAAGAATATTCTCAATATGATCTAGAATATCTAGACGCAATTAAACATTATAATGATTATACTTCTGTTTTATGAACATTTTGTTTAATACATGTGATGTTTTATTTATATACATCCCCATGAGAGATATATGGAACACATTATGAACCTTAGAGAGGATTACTGGAAGATCCAACTGATACTCTATGACCCTAATATGGTCATGAATTTAAAATGGGATAAATATACCTATGGATTTGTTTCCCATTATTCCCAAATATCAAAAACCGCTTACATTATGTAATTTATAGAAACACCTTATTACTAACACCATGTTACAAATTTTCTTGAAATTTTCATCATAACTTCTCCCCTAACAATATTCTACCCTTTTGGGTTGATAAATGCTACTAATATAATATAATATTTTAAAAATTATACCATGCCCCAAAAGATTTATTTCTCCAATAAAAATCTATTATATTAGATATATAAACATAATTTTCAATGAGGTATTCATAAGGATCCATATAA
This sequence comes from Viscum album, assembly GCA_963277665.1. Classification (NCBI taxonomy): domain Eukaryota; kingdom Viridiplantae; phylum Streptophyta; class Magnoliopsida; order Santalales; family Viscaceae; genus Viscum; species Viscum album. The sequence goes on from OY728137.1 coordinate 1,202,177,104, forward strand.
ATATTTTCTTTCAACTATTTTTCTATGAATACAGAACCGGAGGAGGGTTTTGATTGCAAAAACAATTAAAATCCAGTTATTCAAATAATATCACAACCTCTTGGGATTGAATATTATTTCAGACTCAATATCTTTCTGAGGATGATTCACAGTTTTAAAACTGAACAATGTATCAAAATACTATAGAATGATTTTGTAGAAAATCTATGTAAACCTCATAACCCAATTAGATATAATGCAATGTAGTATATCATAAAACCTTTCCACATTGTTAATGAATAAATTGTAAATATGGCCCAATGAAAAATATTCTCTAAAAGTTATTAAAGAGCTATAATTTTTGTATTACCCATGTATAATTATTCCTTGTATATGTTTTTGGGAGTCTGATGAAATATTATATGAGGACATTTTCCTATTTCAATTCTAGGATGGATAATTGAAATCACATCCCATTAAACATTAATATATCACCTATAACATTTTGACATAACAAACATTGAGATGCAAACTTAGTAACATATATCTTTATGTTGTCACTACATAAATACCCTTTCACATTGGATAGTGGTAGGTGTTATACCTTTATCACCCATCAGTTATGAGTTCATCGCCCACATGTTTGTCTAATATGAAGGGTTCTCAACTAGAATGTAGGTTTAAATTTTTTTATGACTATATAAATATAAATCATATACAATTTCAAAATTAAAATGAACCAAAATTTCATTGACATCAATTTTTTTATATAGTGAAATGGTAACAAATAACTTTAATATTACATAAAGAAAAATTAAATGCATTCATCCTTAAATATATTATTCCCTTAATCATTTTCATAGGGTAGAATTTTATTCAAATTTTTCCAAAATATCATTAATCATGAAATAAACCAACAATAAATATCCTAAAATGGCGTTTCTATTACATATAACATATGATCATCTATTAACTCAAAAACCCCAAACAATATACATTACTATTAAGTTATACTTACATGGAGGCTTATACACATAATGAATATAATTATCCATTTATTCCATAAAAAAATTATTATATCAAAAAAAATATCCATTGGAGGCATTGCTTTATCCTTATACTGATTGAATATAAAATGTTATTTCATTATTCCAAAATACATATAAGAGTAGAAAATTAATACTCATAATCACATCAATATCCAAAAAATGATAAATAATAAGATATTCCTAGGACACTTTTACACAAAATCAAAAATGATATTCCCAACTATTTATTTACAGATAAGTGTGTCATAATTATTTTGATCCAGTTTATAAATTTAATTTTAGAAATATTTCAACATTTCTAATGTCTTAAGTGGTTATTGTGGATTATCAACCTCATTGTCCCATGGATTTTGGAACTTATATTCAAAAATTCCAACCTCCTAACTCATGATGCACTAGAGTTTGGGAGATTTATTTTGTGGGTATTTCTTTTTATTTTCAACATTAGCAAACTTCATCCCATGTCATCAACCTTTGGTTACTCAATGACCATCCTTTTTACACATAATCAACATATATTAGTCCCCTTGTTCCAATTTTATCTACATTTCCTTCTAAAGCATGTGCATTATGGAACGATCATAATCATTTCACCAGGATAATTAGTGTTTCGCTTTAACTCGGTCATTATTTTATTATCAAAACTGTGCAATTGATGGGTAAAAATAATTTCCATTACACCTTGATTCAAAATGAAAAATTTATTTACCTCTATCAATGTAGTGTGCCCGATAAAAGTTTCCATGTGATGGTGCTTAAATTATTTCAATGGAACTATATAAAGTAAACCATATACCAAACGCAATTAGACTCATGAGACCTATAGAATCATCGAAGGGAATTTTAATTCCGAGATCCACTAATAATTTAATTAATGCAATAAATTCCCCTAATGAAATGGGTGAAAATAATAAACATAATCTTTTATATTGAATGATTAACCCAATAAATGTTAATAATTACCCAAATAAATAAACATAATCATAAAACCTCTAGAGTAATATGGTGAATGCTAATAAAATGATACATCACTAGTCAGAATAATCATAAAACATCCAAATAAATAATTACTAATATATCAATAAAATATATCCTTATTTTATATTAATTAAAATAAAGGGTTTATTTCATTGATGACTAGAAATACCATAAAAATGTCACAACAATATTTCTCGAGGAAAATATCTTTTCACATTGTGAACCATTTTAAAATTAATAGTAAAAAAATATGGATAATATATACCAACAAAAATTTCCTTTTATAACTAGAAATTAATATTTATAATATTGAATGGCCATGGTGGAGGAAAATTCCATTCATTTTGTACATGATAAATCAAATATTCCTTTTACATTTTCTATAAAACACTAAGGGTCCATGTTTTTAAAATGAAATAGTTGTTCCTTTAAAAAAATTAAATTTCCAAAATGGGTAAAAATATATTCAATTATTAATATCTAAAGGGATAAAAATAATTTTTCATTTTTTCATAAATCCAACATTTTGATGAAAATAGATTTTCGATCAGCAAGACAAATAATGTTGGATATTATTTAAAAATTTCATCAAAAATTTAAATTGAGATATTGAAAATGTTATTATTACATGAAAAAAATTATGAATAAATATTCATAATAAAAAAATTCTTTTAGTTTTGAAATATTAAATAATTCTCTTCAGGGATAAATAAACAAAAACAATATTGAGTAATGTTGTGATTATGAAATAAACCCTTTCCATATTGTTAATATTTTAATAATTAGGCACATGAATAAAATTATTTCAATTAATATTTTATATACAAAGAATAAAAATATATTAATGATATTTCATATCAAAAGTTTAATTATATGAAAAACAAGAATATATAAGTGGTGATTATGGCCTATGTCTCACAGATGTAAAAGTGAAACAAGAAACCCTAACAACTTGTTCACCTTATGCAGTATGTCTCTAAACATTATATATAATAAATATATAATTATTAATAATGAATATTTGATCAATAAGAATATATATCCTACCATATATTTTTTTCATTTAGTAGTTTATCACCCTTTTATTATAAATTCCTAGTTAAAATTACTATTTCAAGTGATAATTCCATCGAGTTTCATGTTTTTTTGGTCAGTGATTCTAGTCATTTTAAATTCATCATGGTTAAATAGTGTCAATAATAGTAAACATGATTTAAATATCACATATATTAAATATATATATTCATTTTTATTAATATATAATATTATGAAATGGAAAATGGATGACACCATTCTTAGAGAGGGTAGACCATACATATGAATGAATATTGTATCAATTTTTCTCACCTAATACAATGAAATAAAATAATTATTAATTCGTATATAAGGAATCATATTATTTAATATATATCAGGTATATTAAAAAATCCATCCTTATTAAAATTCATGTAAATAAATCAAAACATTTCATATCCCTTTATGGATGTTATAGTCCACACAAACACATAAGAAACAATATGGTTTTCCAATGGAATGGAAGTTAAGAAGTTATTAGTTATAATACATTTCCAGAAATATGGTCAGATAATAAATATCACATTCATTCATTTAATTTTACCATTAATAACTTCCAATTAAATTGTAATCCAAAAAAATCATTGCTTTGTGAGGAGGTAGTCAATAATCCACACATAAGACATATTCATATCCATCATAAAAATGAATGTAAGATGGTATATGCTTTTTATAATTAAAAAATTATAATAAAATAATAAATATGATTTAAAAATCTAAAATACATCATTTAATTCATCATATAATGTTGGTGATGGAAAACAAACTAAATCTATTTGCAGGGTGATAGTCTTCCTTGCACATGATCGAGAGCTTCATATTCAATTTAATAGAAGTGGATATGGATAATGATTATTATAATGACATAATAAAATATATGTATACTATAGATACTAGGGTTATGATTTGGAAACATTTTAAAAATATTAGAATTATTTTGAAGATATATATTGAATATTCATACTATCAAATAGTACTTCTTATTCAAGAAACCTTTTTATGGTTAATCTAAATTATTACTATATTATCGTTATGATATAAATAAGTAATATAAGATATTCGGAGGGATTTATTTAATATATTATGGAAGTTATTTTTCTATATAATGGTCAATATGACTGTGAGGAGAAGAGAAGGTTGCGTGGCATTTTTTAATTAGGTGTGTGGAAAAACTTGGTATTTTCAAAAAAACTCAATTACTCGATGATTTAATCATAAATAAGTAGTCAAAATGTATATTTAAATAAATATAGCACTGAAATACTTATAATCAGTGTGATTTTAAATAGTCTATATGTCATTTAATCTCTATCTATTTAGTTTAACCACATGTATACCAATTTTTACCTTGATCATGGTAGTTAATTTTAACTGTTGTTATTATATATAATGGTAAAAAATTAAGGTGACCCTATTATATAATATAAATAATGATGACTAATATATGGAATCCAATTTTACAAATTCAATTAAATTAATTAGAATAATGATATTAAAAATTAAATGTGTAGATGCGATGAAAATGTTTGTTTCCAAGGAGAAAATTTTCATTATTATAGATAGTTTTAATATAAAAATTCAACATTAAATTGTTTCAATTGAACAAAATTATATATATTTAAATTTAATTGATATAATTTTTTCTCCAAAATATATTTAAAATTTTAGTTAATGTTTTAAATAATTTAAATGAAAATAAAATTTTAAATTAATATTTACTAGTTTATTTAGTGATACATAAAATTAGTCATTTGAAAAACATATAAAAAATTCACCAAAAATAATTTTTAAAAGGAATATTTAATAAATGATTATTTTTTATATAAATTTATGAAAACTTGTAAAATTTAATTTTTAATTACATCCTCATTTTAATAAAAATACATCATTTAGAAAAATATAATTTTTACAAAATAAAATGGATATTGTTCTCTTACAATGAGAATGTATTTTATTTTTAATAAATATGTAAAAATATAATTTACTTTATAAAGGTGTTTAAAATTTGATTTATTTCTTTGATTTATTATTATTTATACCTTCCACCATAATAACAAGATTATAATGGTCATATATAAAAACATAATTTTATATATTATGACGTAGTGTTTAAACCTGGTGTTGTGTGCATCGCATAAAATCAACGAGATCGAAGTTATTTAAAAATAATTAAATCATAAATTTTAATGTGTTATATTTTTTATAATATTTTAGTTCTATTCCATACAAGAAATAAAACATTATCATCCAATTTTAAAATATCATGCTATTACATTCTACATCCATTAATTACATTGTCTACCACCAATTTTATCTTTAATCATTATAATCATGGGTTTAATATTTGAAAATTCACATCCTGAATTCCCTCATTGTGAGAAGTATTGGTAAAACATATACTTTATAATATAGAATTTATTTAAATAATTTCATCCATAATAATCAAATAAAAATCTTTCAATGATGGGGAACATTGGTGGGAAGTGAGGATATTGACCTGCATGAAAAGCATAATGACCAAATAATGATAGATGGTAATTTAGGTAATGGGTAAAAGGATTGTTATTTATAAATAGAAATTAAATTTCCAAAATTCCCTCTTTAAATGATGAGTTATGTTTAGTTTGACTCATTAGAAATGAATGTAGTAAGATAACATTTATTTTTGAAGATCTATTTCCTAGATTTATGGAATTCCATTATTTTCTAGACTGAGAACATATGAAAATGAACATACATTATATATATATATATTTAAATGTCACAATTTTATCCATTGGTTGTGACATGATAACTTCCCAATTCATATATTACTCCTTTAAAGGAATATTAAACATTAATATTTTATGCCTGAAGAACATTTAACTGATCAATATAATACCAATACATTAATCCAACCTATATATATTATCCATGATAGAATTTATTGTGATAATAATTTTTCATACAAGGAAATTACATCATTTTAATGATAAAAAAATAATATCTATTCATTAAAGGATGGAATCATATAATATCTTGGTAAAGTTAGGATTATACATCACCTATAAATAATAATAATAAAATTACTTGAAGTCTTATTCATTATCCTTCTAAAATCTTTCATTATCATTAGTAAAATTTTTCACCCAAGGATATAAAAAAATGAATGGTCTATACTGAAATTATAGTATAGGGAGGAATCAAGGACATGAAATAATAATACAATGGTGATCATATTCTACATTATAATATGATCAAAATTAACAACATTAGGGAAAATTTTTATAAAGGAGTGGAATGTGTGAAATTAAAGAAAAAGTGTAACATTGTTTTTGAACACAATATTTAGTTGTTACCAAATTTAGTATCATGTTAATACATTAGATTTATTCTTACCCCTAATATCATCATTTTGAAAAATTATAGCATCATTTTTGTGCATAATACACATTGACTCATGATATACATCACATTAAGAAATTAATTAGATGTCTTAAAAACAATAGACCACCCATCACAACATAATATGCCTATAGTCATTCATGCGATACTAAACATTTAAAAATCATAGTAATGAGATAACTTATGGATATAATTAAGTTTCAATAGAATTTTATGATGTAAAAATTCAGGAATAAACAAAGGGTTACCTAATAAATAAAGGATAACATATATGGAAACAAACATCAACATTATCAAGTGAAGAAGAAATATTTCATGAGGTGTAAAATATTTTTTTTAGACAAATATTTTTTTGGATAATCCTAGTAATTAGCATAAAAATAATCAAGAAAACATGTATATCTCTAAAAGGAAAATTTAATAATAGGGAAATAATATTATTGGAATATTTTTCTAAAACACATACTCATGATTTCATGAAATAGAAATATAAAAAATAAATGGAGTTAGGTTTGATAATCCCTTTTCCTTAAATATATCATAATTTCAACGATTTTATTCTTCATGATTAAAAAACATATGATTGTTAAAATATTATTAAAAAGTAAATTAATTTAATTTTTAACACTATTTAACAATTATAATAATCATCTATTATATTTTATAATTTACTTGGATTAAACGATGTTGTTTTGCTAACATGTTTTCTATAAAAAATATATATCATTTTTCTTTAATTTTTCTATTTTTTCAACATCATATTTAAATGAGTATAATTAAATAATGAAGTTAAAAAAACATATTCAAAACGTTATATAATATAAATAATTTATTATTAACCTAAATCAGGTTTCTGATATGAAATATGTTTGAATCAGCCTCATTGATGGTTAACTAACTATTGACGAGAACATTTCTCAATTATGATGAAATAGAGGTATAAAATATAAATACATCAAAAACATAATTTTTATATATAGTTAACATAATTCTTACAATATTAACATTGTATATATTTATCAATTGTAATATTTTAGTGAAAATGAAATTTAGAAAAGAGAGAGTAGAAGTATAAAACGAGACAAGAGGTTGACTAAATTACACATTTCATAGTACAACTTATCTTATACAACATGAAAAATCATTATTTAATTTTGACGGTTTACTACAACATGTCCATATGGTTTATAATGGATTAAGAGAATTGATTTGGGATCAAAATTGTCTTTTTCATGTGTGACAGGAGTGGATTTCTAAGGGGAGGTATAAGGGATTTATATACTTGAGGATAAGGTTTTTTTAAAATAAAAAATTTAAATAAATTAATATATCAATGGAAAAGGTTGTAATAGTTAAATTTATATTAGATAAAATTTACATAAATTTTATAATTTGGTTTTATGAAATTAAAACCATATATCATTTGAACCCACTAATTTTAATAAAATTAATGCTGCAAAATTTGAGATTATTATTTTAATAGATCACTTTTTACATTAGGTGTTGAAAAATTATTTTTTGGATTTTTAAATTTAGATTTTTTTTATTTTATGAAATATTTTATGAAAATAAATTTAATTTTTATGAACACTAATTTAATAAAATTACTAGGGTAATATTACATGATGAATAATGAAATTTATGGTACATTGGTAACAAGAGAAACTGTATATTTACATTTCACCAAAAAGTTGATGTATTTGAGAAAATTAAATATAAAAATAACCCTTGGAAAATATAGATGTGACTGTTTTAAAAATTATAATCTTTATATCATAATAAATTTCTACCACATGTAATTTAAATTTTTAATAAAATTATTTTTACAAAATTCTATAAAATAATGTATCTTAAAAATGATATAATATTCATCATGAGTTTTTCAATTAGGTTAAAAATGTTTTTTATTATAATATCTATATTTACATAACATTATCATGATAAGAATTATTTGTGTCCAAATTTATTATTTTTTGTTTAAATTACTATTCCAATGGTTATTTTAATATTCCCTATAGTCATCCTACTATTCCAATAGTCACATTACAATTCCAATTGTGAAAATAAAACCTATAAAAACCTCTTAATTATTTCACTCAAAATTCACTAAAATACATCCCAAGGTTACATATTTCCATTTTCTAGGATGTCTATTTTTTTGATAATATTTTGTTACATTTATATCATGTTGGGCATGGGGGTGATTCATGAATATTGGTTTAATCCATATTTTCCAATTTTAGTTTTTATATTTTATATATTTTTTTCCAAATATAATGCATGGAATTTTCATTTGATTCATAGCTGAGTAATGTAATGATGTTTATTAATGAGAATTTGTTTTGGTTTCGCTATATTTTTTTTAGAATAATATTATATATTATAATACAACACAAAACTATTCAAGAATCGCATATTAATAATAAAATTTTGGTAATCACATTCATCGTCCTTTAGAAATTTCATCCCTAAAATTTAAACTCATATTCATGGTTGAGAATTCATGAGTTTACTTATGTTTCATTATTTCCTTTAGTTCCAATGTTGAATCATCAAACATATGGTTCCTCCATACTAGTTTGATATGGAGGGTGGTCTTTTTTCTATAGAACATTATCCCTATGTTCCAATAACATTACCAACATCCTCACCAATGTGAGTTTATTATATAGTTATACCACCTACAAATTTAGAATTTGTGATGGGTCAAGTTTTTACTTCCGTAGTAATGGCACTTGTAACAAGTCATTAATGGGAGAAATATTATGTGGAAGTTCAAATTGATGAGCCACTAGTAATATGTGATCAATGATTTTAAAGGTTCCAATGTGTATATGAATATGTTTCAAATTGATTCCAAAAATAATTAATCGATTCAATGGTACTATTCAGTGGACATAGTTTATACAACATCACCAAGACCATTCAACAATTTTCATCATAGTTATTTTTTCGACTCTGAGGTGATTTTCTATATTTCTAGAGGGCTTGAAGCTTCATTATTTTGGCTTTCACAAGATCAATATAGTGTAATTTTCAATCCAAAATATCATCCAAACAAGTATGAGTTCTACATAGCCTATAATATATTAATTTATATAGAGTCATCGGAATAATTTATTGAAATATATTCATATTTGTGAAACCAACTAACTAGATATAATGATCCCATTGTCCATCAAATTGAGTTAATAAAGATCTCATTACATCCTCTAGATTAAGAATATTACATTCATATGGGCCATCATTCTAGGTGTGATACCCATACAGAAATTAATTTTAGTATACAGATATTGTTGGAGACTTCTATATAATTTAGATGTAAATGTCTGATGAAAATATGAGATGATTCAAAGTGTAACCCCATACATCCCGACCAATTTATTGATGTATAGCATTTAATGTTGGTATATTGTTATCTGTTCCTTCATGGAGTTTTATTCTGTATTTTAGGTGAGTGGGTCCATTATAACTGATAATTAAATAGTTCCTTTTGATGTCCTTGAGAGACTAGTGATAATGTCCACAATGACCTTATCCAATTTGGACATGCACTGCTGGAAATCATGGTTTTCCCAAAATTTGTATACCAAGGTGATCTTTACCAACAGTTTGCATTAACCATTGGTATTGATCTATACATATTGATTTTTCCCAATGGTTTGATGAAACTGTTGGGAAAGATTGGAAGAATTTTTTTTCCCCAACAATTTCATCAAACCATTGGGAAAGATGTCAAAAAATCTGTTTTCACAACGGTTTAATGAAACCGTTGGGAAAACTCTATCTTTCCCAATAGTTCTTAAAAACTGTTGGGAAATATTTCGACCAAATACAGACCACCCGAACCCCCACTCATCCTGACTGCAGACCAATTGTAGACAGAACCTAATCGAGCTCCTGAATTCTTCTCAGTCGCGACACTCTTTCCAGCCAAGATCCATCTTCAAAAAAAATCTTATTTCACACTTCAAATTAGTAAATATTACCTTAGTTTTAGCATTATTCCTCTATTTTTTTGTGTTTGATATTTTTATTTAGGCTAAATTAGGGTTGCTATCTATGAAACCCTTGGATTTGTTTTATGTTTTTTGGTCTACACATCAATCATGGTAAAGGGTTTGTTTAGTGGGGTGATATGGTAATTTTGGAGGAATTTATTTTAGTTGAAAATTGTATTTTGATTTGGATGAATTTATGTTTCAATTTGAGGTGAGGAAGGTTGTGCAGATGGGGTGGGGGAGGTTGTCGAGGGCTATCCAATTGGGGTGGGGGAGGGGCTGTCTAGGTAGGGTGGGGAGGGGGATGGGCTGTCTAGGTAGGGTGGGTGAGGGGGCTGTGAAGACCAAATGGGGAGGGGGTAGGGCTATTTGGGGTGGGGGAGGGGAGTCTAGGTATGGTGGGGGAGTGGGTTGTCTAGGTAGGGTGGGGGAGGGGGCTGCGTTGTCCAAATGGGGTGGGGGAGGGTGTACAGGTGGGGTGTGAGAGGGTGTCCAGGCAGGGTTGTCCAAGTGGGGTGGGGAGGGTGTACAGGTGGGGTGGTGGGGGGCTATCAAGGTAGGGTGGGGGATGGGTTTTCCAAGTGGGGTGACAGTAGGGTTGTCCTGGTGGGGTGGGGGTGGATGGTTATTCCAAGTGGGTTGTGGGGGGTAGGGGTGTCTAGGTATGGGGGGGCTGGGTTTTCCATGTTAGGTGGGGGTAGGGTTTTGCAAGTGTGGTGGGGGTGCTGGGTTGTCCAAGTGGGGTGGGGGTAGGGTTGGCCAAGTTGGGTGGGTGGGGTGGGGGTAGGGTTGTCCAAGTGGGGTGGAATCCCCAAATTCAATGTTTTAATTGGATATTTGGTTTGTTTTATTAAGCATTAGGTGTATGAGGTATTCTCATTCCTATTATGGGTGGTTTTAATCAAAAGTTATGATGTTGGAACCATTTATCATGTTGTTGTCTCTATTTAATCAAATTTCCCCAAACTTAACTTTAAATTCTATATCACATTTGGATTCTGTTTTTTAATTTTCAGTTAAGTTATTTGTGGTCGATGATTGTCTCATGTTAATTTTTTTCAATGGTTTGGTGTAGAAATTGGGCATTTAATGTGACTTTTCCAAATGGGGGTGTCTTGAGAATACTCCAAATATTTGTTAAAAATGACCAAAGGGATTTTATTATTTAAAATGGATTTCGAAAGATATTTTATATTAAAGTTTAATCATATTGAATTGTTTATGAAAAAATGACTTATATAAATTCTTTTTACAGAATGGACAGATATTGGATGTATGAAACCGATCGGATCTCAAACGATTTTCAAAACAATTTGGAGAGCTTTATAGATTTTTCATTTCACAATGCTTTAGATAGTGGTCGCAAACACTACTCATGTTCCAATTATGTTGGTACACCTTGGTTGAGCCATGAAGAAGTCAGCTACCACATAACCAAAAATGTTTTTCAAGCAAACTACTTTGTGTGGTATCAAAATGGGGAGAAAATGAAATCTCAAATTCGTGGTGATCGAAATGAAAGGACTGGAATGGAGAATTTGTTAGATGATTGATTTCTGTTTATTCGTCATCATGAAAAATAATGGATTTCAACTTAGGAAGACTTTGATATGAGGATTTCTGATGCATCTAGTGAAAATGATTATATTTATAGGGTGAAAATATTGAATGATGCTACCATGACTCCAGTATATCGAAAATGGGATAAAATGAAAAGGCTAGAATTTTTAATCCAACCGTTTCATGGGAAAACTCTGTATGGGATTTCTAATACAGAAACCAATTACATTCATACCCTCTTGAAGGATTTACTTCCAGATGATGCAGATATTCCCTCAAACCACTATATGGCATGGAAGTTAGTTGAGGAACTTAGATTTTCAAGAAGAAAAATTCATGCTTGCCTGAAAGATTGCAGTTTATTCTAGATGGAAACCTCTGAACGAAATTATTGTATAAAATGTGGCACATCCCACTGGAAGTCAAAATCTGATGGACCACCATCCCGCGTTCCACAGAATGTAATGTGTAACTTTCCATTGATCCACAGACTCAAGAATCTTTTTATGTTTGATGACATATCAATAAAAATGAGACGACATGATACTCAGATAAAGAAGACTAATGATGAGTTGGTTCATCCTGCAGTTGGATTTTCATGGTAGATATTTGATGCTCGACATCCTGATTTGGCAGCTGACGTGCGTAATGTGAGGCTGGGTCTTTCATGTGACGATTTTAATCTGTTGGGGAAGAATCTTACTTCGCACGGCACATGGCCTGTTTTTATACACATTTATAATCTTCCCCCATGGTAGTGTAAGAAAAAACCTTTCACTTTCATGAGTATACTCATATCTGGTCCTTCTGATCCCGGCATTGATATTGATGTATACATGCAACCTTTAATAAAAGAGTTGAAACAACTTTGGGATGTGGGTGTGTGCACATACGATGCATGTTTGAAAGACATATTTCATATATTTGTTGCACTTATGTGGATGATCAATGATTTTCTAGGTTATGCAATGATGTCTGGATTGAGCACGAAGGGAAAACTATCATATCTAGTTTTGATGAAGAATACATGATCTAGAACATTGAAACATCGTTGTAGTTTCAGTTTTACGGGACATCGACGGTTCTTCCCAAAGGATCATCCATATAGAATGAATCTTCTAAGATTTGATAATACCATAGAGACTGATGATCCACCTCAGCGTATGACTAGAACTTATGTGCTTAATGAATTGAAATATTTCAGGTTTTCGTTCGAGAAGGGTCAAATTAAATCTGGAAAGAGAAAGAATGCTTCCACTGAAACCTGTTACAATTGGAGGAAGAGGAGTATCTTATCTTATTTTTATTATCAGTAAACCAATTTGTTTCGTCATTGCTTAGACATAATGCATTTTGAAAATAATATATGTGAAATTTTGCTTTCGGTTCTTCTAAATGTCAAGGGGAAGACAAAAGATGATTTATGATCTAAGCGTAACTTGGTGGATTGGGGCATTAGACCAGAATTACATCCTGTGTGTATCAGTGAAAATAAATGGAAACTTCCATGTACATCTTATCTGATGACATCTATGGAGAAAAACAATTTCTGGAAGTATTAGAGACTATTAGAGTTCCTAATGGCTATTCAAGTAACATATCTAAACGGGTCAACAGAAGAGAGTTGAAGCTAAAATTTTTGAAGACTCGTGATTATCACGTTCTACTGCATGAGTGGATTCCAATAGCAATCCTTCATATTTTTTCAAATAATTTAAGGGTGGGTGTTATTCGGTTGTGTCATTTTTTTAGAGAACTTTGTGCTAAGATGTTGTCCAAGTATTTCTTGCAAAAAAAATTGATAGATGCCCCCATTAATTTTGTGTCAGTTGGAGAAAATATTTCCTCCATCATTTTTCACATGCATGATATATCTGACTGTCCATATTCCCCCTGAAATTATTCTCAGAGGACCAATTTCTTTTCGTTGGATGTATCTAACTGAAATATTTATGTTCACATTAAAGTCTTATGTCTGAAACATAAATCATCCCGAAGGTTCTATCGTGAACGTTTACATGGCTCAAGAATGTATGCATTTCTGCTCGATGTATTTGTCTTATCTTAAAACAAGATTAAACAGACCAATGAGAAATGAAGAAGAACAGTATGAGAAAATTGAATCCAATTTTCCATCACTTCCTCAAATAGGAGTAATTCCTGGATCATATACATTGAATACATTAATCCATGAAGAGCGGGAGATGGCACATCACACAGTTTTGTTCTACTATGATTTGTTCGATGACTATATCAGGTAAGTAAATTGATTATGTATATCTTACATATATATCTATTAAACTATTCTTATTTTCTATCTACAGGGAACATAAAACACTGATAAATTGGAAGCATCATTATTTATCTTTAATAAGGAGATAGACTTTTCATAGCAAAGAGTTTTATTCTTGGTTAAAATTGAAGTTAAAAATATTACTGTTTAAAATAACCATATCAATATTTATTTAAGTTCAATATCCATTTATATTTTAGGTATTGAGTTTGTCTACTGACTCTATATCTGATGAAATAAGAGCTTTGGATTTTGGTCCTAATACCATGGTTTGGGACTGTAAATCAATTGTTATCAATGGGTACAAATTTATTGTCACTGAACGAGCAAAGAACATGAGAACACAACATGATGGTGTTATGGTTACTTCCACAACATATTTTTATGCCAGGGCATCATATAGTATACCGCGATTTGAAAATTATGGTTATTATGGAGTTGTTGAAAAAATAATAATATTCGATTATTACTCTCATAGACGAGGCAGAATGATGAAATTACATTGGTTTGATTCGATGACGAGACATGGCACATTTATTAATGATTGTGGATTTCGAGTAATTAATATGAATCGCACTCTTGACACCAAAGAACCATATGTGTTGGAATCAATGTCTTAACAAGTTTTTTATGTCAAAGACCAACTTCGACCTGAATTTGGTGTCATAGTTGATGTAATTCCAAGACATATTTTTTATGATGGTGATGATGGAATTGAAACTGTCCCTACTGCCATTGGAACCAATCCATTTATTTATTTTGATTACTCCAATAGCTCAATTGTCATAGTTGATTGTGAACCTGAAGTTGTGGTTGAAAATATATAGAATCATTCATCCATGTTCTCAATTCTTTTGGTTTACCTCAAGTTGGTTTTTTAATGTTGGTAATATTCAAATTTATTTAGTATTGATCACAAATATATTTTTAGCTAACTTGATCATTATGTGAATTTTCAATGTTTATTGGTTGCAGTCTTATTTGAATTTCATTTTCTAAATTGGAATTGAACTGTATTCAAACCTAGTCAAAGAAAATTTCAAACTTGGTGAACATTACAACTTGTATGATTTATTAAATCCATTCAAGCTCTTCTAAAACAATTGATAACTAAATTACCAACGAATCCCCCTATTCCCTCATATATTTTTTTTGTGTTACACATTAGTTTCCTTTTTCTAATTAATTACATATTTGTCTTCAATAGCAAGAAATGCATCCAATTGAAGAGAGACAAAGGAAAAAAATGATGGAGAACAATCGTCGAATGGCGGAGATGGACGTTCCACCATTAGTTCCTACAGTGAGTACTTTATTTCAAATATATATATTTAACGAATATATAATGTCATGTGATTAATTTTTTTGTAAAAATTTTTGTACGATCCACCTATACGTTGATAGTTTTTCGACGAGGAGCCTAGTACTAGTCCCAGTACTCAGGCCGGTGGTACGAGGAGGGTTCGTACCAGAGGTGGATGATCAGCTGCGCGTACCTGACTACACCCTGCCCCTCCCACTAATATGTCATCCTTCCCACATTCTGATCCCAGTGTGTCGTTAGGGACACATGGGATATTTAGGCCTCCCATGTTTTCGCTACCTTCTGCATCTTCTGGCCCATCATTTTCACATCCCATGATGATTCCCACTCCCTAGTCAGAATCTGGTTAGAAACCTGTCCCATCTTCTTTTCCTTATACTTCTGTCTCTCTGAGCCTCTATATTCCATCGTCTTCGACTCCTATTCCACCACAGGGTATTCCATAAGTTTCTGTGGATCCAGTGGTGCTCAGTGATCAGACCGATGCAGGTATATTTTTAGAACCCTAACAAATTTTATAGCAATATTTATTTTCATTCTAACATGTTTTCTTAAAATATTTGTTTTTCGTTCATGACAGATACATCTATTGACAGGGGTCATGGGAGGGGTCATACACGCATCTGTTCGGTGTGGAACCGCCGCACATAGGTTATGGTGAATTATAATTAAGACAACCAAATGGTTGAGAAAACAGGGCAGCTATGTCAGAGTTTTTTTCCGACGCTTTCCAAATACTCCGACATCATTCCCTTCAACCCACTATCATGGAGACATTTTCCACATGAGGTCAAGGATAGTGCTTGGGTAGAGATATGGGTAAAAAAATCTGTTCTATTTAATTCCATGAATTATTTTTGCATTTATATGAATTAATATTTTGATGTCAGCTTCGATTTAATTTTCCCGATGGTGAGGGTGCACGACCGGAACGTCTAAAGGATTTAGGCGATAATTGGAGAGCCTACAAGCATGAGTTTTATATTGGCTAGGTTGCTACAGTTGGCACTAAGTTAGAGGCGGTACCAGTGGTGGATGATTTTCCTATAGAGCAGTATCATCAGATGATTACTCATTGGATGAGTACCCCGTTTAAGGTATTAATTACATTTGAGGTATTTAAATAATAACTTTCATGTTTTTCATTAATACTATCTATTTCATTTTCGAATTTTATTTAGGAATAATCTGGAAAAAATAAAAAGAATATTGATGCAAAAAAATAACTCCACACACTGGGATACACTACGATGCCTGATGATGAGAGGAAGCAGGTGTGACAATTGTTTATAAGTATTCTTTACGACTTACACTTTCTTTTGTTTCCTCAATTATTTAATAGTTTGTTAAAGTTTTCATATAACATTAGTTTTCAATGTCATTGTAGAGGAAAATAAAAAATATCGAAGGATATGTGCCTCGAGAAAAACTATTTTGCTCGAGTAGACGGAAAAATGATGGAAGTGTCGTCAATGAAGCGACTCAGCAACAGATTGTATGTTTTAATATATTGATTTTATATTTTCATATCTATTTTGTAACTTAATAATATATTTATATTTGTAATAGTATGCTTTAGAGGCCTCGGTACCCATGAACCAGAAAAGTTTGGGCCAACTGATCACTTACATCAGGTTTTGGGAGAGGAGTATCCTAGCAGAGTATACTGCCGACCAGGATAGCCCCAATGAGGTATTGGCCCTCCTCAGGTATGAGTTGTAGTGCCACCGAGCTGCAACAAGTTAGGGAACATGCAGAACAGGCTGACAAAAGGGCCACAGAGATGGCAGAACAGTCTACTAGGGAAAACAGTGTATTTATGAAATTTCATGAAGTTCTACGTCCGACACTTCCACCAGAGGCCAGCCCTACATTTGATGAATATATGTCGTCGATAAATTCTATATATGAAGCACCAGGTGGAAGTTCTAGTGATGGTCAAGAAGATTTTCAAGATGACAATGATGATGGTGAGGAGTCCGATGCAGAAGAGGAGGGAGAGGAGGAAGGTGAGGTAGATGGCGAGGGTAAGGCGGAGGGCGAGGGTGGGGAGGAGGGAGAGGAGGGTGAGGATGATGATTGGGACAAGGACAAGGGTGATGATGATGGTGATGATGGTGATGGTGATATGGGAAAAGTTGATCCATTACATTTTTGACTAATATTACTGTGATTTGATGTTTAATCTATTCTAGTTGTTGGTTTTATCCAAACCTGTAGTATAGTATTGCAGATGAGTTATTTTTATATATTTCATGTTTTCATGGATATTGATGACTTTTAGTGGTTGTGTGTTTGTGAACTCCCTAGACAACCCCCATCCTTCCTGTACCCTGGACAACCCCTACCCTCCTCCCTGGACCCAGGACAGCCCCCTTGACATCCCCTTGGATGCCCCCCCCCCCCCACCCTCCTTCTTGGACCCCAAACAACCCCTCGAACAGCCCCCTGAACATCCCCCTGCATAGCCCCCCCCCCCACCCTCATCATTGGTCCTCGGACAGCCCCCCGGACACCCACCGAATAGCCCCCCCGGACATCCCACCGGACAGCACCCCCCCTAACACCCCCCCCCCCGGACAGCCCTCCACCCTCCTTGATTTCATTTACTACTAGAAATTATATAATATATATCTTATTTATTGTCATCATGATAATAAATTTAAATCACATTTACACATCTAATCAATATCATAGATTCTTTGTATGTTATAAAAGGGATGTATTCATTGGGCATGGCATTGTTATCTCTGAGATGTTTCATAGCATGATAAACTAAAATCAATTCCATAATAAGAATGATATAAAAATATTCTATATGAATTTATACAAGATTTTAAGTAAATACCATTCCACTAATAGACACATGAGGATTCTCATAAATCATGTCTACCTTAATATTTCCACAATGATTTTAGTAAAAGTTTTATCTTCTATTTATTTTCTGATATTCTCATTTTAAATTTAAAATTTTTATAAATAAATTAATTTAAAGACCCATAGTCAAATAGTGTATTTGAATAATGTGAATAAACAACTAACATACCACTCTAATTGTGTCTCTTTTGTTTAAAATGGACAAGATTATAAGTGAAAAGAACAACTGACATATGGAAAACATAACAAATGCATTCGGATTCTGTTGATAATTTATCAAAATTATCCATGGGTCATATGTGACGTGTACGAGCCAACCCGGTCTCAATCTGAGTCGTGATGTGGTCAGGATCAATCTAAGTGTCTCTCTTTTGTTTAAAATGGACAACATTTTAAGTACATACATAAAACTGACCAAACGCATTTGAAATGTGTTGATGCTTTAGGAAAATAATCATTGGGTCATATGTGACGTGTAAGAGTCAACCCCGCCTCAATACGAGGTGCGGTGTGGCTGACACCATTCATAGTGTCTCTCTTTTGTTTAAAATGGACAGGATTATAAGTGAAAAGAACAACTGGCATACGGAAAACAGACCAAATGCATTCAGTTTCCGTTGAAACATTAGGAGAACGATCCATGGGTTATATATGATGTGTACGAATCAACCTCGCCTCAATCTGAGATGCGGTGTGGTCGGCACCACTCAAAGTGTTTGTTTTTTGTCTCAAAAGGACATCATTTTAAGTGAAAAACATCAACTGGCATACGGAAAACTGACCAAACACATTCGGATTGTGTCAATAAATTATCACAATGATACATGGGTCATATGTGATTTTACGAGTCAACCCCACCTCAATAAGAGGAGCGGTGTGGCCTGAACCACTCTAACTGTGTCTCCTTTGTTCAAAATGGATAGGATTATAAGTGAAAAAAAAAATTGGCATACGGAAAACCAACCAAATGCATTCAGAATATATTGATAATTTATCACAATGGTCCATCAGTTATATGTGACATGTATGAGTCAAAACCACCTTAATCTGAGGCACGGTGTGGCCGTGATCACTCAAAGTGGCTCTATTTTGTTTAAAATGGACAAAATTTTAAGTACTTACGGAAAACTGACCAATAGGATTCTGATTGTGTTGATACATTAGAACAATGATACATGGGTCATATGTGATGTGTACGAATCAGCGCCGCCTCAATCTGAGATGTGGTGTGACTGTCTCCACTCAAATTGTCTATCTTTTGTTTCAAAAGGACATCATTTTAAGTGAAAAACATCAACTCGCATACGGAAAACTATCCAAATACATTTGGATTGTGTTGATACAGTATGAAAATGATTAATGGGTCATTTGATATGTGTACGACTCAACCCTATATAAATCTGAGATATGGTGCGACTAACACCACTCTAACTGTGTCTCTTTTGTTTAAAATAGACTGGATTATAAGTGAAAAGAACAGCTGGCATACGAAAAACGGACCAAATTCAGTTGGAATCTATTGATAATTTATACCAACGATCCATGGGTCATATGTGATGTGTACGAGTCAACATCGCCTCAATATGAGGCACGGTGTGGCCGAGATCACTCTAAGTGTCTCTCTTTTGTTTAAAATGGACAACATTTTAAGTACATACGGAAAACCAACCAAACGGATTCTGATTGTGTTGATACTTTAGCACAATGATCCATGGGTCATATGTGATGTGTACGAATCAACCCCGCCTCAATCTGAGATGCGGTGTGACCAGCACCACTCAAAGTGTCTGTCTTTTGTTTCAAAAGGACATCATTTTAAGTGGAAAACATCAACTATCATATGGAAAACCGACCAAATGCATTCGGATTGTGTCGATACTTTATAACAATGATTAATGGCTCATATGTGACTTGTACGAGTCAACCCCCCCCCCCCACTCAATAAGAGGCGCATTGTCGCTGACACCACTCTAACTGTGTCTCTTTTGTTTAAAATGGACAGGATTATAAGTGAAAAGAACAACTAGCATACAGAAAATGGACCAAATGCATTTAGAAACTATTGATAATTAATCACAATGATCCATGGGTCATATGTGACATGTAAGAGCCAACCTGGGCTCAATCTGAGTCACACTGTGGTCGGGATCCATCTATGTGTCTCTCTTTTGTTTAAAATGGACAAAATTTTTTGTACATACGGAAAAATGACCAAAGGCATTTGGTTTCTGTTGAATCTTTAGGATAATGATCCATGGGTCATATGTGACTTTTAGGAATCAACCTCGACTCAATCTGAGACATTTTGTGGCTGGAACCACTCAAAGTGTCTGTCTTTTGTTTCAAAAGGACATCGTTTTATGTGAAAAAACTTTACTGGCATATGGAAATCCAACCAAATGCATTCATATCGTGTTGATACATTAGTAAAATGATCCATGGGTCATTTGAGATGTGTATCAGTCAACCCCATCTAAATCCGAGATGCGGTGTGGCCGGAACCACTCTAACTGTCTCTCTTTTGATTTAAATGGACAAGATTATAAGTGAAAAGAACAACTGGAATACGGAATACCAACCAAACGCATTCGGAATCTATTGATAATTTATCCCAACTATCCATGGGTCATATGTGACATGTACGAGTCAACAATGCCTCAATCTGAGGCATTGTGTGTCCAAGATCACTCTAAGTGGCTCTCTTGTGTTTAAAATGGACAACATTTTAAGTACTTATGGAAAACCAAACAAACAGATTCTGATTGTGTTGATACTTTAGCACAACGATACATGGGTCATATGTGACGTGAAAAATAAACCCCGCCTCAATTTGAGACGCGGTGTGACTGACACAACTCAATGTGTCTGTATTTTGTTTCAAAAGGACATCATTTTAAGTGAAAAATATCAACTGGCATACGGAAAATTGACCAAACGTATTCAGATTATGTCGATACTTTAGCACAACGATCCATGGGTCATATGTGACTTGTAATATTTAACCCTGCCACATTACGAGGCACGGTGTGGCCGACACCACTCTACCTGTGTCTCTTTTGTTTAAAATGGACAGGATTATAAGTGAAAAGAACAACTGGCATAAGGAAAACTGACCAAACGCATTTGGAATCTGTTGATAATTGATCACAATGATCCATGGGTCATATGTGATGTGTACGAGCCAAACCAGGCTCAATCCGAGTCGCGGTGTGTCCTGGATCAGTCTAAGTGTCTCTCTTTTGTTTAAAATGGACAACATTTTAAGTACATACGGAAAACCGACCAAATTCAATTGGAATCTGTTGATAATTTAGAACAAAGATCCATGGGTCATATGTAACGTGTACAAATCAACCCCGCCTCAATCTAAGATGCGGTGTGGCCGGCACCATTATAAGTGTTTGTCTTTGGTTTGAAAAGAAAATCATTTTAAGTTCAAAACATCAATTGGAATATGGAAAACCGACCAAATGTATTTGGATTGTGTTGATACTTTACGAAAATGATCCATGGGTCATTTGAGACATGTTCGAGTCAACCCCGTCTAAATACGAGATGTGGTACGGCCAGCACCACTCTATCTGTGTCTCTTTTGTTTAAAATGGACAAGATTATAAGTGAAAAGAACAACTGGGATACGAAAAACCGACCAACCGCATTTATAATCTGTTGAAATTATAGGACAACGATACATGGGTCATATGTTACGTGTATGAGTCAACCGCAACTCAATCCAAGTCACGGTGTGGCCGGGACCACCCAAAATGTCTCTTTTATGTTTAAAATGGTCAACATTTTAAGTACATACGGAAAACCGACCAAAAAGATTTTGATTGTGTTGATATTTTAGCACAACGATCCATGGGTCATTTTTGATGTGTACGAGTCAACCCCGACTCAATCCGAGGCATGGTTTGGTTGACACAATTCAAAGTCTCTCTTTTATTTAAAAAGGACTTCATTTTAAGTGAAAACAACAACTGACATATGGAAAACCGACCAAATGCTTTTGGAATATGTTGATACTTTAGGAAAATGATCGATGGGTCATTTTTGACGTGTACGAGTTAACCTCACCTCAATCCATGGCACGGTGTGACCGGTATCACACCAGGTGTATGTATTTTTTTTAAATGGACATCATTTCAGGTAAAAATATATGGTATATGAAAAACCCTTCAAATTATGAATTGAATTCCAGATTCCACATATAATTGTCATATAAATTTTAAATTGAATTATAAAGTAATTATGTATGTTTATAATTATGTTATGAATTCTAATTTAATTATGGATGTGTATAGTTCCAGGATGCATTATATGTTAAATGTGTATGAATTTGTTCTCTATATGTATGTGGTAGTTTGTTATTGTAGGTACAATAATTGTATATGTATGTGTTTGTTTATTGTAGTTACAATAATTGGATTGAAAATGAGAGGGAATGCACAAAATGAGACCTGCTGTGCAAATTGCACAAAATGAGGCATGTTGTGCAAATTGCACAAAATGAAACCTACCGTGCAAATTTCAGGTTCCTACTATGCAATTTTCACCCCATAGGCTATGCTAACGATTTCAAACCATTGGCATAGCCTCTCAGAGTTTTTTGACCAATGGTTCTATGAACTTTTGGTAAAAAGTTATCCCAATGGTTTAGAAACTGTTGGGAAAGAAGATAGTGTTGGTTCTCCCAATGGAGCCAAACTGTTGGGAAAAACTATCCCAACGATTTGGAACAACCGTTGGGATAGGTTAATTTTTCACCAACCTATCCCAACGGTTCACTGTAAACCATTGGGAAAAGCTTTCCCAACGGTTCACTGCAAATCGTTCAGAAAAGCTTTCCCAACGACTTACTTCCCTACGGTTTGTAGAACCGTTGGTATAACATATACCAACAGTTCTGCAGCCTTTCCAAACGGTTCAGAAGCATTGGGAAAACTTGTATTTCCAATAGTGATGGGTTTATGAAATGGTTTAGTCTTCAATTGGGATTTTTTTCTCCTCATTAAATTTATTCCATACCAAGATCCTTTTAATATTGTATTCAATATCTTTTATAGTGTTTTCTAATAAAAAATTCCCTTGATGATCACCGTACATCAGGGTAGTTATAGAATTGTTAGAAAATATGTTCTATGTGCACTATCCAATAGTTCTATAGTTATCATAGGTGATGAAGGAATGAAATTTATTGTCCCAAAATTAATGACACAATCATCATTTATTTGGCCCTCGTGTAGTTTTCCATCATTAACATTTGTCACCTATTTTTGAATCTCTAGGTCATCTCTTATTTCCTTGTTGATCTCCTTCTAGTAGTTGGTTATGAAATTATTTGGTAATGTTCTGATGTTATACCTTCCTTTATGATAACCAAATACATACATTTTATATCCTTGAATATAGGGTCCTTCTCAATACACATCCTGTATAGATTAGAAGGATCTTTTTTCTAAGAGAATCAGCTTCCATGTACAAAATCATCGAATGGTAGTCAATAGAAATATAGTTGTCCTCGATTTGCCGTAACCATATTCTTTTATTCATATTGATATCCTTGTATGTGAATATACAATTTTTCCTATTTTGATGAGTATATATGTCAAAAATATCAGTGTAGATATATTTCATCCATATCATCATGGATAAGATCACAATTGTGAATTTTAGGTCCTAAATAAAATATTTTTTCTCATTCATCTTCAACTGTTGTGAGGAATTGTCTATCACATTAACATTATAAATGATGAAACAACCAACAAAATTCAATTTAAAAAACTGTATATCACAAAACCTTATTCACTTATTCGTAGTGTCAGTATATGCAGAATGAATGTCATTTTCTTGATATTCTAATAAATTTCCTCACATTGTTAATTCTATAAATATTTTACCTGTTTCTATATTAAAATAGTTATTGGGATTTAATTTTGTGACAAATATTCATAAAAAATTCTTATCAGCCGTATATGATGGGAATATTACTAATTTATGTGACTAAAGTAGGTTTATTTTATTCCTCAACAGATTTTTTCATAGAATGTTCCTCAAAATTACAACATGTGTGATGTTGTTCCCCAAGAATGTGACTTTCTACATCTAATTTTCAATATTGACGAACTTATCATACATTTTCTCCTCCTATAATGTGTAAATCACAACCCTTATATACTCTTCATTTTTATCCTTAATCATCAATTAAATTATAATATCATCATTAAAAACTACCACAAAATATTTAGGTGGTCTCTAAGGACTCAATTCATCAAAATAATTAAAATTATATGGGAATTGGTAAGTCTAATGGGAATCAGTATGAATTCATAGTATACATACTATATATGGGAGGATTTCTTTTGAATATCATCCTTCATTACCATATATTGATAATTCCAAAAACAAAGATCATCCTTTGAGAAGTATTGATACAGATATATTGGATAAAATAATTCACCAATCTTTTTTGGTGATACATTTTATTTATGTTGATATTTTTAAACTCTCAAAAAATGATACAAATATGCATTGATCTGTCGTTTTTATTTATAAATAAAATTGGTGAACTACAAGGTGATTTACTATATAATATGAATCCATTTCCCAACATGAATTGTCGAAAGTTCTTTAAATCAAATATTTTGATTGAGACCATCCTGTAGGGTAATTTTTAGATATGTGTATCTCTAGAAATGAGATATATTGACAACCACACCTCACGATCTCGGGGAAGACCAGGTAACTATTTTGAAAATACCTTCATTTATTTAATCACAGTGAAGATGTCCTATTGGTTGGTACCTTAATTTGAGTCAACCATTTTTGCATGTTATTCATATTCAGTGCGTATCAACACCCACACCAATGATGGATTTTACAAAGGATATACATCATCTTCCTTGCATATGTAGAGAATCATGTGATGGGGTAGAATATGAAATGATATTTCCATTATATGATAGTTGATGCATTATAAATATATTGAGATCCAATCCATTCAAAGTATAAAATCAAATTACTCTAAGGGAATTATTACTAGATTCTAAGTATGAATATCCAACATATTAGAAATTATAGAAGATTCCAAAAATATGGTCTAAATGATAAAAACACCAGGAATTACGAAATATGTATCTACTTCATGTATTCATGGAAATGATTCATCATTTCCAAAAAAACATACAGGATATAAAGAAATATGTAGATTTGTAGTTAAAAAACATTTGATATTATTGATTGAATATGATGTGTAGTTGGAACAACTTTATTTTTAATATCCACATTATCAGTAGTTATATACTGGGTATTCCATTTCTCCTTAGTCTTAAGAGGATGTTTATTCAAATAACCCTCTTAAAATTGTGTTTGTTCGTTGGATTTTAATCTTCACTTTCATAATATTGTTGATGAATTCATCTATGGGAGTTTAATTTGGAACTTCCCTCCTATAATATATCATGTTAGCTAGATTCTTCACATGTTTTTGAACTTTTTTTTCTTTTTGACCTTCTCTCCATCAGTTGATGCATTTCCCTATCCCATTTAAGAAATGTACACAATTATTCTTCACACATTTTTTACAAATGGGGGTTCAGATCATCTTTCTTACATTTTTATTTTACAGACCGTCTTGAAACTCCATTTTTCTCTAATTATCACAAATTACAAAAGAACCAATATAAAAAATGTTTCCCTAAATTTAGAGTCTATAAAAACCCTTAATCATTACTCTTGAAGACTAAAATATCTATAAAACATTGAAGGTGTGTTTTTAACCACCAAATAATCAATCTAATTTAATTTCATTGTTGATAAAAAACCAAGAGGATTATGTTTCAAGCATTATGAGGTTTTCCTCGTATGAAATGATTGATTCAAATTCCTTTTTCTTTTTCTATATGAATTATCCCTCTCATTATTTATGTTTTTGACTAAAATTGTTATAAATAAATACTTTCTAAAAGTATTCCCACTCTGTATCTTCTATTTAAGCATTAGTCATAGTGTTCTTTATCAACACCCACCCTTTATTATCCACTATAACTAAGTTATATAGGTCTATACTATATTTTTATTTCCCAAAAAAGTGGAGAGAATAAATTACCCTCTCTATTCCATTAACCCACTATTTGTTGACATGTAGATGAAAAGATCTATTAAATGTTGGTGGTAATTTTCACATAAAGTACTAAAAGACAATTTCCTCCATATTTGTGGAATGGGGAAATTCCACATGGTTTAGGTTATTTTTTATAGCCTGAGACTATTATTATTCTTTTCGATAAAATTTGGAACTGAACCTCCAATGGAATTGTGGATATCATTTTTAATTCCATTGTATTGTCCTATACATGGTGTTTATGTCTGGTGCTCCTTGACCCCACCATTTCTGTAAAATAGAATACATTTTAATAAAACATATGTCATTAAAGAATGATTATATAATAAATTATTTTCTAAAATCAACTCTAAATTCATTCTATATAGGATCAATATGTTTAGAGTTTATCTAATACTATTATTAATGGAAATTATACCTATACATTGATGTATACATATGGGTTTCACTGTCATCTTCATATCCAAATTCAATGTTTAACTATACCATATCACTGATACCAACTATATAAACTGATCATTTTCTTACATGAGAACTACATCATATTATTGATAAAAATAGGTATTATTTATGGGATAGAATGGTTTACTATATTGGGAAAATAATAATCTTACATCACATCTATATAATAAAAATTAACATTTATTTTAATAAATTTTTTATTCTAACAAAATGTCAAGTTCTCCTCGGTACCTATATTCACCAGATTATTTAAATCAATGAAATGGGTTAGAGATATATTCAATCAGGTGAAGAATAAGTGACTTGAATAAATAATACATGGGTGAGAATAATATGAATTATCATAGCATATAAATTTGATCATAATCTACATCAAGAGGTAAAAATTTGATAACAACAAGTAATGTTGTGATGCATAAAAATGATAAATCATGTCATAATGGTAAAATACCAAACATATGTCTGAAAAATATATATTCATCTTCTAACATTATATAATAAGATTCAAGATATTATCCAACGCATTATAGGGTGATATAAAATTCATCCCATCTATCACATCATAATATTCATCTAATCGTGGAAAATTCATAAAATGAATAACAATTACCGTCATCAAAATAACCAATAAAAAGGAATGTATTTTAGAAGAATTTTATAAATTATAATTTAATAAATAGACTAGGAGTTACCAAATGAATATGTGAAAACATATTTGGAATAAATATCCTTATTCTTGAATAAAATCTAAACAACTTAATTGGAGTAAAAGAACAGTTTAGGAACGAAATGTCATTTTGAAAGAAATTTTTATGTTGTCTAAATATCAAAGTGGAAGTATTTATATCCTCAGAGATAAAATAGAATAATACTAAAATTATATTTAAATAATATTAGTGGAATATATATACAAAATATCCCATGAAGTAGTGATAACTAAAAGAAAATGACATGCGTTCTAGAATCATATTAGCTTAAATCCATATTATATCGTCTCTTTTATGCCCCCTAAATAATAAACATAGATTTATTAAATAATTCTCAAAAATGTAATTTTTTTTAATTTTTACCACTATTTATCAATTAAATTCATTCTATATTATTTCATATCATCATCTATTAATGGGAAGTCACTTTAACATTATCATTTCCTTATAAATTTACAGTTTTCATCAATTTTTCTATTTTTTCTCATGGGTATTTTGACATTAGTTGAATAAATATTAGATTATTAATATAACATATTGGAACCTTTAAATATGAAAAATATATTATTATATTCATCAATTGTTTTGGTGATACAAATTGTGTTTTGAATGTTGTAATTAAAATTTAATTGACTGTTAATAGAGAGTTTTTCCAAATATGAAGAAACGTGATATAAATTTAAATTACAACAATTATAAAAATTTTATAGATGGATAACATGAATAATATAATGAAAATATTATTCCATATTAAATCATATATTTTTTTAAATTTACTTAAATTATAAATATATATATATATATAAGAATAAGACAATGAGAGAATATTTTGAATAACATACTCTCTCTATAGCGTGGCTTCTACTATATGGGCCTAGACATCCTTG
Source organism: Viscum album (assembly GCA_963277665.1). NCBI lineage: Eukaryota > Viridiplantae > Streptophyta > Magnoliopsida > Santalales > Viscaceae > Viscum > Viscum album. Next base: position 1,202,205,801 of record OY728137.1, read on the forward strand.
GTGTATGGAGTTTGAATATCCTCAAACCACCTTATAGATTTTATTAGAAAAAGAGATCATATTTTGTCAAAACAAATCATTGGAATGTGTTAGAATAGTTTTTTTCTATGGGAGGAAGATAGGTAACTTATAATTGAGGAGAGGTCTAAATAAATAATAAAATAATATATAAAATAATATATTTTTGGAAAAAAATTAATATTGTTTTTTTGAAAATATACATATTATATAAATATATTATACTTGTTTTTGTAATTACAAATCCTTCATAATTATAATTCAATTAGTTTCGTGAACATGGAAGTTGAAAAAGTAAAATTGTTATTTTTAGCGATATTTTTTAACTTTGGGACTTGGAAAATTATTTTTATGTTTACAAATTTATTTTAATTTATTTTAATGACTCATTATTTAATGTTAATATATATTTTCATAAAATTAGGTTCTATAACTAATTTAGTCAATATTTCATCATGTATGATGTAATTTAACATACACTAGTTATGATAAAAACTGTATTTTTACTAGTTACCTGATAATTGATGTATTTTAGAAAATTATTTAAAAAATAACCCCTAGAATATTTAATTTGATAATTTTAAAAATGATATTAATTTTATCAAAATAAATATCTATCATTGGATATTTCCATTTTATAACGAAATTATTATTTTGAAAAAATACATTAAAATAATGTTTATTAAACCTGTTCACATATTTTCATTGTGTTTTTAAAAATTATTATTTTTGTATTATAATAGGTATATTTAATTAAATAAATGAATATTAATAGTATTTATATCACATTTTATTATTTTGATGTTAAATTGGGATTCCAACCACAATGTTATTATTCTCCACTATTAGGTTACATTTCAAGTGGTCACATTGCTATTCCAATAGTCATATTGCCTTCTAAAAATACCACTTAGTTAATTTATTCAAATTTCACTATAATTACACCCATGGTTATATATTTTCAGTTTATATAGATTTATTGGTTTAGTAACATTTTCATACATTTCTAGAGTGGTTTTCATGGGATGATATGATACTATAATATTGGGGTGATACAAATTTTCACATTTTTAATTTTGAATTTTATTTATTTTTTCCATTTGTAAGGATTGAAAATTTCATTTGTTTAATAGATGACTAATGAAATGAGGTATATTAATAAGAAGATATTTTATTGGTTTCTCGGTATTAATTATGTTTATAAAGTTAAATTAAATAATAGAACACATATTTATTTTGGAATGAAATATCACTAAAAAACTATTGGGAATTTCCAAAAAGTGATATTAGATATTATCAACTAATATATAAAGTTAAAACTAATAAATTATATATATACTTAACCTAAAGAATCATCCAAAACAAGTCTCTCGAATTATAATGTCTATATTTTTTCATGTAAGCTCAGTAAGTCAACATAATATTCCCCAATCAATATAAGGTCTCTCGTAATGTCACATTCCATAGATGTCAATATCATCATCACTATAAAACAATAATCTAACATTAACTCTTCCAAAAATAAAATCTTATGTTGTATAATTTATTCTATAGATCAAACCACATAGTTAAATCATTCATAGATATCATAAACTACCAAATCAATATATAATTTCATGGTGTCCAATATTATTCCAACAACATTTAATTTTAATTACTATAACAAAATATAGCATACATTTTATGTTATATATTCTTAATAATGTGTTTCCCAAACATGTAATCATTATGGTAAATCAGATATCATTGTACCATTCAATAAATTCTTTCAAATACTTATTGAAATATTATTACATTACAATCTGTATATGTTTCAAGATATTTATAATTGTAAAATCGATAATAAAATTATTCTTAAAAATATCTATAGGATCCAAATAAAAAATAAAATTAAACATTTCACTTCTGATGTATCAAATGATAAATATTGACCTTGGCCGCTTAAATTTTTCAATTGTATATTCCTTTGTTGATTTGGCCATTGTGTGGAATAGTACACCATTTCAATATTGATAAAGAACTATACATTAGGGACACCTCCCACACATTATAATTAATTTAAATAATATATTTTATCAACACAAATGAAGAAAATTTATTTTCATTTTAGACATACATCAATGAGCTTCTATCCATGAGTATCACATGTGGGAAAATCCTTCTTTAACATATTCAATTTATCCTTTTTTTCTCTTCTATCATCTTCTCCACTTCCATCCCTTCAAATACATAAGGCCTAAATAATTTTTTCTTTGTATTTATCTGACAAGATATTGTATCCTAATATAATGAGATTATTTGGAAGAATAGTGAACTACTAAGGATTTGTGTACTCTTTTCAAATAAATATCCAATAATGTAATTTGTATTTTTTATATAGTCTTGATAATTATTTTATAACCATGTCGGGATGCCTTCAAAAATATAAATACTTTCCTCATCTTTTCTATCATAAAATCAAGACTTGTTCTTCCATATCCAATCACTACTCTTGAGGAAAACAATTTTCCCTGAAGTGGACCATGAAATTAGTGCATACCATGTTATTAATTTTTATCTATCTTTATTATTTGGCTTAATTACTAAAATTTATCCACATCTATATAATTGTTATTAGATTCCATGAAAAATATATCCCTTTTACTAATTCCTAGAGTAAGAAAATTCCTATATAATGAACATATCCATTTATTCTCTAGAAATGGAATTATATTCCTAATGAATGATGGATGTTACAGATTCATGAAAATTTCGTGAATTATAACACAACATGGTGGATCATCATTAATCTACAAATGTGAATGGTTATTACTCTAAACCATAGTCATATATCCCAATCAGTTTATAATTTGATAATTTCATAATATAACTCTAGCTCCAGATCATTATCATTCATATAAGTGTAATTCATATATGGGGTACAAGAACTAATACGTTTCATATTCCATTCATTAGGATCCATTTTTAAATAATGCAATGCACGTTATTATACCATAATATTTGGAAATGTAGCATAAAGTCCAAAAATTTGTGAATAAATGAACATAAATTTAAGATTTTATATAATTATAATCTCATTATCATAAAAATATATTAATTGTGGATATTTTTATTTCAAATCCTTCATAATTTTTTTGAATGAAAAAGATAACATTCCTAATAACATACCCAAAAAGTATTAAACCATATAAATATTAAAACCAATTGTCATTGACCATTGGATGATCGGGTCAAGACTAATGTTCCCTATGTGGAATTATTTCCCAAAGATACATCATTTATTGAACCCCAACCACTTATATTATTCAAAAAAATATTTTTTTTATGGAAAAAACACAATCCATTTCTTACCCATGCTTTAGGGTGTAATTATATACTTATCCTAGGTTTCTATAATATAGTTATTCTCCAAAATATATGATTTTATAAATATACTCCCTATGGTTGATATAATCCTTCCCATATACAAATTTTAGGGAACCAAACAACTCTAGTCTATAGACAGTGGTAACATTATTACATTGGAACTAAATACATTCAATCCAATCCCAAATAATGGAATAGTTTAGTAGTATTAGTGAATAATATACATAAATAAAAATTTAATTTAATTTTAAAACATTAAATAATAAAATACTTTAGTTTGAGATTTCAATTATTAACATTATAGTATCATTTAATATCAATCCCAAAACACATCCTCAAATCAGAGGGAAAAAAACAAATGAAAGATGTGATCTTATATTCTCATTAAGGGTATGAATACCGTAGAATAAATGAATAAATATTCTATAATAAAGATACAAAGATAAATAAATAAAACAGTTTCCATTAAATAAATATCATTTTCATAATATGGATGGAATAAATTATGATTCAATAATTCCATATATATAATTACATGAGATTGAAACATAACCATGTATATTCTATCTATTCACATAAACACATTAAATACCGACAAATGAAATCATAATGATGGAGTACATATTCCAAAAAATATAAATCATAAATTGAAGGATTAATTCCATGAATTCTTATCATTTATGTATTATGAAATTAAATATTACATAAATGGGTCAATAATCATCAAAATACCCAAACTAATTTTACTCATCAAACCTATCAATGCATCGAGGGGCTATTTTTTCTGGGTCCCACCAATACATTAATATTCCCAATTCATTTTTCATTTGAATGCGGCGAAACATGTTAAATATAAACATTAATATTGAAAAAATTAAAAAATTGTTAATACATACCCATATCAGTAAACATATTCATTTACCATCCATTATAATAAGGTTAGTGGTAAACGAAATTACATCCCTATTCAAACTATTCATAAATAATCTATTTAAATAAAGAGGATCATATCAATAAAAAATATCCAAAGTGGATAATATATACAATAACTAATAAATTTACATATATCAAAAATATAAAATTTTCTATCATTATTACTATTCATTTAAAAATAAAATGAAATCCATTTCACATCGTTATAACGAGTTTATAGCCCTCACGCATACACGAGTGAAATTAATATTTTCGAACGGGTTTGATGATATAAAGATAGATTTGAAATTAAATTCAATATGTATGGTTGAATTATTACTACAAGCTTATATCCATTTAATTTTATCCTTACTATATTTCATGTAACATGAAATCAAAAAAAATATTCACCTAGCTTTTCAAGGTAATAGTCCACCATATGTAGCAATAATATTGTTATATTTCTCTTGGAATGTAATGATTATAGGAAAATGTGATAAAATATTTAAATAAATATAATATTGAATAAGATGTCATATATAAATTTTAAACCCATCATTTCATACATTATTAAAATGTTCTGATGAAAAAATAGCAACATCTGTTCGAGATGAGGTATCCCACCGTACAATGATTGACAACTCCATTTTCCATTTGATGGAAATATATTGTTATATGTTATTCCATTAAAATTATAAAATCATAGAATATAGGATACTGTTTTTTTAATAATTTTTAATATTCTTAAAATATGAAAAGTATATAGAAGATGAAATAAAATTAAATATCATTGTAAATATCTTTACCTCCTCTTCTAGAAACTTCCTTAGGTTTAACCTAAAGCCTTCCAATATTGGAGTTATTATCTAATAATTCTTATAGTATATTAATAATTAATTAATTTATAATTTTTAGATTTGTTGTTTGAAATAAATCCTTTTGGGAGAGTGAAGAGGGGATGATAGTGGTGTCCTTTTATATGTGGTGGAGAGGACACACATGGTATTTTTAAAAAGAACCAATTACACACACATTTTTATGATTAAAAAACCCCAAAGAATGGTTTATAAAAAATATATTAAAGGGACTAAATATTACCATTCAATGGGTTTTAGATAACATGATAGGTCATTTAAACCCTTATCTTTTTAGTTTAACGTCCAGTAAGACCATTTTTACATATATCTCAAGAATTTATAATTACTGGTTTTACTATTAATATTGAAAAACAATTAGTTTTAATGTATAATATATTATAAATTATAATGAATCAAAATATGTAATCCTTTTTTCCAAATTCAATTCAATTTATTGTTAGAATCAAATTCAAAATTATCCATACAGACGCGATGAAAAAGTGGGTTTGAAAGAATTTTGTTTTCATAAATATATAATGTTTTCATATCAAAATTAAATAAGATATTATTTAAAGGGAAATAATTTTTTAAAATTTTAATATTATAAACATGTATTTTTAATTAAAATCCAATTTAAAATATAAATTACATTTATAAATAATTTAAATGAAAATGTGGTTTTATGTTAAAATTCTGTATTATAAATAGTTCATTTAAACAATAATATTTTAAAAAATTCTAAAATATTATCCCAATGATAACTATTTACCTATATTTAAAAAATTAATATTATTTTCTAACATAAAATTTATAAATTTTTTAAAAATAATGTAAAATTTATTTACTCATAGGTGGACTAATCCACCATTTATAATAAAAATTGGAAACATTTATGTCATTAAATTGGTTCTTGTATTATTTATAACCATTAGATAAAAAAATTATATTATATACATGTTTAAACCATATAACTCATATAATTTATTCAGTCATATTAATATCTATCAATATAAAAACTATGTTATAATGGAAATGTTTAAAGAATAAGAAAATAATATAGCGTGAGTTTTTTTTAAACATATTATTGTATTCATCGCAAGCAATCTAATATATTGAATTTATTTAAATTGAAATATAACATAAATTAATTGGGGTTATATTTTCCTATATTCCTAGTGTGGTATTTCATATATGATATTAAGCATGATGTTCCTGTTTTAATATCATTTGTTTTATAAGAATATTTTCATATGGATAATGGATGTCGAATACATGCTTTAATCCAATGAATAATTAATCCACCTAACTATAATGTTGGATTATAATACCATAAGTTTACCTTTCAGGTATATTTAAAATTACCTCTTTTGGACCAAGAATTTTATCATCTTTTTTATTAGCTAATTGAATTCATTCATAGTGTTCGTATAAAAAAAACTTGGTAACTACTTATTAAAAAATAATCTCTTAAAAGCATCCCACATTAAGGGGTCAATTTCATCAAGTTAAATTATAATTTCTAGGGTATTCCAACATTGATATGGTTCTTAGTCTAAATAATAAATAACTAAAATGACTTCTCCCTATTCCAAACATTAGATGCTAAAATATATATCCAATGGTACTAATCTATTACTCAGAAAAATGTTTATTAGTTGAACCATGAAGAGACTATGGACATTACAACATGGAGGAATCAATATAATGATGGTCCCTCCATTTAATTTTTTTATTTCAATCCTTATTCTTATCATGATATATTTTTAGATTAAATAAATAATATTTTACATTCAATCTACCAAAAAATTTGGATTCTATGGATTAAAATATTTTCATCGTCTATTTTTTTCAGCATTATACGGTTCTATTGAGTTTCATCTAGAGAAAAAACTAAAAAAGATATTTAAATAAACAATAATGATAGTGTGAAATAAAATGTTTTGAATTCCTATTTATAGGATACATATATGAATATAACTATTATAAGGACCCAACTGTAAACATACATAATCTTGAGTTATGTCAATAATCTGACTTTATTTCAGATTGAGGATCATTTCTGGTTTAGAGTATTATAGAATTAGGACACAACTATTACATAAAAATAAAATTTATACTAAGGGGATACCCCTACAAAAGTATCAAATTATTTTGAAATATAAAAATTTTATAAGTAAACATGACTTCTTTTCATGATAAAATTCATCTTGACTTATTCATTTCTCTAAACCATCCTTATACCCTTTGGAAAACATTTTAAAAACATGGGATGGACACAAAAAGCTGAGTATGTTGTAAAAAATTAAGAAAAAAATATTAGTACATGCATATTTATAATCCCATCAACTAATAAAAATCCTAAAAACATTATAGAAATCATAAAATAAAAAATTTAACTTGTGGTATCGATATGATACTTATATTTTAGCTTTTAAAGCTACATAAGGAGAAACATTTATGGTTAAATTTGGAATACCCATTATAGTATATTTCTTAAATATCATAGGCTAAACCTTATTATTTACCAATATCTCATTACCCAATACATTGGGGAGCTATTGTTGGTTCACCCACCCTATGTTTATCATGGAACCACCCATATACATAAGTGATTCCATAGAAACATAACACAGTCATACCACATAAAACATACATAAACGAAAAATAAAATTTACCTATTAAAATCATAAGATATATTTTCACGATATAATCAATTAATTCTAAAATCTATTATCAATAACATAAAACCTAAAAAGGGAATGTGGTTTTTACATTTCGTTAAAAAAAGTAGAGCTTGCAATGAAATCCAAATACCAAATAATGGTCACTATGGCAGAAAAGTCGTTGTCACCGCATATGTATGAAAACATTCCTTTTTGTTGTTCAGTAAAATACTTTTTATAAGAAATAATTCCTTTTTAAGACCATGTAATGACAATAATATTCATGGGGGTTGATTACACACTGTATAAAAGTAGGTGGTGTATAACATCCAAATATTCCTCAATAAAAGGTGAATGAGACAAAGTTTCTTCTATTAAGTCTAAGTCATCATGTACAATTGTAATGTTCCTGTATAATAAAAATAAGTTAATTTATAAATTCATGAGATCATTTTTCATGTTTATTATTTGTTTTATATCACTTATTTCCATTTTATTAAAATTATATGATTATTTATGTTCATATCAGATGTTTTGTCGATATTCACTACATGAGTCAAAATGAACATGGTTTTGATGTCACTAGTCCATGTAGTAACTAGTCCATATACATTATAAAATATTTAATTATTTAAATATCATATATATCAAGAATATGTGTAATTATAATAATCTAAAATATTTTGGAGATAAGAAATGTAATGCACCGTTCATGGTGATGGTAGGCCGTATGTACGAATGAACTCTATATAGATTTCCTTGTCATATTAAAAAATGAAATTATAATTACAGTATTATATTATTTTCATATATTTCTAATAGCTTTAATAAATCCATCCGATATATGTTTCTTGTATAGAGGGAATGATTCATATCACTTTGAGGGGGCGATAGTCCACACTTCCTCAAACGAAATTATCGTATTTACAAAACATTAGAAAGATAACAATATGTTATAAATAAAATTTACATAAGAGTAGAGAAAATAAAAAAAATATTTCATATATTAATATACATTCCATCACAATGGCCACCATGAGAGGTGGTAGGGATAATATAATAATCACTGTTTCGTGATGTTTGTGTTTACCATACATAGAAACAGTATGTTCGTTAAAAATTAATTATGGGTGTGTTTATGGGTAGGTTAAAACCATATATAACAACATCCTATTATTTTTAGGATAATTATTTTATATGTAATATTAATATAATAAGAGTATAGGGAGTGGTGAATGGAAATGAAACATAAAATCTTGAGATAATGTGTTACCTCATAATCTTGTAACATCTTTTGTTTTATATAGAAAGGATTCCTTGCAGGGATTAATTACCTAAGTGAGGCTTCTAGGACGAAGGTAAGGATTATATAATAAGTTGGGGGAAGTTATTGGCCGATCCAAAAGTCATTAAAAATGTTTTTAATATGGAGGAATGAGTGCCATTTTATTAGAGAGGGGAGGGGAACTGTTAAAATTATAAAAAGTATAAATTAATATTGATTAAATTTTGATTTAAAATGGTCTAAAACACATTTATTTAGAAGATAAAATGATAATATTTTGAAATAACATCTAAAATAATTTTTATAATTGTAACATCCCAATTAAGTAATGAATAATAGATATTTTTATCTATGTCTATTAATGATTAATATAGTGTTATAGAGGTTTAAAATGAAAATAAATAAAATCTTATGCATGGAATACACTAATATTCTTAAAAGATTGTTTTACTGCCTTTTGATGGAAAACCATTTTTGAATAAATATTTTGACAATTTTATAAACTATGTTTGTCAAAATAAACTTATTCTTTATGATTGGGACATCAAAATTTACCTTCTGTGAATTTTTGGTATTTTTCTAACAATGTTCATTTTTTAATGAATAGTGGAGAATACTGCATTTTACATCAAAACTGCTTTTTAATCTAATTTATTTATATGATTAGATTATGTTTTGAATTGATTCGGAAGTGAAATTAGAATATATTTTTACCATTTTATCCAATGGTGGTCATTGGAATCAATTTCACTTTGAAATTAGACTTAAACTGGTGTCAATCTTTTGATACATATTGTTTTGTAAAAACACGCTATTTGCTCTGGCAGTGGGAATTAATTATTAAATTAATTAATGTGACTTATATGATTTGAATTTTGTAAAATAGAATTCATTTTTGAATTCAGAATATCAAATATATCTTAGGGTGAATTTTTGGTAATTTTCTGAAAAACTTCAATTTTTGATGAATAGTGAAACCACTAAGTGGTAATCAAGCAAACTGATTTTTCAGTTAAATGAAATTTTACCACTAATGTGTATTTAATTTTTAAAATCCTACATACATGGTTGTAATTAAGAAGTAAAATTTGGTTCAATGAGATTATAATAATTTTTGGTGAATAGTAACTTATTAAGTTCTTAATCGCGATTAGTGGTAATTAGGGTAGTTTAAGGTATAAATAATGCTTTAATAATAGGAAATGACCTAGACACATGTCCCAACCTTATTGGTTGTGTCATGGCCGACCAATACAAGTCATGGGTCAACTTGGGGACCCCATGGAGACACTTTGGTTTGGAAATGACATAAATAACTTTTTATTAAATGTTAAAGTAAAAAATGACACAAACACGAGATGTTTTACGAAAAAAATTTTTACATGGGGTTATAAAGATCAGAATTTTGATTATAAATAATCATTTGAAAGATAAAGAGATTTCCTACATCATAGTATTTTTTTATGATTTTTAGACATTAAATAAATTAAATTATTTATGAAATAATAATGATGGAGAGATGACATCATTATTTGACGATTTAAATAAAATGGAAAGATAATGAAAAATCTAAAACGTACACATGTCCAAAACCAATTGGATGAGTTGATTTCGAACCCTTATCACCTTATCCACTAATTATATCAATGTGGGACCTTTTGAAACCGAAACAGATTTTCAAATAAAGTAATATTTCTTTACTTTCCAAAAGTGCCCCTCCTCTCCTCTTATAAAAGGCCCCCACCTCTACCTCATTTCACACACTCCTCAAGCCTTTGGCTCGGCCAACCCCTGCCCATTTACTCTCTCCACATCCCTCTCCTCATCCTAGAGGATTCCCTTTGGGCAGAATCCTTACAAAGGAAGCCTTTAGGCTCAAATCAAAAGGAGTTACACTTTTAAAGGTAATTCATTCTCTCATGTTCATTTGTTTTATTTTGCTTCTCCAACCCCCTAAACTCTTTTTATTTACTTATTTTGTAACAACAACAGTATCATAAATATACAAGGATGTTGTTATAATATTTATTTGAGCTAAACTCTCACACAACTACATCAAATGGTTAAAGAACATACGGTTTCCATGGATGGAGAAATTCTGCATCCCGAAATGATGATTGTTCAATAATCATTTAACACCTTCAAAGGAGGCCATTATGATGTCACTATTTTTATATATGATATATAATATGTTTATGTTTTCCTTAAGCTTCTGTTTTTTTCATTTTGGGCATACCTTTATGGTTTCCATTATGGGTAAACACGATATCTTCATTTTAGGAAGTGCGGACTACCGCCCCCTCAAAGTGATTTGATTCGTTAAATAACATATGTGGGACATATAAAGGATGGAACTATGATATTATATATGATATTATACTGGAATTATAATATACCTTTATAACATTATGATTCCATTCTATAAAATACAAAATAGAAATGAAAGTAGCGTTCATGCGTACGTACGGCTTACCGTCTCCATGAACGGTGCATTTCATTTCTTACCTCTAAATGATTATGTAATATTATAAATGCATGTATGTACTGGATATATATGACATATATGATATCTACATCATGAATACCATTCTGGATATAATGAACCTTTGACCAAATTAACAACATGTAAGTGTAAGAAGTCTATTTTTGACTTAAGAACCAAATACCGACAAAATGAACATTATTAACTTAAGTGATTACATGATGTTAATAACATGGTATAAAAGGAATAATGAACTTGAAAAAGATTCTTAAGAAAGTGGAGATTAACTCAAGTTTATTATTCAGGAGATTAAAGAACGGTCGGGTCAAGTCGGATACGAGGTATGGGACTTCGTCTCAATCTCCTTTCATTGAGGCATATTTTATTTTATACACAACTTTCTTTTATACGGTGTATAAACCCCTTTGACTTTTACGTTTATTCAAAAGGAATCTTTTTTATACGAAGCATTTACTAAACGACAAAATGGAATGTTTTTTTCGTACGTATGCGGCGACAACGACTTCTCCACCGTCATGACCGTTATTTGAGTTTCGGCTTCCTCTACAAGCCATACCTTCTTTTTAAAAGAAAAATAAATACCATGTTTTACTTTTCTTTTATTTTGGTATGGAAAATGGTTTTCACAATGTTTTTGTGTTGTATTGATATCTTGTGATTGAAATGTGGAAATGTTATGTTTCCTTTATGCATGTTTTATGTGATACGATTATGTTATGGTTCTTGGGCATTATTCTGAAGACGGGTGGTTCCGTGATAAACTAAGGGCGGGTGAGCCCGATATAGCTCTCCAATGAATTGGGTAACGCGAAGGAGTGAAACGTTAAGGTTTCTCTGAAGAGATTTTAGGAAATATACTATGATGGGTATTCCAAACGTAACCAAGAGGGTTACTCCCTACGTAAGAATGTTATGAATGCCTCATGTTACCTTTATGTCTTATGATTTCTATGATTTATTCATGATTTTATGACGTATGTTAAAGTGCCTATGTTTTATGGGTAAAGTATGATTTCATTCTTATGTATATATGAACTCATGTTTCCTTTCCATGTTTTTTTTATAACCCATACTGAGTTTTTATGCTCATCCCAAGTTTTTGAAATGTTTTTCACAGGTCAAGGGAAAGGTACATGATAAGATGATAGAGTCAAGGATGTGTCAAGAAATAATCCATGTTTTATTTTAAATGTGTTTCCATTGATGGGAATGAATAATACTATCTTTATGTAACCACTTTGTTTATATGTGGAATGTAATGCAAGTTTTATGATCTAATTCTCTAAAACTCTAAACCCAAAAAGATCCTCAATGTGTAATCTTGTAATAACTCAAGATTAAGTAAGGTTTAAGGCTGGGGCCTTATAGTTGGTATCAGAGGTAGGTTTAGATAACTTTAGGAGTTAGAATTCTATTAAAATGATTATCCAAAATATTTTTTTGAAATTATATATCATTTAAAGATTACCATGTTTCATCATCTAATACATGTTTGTTCAGAATGGTTTTCCGTAGAGGAAATAGGGAAGCAGTGCTAGGAAGGCATACAGAAGGAAATAACCTTCCGAATCAGCATCCAGAAATGGTCGGAATTGGAACTGAACAGTTTGTTGTAGTAATGGCGCAGTTGACTCAAGCAATAAATGGCGGTGGTATCCATGCACGAGATCAGCCAGATCAACCGCAGAGGAACATGTCAGTGGTGGAATATTTCATGAGGCAACATCCACCATCATTCAGAGGATCATCTAACCATGTGCTAGCTGAAGGGTGGATTAAAGCACTGGAGAAGATTTTTGATGTCATGGGGTGTTCAGACAATCAAAAGGTTAGTCTTGCTATTTACCGTTTGGAGGGTGAAGCAGATCAGTGGTGGTCTATGGTTAAAAATATCAGGGACGCCAATGAGATTGATGCTCTTGACTGGGATGAATTCAAAGGTATGTTTCTTGAGAAGTATTTTCCTAAGGCTGTTCGACTTAGAATGGAAAAGCAATTCTTGGAATTGAGGCAAGAGGAAGACTCAGTGGCTGCCTACGAAGAATGGTTCACTCGTTTGGCAAGGTATGCTCCAAATTTTATCCGAGACCTTGATAGTAAAATCAATCGTTTTTACTTAGGATTAAAGCCAAAATATCGAAGGGCATTAGCTTCTCGTGAGTTTAAAAGTTATGAAAAGCTTGTTCGATGTGCTGAGAAGGTGGAAATGGAGTTTGCCGATGACCAAGTGTTCTATAACAACCAGCAGAAGAAGAGACTGAGGTTGCAGGAGAAAGGTATGAATTCTTCAAAAAAGTCTGATGGTAAGAGAACTAATTTTCCAGTTTGTGATAAATGTGGCAAAAGGCATGCTGGGGAATGTCTTCTGAATTCTGGAAAGTGCTACCGATGTGGTAATATGGGACATAAGGCTCATGATTGCACTGAAAAGGATCAAGGTGAAGGTAAGAACAAATTTGATTTACAGTTAGTGAAATGTTATAAGTGCAATGAGATGGGTCACTATGCAAACGAGTGTCCAACAAAGAGCTTGAGTGATGGGAAGCAGTTAGACTATAAGCAGAAAGGGGTGGTGTAATCCATTGCAACTACTTCAGCAGATGTCGGTCCATCAAATGAAGTTGTATCAGGTACTTTGTTTGTTTTTTCAGATTATGCCAGTGTGTTGTTTGATTCGGGGTCTACACATTCTTTCATCTCTGAAACCTTTTCTAGTAAAATGGGAATACCATCTCAAGAAATGACTCCTGAACTTTTGGTAAAAACACCTGGGGGAAGTGTCAAGGCAAAAAGAATTTATAATAATCTTCCTATCCTCATCTATGGAAAAAACCTACTTGCAAACCTTATTGTTCTACCTCTAGTAGAGTTTGATGTTATCCTGGGTATGGATTGGCTCTCTATTTACCATGCTAAGATTGACTGTAGAGCTAATGAAGTTTCTTTTCAGAAAGACTTTCAGTTTGTTTACAAGAATGAACCCTTACTTTTGATAACATATCAAGAGTCCGAGAAACTTTTAAAAGATGGAAATGAATGTTACCTTGCACACGTCGTTGAAAATAAAGGAACTGTTCAGATTAATGATGTGTCAGTGGTAAATGAGTATCCTAATGTTTTTCCTGATGAGTTGCCTGGAATAATACCAGATCGGGAAGTTGAGTTTACTGTTGACTTAGTTCCTGATGCTAAGACAATTTCAAAACCCCCTTATCGAATGGCACAAATTGAACTTTTAGAGTTGAAGGAGCAATTGCAAGATTTATTAGAGAAAGGTTTCATTAGACCTAGCACATCACCATGGGGTGCTCCTGTTTTATTTGTTAAAAAGAAAGATGGTTCTATGAGACTTTGCATTGATTATAGAGCCTTGAATAATATCACTGTTAAGAACAAATATCCATTTCCTCATATCGATGATTTGTTTGATCAGCTCTAGGGAGCTCAGTTTTTTTCAAAGATTGACCTGAGATCGGGGTACCATCAGCTGAAGGTAAAGGAGGCAGATATTCCGAAGACCGCGTTCCGTACGAGATATGGCCATTATGAATTTGTAGTAATGCCTTTTGGGCTAACCAATGCACCTGCTGTATTCATGGACATAATGAATAGAATTTTCCATGAGTTCTTGGATAAGTTTGTGGTGGTTTTCATTGATGATATTTTGGTGTTTTCTAAAAGTAAAGAGGAGCATGAAAAACATTTAAGGGTTATTCTGCAAACCATAAAAGAAAAGAAACTATATGGGAAATTCAGCAAGTGTGAGTTTTGGTTGCAACAAATTTCTTTCCTTGGTCACATTGTTTCTAAAGATGGAATAACTGTTGATCCTGCAAAAACAAAAGTTGTGGAAGAATGGCCAAGACCCTCAAATGTAACCGAGATTCGTAGCTTCCTTGGTTTGGTAGGATATTACCAAAGGTTTGTTAGAAATTTTTCACGGTTATCTAGTCCAATGACTAAGCTAACTCGGAAGGGTGTTAAGTTTATCTGGAAAAAAGAATGGGATGACTGTTTTCAGGAATTGAAAAGAAGATTGGTGAATGCTCCAGTTTTGGCACTACCTTCCAAGAATGGTGAGTTTGTTATATACAGTGATGCTTCATTGAAAGGACTTGGTTGTGTCCTAATGCAGAATGATCAGGTAATTGCTTATGCTTCACGATAGTTGAAAACTCATGAGGTAAATTACCCTACACATGATTTGGAATTAGCTGTTGTTGTTTTTGCTTTAAAAATTTGGAGGCATCATTTGTATGGAGTAAAGTGTGAAATATATACCGATCACAAAAGTTTAAAGTATATATTCACTCAGAAATAGTTAAACATGAGACAGAGGAGATGGCTAGAATTAATCAAGGATTATGATTGTACAATTCATTACCATCCGGGAAAAGCAAATAAAGTGGCTGATTCTTTGAGTCGAAAAAGTAATGCTTCATTAGCAATGTTGTGTTTGGAACGTGATCCTTTGGTTAAGGATTTGATGAACTTTGGCATAGAAGTTGTTGGTGCAGGAAGTCCTTCTGTTTTGTTTCAGGTATCAGTGAGATCATCTCTATCAGATAGAATCAAGAAAGCACAGAAGCAAGACAGTGAGTTGCATAAAAAGGTAGAGCTGGTTTAGAAAGGTAAGTTGCCTGAATTCAACATTGATAATGATTGTGTTTTGAGATTTGGGAAGAGATTGTGTGTGCCTTGTGATTCACAGTTGAAGAGAGATTTGTTATGTGAAGCTCATAGTTCTCCGTTTTCAGTTCATCCGGGCAGTACTAAGATGTATAGAGATCTGCGGGAGTATTACTGGTGGGATGGAATGAAAAGAGATATTGCTGATTTTACTGTGAAGTGTTTGACTTGTCAGCAGGTTAAAGCAGAGTGGCAGTTACCGAAAGGGATGCTTCAGCCTTTACCGGTGCCAGAGTGGAAATGGGAGAATATATCCATGGACTTTGTTGTTGGATTACCGAAGACATCTCGAGGTAATAATTCAATCTGGGTTATTGTTGATCGCTTGACCAAATCTGCTCATTTCCTTGCTATACGAGATACTTTCTCTCTTGATCAACTTTCCCATTTTGTATCTTAAAGAGATAGTCAGGTTACATGGAGTTCCTCTCTCCATTGTATCGGATCGTGATCCCAGGTTTACTTCTAACTTTTGGAAAGGCCTTCAGAAGTCGTTGGGTACTGAATTAAATTTTAGTACAGCTTTTCATCCTCAATCAGATGGGCAGTCAGAACGAACAATTCAGACATTGGAGGATATGCTATGAGCTTGTTCTATGGATTATCAGGGAAGTTGGGACCAACATCTTTCTTTGGTTGAATTTTCATATAATAACAGTTTTCATTCCAGTATACAGATGGCACCATTTCAGGCATTATATGGGAAGCGGTGTCGAATTCCAGCTTTCTGGGATGAAGTGGGTGAAAGGAAGTTGATGGGACCAGAATTGGTAGAAGAGATGGCAGAAAAAGTTCAGTTGATTCAGAAACACATGAGAACAGCTCAAATCAGGCAGAAGAGTTATGCGAATAACCGGAGGAAGGATCTATCTTTCGAGGTAGGTGATCATGTTTTTCTCATGGTTTCTCCTTGGAAAAGTGTGATGAGATTTGGTAAGAAAGGAAAGTTGAGTCCAAGGTTCATTGGACCATATGAAAATCTGGAGAGAGTCGGATCAGTTGCATACCGAGTGGCTTTACCTCCGAGTTTATCTCAGGTACACAATGTTTTTCACGTTTCGATGTTGATAAAGTATATGCCGGATCCATCTCATGTTTTGAGTCCTGAGGTAGTTCAGCTGGAAGAGAACTTATCTTATGAGGAACAACCGGTCTAGATTCTCGACCAGAGGGAGCAAGTGTTACGGAATAAGGTGATTAAGCAGGTAAAGGGTTTGTGGAAAAACCACATGATTGAAGAGGCAACATGGGAATCTGAAAATGCAATGAGGGATAAGTACCCCCATTTATTCGATAAGTAAATAAATTGCGGGGACGCAATTTTCTAAAGGGGGGAAGGATGTAACATCCCAAGTAAGTAATGAATAATAGATATTTTTATCTATGTCTATTAATGATTAAGATAGTGTTATATAGGTTTAAAATGAATATAAATACAATCTTATGCATGGAATACACTAATATTCTTAAAAGATTGTTTTACTGCCTTTTGATGGCAAATAATTTTTGAATCTATATTTTGACAATTTTATAAACTATGTTTTTCAAAAAAAACTTATTCTTTATGATTGGGACATCAAAATTTACCTTGTGTGAATTTTTGGTATTTTTCTAACAATGTTCATTTTTTAATGAATAGTGGAAAATACTGCATTTTACATCAAAACTGCTTTTTAATCTAATTTATTTATATGATTAGATTATGTTTTGAATTGGTTTTGAAGTTAAATTAGAATATATTTTTACCATTTTATCCAATGGTGTTCATTGGAATCAATTTCACTTTGAAATTAGACTTAAACTGGTGTCAATCTTTTGATACTTATTGTTTTGTAAAAACACGCTATTTGCTCTGGCAGCGGGAATTAATTATTAAATTAATTAATGTGACTTATATGATTTTAATTTTGTAAAATATACTTCATTTTTGAATTCGGAATATCAAATATATCTTAGCGTGAATTTTTGGTATTTTTCTGAAAAACTTCAATTTTTTATGAATAGTGAAACCACTAAGTGGTAATCAAGCAAACTGATTTTTCAGTTAAATGAATGTTTACCACTAATGTGTATTGAATTTTGAAAATCCGACATACATGCTTGTCATTAAGAAGTAAAATGTGGTTCAATGAGATTATAATAAGTTTTTGGTGAATAGTAACTTATTAAGTTCTTAATCGCGATTAGTGGTAATTAGGGTAGTTTAAGGTATAAATAATGCTTTAATAATAGGAAATGACCTAGACACATGTCTCAACCTTATTGGTTGTGTCATGGACGACCAAGAAAATCCATGGGTAAACTTTGGGACCCCATGGAGACACTTTGGTTTGGAAATGACATAAATAACTTTTTATTAAATGTTAAAGTAAAAATGACACAAACAAGAGATGTTTTACGAAAATAATTTTTACATGGAGTTATAAAGATCAGATTTTTGATTATAAATATTCATTTGAAAGATAAAAATATTTCCTACATCATAGTAGTTTTTTATGATTTTTAGACATTAAATAAATTAAATTATTTATGACATAATAATGATGGAGCGATGACATCATTATTTGACGATTTAAATAAAATGGAAAGATAATGAAAAAATCTAAAACCTACACATGGACAAAACCAATTGGATGAGTGGATTTAGAACCCTTATCACCTTATCCACGAATTATATCAATGTGGGACCTTTTGAAACCGAAACACATTTTCAAATAAAGTAATATTTCTTTACTTTCCAAAAGTGCCCCTCCTCTCCTCTTATAAAAGGCCCCCACCTCTACCTCATTTCACACACTCCTCAAGCCTTTGGCTCGGCCAACCCCAGCACATTTACTCTCTCCACATCCCTCTCCACATCCTATAGGATTCCCTTTGGGCAGAATCCTTTCAAAGGAAGCCTTTAGGCTCAAATCAAAAGGAGTTACACCTTTAAAGGTAATTCATTCTCTCATGTTCATTTGTTTTATTTTGCTTCTCCAACCCCCTAAACTCTTTTTATTTACTTCTTTTGTAACAACACCAGTATCTTAAATATAAAAGGATGTTGTTATAATATTTATTTGAGCTACACTCTCACACAACTACATCAAATGGTTAAAGAACATACGGTTTCCGTGGATGGAGAAATTCTGCCTCCCGAAACGATGATTGTTCAATACTCATTTAACACCTTCAATGGTGGCCATTATGATGTCACTATTTTTATATATGATATATAATATGTTTATGTTTTCCTTAAGATTCTGTTTTTTTCATTTTGGGCATACCTTTATGGTTTCAATTATGGGTAAACGCGATATCTTCATTTTAGGAAGTGCGGACTACCGCCCCCTCAAAGTGATTTGATTCGTTAAATACCATATGTGGGACATAAAAGGATGGAACTATGATATTATATATTATATTATACTGGAATTATAATATAACTTTATATCATTATGATTCCATTTTATAAAATACGAAATAGAAATGAAAGTAGCGTTCATGCGTACGTACGACTTACCGTCTCCATGAACGGTGCATTTCATTTCTTACCTCTAAATGATTATGTAATATTATAAATGCATGTATGTACTGGATATATATGACATATATGATATCTAAATCATGAATACCATTCTGGATATAATGAACCTTTGACCAAATTAACAACCTGTAAGTGTAAGAAGTCTATTTTTGACTTAAGAACCAAATACCGACAAAATGAACATTATTAACTTAAATGATTACATGATGTTCATAACATGGTATAAAAGGAATAATGAACTTGAAAATGATTCTTAAGCAAGTGGAGATTAACTCAAGTTTATTATTCAGGAGATTAAAGAACGGTCGGGTCAAGTCTGATATGAGGTATGGGACTTTGTCTCAATCTCCTTTCGTTGAGGCATATTTTATTTTATACACAACTTTCTTTTATACGGTGTATAAACCCCTTTGACTTTTACGTTTATTCAAAAGGAATCTTTTTTATACGAAGCGTTTACTAAATGACAAAAGGGAATGTTTTTGTCGTACGTATGCGGCGACAATGACTTCTCCGCCGTCGTGATCGTTATTTGAGTTTCGGCTTCCTCTACAAGCCATACCTTCTTTTTAAAAGAAAAATAAATACCATGTTTTACTTTTCTTTTATTTTGGTATGGAAATGGTTTTCACAATGCTTTTGTGTTGTATTGATATATTGTGATTGAAATGTGGAAATGTTATGTTTCCTTTATCCATGTTTTATGTGATACAATTATGTTATGGTTCTTGGGCATTATTATGAAGACGGGTGGTTCCGTGATAAACTAAGGGCGGGTGAGCCCGATATAGCTCTCCAATGCATTGGGTAACGCGAAGGAGTGAAACTTTAAGGTTTCTCCGAAGAGATTTTAGGGAATATACTGTGATGGGTATTCCAAATGTAACCAAGAGGGTTACTCCCTACGTAAGAATGTTATGAATGCCTCAAGTTACCTTTATGTCTTATGATTTCTATGATTTATTCATGATTTTATGAGGTATGTTAAAGTGCCTATGTTTTATGGGTAATGTATGATTTCATTATTATGTATATATGAACTCATGTTTCCTTTCCATGTTTTTTTTATAACCCATACTGAGTTTTTCTGCTCATCCCAAGTTTTTGAAATGTTTTTCACAGGTAAAGGGAAAGGTACATGATAAGATGATAGAGTCAAGGATGTGTCAAGAAATAATCCATGTTTTATTTTAAATGTGTTTCCATTGATGGGAATCAAGAATACTATCTTTATGTAACCACTTTGTTTATATGTGGAATGTAATGCAAGTTTTATGATCTAATTATCTAAAACTCTAAACCCGAAAAGATCCTCAATGTGTAATCTTGTAATAACTCAAGATTAAGTAAGGTTTAAGGCTGGGGCCTTATAATAATTGTTTTTATTTTACAGTAAAAATTATATTTTCAGTTTACCCAAAATTACTCTCTTTTAACATTAATTTGGGTAACAATGATTTATTTATTAAGTGGTAGTAATGTTTAATTATATGGATCCAATTTCTTATTATAGGACACTAAATTAAAAAATTTAACTTATAAAATATAATTTGTAATTTTAAATGTTTTTTTGATAATTATATAAATTAATAAAATATTATTTTAATAAAATATCACTAGTGCCAATTTTACACTATGCATTTCATTGAATTTAAATAAAATCCAAAAAAAGAGATAACTTTGAAACAAAGTATAAAATTTTATTCTAACATGTCATATTCGTCTATAAAAACTGTGTATGACCTAAATTATTTCAAATAATATTTATTTCACTATTTATAATATCATTTCTTTGATATTTCACTTAATAAAATACTTATTGTATCACTGTTGTTTCAATATTTATGATCATTATTTAATCACTAAAATTTTAAATAGATTCACATTATGTTGACAATTTAAATTTATATCTTGATTCTATTTGTGTTTTATGTTTTATAAATTTTATCACTAAATTAATGTTATTTTAATTATAAGAGATAATAGAGTGATATGATTGTTTCATTATTTTGTTTTAATAAAAATTACATGAAATTAATGGAAGAAGTATAGTGAATAAATAAATTCATAACATTATGTGATATGGGTCTACTATTATTCATCCAATAGGATTTCAAAATGTGTTAAATTATTTTTTTGTTCTTATCATCTAATCATTTATGATAATTTACCCAATTTACCATTAACAGTGGTAAATAAAAATTACCTATGTTAATAATAAAAAAAGTGAATTAAAAGTAACATATTAATATAATTTTTTCCATCCAAATTCAAATATATAGTATATTTTTTATAATTCAAAACACATAAGTTTCAATATTAAATTAAGAATTAATTCTCATCAAAATGGGAAAACGATGTTTTTAAAAGTAAAAACCATCAAATGATTGATGTGCATTTAAATCTAATTTCATTGTGAAATTACATCATATGATCAAAATTAAAGTAAATGATAAAAAATTATCTTATTATATTTTTAAAAAAACTTAAAAGTATAATGTCAGTATGTAAATAAAATATATGAAAAGTTAGTTTCGAATAAAAAAGAATTATTTTCCATTATTTATTATTATAATAATTTTATCAGAAAAATAAAAAAATATAATCCAATGTAAACATTGATGTCCTAATTCCAAAGAAGAAGTTAATTTTATAATATAGAATGAATAAAGGTTTAAAAAATTTAAAATTGGCTAACCATCAAGAGTCCTTAATATAGCATTTTAAAAAATTTAGTATATTTTATGCTTAAAATTTGATATATTCCCATTTTAAGCATCAAAAATTTATTAGATAAAAGTAAAAACATTTAACATAAAAATATAATATCATTTGTTCTATTCATTTATGCTAATACAATTGCTAGGAAATAATTATCATTTAAAATAATAATGTATTATTTCTTGATAAAACTTAGTCTTATGTGCAACATAAGATTTCAGGGAAACCCGTAGTTGCATGTCGACTACAATATCATACATACAATCTCCTTTTATGTAAAAGTAAAATCTAATTCATAAATATTTACAATTATGAAAAATATATTATTTTTTATTACCTGGGGTGTTATATCCATTCAACCTTTCCGAAATTGTGTCCTCGTAATTTTAATCCCTTATCACAAAAGTGGTGGTATTTCTCCCTCATATAATTTTTAGATTCCCATAATTCCCCTTCAATAATATACTTTTTTCTAGAAATCCATAAACTATTGGATCTCGTTCTTCCACAATAACTACTCTCTACGGTCATGAATCTGGACTGGTTGTTCCCCATATGAAAGATTTTCATCTAACTGAACTACATATGGACTCAAAACATGATATGAATCCAGTATATACTTTCATAACATTGAAACAAGAAAAAACTTTTGTACCTATGATAATATCAAATGTAAATCCACTATTTAGGAAACTAATCCCTCATTATCTAGGATTTCATATGTTCAAGTGATCATTGGACTTAGATTCACTTTACGAAAACACATCACACATTTCCATAGAAAAAAACATTTAAAAAGACAAGATCACATACCTAGAAAGAAAGATCATTCCTCCTATTATCCACATAACATTTCTACCAACACTAAGATGTCCAAATAAGCTTCTGAATCAGCTGAACTTTTTCCGCCATCTCTCTTACCAATTATAGTCCCATCAACATCATTTCACTTACTTCATCCTAAAAATATAGATTTTGACATCGCATTCCATAAAATGTTTCAAATTTTTAAATTCATATAAAGACTAAAAACTATTATTATAATAACACTAAACCAATGAGATATATTTATCATTAATTTCCTTGGTAATCCATTGATGAAGAATATAGCATGTCCTCTAATGTATAAATTGTTCGTTCGGACTGTCCATTTGATTGTGCATGAAAATTCATACTAAAATTTAATTTAGTTCACAACGTCTTCTAAAGGCCCTTCCAAATGTTAAAAGTGAACCAGATATGGAAATAAAATACATTATATAGAGGAAATCCATGTAACCTAGATATCTCGTTAAAATACAACCAAGATAGTTGATCTAGAGACAAAGTATCTCAAATTGGAATTAATTGAGTAGATTTATTCATTCGATCAACAATAACCTATATTGCATTATTACCTCAAGATATCATTGGGAGTCCCACAACAAAGTAAATGTATATATTTTTCAATTTCCATTTTGGCACTGAAAAAGGATGATGAATCCCTTTTGGAAACATCAATTCTACATTAACCTAACTATAAGTCAAACATCTAATTCTAAAATTATAAATATATCTTTTCATTCCATCCGAGTAGTAATACTCCATAAGATCAATGAACATATTAGTACTACTAGGAGAACTGAAAATAGAGAAATATAAGCTTTATGTAACAATTCATTCTTCATCATTGAATCACAAGGCACACATAACCTCCTCCCAAATATCAAAAAACAATATTTATCAATGTCAAATTTAGGTAACATACCCTTATGATCCAATTCAACCTTTTTATGAAGTACACTATCTTCTTTATATTCATTCATAATTATGTCAGATAGAGATTATTTCAAGGAAACCTAAAGAAATACATAACAATTTCATGAAAAAAAAAATCAAAGAAAAAATTAATCAAATCAATAAATAAAGGATAACATTAAAAATGTATCATTTTTAATGTAGCAATGCATTTATGAATCAAAGCATCATCCACTTTGTTTTATTT
Source organism: Viscum album (assembly GCA_963277665.1). Classification (NCBI taxonomy): domain Eukaryota; kingdom Viridiplantae; phylum Streptophyta; class Magnoliopsida; order Santalales; family Viscaceae; genus Viscum; species Viscum album. Next base: position 1,202,230,328 of record OY728137.1, read on the forward strand.
CCATGGATTGTAACGAATTTTTCAATAACAACCCTTGATTAATTCCAACTATCTTCTTTGTCTCGTGTACCATTATTTATGAGTGAATATAAACATTAACCTTTTGTGATATATATATATTTCACACTTTATTCCATGAAAATGATTCCAGAAAATTGTTTTTTCACATACAATAGTAGAAAATTCCAAATCATGTGTTTGGAAATTTAACTCATGAGTTTTAAACTACTGTGAAGCATAAAAAATTACTTGATCATTCTAAATAAAAAAAACCATGTTCTTTCAAAAAATTATTATTGTAGAAAATATATTAAACATTCCTAGAAGGTAATGACAAAACTGGATAGTTTACCAATATTCTTTTCAATTCCTAAAATCAATCATCATATTCTTTTTTCCTCGTGAACTTAACGTCTTTTAGAGATAACAAAGTCAGTGTACTATATAAAAATTCACAATTTCATCAATCCTCTGGTAATATCCTAATAAACCAAGAAATATATGAATCTTGGTTATATATGTCTGCCTTTTCCATTCATCAAAAAATTTTGACTTAGTATGATCAAAAGTTATTCAATCTTAAGAAAAATCATGACCAAGGAATGAAATTTTATGTAACCAAAACTCACACTTTCTGAATTTTCCATATATATTGTTTTATTTTAAAGTTTTAAAAACAACCCCTGAATGACTTTTTTACTCCTATTTACATTCAAAATATATAAAACTAACATAAATAATCACAACCAAAAACTTATCAATGAACTCATAAAATATTGTATTTGTAAGATCCATAAATAGAGTTGGTGCATTGGTTAAACCAAGAGGCATAACAACAAATTCATACGGGCCATATCTAGTTCATAATGTGGTCTTTAGAATGTCTACACCATTTACTTTCATCTGATGTTATCCTAACCTCAAATCAATCTTTAAAAAATAATTTTCTCCCTCGAGCTGATAAAAAAAAGAATCAATATGAGACAAAGGATACTTGTTCTTAATAGAGATGTTATTCAATGATCTATAATCTATGAAAAGACTCATTGAACCATTTTTCTTTTTAACATACAAGAAAATAGAACCTCGTGGTGATAATCTAGGTCAAATGAATCCTTAATCTAATAACTCATGCAATTGACAAATTAACTCTAAATGTTCAATTTGAGCCATTCGATAAGGGTGTTTTGAAATTAAAATAGGATCAAGATATATGCCAATAATAAATTCATCTATATAATCATTTATTCTACCAGGAATATCATCCATAAAAACATCAAGATACTCATTTACCACTGGCTCCCCATTAATTTGAAAAATTCATTTTTTTCATTAATATGTGCAAGATAACATTCATTTCCATATTTTAAAAGATTCTCAGCTTCCTAATATGATATCAATGTTAACATTTCATTCTTTTAAACAAACTTAAAAACTTTATAAAAATAAACTTATTTATTTGTTCATTAAATCATAGTAGAGTAAATAAAAAGACAATATATTCCCAAAATAACATAAATCTCTACTAGAGGAAATAAATAAGGTTTTCATGTATATTATTTCAACAAACAGGGATATCATGATTCATATAATTTTATTTTTCCTCAACATTTCCCCCATTTCTTTTTACCCAATGTTCTGGACTCATTTATTAAGGTATAATATCAATTTTATTAGAAAATTTATCAGAAATGAAAGAATGTGTAAATCTAATATAAAAAAACACATTGCAAAAAACAGAATAGACTTAAAATTTACATGATATCACTTAATTTGATGGACCAAAATCTGCTGAAGTAGTTAAAAAAGTATTTCAATACTCATTTCTTCTTATAGTATTTTTTCATCCCATCATTTGAGTTCTCACATGGACACTCATTTTCATAATGACATATCTCATTTCACAAAAAGTATTTTTCTAACTATACAATAGATTGTTTTTTACCACTATAATTATATTTTTTAGTGAAATTTCAATCCTTATGTCTCATTTTACCACATCAAAAATACTTAATATAATTCAAAATGTGTTCCCCAATTTTCTTTTTGACAATGATCTTCACAAACTGTAAACTTAATTTTCTTACCATTTGACTTTTTTTAAGAATTACTCTCTTCATACTACCACTTAGACCTCTTATTATTCTATTTTTTAAACAAAAAATGATCATATAAACAGTCCATTTTCACCTTTTCTGCACATAAAATGAAATTTCATAACTTTTTATCTCTCTAGAACCCAATTCACTTCAATAAATTTTCATTAATCCTATGTACGATTGATTGGTTTTATTATACAGATCTCAGATGAAATTTGAATGATACCATTCCAGTTGAGTGAATCATTGGTCATTAGTGTCCGTTGAGTCATCCTCCTGCATCAATTCCAGTAAATGGTTTTCAATCCTAAGTCAAACTACATTAGGAATAAATTTATAAAGGAACATACCTTTGAATTTATCCCAATCCAGAGCATCAAACTCCCCACAGTCTCTGATATTCTTAACCATCGACCAACAATGATCAGATTCACCTTCAAAATAATAAATAGAAAGTCATTCCTTTTGATTTTCTGATTATCTAATTACATCAAAAATCATTTCTAGTGATTTAATACACCCTTCTACTATAGGAAGTTCATATGATCATCGGCATAGTGGATGATGTTACCTCGTGATATTATCCACTACTAACATGCTCCAATGTGTTTGATTTTGATAATCGTGTGCATAGATACCGAAACCATTTATAGCTTGAGTCAACTACGCCATCAATGCAAAAAATTGTTCGGTTCTGATTCTGAGCATCTCAGGTTTTTGATTTGGAAGGAGGTTTTTCTCTTCATGTCATCCCATCATACCTTCTGTGTATTATATATAGAAAAAAAATCTGAACCCATATATCTTAGATGATGCAACATGGTAAACATAAAGTTTTATATCATTTAAATTTGACCATAATTTTAAAATATTTTTTGGATATTCAATATACTAATCACTAATGTTATCTAAACTTACCTATGCTAGAAACTATAAGGACCACATCTTAATCATTACCTAATATAGAGTTATGTTAATAATTTAACTTTATTTCACATTTATAATCTTTTCATGTTTAGAGTTATAAAGGATTATGACATTGCTATTACATAAAAACATAAATTTATACAAAATGGATACCACTACATCAGTATCCATTTCATTCAAAATATAAATCATTTAAAAGTAACAATGATTTATTTTCATGGTATAATTATTATTGATTTCATCCATTCTCTAATCTATCCTTGTGATATGTAGAAAACATTTAAAAAACATTTGATAGTAACAAATATCTGAGAATGGGATAAAATATAAGGAAATGAATCAATAGTCCATAAATATTTATAAACCTAGGAAATCAAAAGAATCATGAAAAACATCATTGAGAGCATAAAATCGTAAATGTATCTTGTTTCTTCAATATCATACTTACATTTTATCTTTCAGAAATAAATATGGAGCAACCATTATGGTTATGTTTGGAATACACATCACACTATATTCACAAAATCTCTTAGGAGATAACTTATAATTTAACTCCATTTAATTACACATTGCATTAGAAGATACCAGGGGTGCACCAACCCTCGTTTTATCATCGAACCACCCTTATGCATAAGAAATGTGTAGGAACCATAACATAACAATATCAAATAAAACATACATAATGAAAAAAAATCCACATTGTGATAATAAGATATCGTTTTTAGATATAAGAAATTCTTTATCAAAACAATGTTCCATACAAAAATACCTAAAAAGGAATGTTTTATTTATTCTTCTTTAAAAATTCATTATAGATTTTAGAGTAATCCAAATTCCAAATAATGGTCATAGTAGTAGAAAGGTCATTATCACCGTATATGTTAAAAAAACATTCCTTTTGTGGTTTAGTAAAAACCATCATATAAAAAAATATTAATTTTTAAAACCATTGAATGATATTAAAATTCGAAGGGGTTTATTATAAACTGTATACAAGAAGGTGGTGTTTAATATCTATATATGCCTCAATGAAAGGAGAATAGGTCAAAGTCCCTTTCATTATGTCTGACTCGTCATGTACAATTGTTAAGTTATTGGATAATAAAAATATGTTAATTTATACATTCTTGAGAAAATTTACCAATGTTTTTATTTTTCTTATATCACTTATTACCATGTTATAACAATTATATAATTAGTTCTGTTTATATCGGATGTCTTGACGATATTTTGTAACTGAGATGAAAGTGAACATGGTTTTGATGCCACTAGTCCATGTGGTCATAAGAAGATCACCTCTAGAGTAGTATTCGTGATTTTAAATGCATATATATCTAGTATATATCTATTTAGAATAATCCATAATATTTATAGATATGAAATGAAATGCATCATTCATGGAGATGATAGGTCATACGTACACATGAACACCACATACATTTCATTATTTTATTAAAATAATATGAATTAAATAATAATTATAGATTTAAATTAATTTCATATATGTCCTATAAGTTTAATAAATCTATCCTTTATAAGTTCAATGTATAGCGGGAAAGAGTCATATCTCTTTGATGGGGAGGTAGTCCAAACTTCCTGAAACAAAATTATCACATTTAAAAAACCTGGAATGAATAATGGCATGATATAACTAAAATTTACAGAATCATAGAGACAATAAAAAATTATTATATATCATATAAAAATATAGTGTCCATCATAACAGCCACCAGGAGAGGTGGTAGGGAAAATTGAAAAATCACCATTTCATGAGGCAATATTTTGACGTACATAGAAAAAAGTATGTTTGTAACCCATTAAATAGAGGTGTGTGTAATTTTACGTAAAAACAATATCATAACAACAACCTAGTACACTTAGGATACGTGTTTTGTTATGTAATCATAAAATAAAAAGAGTATCAGGAGTGGATAATAGAAATGAAACTAAAAAGAATGAGAGAATGTGTTACTACTTAATCAGGTATGTTTATTTTTTTATATCATAATGCTTCATTGAGAGAATTTCATCCCTAATGGAGGCTTCTAGGATGAGCAAAATGAATCTAGGAAGTGTTTTGGGAATATTGTGGATGATACAAAAGGCTATTATTGAGCGAGTAATTCAGAGGAATGGGTGCCTTTTTGTATGAGAGGGGAGGTGCGCCCTTGGAATTATAAAAAGTATTAAATTAATTTAAAATCCATTTCAATTATAAATGGTCCAAAAATCATTTATTTATAAATTAATATGATTATAGTTTTATATAATCTCATAAAATAATTTTTATACATTTACTTATTTTATTCCTTATCCTTTCAGTATACCCTTATTCATTAACATTTAATTTTTATTGAGTTAACAACATTTTATTTATTATGAGGTTATTAAAATTACTTATATAGGGTAAATATCCCTTAATTAGACATAAAAGAAAATTCTATACCTTATAAAAACCACTCTGTAATTTTAATTGATTTATAATATTTTTAAATAATTTAAAAAGTATTATTTTTAAAAAAAATCAATAGTTTCATCTTTTAAACTATTCATTTCATTGAATTTATATAAAATCCAAAATGATAGATAAATTTAAAAAAATTGAATAGTCTAATAACATGTCATATTTACATAAAAAATTGTGGATGACATAAATTATTTAAAATAATATTTATTTTACTATTTATAATATAATTAAATTGATATTTCACTAAATAAAATAAATATTTTATCACTATTATATTAATATTAATGGTAATTATTTAATCTCTAAAAACTATAAATAAATTCACATGATTTAGATGATTTAATTATATTTCTAAATACTATTTATGTTCTTTGTTTCATCATGTTTATCACAACAATAAAATCATTATACTTATAATTGATAATAGAATGACATGTTGTCACTTTAATTTGACTTAATAATAATTACATCCCTTTCATTGATAAAATTCCATTACATGAATTAATTATATCCCTTAGGTGATATGGGTTTACTTGTATTCATCTAATATGATTTTCGTTGGTTTTAGGGTCATTTTTTGTCCTTATCATACTTTTTTTTACACTAATTTACATAATTTACCTTTAACTGAGGTAAATAAGAATTACCAATGTTACTGTTCATAATGTCCAAAACATGTAACCTATTAACATAATTTTGAACCAATGACTCCAAATATTTATTCCATATATAAAAAACATATAATTTTCTGTAATTAATTTAAAAGTAATTCCTATTGTCAAAATGGGAAAATATGTTTTTTTAAGTAATAACCATCAAAAGGTTGATGTGAATTTATATCTAATTTCAATGTAAAATTACATCCAATGGAAAAAATTGGATTATATTATAAAAAAATATAATTATACATTAAACCCAATTAAAAGGATAAACTAATATATCAGTAAATTAGACAAAAAGGTAGTTTTGAATTAAGAAGCTGTATTTTCACTATTAATTAAAATATATATTTTATCATAAAAATCTACCAATGTAAATTTTGAAGTCCTCATTCCAAATAAGAACATCATTTTATCAAATATTACATATAAAGGTGTGAGAAAATAAATATAAAATTGTCTAACCATTTAAAGGGGTAAAACAACCTTTTAAAAATATTAGAATATATTATGCATTAAACTTGATTTGTTATCATTTTAATCCTCTAGAAATTAATATGATGAAATTAAAAACATTTAATACAAATAAAATAATGTATTTTTTATCATTCCCACCAATAAAATGGTTAGGCAATAATTACAATTTTAAACAATAATTCTTATAATAAATTTTTTTTGTATAACTCACTCTTCTGTGCAATGTATGATTTCGGTGAAACCCATTGTTGCATGTCGAGTACACTATCATAAATTTTGACATCTTTTATGTAAACAATAAATATAATTCATATATATATATATTGATATATGATAATGTCTTATTTTTAATTTACCTTGGATGTTACACCTATTTTTAAAACCATGATCCTTTAGGATTAACCAAGGTATTTAATGGTAATTATAAATTAAAATCCATCATGTTGGTTCTTAATGTGTTTTTTTATATTAAAAAACATATCCCCAATATTTTTCAAAATATAATTGTAGTAAGGCCCACAGTCGTGTACCAAGTAATTCACGATTCATGACAGATACACCTTTTTGGAGTTGTTAACAATAGGTTTAAACTTGATATATAAACTTTTATTTAGTGTAACTCGATGGGGATTAAATTTCATTAAAATCACTTATTCTATCCTTCATCAATGTTAAATGAAATTTTCATATAAATAAACTTATCCTTAATATTAATAATAAATATTATTCATACATTCTTCCAATGGTTTAACAAAACCATTAAATGATAAAAAAAGTGTTGAAAAAAATTCTCATTCATAAATATTAAATCATAACAGATGAATAATTATTAAAAAAAATATTGATCCATAATAGAATGATTTAGGTATATTTCCTTTGGAAACATGGAAACATAAACAACTAGTCCATATATATGATACGTCATCTCCCACAAATTTTTTCATAACTAGAACCCTTCAAATTCATATATTATATAATACCGTTATTTATATCTGAGTAAACGGAATCATAAAAATGGGTGATACTATATGATGAGTAAGGGTAAAAAAATTTGCATCAATATAAAATAAGAATAACTTTTGAAATCCATACCGTGTATAATATAGATTAAAAAACAAGTCAATGTATAAATTATGGAATTTAATAAGGAATTAATCATAATGGAATCAAATAACATAATCATCGAGTAGATAAAATAGTCATAATACATACATTTTTGACATACAAATAAAAATAGAAAACCAAATGTCAAGGCTATCCTCAATGAATTTCATAACATGTTATTTTTAAGAATACCACCCAAGTACCTACTTCATGCTTCATATAACCTCATATTTAACTTATATTAGGATTGGTCTAACCACAGAATTTCCCACTTAGGGGCTTAGGATGGTTTCATATATACCCTTTGAGATCACATATAATTAATCATTAACCAATGTATTCAAGGTAGATATTAGTTTCACCCAACACATAAGTGAAAGCATATAAATATATACTATAATATTATAAAATATCTATAATCTCAAACCCCATTAAAATAAATGTGATTTATAAAATGTTTAATTATAGAATTACAAGGGAAAATGAAATGAGATTAATAATTAATTCACCATTTCTACATAATATAATGCATGAAAAATGGAAAAAATTTCCTAAATATTTTTCCATCAGAAGCATAATCCATTCACAAAAAAAATAAAAACTATATCCATGGAACATATATTTATTAAATCATAATTTACATAAAAAATATTTTATATTATGTGAAATTTTTTAAAGTATCGCATGGATCTTTTTGTTAACAAAATAGCCTTTCCAATTTGAATAAAATTTAAAACATAAATAAATTTATTTTAAATTAATTTATTATAATAATTTTAATAAAAAAATTATGGATTAAATAAACTAAGGGGAATGGAGGCGGAATATTCTATACATACCATAAAAGTTAAAAAATTTATTTTGATTTTTTTTAGAAAAAATTCAAACAGGCCACGATTGGAAAATGACAAGAATATTAATTTTTAATTTTTTCAAAAATTAAAAAGTCTGTAATAATTTAATAAATATATAATTTGGATATTATTAAGACATTTTTAAATGATATTCAAAAAACATGTACAAGGAAAAAAATGGGTTCTTGGCCAAAAAGTGAACTAATGTCGGTTTTCATTATGAACAATATTTGGTAATATTTTTAATATAAAGAGTGTAAAATAAATTCAAAATTTTATAATCAGTAGATAAATAATTAGTCCCAAAATATGTGGGTTTCTTATGAATCGGTTATATGTTATGATTATTTGAATAAAAAACAGAAACAATCTGGATAAACGATTAAATTGTATCATAGAACAATTACTAATCCGGTTACATTGGAATTATAAGACCCATGAATTAATAAAATGAAATTATATGATATTTGTTAGGAGAATAAATAATTAAATTATTAAAAATTTAAATGAATATTTGTATACACCATGTAAAAGAAGATGTATTATATACACGACATATGTCCAAAAGAAGAAAAATTTAGACAAGAATCCATTTTCAGATTTGGTATAATTTTGTATACTAATACAAAATAAATAATAAAATAAGTTTTAACATAAAATATTATTAATTTATAGTGATTCATGATATTAAATTTCAAAATTTTAGTATATTCACCACTGAAATGAATCAATAAATAAATTTGGTACATGTCTACCAGAAATGAAAGATTAAATATAAATCCCTTACATGATGTTTTGGATTTCATAATACACTTTTGAAAAAACTATATAATATATTTATGTTAATAATTAATAAATTATGTAACCATAAATATATATATAATACCATATATTATATCCATAATACCTTTTATTTCCCATATTATAACAATTCCATTTTAAAATTAGATTTCAGGTAATTCCATTTCTAAATTTTGTATATGTTTTGTTCTGTTATTTTAAATACATATGTATAGTATATCCATTATAAAAATATCATATATATTTAGTATATATATATTTCTTATATATATAGTATATATATGTTTAGCAATTCCTTAAATTTAGATATATATAATACAATACATTATTTATACAGACGGTAGGTTATACATAAACATGAACATTGATACTATTTTCTTATCTGATGAAAAAAATAAATATAAATAATATATTAACATTATATATTTTATAGATAATATATATAACATATATTAATTAATTTTACAATTTCTATATTTTGAACAATCCATTATTGAAAATGAATCCTATCACATCGGGAGGTGGTAGTCCACTATACATATTAACATTGTGATTGTATCCATTATAGAATAAAAAGTGTGAATGTATATGTGATATAAAAATAATAGAAGTTTAATTGGGTTACAAATATATTATATATTTTTTAATATATCCAAATTAAAATCCAAGTAAACCAGTAATCAAAAGCACAAAATATCAATTTATGATGTGGTAACATTCAATACACACAACATACGTAATTATTTTTCAATGGGATTAGAGGTAATAAGGTAGATATTTTATTACAATTAAATAGGTATAATAATATCATAAATATCATAAAAAAATTTATATCCCTAATTATACCTTTCGTTGAGAGGTGGTAGTGGAAATTGATTAACATCAGTTCACGAGGGGATATCTTCCATGCACAGGATCCACAATTTCATTTTCCATTTGTTGTATGTGGGGATGGATATAGGGAAATAGATTTCCATTATAAAATATTAATATATATTTGATATTGGTTATATTATTTTTACAAATTTTTAAATGATATTATGGAGTTATAATAAGTGGTTAATAAAAACATTTATTTAAAAACATTACCTCTTCTTCATACAACCTCATTAGGTTTATCCTAAATACATTCTAGATTGGATTTAAAATATAACGATATGAAATATGATGAAAATATATATGTATGTAATGAATTAGGGTTGGTAATGGATGAAAAAATGGTTTTATAATTGTTAATACGTGACAAGAGGGGGTCTTCCTTTATAAGTATGGGAGAAGACATGCTTGTTATTTTTTTTGATAATAAATTGTATTAAAATGTTTCACATTAAAAAGTATCCAACATGAAAAATTATCTATCCATATAGATTAAAATATCCTGAAACATCAATACTATGTGTGCATGACATGTTTTTTGGACATTTTCCTTTATCATTTTTTTAATACCTCTTTAAAACCATTTTTTCATTCAACAGAACAATTTATTTGTTTTTTACTACTCATTAATATGAAAAATTATTTTGAAATAATTATATTTTAATAATCATTCATATTCCAAATGTATAATAAAATTTTAAAAATTCCATTATGTAAAGTAAATATTTTTAATTAAAAATTAATTTCACATATTCGAAAAATGATTTTTTTCAAAGGTAATGTCTTAAAAACATTCAAAAAATTATATCGAAATTTAATATGAAATTTATTCTTATGGAATATATTTTATTAATAAATACATAATTGAACTCATGATAATTTTAAAACATTTTTAAACAATATGTTACTTTGTTAATGTTTTAAAAGAAATGTTTTTCGTTTAATAAAAATATCTATTTTACCGCATTCACTGATAAATTATTAATTTCAAAAGATTATCGAAAATTAAACATAAGATAATTTTTTAATATATATTCCAAAAATATTTCATATCTTTTATAAAAATTTCAATTAGTTGAATAAATTAATTTTATAATTTGTTCACACAATGAAATAATACAATATTTTTATAAAATTGTATTTTTGAAACATATATTTACATTACCAAATATTAATTACTTTTTATTAAATAATTTTTTTATATAAAAAATATATTATATTTTGAATTTGGATATTACATTTCATACCTCCTTGACAAAAAACTTGGTCATAACAACCCCATTTAATTATTAAATTTTAATAGTTTTTAATGGTTCATTAAAACATGGTGTTAGCTGTAGCATATGATATAAAATATATTAATCTATTCAAATTTTTATTCTGTAAAATTATATGGATTTAAAAAAATACACTTTATGAAACATTTTATGACAATTATTAATTTAACGTCTAAAAAAGAAAAAATATAAGTGAATTTTGAATGATATAAGGGATACAATAATTCTATGAATACCTGATTAAATACCTATAAAAGCCATCCCAATCACTTTTGGGAAAATGGTCACCGGTTATTTATTAGTTTGGGTTCATGTATTATAAGAATTCATTGGATACTTGGATTCCATTTATCTATAAAACCATTTCAATATGGATCAAAATGTGATTTGATTCTATAATAGTATTTAATTTTGGATGGCATGGATGTGGACCAACACATATTTTACCATGGGAAATCCATATTAAAAACATTTAGGACTATTATATATATTTAGAGTTAATGAACACTTCTCTATATTGAGATAAGAATAATTAATCATCTTCATGAAACAAGATTATGTAGTAGATGACTCTTTTTTATTCAATTAAAAAGAATAAATAATTTATGTCGAGAAATTTTTTTCCCTCTTGGTATTGATATTATGTGTGTTATATTGTGAGAAGAAGAGATAAATTATATACCATATGTCCTTAAAATAAAATTTCTTACATTATCACCCATTGAGATTATTCCAATATAAAATATTAGTGGGAAAAGAATATTATTTTAAATGGGGATGTTATATCATTAAAATTGTGGGTTGCATCAATTGTAACCCAATATTTATAACTCATGTATCTATCCCATAAAGAATAAATAATGTCGAAATTTAATGTTATTATTAAATGAATTAATAGAATATCTTCTTTTTGAAATCCAATCATAATCTCATCATCACTGATAGGGATAAAAGGATGACTAAACAATTCAATGTTATTTTTTCTCTCATATATGGATTCACAATGGAAAGAGTTGTTAGTATTATCAACATTGTTAATACCAAAGAAAGGTACATGGACTAAGGTAAATGAAATGCATTTGGATATAGGTTAGGAACTTATTGATATGTGTGATAAACCTAACAAAAAAAAAGAAGTTGGCTGTTATAGTTTCTTATTAAACTTTTTATTCCTTGGAAAAGAATATAAAAAATACTTTTCATGATCATTTATATTGATAAAGGAGAAGTAATATAATAAATGGTATGGGAGAAGGTAATATTAAACAACATCTTTTAATTACTAGACACTCATAAAGAAGAAAATGAATTAGATGCATTAATATTTTCTTTTTTTTATGGATTATCTATTATATACTATATTAATTATATTCAACAATATTATTTTGGAATTCCATATTTCAGATACAATAATAATTCAAAAAATAAATTGTTTCACCATAAAAACAATAACTGAAAGACTCTAGTTTTTAAAACATTTATTTTTAGGGGGGGTGAAACATATGAAAATCGCATTGGTCATATTTCTTCATAGAGATCCTTGATTTTGGAAATATAATTTATGAGATGTTAGATCTCACTGATGAAGCCCTGTAGTATATTTGGATTCGCTAAATCTATTTCTTACCAAAGAAATAGAAATCCATAGAGAGGATAAAATATTAAAATAATTACCCTAAAAACTATTTAATATCCCTGGTGTTGCATGATTTCAGTAATAAAGAACCAATTGATTTTGTCATATACATTTTCATGTCAATCGAAACAGTTATGTTTGAGATAATCAATATCCTATAAATCATGTAAGCAAATTTTTGAACCAGGGAAATAACATTTAAAATATTATTTAAACAACTTTTTTTTAATAATCTACATATTTAATTGATTATAAATTCTATCATTAATTATAATATTCAATAATATAGAATAAAATTTATACAAACATAATAGAGGAAGTTAATTAATAAAATTTGGGATGGTCACTTTTTGGGATATTTATTTTCGTGGTGGAATAAACAAATCTAGATAAGTATACTCATAAAATATAATATTTTATAACTTTAGTGACATACTTATGGATGACATCACTAAAATCCATGTAGGTAGAACCATGAAGTCCATCTATTTGAGGGGAGATATCTTGGATTAATCCAATGGTTTATTGAAGAATCCAAATAATATATTGACTTGATTCAGCATTCCCATTCATCATTGCATTAATTTATATTGTTAAACTCTATAAGTGAGGATCATTTTATTCCTATATGGGATAGGATACACAATTTTCCTAACCCATCAACAAATGTGTATTTTAAATGTTATTAGCAATATTTGGATAATATAAATTTACATAATTTCAAAACGATCAATACACTTTTAGAATATTTAGATTACCACTTATCCATTTTTTATTTATACATAAATGGTTTAGGTGAAGTACATGTCTACATTATATATCCAATGAAACCATGTAATTTAATAAGTGTTAATTTTAGAAACATTTTATATTTTTATTAAAAAATATTTTTTTGTATGAGATTTATAAAATCATCATCACTCATGTTGTCTAGAAATATTATATATATAAAAGTAATATTTTGATCGAGATCATTGGTACCATGATGATAATTGAAATATAGAGTTGATCACTCATTCAATATATGTTTTAGAAGAAAGTGATTTATTTTCATAATATACCGTGGTCATTTGAGATGCAAAAAAATAGTTTATATAGGATGTAATATTGTATTCAGTATTTTTATTATAAAATTTATAAAAAAATAAGCTAGGAAGAGATCATGTACATGATTATCCCCCACTAGAAACCTAATCTGTCGATGATTCAAGGTGAAGGATGAAAAATTGCATGGTAATCAACCTAAAACATTCTATACATCTCTACCTCCCCATTGGGAACCCATTTTCTGAGCACTAGTTAGCTGGTTGTGTATAATATGAGCTATATCATTCCCATAAATAAATTAATCCTAAAAAATCAAAAACACTTAAAAATTTTAAAAATACATTGTAAAAATATTTTATAGATAATGTTTAATAAAAAATATAAATTAAAAAGGATCATATAATTTTTAATATACTTAAAAACACCTCACAATAGATTATATAATTCTTTATATGTGTCACCAAGCCTTGTTAATAAGATATCATTTACACTATTCTCACATATTGACCTCTAACCCCTAATTCTCATTCTTAATATACATCTTACACCACTTTCTAAATAATTTTTATACAATTATCATGAAGACTGTTAGGTAACATCTATCATCTATGTAGATGATTTTCTCAATAATTTATTTGTAAAATACAATCACTATGTCATCAATAATATATTTCGTTTGAAAGGATTATATAATATCTCTAAATCTATGATGTAAGTATTTTTTCATTAATGCTATTACATATTAGTGGAAAAATTAATAACTACACTAGTTTATTAATCATTCATACAATATTATATAAACCCATATAATAATTTTTTAAATGGAAATTTGTCAATAATTTTTTTACACTATATGGCATAACACCCTCATGAATATGTGATCACCACCATTGATATCTTGATGTTGATGTCATATTTTTTCATTGGAACACTATTTTCTCTAGGAAGTTCCCAAATTATTATGGACCACTTGGATGTACTCTAATGTCTCTATAAAGAGAAATAATTCAATAATTTTAGACACTCCTGCATCAGACATGAAATGAGTTGATTAAGACATGCATCCAAAAAACACCGTTAAGTGGTCAAATTTATCGTAGGTTTATAAAAACTTTATATGTTGAACATTATACAATAAAATAATCATGTCATTCTTAGATAAAATCATGGACACATTTTAAAATCATATCCAATAAAAATCTTACACACATAGTACACTTAAGTTTAAGTATATTTTGTAACAATAATCTTCACCATATTTTTAAATTTTTTGACATCTATTTTAAATTGTATAAAAATATTTGGAAGTATAAAATTTTAAATTATTATTGGAACTCAATATATTCATTCAATAAAATGAATTTAAAAATAAAAAATATATTTTTATGGTCACTATGATGTATCGCCACATATATTTTTTTAAGAAATTAAAATTTATAATCATGATTTAATATATATAATTTTCTACATGCCTCAAAGAAATGAATAATGAATTATTTTATTATGGTTTAACATTTTCATATAATGTGAACTATATGAAAATTAAATTTAATATATATATATATATATATTATTACTAAATGATCAAAAAAATGAAAATAAGAACACTACATTGTTTAAAATACCATCATCTCTTCACTAATGGACATATTGATAATAGTAAATATAGAAGGAATAAAAGTCATTAGATATAGTTTATATCACCCAAATACCCGACCTATATTAGGATCACATCATTGTATGACATTACAAACAATTCCTTGTAATTATAGGATGGGATATATTATTTTTGTTAGTAATCATGGGTGGGAGGATGTTTCTGTATTTGAATATCAGATAAACCAAATATAAAGCCTTCCTTAAATAACACATGAATATTGTGGTCAACAGACCTGTGGACTGAAATACTATTATCCATTATTTGTGATCTATTAATCCTGAACAAAAATTTAAAAAACAAAATTATTATTTTTTACAATCCTACAAAACAAACCCACTCAAAAAATCCATATAATGTAATGAAAACACACCATAACCGACTATATAACAGTAGGACAAACCAAACGTGACCTTATGATTTAGAAATATGATTTTCTATATTTGGATACATTGGAAAAATATTAGTGAACTACCCATGAACATACATGCTACATATCTTCCAGAATATCCAAAAACTATACCATGTCTCTATTCTAAAAATGGTATTCACTAATATTATACTAATTTCTATAAAATCAAGGAACCATACACATATAATTGGGTAACTAGAAAATTCTACAATAAAAAAATTCCATTCGAATTACCTAGTTGGGCGTATGAGTTTCTTACTATGTAGGTACCACCAACATGCCTCAATATAGAAATGAATAATTAGGTGTATTGATGAACATTTATTTTTTTAGAAACACATAAATTTAATTTTAAAAGGAAATAAATATTATAGATTATAGAAATAAATAAAGGGTAAACTAAAAATGAATAATAATTAATTCCAAATAACTCCATTTTCTAAGAGGAATATTTTAATAATGTACCTAAGAATACATCTTTCGAGAGAACATGATATGGATATCATCCTAGTGAAAGGTAAATATCTAATCTCATCCCATCGAGTCTAGGATTATGAAAACATTTCATCCAATTAAAAAAATTCTAATTTTATATTCATGGTCTTATCCCATCTCATGGAAATCGTAGGGTCTATAAAAATACAGGACTCAACCCATCCCATGGAATATGCTACAAGGTGTTCCATGTTAATGATAAAAAACAAATCTGATGAGAGGTACCAATTCTTTAGTGGTCTATATATCAGTTTAATATTTTAAATGTATGTAATAAATGAAAATATTATCACATACACTATCTCATGATTATCAATAATCCATACATTGATATTATTTTTAAAAAATCCTTTATAAAAAACACCATTATATTAAAGTAAAATTAATATAAATAATCCAATAAAATAATTAACTACTATAGAATATTCAAGGTATTCGGAATAATGAAATGTTGAATATTATTTCAATATAATGTTATACACACTATAAATTGTTAATTTTCATGTTTTAAAATAAAATTCTTATCAATATTAAGTAATTATACATAATTATTTTAAGGAACTCAAGTATAATGTAACTCGGTTTCATTTATTAATTTATATCCAACATCTCATAGAATATTTCAATTCTTTGTATATTACATGCTAATAATTAAATGGGATCCCTATACAATTAACATAGTCAATATATTGAATATTTTTTTGTTTAAAATCAATACATAAATATGTTGACTCCTAATGGGAAAATAAATATAACTACAATTTTAAAATTCATGTTTGAAATTCATATTGTAATATCCTCTTTAAAATAATTTCATATTATTTAAAATTATTTTGGGAAAAATGATTTTACTATTAATTTTATGATT
Source organism: Viscum album (assembly GCA_963277665.1). Classification (NCBI taxonomy): domain Eukaryota; kingdom Viridiplantae; phylum Streptophyta; class Magnoliopsida; order Santalales; family Viscaceae; genus Viscum; species Viscum album. The sequence goes on from OY728137.1 coordinate 1,202,247,984, forward strand.
AAATATTGATTAATGATTTAATTTTTATTTTAGGTTAAAAATAATTACGCATTCAATTAGTCATTAAACCTTTTCATTGAAAACAATTCATTATATAAAATATAAAAAAATATTTTAAAATATACATGATTTATATTAAAATAAAATATTATTTTATTACCCAAATAAAAATAAATGTAGTCTCTTTAAGGAAATATTATAAATTTATTAAAATAATGTGTTTTATTTAAAATGAATTTTAAAATTATATGGAAATGACATATAAGAGTTATTAACTTTATCCACACACCAAAAACATACACAAACCATTTAAATAATAAAGATCTAAAATTATGTAATATTTTAATTGTTTTCTCAAGAGTCAATTAGAATATAGTTTTTAGGAAATAATATCTATTATATCATGTGGTAATCGTATATGTAAAGAGGTGTTTATAAAAATGTAGTAACTCTACTTGAAACTAATACTTATAGGTTTATTCATATATTTATATAACAACCCAATAAAACATGCTTTTAAAATTAATTAAAATGAACAAAAATACCCATTATGAATAACTAATCATCATAGATAATAATAAAACATGGCTTCTAATTTTTATTACACAATGAAAAAATAAAGAAATCTACAATAACTATATTTGAGGAATTTGAAATTTAATTCCTCCTGAGTTACAATAAATTAAATAATTGAACTACATTTACATGATTAATGTTTTGATTTTGAATAAATGTAATTTTCAATCCACTGAATCTATATATATAAATAGTATATTCAATGAAATAGCGTTAAAATTCACCTAAAGAGTCGATATGAACTATATTATCCCTATAGAATCTTATAGAATGTGAAACAATCCAAATTAACATCTCATAGGACACCAAGTATAACGTAATACCATTGGGAAAGTATTCATATAAATAAATATAAATTAAAAAATTACCATTTTCCCTAAACCGTGAAATAAAAAAATCATATGTAAAACTAGCAAGAAATCCAAAAGAATTATCCCATATGTTAACCCACATGAAGTATCAATTAGAATAACCCCATTAATATCTAAATCAATTCCCAAAATTAAAGTACCCCTAAACAAACAAGTATGAAGAAAACAACCCAAAAAATGAACATAATCTTATGAAAAATGAATTTAGAGAACCCAAACAAATTATTAAATAATATAATTTAATATATTTTTTTCATTATAAATTTAGGGTAATATGGATTATTTATATATAGTTACAATAAATGAGAAACAAGATTAAAATGAGAAAGGGAGAAAATGGGATCATGGTATTGAGTCACCTTGGATTTTTTTGAATAAATATTAATGAGTCGCCCTTAGTGAACGAAGATGAAATTGAATGAAGAGGATAGAATGAATGGTCTATATAGGGCCACAAAAATACATGATAGTAAATGATCTCAATTATAGGTTAATTATATATAAATGGGAGGAGGTGGAAAGGCCAAAATTACATTTATTAATGAAAAACTAGACTTGGTCATCACAAGCACTCATTTTGGGTTACCCAATTCTCAATTGGAACCCCTACAAACCAACTCCTCTTGCTAGCTCACTATGTGCCCATTGAGTACCCACCACCTACTAAAACCCAACTACAATAAATTAATATGAGGTTATATATGTTATCCTTCCCAATCAATGTTATTAACATCCATATCATTGAACGAAACATGTAAACTCTTCTAATTCTATACTCAATCCTGAAATATCAAAAGGTGATTCTCAAGAATAAATATACTCCCCAAACCAAAAACAAAAATTCAAAATGGATTTATACTCAATCACTGATAGGTCGTACATATGGCCTTACTAACACCTTAATCATTCTAATCTTAACATGGACCACAAAGGTAATAAACTCACTCTAGTAACCTATACATAATGGTAAAATAATTATTTTAGAAAAATATAAAAGAGATCATATCATAGAGGATCATATAAATTAATTGTCTTCAAAACCCATATTAAAACATTATTTCTATATTAAATTAGAAAATATAAAACATAGAAATTTAAAAACCATAAAAAATCACATTCCAAATAGAAAATTGTTGAATTTATTCGATTTCTCATTCCTTGTAACTTGGTGTAGTGAAATAAAATATTGGGGTTTATTCAAATGCTCAGAAATAGGTAGAAAAAATGAATCCTACCATTATATAATCATTATGTAAATAGTATGAGATTACTAAATACTCAAATTAATACCATATTAAACTAAAAATTGTATAATATATCCATGTATAACATAATAATAGAAATAAATGGATCACGTGGATAATAATAAATGATTTCATAGTTATTGTATGAAAAATGCCAGGAATTTGAGACATACCATTAGGGTCTCAAATCGAGGCATCATGAACATACTAATAATGAAATATTCTATAAATTATGATCATATGTTGTTGGATGGATTCATTTACATCTTGATATGTCTGTCATGTCCTCATTCTAATACATCGTGATCCCACTATTATGTCCACGTGTCACTGATATATTTCTATATTATGATGAACACCCAATATAACTAAACAATTTATCCCTTGTGACCTTCCAATATGTTTTGGGGATCTATATTTTTGGGACCAACCATGAAATTATAAACACTAATTAATTCCTTATATGGTGAAAATGAATAACATTGAAATTCAAAATCATGAATATTTATTAATCAATAATAATTTGTATTATATAAATATACATAGAGGATTTCAATACTTTCACCATTCATTAAATCGAATAAAATTATAATTATCCATCCATATAAATAACATATATGGTATTACTTGTTAATATCCCTAGTGAAACATGAAAAACACTAAAATATGTTGACATAAAAAAATATTTTGGAGAACATTAAATTATAACATGGACGAAGAACAAGAAATAAACATTGCAATTTTGATTACCTGTTTTCTATATTTTTATAAATAAATTTTAATATATATTTCATTTAAAACCCATCAAAATAAGGATGTAATATTCATGAAGAGAACCAATAATTTATGTTGGAAACCATGTTAAATGTGAATATTCTTAAGAAATACTTTTACATTGGTAATGAATTACAATGTCAATTGAAAATATATTACTAAGAATAATTGAAAAATAATTTATCAACAGTACAACCAAATGAATTTTTAAAACATTAGTAAAAAACTATAAATATTGTAAAATGGAATTTAGAAATGAAATATGGGTTAGGACTAAAAATTTTTAGTGGATGATCAATGATATGAACCTGAAGTTTTTTTCAAAATTTTATTTTTGAATACCACATAAATAAGAATGAAATCAACCACTTTATGAATAGATGATTTGATAAGGGAATGGTTAAGAATAAATAATTAATATATGTATTTCATGATAATAATTGGTAAAATTATCATAAAAAATAACATGGATATATAGGATAAATAATATAGACTAAAAATATTAGATATTGGATAAATAGTCTTGGAGTTTTGTTATCTTTTGAATAAATAAAAATTGTAGGATATAACATGAAATATAAAATTACATAACATTAATAAGTGTATTCATAGAAATATATTTCAATGGGTTAGTATATGAACCATGTAAATGAAAATAGGTGGATAATGCGTCACATACTTCAACTAATACTATTTGAGACTAAAAAATACATACCCTTCCATCCTGACATTCATGAAATATAGTATCCTCTTATATAAGATCCAATGTCTCCTTAATAACATATTCTATAAACTTTTTCAAATTTATAAGATTTTATATTAATTAGCTATACTTAGTCTCTAAAAATATAATAAATATGTATAATTTATTTTCATAATATGATGTCAATAATTTCAATAGTTTGAAATTTAATTCATAATATTGTTTTCATACCAAATTTATTGAGTCAAATTTCATGGTTCTAATATTATTTATTATATTATGATAATTCATTAAATGGATTTATAGAGCATCATATTCATTTAGTTTAGGGAATGTGAATGTTTTTCTAAAATGAAATCCTTGATGATCTTGTTTCGATAATTAAATAATAGCAATTTGTAATTTTTTATAGAAAATAGTTTATTGTTTTCTATAAAAAATTTACACAATGCTTATATTACTCATTAATATTATATAAACTCATTTTTTTAACAATCTATAAAATATCCTATTGAATAACAAAAAAACGATTCTTTTTTAATGTGGTAGTATATACATACAAAATGACAATGTTTTAAGATTTCTTAGAAAGAGAAGAAGGTAGTGTAACATCCCTAAAAATGTGGGTCATAAATGATTACATTTACTAAACATTCCAAAAATTTGAAATAGTATTTTTGGGGGAAAACAATATTAGAACTACACAGTTATGTGTGGCTTGGCATATTGTAATATCATGATGGGTGACCTTGTAGGAAGGATTCACAACCCCCTCACTCCAATGATGCCCCTCATGAGCTAGAAATTGATAAAATGAGATAATTCCACCTATTTCCCACCAATAGTAGGCCTAGGGTTGGAGACTAGAATCAAGGGTATAGCGATCTAACAATATGGAAGGAATGATAGTTTTTTTGAAACCAGATTGGGAGATATGATGGACCGTCCAAAATACTTCTCCAATACATATATCAAAAATGAAAAAGATCATAACATATGATGTTTTTAAAAAATAACTATTAAAATTATAAAATTTCCCAGGTAAATTCCATATGTAATACTAAGAAATGACACACCAACTTTCAAAAGAATAAACTAGTATGGTCATGTTTGGCCAATGAAATCCTCATAGATACCTAAAAAAAATTATATAGGTATTGTGAGCATACGGGTATACTCAGTAAGAAAACCAATGACTATTGTGGACTTTTTAATGAAGCATACTAATTCCCCTTTTATAAAATAGTAAGGCCAAAAAACTCCTTATAGGTTTACTAACATTCCCAACCTCCCCAAGACATGTTCGCCAAAAAATGAAAGTCAATTAATTTAATATAATTCATATCATTTATAGGGTAACATGCAACACTTTTCCACTGATAGGACACCATTTAAAAATTTTAAACATCCTAGAACTCCTTCTTCTTTATAAAGTACAATGTCACAAACCACCCACCCATTATTGGGCCTCACAAACCACATCACATCCCTCACAATGAAACCTATGAAATAACACACATCACATCATGAACACAAACACGGTGGCCACAAACTACATCACATCTTCCCCATAGACACCATGGACACAGAAAACACCCCATCTTGAAGACACTTAGGAAATCATAACACATCTCATCCTGAAGGGATATGGGAAACATTACACATCTCAAACCAATAACACCTAGGAAAGAACAACTCACCCGCACACACATAGACCTCATAAACCACAACCTTACATGAATAATATTAGGATATAATTACCTAGAAGAGGGAGAATGGAATAGAGGGTGTCCAACCCTTCATCCTACAATCACGATGTTTGTGAAAAACACCCTCCCCCGTGATGATGGGGGTTTTTGGAACAAAGTGTTAAACTAGGGTTTTGTGCATATAAAAATCATAAGGAAAATACATGTATATATTTATATGATAAAAAAACAAATTAAAAACATATGGGTTCTAAGACAAACAAATAAATAACAACACTGCCAACTTTTTTACATCCTCTAAATACATAACACCACACAAGAATCCACAAAACCCTTTAACCATTCCATCCAATTTAATTTACCATTTCAATTCTGTAAGCCAAACCTACACAATCCATTCTCAGATTTATAAATCATTCATTAATTTATTCTATAAAAACCGCAGAAACTACTATGGACAATACAAAATAGGCAAAAAGGTTCTCAAATGTTGAAGAGCCCTACAAATATAAAGGGACTTCACTTTTCCTCTACGTTTAACAACCATTCATGATACATCATATTTAGATCTCTATATATGGGGTAATTATCTATTCTTGTTACTCATGTAAGAACTCTAGGTGAACTACCCATACCAATAACTACTCTCCTCTTTCAAACTCATCATGATCAGTTCACATACCAATAGAAAAAACCACCAACTCACAAACCTAACCGATAACACCTTAATCAAAACCCATTTTCGTTGCCTCGATGCAGAACACTTTACATCCATTACATAAATAATAAATATATCAACCTAGGATTCTATTACACTGCCTAATCTATCCCATAAAAAACTACAACTCTCACACCCTACTACATCACACAATAAACAATACACACACATCACAACACCCAATGTACTAAGAAAAAACTCAATTGCAGATTTGAAAAGGCATCCATAATTTAATTCCACATGCTCAATTCATGGGTTACCACAGAACTATATGATTCTAGGTATTCCATGCAATGACTGGATATACGTGACTAACCAAGATCCATTTTTTTGTGATACTATACAATATTTATTAAGAAACAACCACAAAACTCATACTCAAAACTAGAAAAGACACCAATGACCACAATTTTTGGTAAGTTTTTTAATCCGTATAATCAAAATATCTCCCTCATAATATCAAAACATAAAGGGAAAGCAAAAAACCCACTACCCCATTAAATTTACAATAACCAATTCATATCTTTTGATAAACTAGAACTAAAAAATTCTTTATGATAATAAATGTGAACCCCTACTACAAGATGAAAAATTAAGACATATGAAGGAAAACCTACCTCGAAAGGGTGTCCATGATCCTCCCACAATAGTGGGCCATGAAATGGTTCTTCGATCGCCTCTCCCGCGATCTCTTCATCCACCTGAGGATTCCAAAACACCACCACACCAACAAAAACCAAATATAATCCTATTTAACACCATGGGAGATCATCCTCGATCACATGGAAAGATTAAACATTAGGGGATAGGGAAAAAACTACAAGAAACACAAAAATGGTGGAAGAACACCCCTTAGATCAAATATGGATCACTATGGATCGATGGAGGAAAGGTAGGAATAAATCCTTGAATAATGAGTCCAAAAATGCTAAAGTGGAGTCATTGGGTAACCTAGGGTCATGTAAGGGTCACACCAGCTATATTTTTTTACAACCCATGTGGTTGGGAAAATAATTAAAAGTTACATAAGTGGGGAATTACACAATGTGTAATACCCTTTCATACCATGTAATGACTCATGGTCAAATTCCACTGAAAAACCAATCACCACTCAATTTATTCTATTTTTCAGACCCCGACACATTTATCATTGTGAACTATCGTGCATAATACATGAAACAAAAATTCAAGTTGTTTAATATAGTTATATGATGTTTAATCCCGCTTCTTTACATTTTTTGCTGCTGAACTTCATCAAACACCTCTTTTCCTTCTCTAAACATCTCCAACAACCAAAATATATTAACGTAATGGACCATGCTGGACATACACTATTAAAATATATTACTCTCAATTAATTCTTTCCCATTAGAATATATAACTAAACCTAGAAGAAAAAGGGGTACAAAAAACCACCTTCAAGATACCTCTAATGGATATCATCTCTCCTCAAGAACTACTACCATCCAAAAATGTCAAATCAGATAAACAAATCCACACGCACATAACCAACACCTAACCATATCACCTTCTACTTAGCCCAAACCAATAACTACTATAGTCAATGGAAGACACCATCCTAAACCCATAAATCCCAGAATCCCATATTCCATGTCAAGATACTATCCGCTTTGGTTGTCACTGACTCCACTATATGGGTTTAATCACATCATAGTAAATGTTTCATGATTAAGAATCTAAACATCACTTATTTTTATGTTAGGAAACTATCACATGCAACACTAAACACATCTACAACCAAGGGAATAATAGCTCATTCTATAAAACAATGTCAAAAAATTTCATTAAAAAATAGAACAAGGTCAAATGCTGAACATATCTAGGTATCGAGAACTTGTCTACATTTTTCACTCCCAATTACTCTTCTCCTAGATATTATGCCACCAAAAAACACAAAATAAGGGAATTTATCATCCACACATCACCTTTTTTTATTATCATGGATTTCCAATAGCTGCTCCATGTATGTGGCATCGTCCTTGATATTCAACTCCCTCAATCAATGACATGGGAGTTATAATGATGATACTAACGAATTTGAGATAGATGGAAGACATCATGGATTTTCTCTTTTTTGGGTGGTAGTGCCAACTATTATTCTACCCTTCCTTCTAGCCCCAAAACCTAAAAGTGTCCAACAAACCTATTATAAATTTTTCTCTCTCTGCAAAACCACTGAATCCCACATTGATGTGAAACCATTATGAACATGTGTTCCCCAAACATGAACTTCAAGGTATTATCCTATGATTGACAAAACACTTATTTTAGGCCATTTATACTTTCACCCTCTCATGAATAGGAAAAACCTTCTGAGTCATGCTCTTACCAACATAATTTCAATGAATAATTGTCTCCCCAACATCTATCTAGCACAATAGAGTAAAACATTGTCTCCCAAAAAGTCATTCAAATGGATCCATGAAAATGGAAGAGGTATATAAATTATTATATGAAAAATCTATCATGGATTGGTGTTATAGAAAATATTTTCTAGTGACTAAGAATAATTCTCGCATCATGTCCTCCAACATCTGTATAATCCTCTTTGTGTGCCTATCTATTTATGGGTGGAAAACATTATAGTGGAAGTACTAGGTAAAAATTGAATATTTCAATCCATTTTAAACACTAGAAGTAAAACGTTTATGTAAAGACATGTAAATTTCATGGAAATGTTTATTTGAATATATGGAATTATTATGAGTTTGTGAAAATTCATGGCATGGGATTCGGAGGCCCGGAGTGCCTGGAATGAGTTTTCGGAAGTTTTTTTAAGGTGCATTCAGTAAATGTGTGGGTGAGAATTTATTTCATTTGAACCAGTGATCAGATTAAAAATTTGAGTACACTGTTGGACTTGCATTGCCGGGATTCGCTTAAGGGAAGCTTAACTTTGTTTATAAATAGTCAGATAAAAAAGTTATCTTTTCAGACTTTCAGAAAAAAAATATTAAAATAACTAAAGATGTTATTTTATTCTTTTTGAAACAATTGAGTGGAGAGTGGTGGGATTTTACTGTAACATTGGGATTTAAATGTGAGTCATTTAATGAACTAAACATATCATTGACTAACCACAATTCTTGTGGTTTATTAGGATCATTAATTATTATTCTTTAATGAATCATTATAATGAACCAACAAGGGAGGTTTTTCTTTTATTTAATCAAATAATTAGTGTGGATTTTGGGAACCCATGGGAGGACTCCTAAGGATGTGCTAGTGACATCATCCTCCAATGAAGAATATATTTTTAACGACGCCCCCTGAGGTATGAATCTAGAGGTTGACAGATGATGAACAACAATGTATGTAGACCTTCTTCTTCTTCCACAAGAAAACCAAACGTGTTCAATGTAGGGTCTTTCAACTTTTTTATGCATCTAAATGATTTTTTCCTCTCGGTTCTGGATTGATATGAAGAATTTTGATCAACCAAAAAAAGTTTGATTTGTGACTCATTTGTTTTTATGGGAGGTTGTTGTGGGAATTCATTTTTGGGGTTTTATAAAATCTTATGATTATTATTGTTTCATCCACTTATTATAACACTAATATGGATGGCGTGGGATAATCTGAAGACGGTGAATACCATCCTCCAAAAATTTTCATGATGTGTTCTTCATGGGTGAATGGTCAACGTATTGGCAACATGAAACTGAGGGCTAGATAGTGAAGGTGGTGTCCCGGGAGGCTTGTAGGCATAGACAGAAAGAGAATCAGACCATCAGAGCTTCACCAATGGCCCACCGAATCTCCATTGGTGTGGCACCACCAGCACAATGGCTCCAACGACTAGCAGTGGTATCTGTGTCTCATCGGCCATAAGGAGGGGGTGGCGCCCATAGGCACCATTGTGGATAAGGGTGGTTGGCTGACGCCGACCATGTTGAAGGTAGACGACGCGCCACCATGGTGCTCAGTGGAGAAGATTTCGTGGCTCCGGCCACGACAGAGGAGGACCTGAACCATAGGTCCTACAATAGACCGGAAAACCAGACCAGTCAGCTGAAGGGGTGGCGCCATCCTGGTGCCACCGTTTGAAGACCAAATGGTCCTTGTTCATTCGGTGGGGAGCTGGGTATGCGCCAACCAGGAGGGTCACACCCAGCAGGTGGACTGGAGAGGGTCCAACCGGTTTAGGCTAAGAAGGTCTAGTATAGGGTCAGTTAACCTCAGGTCGACCCATTCTGGGATGGGTCGGCCCATACCGGGTCGGTTCAGGTCGTGTGGGTCTAACACGGTCAAACCAGACCCAGACTCTTTTCATTTCAGTTTCACTTAATGGGCCATATCTTCTAAACCAGAAGTCCTTTTGAAGAATCATCTACAGTGATAGAACCCTTAGGAAGAGGAAGTCCATTTGAGATACTCCACTTGGGTTTTAGAGAATGTTAGAGTATGGCAGGTTGGATCAAACTTGAATCCAACCGGGCCCTCGGCACTAAAATGCCTATAACTATTAGCCATTGTGTCTGATTCAAGCGTCGTCTGTTCCATTGGAACCCTTATGACATTTCAGTTCATTAGGTTACTTTTTCATGGGATTTCGTGGAAGTTGAGGTATGAACCATGGCTTGAGGAGCGGATCCTCCTATAATCAAGCGTACTAAGTGCGGGAATCCAGTGGCTATATGTAACACGATAAATGAATAGTGATCCTCTGTGTGTCAATAGTTAGTGATCCTCTGTGGGTCCGAACCCAAAGATCCCATATGGGTCTTCAGTTATTGATCCTCTCTGGGTCAGCACCTTATGACCCTCTATGGGTTGGCACCTAGAAATCCTCCATGGGTTGACACTTAGTGATCCTCACTGGGTCTGCACCTATTGATCCTCCATGGGTAAGCGCTTAGCAATCCTCCCGTGGGTCAGTACATAACCACTCTCTCTGAGTCAGCACTTAGCAATATTATGTGGGTCATCACATAGCGATCCTCTGTGGGTCAGCACTAAGTAAACTTGTGCAGTTCAGGAGAAAAAGATTCTCGATAGAATAATATGATCTAACTCTATGACTAATCATATTTATTCATGTTCTTCATGTTGTGTACCTGGTGTGATATGTCTTTTACTCTTTATTTTTTAATTTATAACATGCTTTGTGGTTTTTCCTTTGAGTAATTCTGGGAGACCTTTAGGGGTCTCGGGATCCCTACTTATTATTTTTATAATCACCCCTGGACGGACTTTACCCGCACCTCATTGTGTCTTATGCAGATGATGAGCAGCTTTGACCAAGACATGGGAGCCTAGACTAGAAGGTGTATGGTGGTGACCAGTTGGTATGGGGGTCTAGATTGATGAGTTGTACCTGCCATTCAAATAAGATACTTGGAGGATTACTTCAGGAGCTATTTTTTCCCTTTTCTGTATTTTCTTTTCGGCTGGGCTTGTATACTGCCCCCTTTACTTTTAGTACTTACTTTTTCTTTCATCAGTTATATGATGTGGTTTTATTCGTTGTGTACGAAGTCTATGTTTTTTTAGGTTTTGAGGAAATACCTTCCCATTTTTTGGATATTCCATTCAAGAGATAGTTTCCAACTCCATGCCTATAGAAGGCGAGCTTGGGGTAGTCAAGGCATGGGTCGTGGGGGACGAGTCGTGAAAAGGATGTATCATAGGGAGGAAGGTTCTACCAGAAGAACTAAGAATTTAAGTATTCAATGGAACAGTACTGTTATGTGTCTTGAGTTTGGATTTTAGTTCAGGGAGTCCAATGTTAGTGTGGTGGTCGACATATCCATACACCAAGACCCTGATTTCTGATTTTCGACTCGATACACGAAAACACTAATTGCATATGTTTTTTGAAAATGATTTTATTTTGATCTATTTTGAGTCATCTCACTAGTTAAAACTGATTGATCGTGGTGAATCTGTTTCTTATAGGATGTCGTGGCATAAACAACCATCCTAGATTCTAGAGAGAGATCACATTGATGGACCACTGAAAGATGAGGCTTCAGTGCATGGTCCTAATTCAGTGATAGTACCTTTGTGTGGTGTACCACTGGAACCACCTCCCATAGGGAAGCTATTTCCACCCACCCCACCAATGGACCCTGCACACATACTCACCATATTTCATGATTTCAAGAGATGGAGGCCTCCGAGATTTTGTGGTGAGATAGATCTCAAGGTATATAGGGATTGACTAGAGGCTGTGAAATATGTTTTTCGCTAGGTAGAGACCCATGTAGACCATATGGTGACCCTATCTACTATCCTCTTCTAGGGAAAAATAAGGAGATGGTGGAGCCTGATGATCCAGACACACGAGGAGGAAACACTCTTCGAGTTGGAGATACTGAACTTACAGTAGAGAAATCTGACAGTGGCCCAGTATATAGAAAGATTTAATGAACTCTCTCCCTAATCAAATGACATGGTACGAGACCCATTCCTCAAGTCCCAGACCTTTGATCAGGGTCTCTGTAAGATATTAGAGTGTCGATGATATAGCTCAATATCTGGACACAGGCTGAAGTGCTTGAGAAAGCAGTATTGGTGGAGATCTTCCAAGGTGAGTAGGTACTGACAATGAGATCCACCACTATAAAAAAAATTAGACGAGTCGCCTATAGAAGTCAGAAGGAAGATTATGTAGAAGTACAAGAAGTTCATACCTTCCAGGTGATGACCCTAGGACACGGGGTGGGAGGAGTGGAGCTCGTGATGTAGAGGTGGTCATCTGAGGACAAAAATCTATTACTCTTGTGCAATATTGGGGCACATGGCTCGTGACTACTTGACTCCCCACATAGATGATCAGCATATGGATGAGGGGCCTATGAGACAATGATTGATGTTCGAGTGATGAGGACTGAATGGTAGTATAAATGGCAGAGGAGCTGGTCGTGCAATAGGCGGTGGGTGGCGATTTCATGTTCTACCACCACCACCCACATCTGGTCCACCCCGACCATATGGAGCAAGTGAAAATGGAAGAGCTCGACATTATAAAGTTGAGCCCTATGACCATGGATCACCATTGATGATTTGAGGTAAGATATATGTCTACTCCACCCTGGCTACAATTATAATATAAATAGGTTCTAGTCACTCTTTTATTGTGATGGCTATCGTACGGAGCTCAAAGATTCTGATGGAGCTGTTGGCTCGATCTTTAAGATTAGAGACTCATATGAGACTGGATTTGATGATTACACATTCGTGTTAGTAGTGTGAGCTCACTCTAAGAGGCGAGAGATTTATCTGGGATCTTCTAGTAGTAACTATGAGGAATTAGGACGACATCTTGAGTATGGAAAGGCTATCGAAATTCCATGATCATATCGACTATTTCAGTTGTGATGTGTGGTATTTCCATAAATAAGGACTTGGTTTTCCTTCACTAGTGAGAAGGGATCCCCTGTAGCACGGGATGGACTTTCTTGAAGGAGGGTGCAGCCGATCACTCATTATTTGGCTAGCCTAACCCTCAGTGTAGTGGACGATCAGAGTACGTGTAATCCTGTAGTGGTAGACTAGTATGATGAAGTATTTTTTGATGATGATCCAGGACTACCTCCTCATAGAGATTTATACATCTAAATCGACTTGTACCCCGGGACAACACCGATATCTACAGCAGCATATCAGATGGATCCAGTGGTGCATCGTGAGTTAAGGGTACAACTGGAGGACTTATAGGGTAAGGGTTCATAATGCACAGTGTTTCTCCCTGGGAAGCCTTGATTTTGTTTTTTAAGAAGGCAGACTGGAGTTTTAGAGGCTTTTCGTGTACTATTGGCTCCTGAACCAAGTGACTGTGAAGAACATGTATCCACTCCCATAGTTTGATGATCTCTTCAAATTGCTAAAGGATTTTCTATGGTTTTTTAAGATAGACATCAAATTTGGCCATCAACATCTAAGGGTACAAGATGTGGATTTATCGAAGATGGACATCAGATGCCAGAATGGAGACTATGAGTTCTTGATGATTCCTTTTGGCATGAACAACGCTCCTGCAGTGTTTATGGGACTCATGAACATGATCTTCCGACCTCACCTCGATCGCTTCATATTGGTCTTCATTGACGACATCTTGGTGTACACAGCATCGTAGGAGGAGCATGACACACATCTGCTGATAGTTTTGGATACACTCCAAGAGAACTAGCTTTATGGTAAGCTCTCTAAGTGTCAGTTATAGATACTGGAGCTCCACGTTATAGGATATGATATCTCAGAGACAAGAGTTGCGGTAGATCCAGCAAATATAGTGGAAGTGCATGCTTACGGGCCACCCAGGACCATGAACAAGGTGTAGAGATTCCTTGGGTTGGCTGGATACTACTATAGATTCGTACATTAATTTTCTAGAGTAGCAAGACCCTTGTCATATTTGACAAAGAAGGTACAACATTTCTTCTGTACAAAGAGATTACAAAAGTGTTTCCAAGAGCTGAGGTAGAGACTGACGAGGGAACCCATCTTGAGGCTACTAGAAGAGAGAATTGGGTTTGTAGACTACTACAACACATCATGGATTAGGCTGGGATGTGTCCTGATGCAGTAGAATATGTTGATTGCCTACGGCTCACGGAATCTGATGCAACATGAGAAGAACTTCACCACCCATGACCTGTAGTTAACAGAAGGGGTCTTTTACTTCAAGATGTGGTGGAAAAACTTGATGGGTGAATGATTTACTATCTACACTGATCACAATAGTCTCAGTTATATAGTCTCACAGAAGGACCTGAACCTGAGACAACGGAGATGGATGGATTTCCTCCCGGACTATGACATTGAGATAGATTACACTATTGGGAAGGGTAATGTGGTGGCAGACGCACTAAGAAAGAGGTCCTATATACAATTTCTGAGGGAGGCAATAGAGTAGCAAGCTGCATTGATGTCATTCTTCTTGGATAGTGATGGAGTAGTATACCTCCAGTCCTTGACTATCACTCTCCCACTCCTTCAACATGTATGGTAGGAACAGCTTGGGGCATGGACTACGATGCTCGATGTGCTTAGATATCCTCATGAAAGGATCTTAAAGGATTTTCTAAAGGTCGGAAGCCCATCACCCTTTTTAAGGGATGTACTGTGGTACCAATGATGCTCTGAGAGGAGGTGTTGATGGAGTTCCACACATCCCATTTGACGGTGCATCCAGGTGTGGTGGAGATATACCAGTACCTCTAAAGTTAGTACTGGTGGCCAAGGATGAAGAAAGTAGTGGCAACGTTCGTTTAACAATGCCTCGCTTTTCAGTAATTGAATGTCAAGAATCTGGTTCCAGTAGTCATAGTATAAGAACTAGATGTAACTGAATGGAAGTGGGAAGGTATCTCCATGGACATTGTGATAGGACTACCATGTGCGTCTTGGGGCCATGATTCCATTTGGGTGATCATTGACCGGCTCACCATGTAAGCCCACTTTACACACATATGAGAGAAAGGATCAATATAGAGCATGGGTGTAACACCCGAGATTTTTATGAGTAATATTTTGTTTTTATATATCATCAAAGGAATCATTCACTACACACTAGCTTGTCTTACTTTACACACAATCGCGACCTTCCTCGATAGCTTGCGTTGTACGCAATACCGAGTTTCACTAAACGACGATATGCTATTAAAATATTTTTAAAACTAGCCGTTATGAATAGTACTAACCACTTTTTGAAATTTCATAAATTTTATTTTTCAAAATGGACTTCATTTTTGGATTCGGAGTATCGAAATTAGCCTACGGTGAAATTTTGGTATTTTTCTAAAAACTATCAATTTTTGATGAATAGTGAAACCACTAAGTGGTAGTTAAAAAACTGAATTTTTCATAAAACATAATTTCACCACTTCTGTGAGTGGAATTTCTAAAATCCAAGAGACACGGTTAATATCAAGGACTAAAATATGGTTCAATGAGATAAAAATAATTTTTGGTGAATAGTAACTTTTTACTTTTTTTACCACGGTAAAAAGTAAATAGGGTAAGTAAGGGTAAAGATGATATTATTATTACCCTAACAGAAGTCTTAATTCTATTTGATAAGTGTTATTCGACCAAAAACAAACTTAGGAATAAAATATGACCATTTAGCCCCACTTGGATTAGATTAGGACATTTATTATTAATTTATTTATAGAAGGGTTAAAATAGTTAAAATCAATGTTTAATAAGTAAATAATTTTTAATATGGAGTTATACATAAGATAAATTCAACTATAAATATTAATTAGAAAGATAAAAAGCTTTCCTACATAATGGTATTTTATTTGTAATTTTTAGACATTAAATAATTTAATTTATTTTTGACACAATGATGATGCAGTAATTATCTTATTAATGAAATATTAACATAATTGATGTTATAAATGCCCAAATAAAGCTAATTTGAGACTTTTTATGAATCCCACTAATTTTCTAGGTTACTATGATATATTAGTGTTTATTTAATCAACTTGGTTTGAACATATAACTCTGTTATGACTTTCACAAAAATCATATATCAAATAGTGTCAAAATTGACACAAAATAGTTTTTAAATCAAATATTATATTATTAATTGTTATTTTATTCCTAAAAATATAAGGTTCGAAAAAATGACTTATATAAGGATATATATATTAATAATAAACAATTTGGGGTTCGTTTGGCATGTTATAGTATGTGTATTAACCATATAGTGAAAGAAAACAAAAAGACACGGTAAAAGTTAAATTATTTAACTTAGAGTTAAATCTAATTGATAAGGTTAAAATAATAACCTAATCTTTCCTAAATCCTATTGGTTGATATTATTTCGACCTATCCCCACATTAGCTTCAAAATAAGACCCTTTGGAACCATTATAAACCGATTTTGACTTTAATATAAAATAATATTTTGAGATATTCCTAAGGTGCCCCTCTCCTCCCTTATAAAAGGGCACCTCCTCCCCCTCCTCCTCACAACAATTTGAGCACTCAAGCTCGGCCAAACCATGACATATTCTCCTCTCCACTTCCCTAGAATAATCCTAGAGGTCCTGGTCTTCTTCAAAGACCAATCTTAGTTCCCTAAGTGGAGGATTCAAAGAGGCGTTTCAAAGAAGAGGTAATATCCATTACCGATCTTTTCACTTTCTTTCTTCTTAAACATCTTCTTTTTTAGTTGTTTCATGATAAACTAATAACATAAGTATTACTTACATACTGATATGTTATTATAAATGTGAAACAACCCTAATTCAACTTCTATCCATCCTACTGAAAAATGAAATCACCGCGCATGCGTACGTACGGAATACCGTCTCCACGCCGTGGTGTAATCTATTTTCCACCATCACCTTACAAGGATGGGTATAATGGTGTAATGAGTAACTATATATGATTATTATAAAGTGATATTGATACTGAAATAGTATAAATACACTTAAATACAATTCCACGATCATGGGAACAATATCATCGCTCGTGCGTACGTACGGAATACTGTCTCCACGATGTGATGCGACTCGTTCTACATGATCATCATTACATAGTAATTATATAAATGAATTGAATGAATAAATATGATATATGTTACACTAATACCATTCTGGATATAAGTTATCTATGACCTTAAAAGAAGAATAAGAATTTATTCGGCAAAACACGCATAAGAACAAAAGGCAATAAAGACCCGAGTAACAAGTAAAAATGAAATATTACTAATAAGAAGCTAAAAATATGATCATATATGATATCATATCAATATGTATGATTCTGGAATAAGTCAATAACATTATTTAAACCATTATACAGGAGCATCGGACACGTACAAAGCAAATCGGACCTAAGGTAAGGGAAAATATCACAATCTCACTTTTATCCGAGATTGTTTTTACTTTGGTAATTACTGGGGTGTATTTTATCATCCACATCCATGTTCCCTCAATATGTAATATTATTTACATCCTTATACAATAGTTTATATCCAATTTTACCCTTTGGTAAGTTTTTTTGTAAAAGATATGAAAGGAATCTTTTGTCGTTTTTCGAACGAGGTACTTTTTGACTTTTCCGACAAAAGTAAGAAGAATGTTTTATTTAACTTATACGACAAGAATGGATTTTTAAAAAATTATTTCCAAGAATCTTCCTTTATAAGTTTTCAAGTTTATTTTTAATCAACTTCTTTTAGTTTATAATTATATGACATGTTAAGAAAAGAAAAGTGTTTTTGAAGAAGAAAGTATATTTTCCTCAAGAATGGAGTTCAAGTGTTTTATCAAAATTATTTTCCATCTAAGATAATAAAGGGTTCTGTTTTATCCCTATTATTACATTGATTTGATTATGTTGTGAGGGAATTATTTTTTATGAAGTCATTTACCTTATATGATCTTTTTATGATGTCATGATGTTTCAAGAATCCCATTTTTTTTACATATGTTATGCGATGATGTATGATTTATGATTATGTGGAACACATAAGAAAGGATTCATTATAAGATGGGTGGGACCTATATCTCCCTCCAATGCATTGGGTAAAGATTTTATATCTCATGAGATAGACATGGATGGCACGGTATGTTATACCGGTTCAGTGAAACAGGACTGGAACGAGGGTGACTCGGTTCAGAAAGGGACTTTGTCCACTAAGATAGTCTTGGCAATGAGTCATGACTAACAAGAAATGATTTTCCATGATTATGTGTGCATGCCACAAAGTTTCAAGTTTCATGTTATGATTATGGGGATCTCATTTTCACTTCTATTATTTATTCCATGTTAAGATATTATGATCTCTTTTGCAGGTTATGATTTTCAAAAAGATATGATATGATTTTTATTTCCTTTATTTGCCCTTGCTGAGCATTTGAGCTCACCCTTTTTGCATGTTTTCTTTTCCCCAGGTCAAGAAGATGGATATTAAGTAGAATATGCTAAAAGGGGCCCTAGATATGATGAAATAAATTGGAGACACTGTAGAAGATTTATGAACCAGTTGTTTATGTTTCCCAGTTTCTAAAGACACTATACCTATACGGTCCTTTGTGGTTTTTTCATATGTTGTAATAAGTGTGCTTCAATTTTGAAGTATTAACAATGTATGTAAAGTATGGTTCGTTATAGTTGGTATCAGAGGAAAGGTATAGTCAACCTTTGGAAACTAGGATGTGAAAGCCTTAGTAAGAACCCTAAGGATATGTCTAAGCATAGAACACTATCTTAGTGTTTTAGATATGGCCATGAATACCCTAGGATAATACCTTAAGTGTGAATTTTTATCCTTGATTATGTGGTTTTCCTATTATAATTAGTGTTTCTCACACTATTCTTCTTGGTTTTAGTCAATGGCTGGAACCCGAAGGAACCGTGTTAATGCGGAATGCGATGGGCAATGCAATGATTGTCCCCCTGAGCAACCAAACGATATGAGAGCTGGAATGAAAAATCTTGTAGTCATGCTCACACAACATTCTCAAGCTATGAATCATGCAGGACTTCCAAACGAGAAAAGGAAGGAGCAACATTCTGTTGAATCCTTCATGAGGCAGCGTCCACCTTCTTTCAGCGGGTCTACTGATCCATTAGTTGTTGAACAATGGATTAGTACTACTGAAAAGATATTTTCAGTTCTTCAATGTTCTGAACATGATAAAGTCATCCTAGCAGTGTATCGTTTGGAAGGATATGCTGATCAATGGTGGAATCTTATTAAGAATACGAGTCAAAGGGATGAAATTGAGTCTATCGAATGGGACGAGTTCAAGAACTTATTTTTTCAATAATTACTTCCCTCATATTCTCCGAACAAAGATGGAGAAAGAGTTTCTTGAACTGAAGCAAAGGGATGATGAATCTGTTGGTACCTATGAAGCAAATTTTACAAGACTTGCAAGGTACGCTTCTGGTATTATTATCCAACCTGAGAGTAAGATCGATCGATTCTTTAGTGGCTTAAAACCAAGTCTTCGAAGGGCGTTATCCATAAGGGACTTCAATAGCTACGAGGAAATCGTTCGATGTGCTCTCAAAGTCGAGATGGATATTGGAGTAACCCATCAGTCACATGGGTTTGATAAGAAGAGGAAGATGTAATTCAAAGGAAAATCTAAAGAGCACACTGAAAAGAAGATGAGATTTCCCTTATGCTCAAAGTGTGGAAAGAAACATGGAGGGAGTTGTCTTAAAGGGACAAGTGAATGTTTCAAATGTGGAAAGGAAGGTCATCGGGGATTTGAATGTCGCGATAATGGGAAAAGATGTCTAATGATGCAAACAAAGGAAGGGATACACAGAATGAACCTACTACACTTCAATGTTTCAAGTGCAAGGAGATGGGGCATTATGCCAATCAATGCCCAAATCCAAGGGTTGATGATGATGGTCGACGTCAAAAAAATCTTAAGGCTAAAGAAAAAGGAAAGTCACATGCAATTTTTATCAGCGATGTGGAGTACGATAACGAAGTGGTGAACGGTACACTTACCATTCACTCTAAAGTAGCAAATGTTTTATTTGATTCTGGATCCACCCACTCTTTTATTTCTAAAAAATTTTCTAAGGGTATCACTGTATTACCTCAACAATTAGATGTTGAGTTAGCCGTGACAACACCTAATGGCACAACAGTCGCATCAAAAGTTTATAATTCTTCTCCAATTGACGTTTGTGGGAAAATTCTTCCTGCAAATCTTGTGATCCTTCCTTTAGTGGAATTCGATGTGATTCTTGGCATGGATTGGCTTTCTTTATATGGAGCTTATATCAATTGCCTAAGAAGGGAAGTCACATTTCATATTCCAGATCAATCTATGATCGTCTATCAGTGCAAGGATGAACATAACCTTCCAGTGGAAATTTCTTCCATTTTATGGGTATTGATTCCACTAAATGAAGGTTATTTATCTCAAATGGTTGGTGAGAAACTCACGATTAAGAATATTCCCATCGTACGGGAGTTTGATGATGTCTTTTCGGAGGAATTACCGGGTCTTCCACCAGATCGTGAAGTTGAGTTTTCCATAGAACTCGTACCGGGTGCTTTGCCAATTTCAAAGACACCTTATAGAATGGCCCCAATTGAGTTGCAGGAATTGAAGAAGAAACTCCAAGAGAATCTTGATAAGGGATTCATACGCCCTAGTGCATCACCTTGGGGAGCACCTGCTCTATTTGTTATGAAGAAAGATGGATCAATGAGACTCTGCATTGATTATCGAGAACTTAACAAGATCACTATCAAGAACAAATATCCTCTCCCACACATTGATGACTTATTTGACCAACTACGCGGAGCTCAATGCTTTTCCAAGATTGATCTTCATTCAGGGTATCATCAATTAAGGGTCAAAAGGGAGGATATACCAAAGACGACTTTCTTTACAAGGTATGGACACTATGAATTTATAGTGATGACATTTGGTCTTACTAATGCCCCTGCTATCTTCATGGATCTAATGAATAGAGTCTTTAGAGACTATCTTGATCAATTTGTGGTAGTCTTTATAGACTATATTCTTGTCTATTCAAAGAGCAAGGAAGATCATGAATATAACTTGAGAATTATATTGAAGACCCTGAGAAAGGAGAAGCTTTATGCAAAATTTACCAAGTGTGAATTTTGGAATCAAAAAGTTGCATTTTTGGGTCACATAATCTCAAAAGAGGGGATATCTGTGGATCCAGCAAAAACAGAGGTTATCGAAAGATGGTCGAGACCAACAACAGTAACTGTGATCTGAAGTTTTCTTGGTTTGGCTGGATATTATCGACGTTTTGTGAAAGATTTTTCACGATTATATAATCCACTCACCAAGTTGACTTGGAAAGGAGTTAAGTTTGTCTGGACGGAAAAATGTGAAGAGAATTTCAAGGAGTTGAAATGAAGGTTATCCAGTGCACCTGTGCTCACACTGCCTTGTAGTGGAGAAAGGTTTGTGATCTATAGTGACGCATCCAAGAAGGTATTAGGGTGTGTTCTTATGCAAAATGATATGGTGATAGCTTATGCCTCACGACAGTTGAAAATCCATGAGCAAAATTACCCAACACATGATTTGGAGTTAGCTGCGGTAATCTTTGCATTAATGATTTGGAGGAATTACCTTTATGGTGAAAGGTGTGATATTTATACTGATCATAAAAGGTTAAAGTATATTTTCACACAAAAGGAGTTGAATATGCGTCAAAGACGATGGTTGGTGCTGATTAAGGATTATGACTGCTCAATCCATTACCACCCTGGGAAAGCAAACATGGTGGCAGATGCATTAAGTCGACAAGAACATGCTAGTTTATCCATGATGAGGATCACAAAAGATCCAATATTTATGGATTTACAAAGGATGGATCTTGGAATTATAATGGAAGGGGAAAAATATTATCTTTCTCAAATGAATGTTCAACCATCTATACATGTGAAGATTAAAGAGGCACAGAAAGAAGATGTAGAGTTACAAAAGAAGGTGAGAAATTTTCCTGAATTCAACCTTGATTGTGATGGGATAATAAAGTTCAGGAATCGGGTTTGTGTTCCTCCCATCCCCGAATTAAAGAAGGAGCTGCTGGATGAGGCTCATAGTTCTTCATTCTCTATTCATCCTGGAAGCACGAAGATGTATAGGGACCTGAAAGAGTACTTCTGGTGGGATGGCATGAAAATAGATGTCGCTAAATATGTCTCTCGATGCTTGGTTTGTCAACAAGTTAAAGCTGAGATACAGAAGTCTAAGGGGATGTTACAACCATTACCCATACCCGAATTGAAATGGGAAAACACCACTATGGACTTTGTCACAGTACTTCCTAAAACATCCAAAGGCAATAATGCTATCTGATTCATAGTTGATCGTCTTACAAAGTCTACACACTTCATTACTATTAGAGAGGATTTATCTCTAGATCAGCTTGCCAGGATATATGTAAAGGAAGTTGTAAGATTGCATGGAGTACCACTTTCTATTATATCTGATCGGGATCCGAGATTTACCTCGAAGTTCTGGCGAAGTCTTCAGCATACTCTAGAGACAGAGTTGAGTTTCCGCACTGCTTATCATCCTCAGACAGACGGTCAGTCTAAGAGAACAATTCAAACCCTAGAAGATATGTTGAGAGCTTGCTCCATGGATTTCAAAGGAGGTTGGGATCAACACCTACCTTTGGTGGAATTTTCTTATAATAATAGCTTTCACTCCAGTATTCAGATGGCTCCTTATGAAGCTCTCTATGGAAAGAAATGCAGGACTCCAACTTGCTGGGATGATGTTGGGTAAAGAAAGCTATTAGGACCTAATCTCGTTGATGAAATGGCAGAAAAGGTCAGATCTATTCAACAACACATAAGATCAGCTCAGAGTCGACAGAAAAGTTATGTAGACAACCGAAGAAAAGACCTAGAGTTTGAAGTGGGTGATAAAGTGTTCTTACGAATATCTCCCTGGAATAGGGTAATGAGATTTGGAAAGAAGGGGAAGTTGAGCCTTAGATATATTGGTCCTTTCGAAATACTGGATCGTGTTGGGAAGGTAGCTTACCGATTTGCGCTTCCACCGAATCTCTCTCAAGTTCATGATGTGTTCCATGTATCTCTCCTGATAAATTACATACCTAATCCTTCACATGTACTCAGCTCAGAAGTTGTACCGCTGGAGCAAGATCTTTCTTATGAAGAACAACCGATAGAGATTCTGGATCGTAGTGAAAAATTCCTACGAAACAAGACCACTCGATTGGTGAAAGTTTTATGGAGGAACCACCAATTAGAAGAAGCTAAATGGGAGCTTGAGAATATGATGAGGGATAAGTATCCTCATCTGTTTGTTACAAAGTGACGAATTTTGAGGGCGAAATTCTTTTTAAGGGGGGTAGAATGTAACACCCGAGAGTTTTATGAGTAATATTTTGTTTTTATATATCATAAAAGGAATATTTCAATACACACTATCTTGGCTTACTTTACACCCAATCGCGACCTTCCTCGATAGCTTGCGTTGTACGCAATACCGAGTTTCACTAAACGACGATATGCTATTAAAATATTATTAAAACTAGCCATTATTAATAGTAATAACCACTTTTTGAAATTTTATAAATTTTATTTTTCAAAATGGACTTCATTTTTGGATTCGGAGTATCGAAATTAGCCTACGGTGAAATTTTGGTATTTTTCTGAAAACTTTCAATTTTTGATGAATAGTGAAACCACTAATTGGTAGTTAGAAAACTGAATTTTTCATAAAACATAATTTTACCGCTTCTGTGAGTGGAATTTCGAAAATATGAGAGACACGGTTAATATCAAGGACTAAAATATGGTTCAATGAGATGAAAATAATTTTTGGTGAATAGTAACTTTTTACATTTTTTTACCACGGTAAAAAGTAAATAGGGTAAGTAAGGGTAAAGATGATATTATTATTACCCTAACACATGTCCTAATTCTATTTGATAAGTGTAATTAGACCAAAAACAAACTTAGGAATAAAATATGACAATCTAGCCCCACTTGGATTAGATTAGGACATTTATTATTAATTTATTTAAAGAAGGGCTAAAATAGTTAAAATCAAAGTTTAATAAGTAAATAATTTTTAATAAGGGGTTATACATAAGATAAAGTCGACTATAAATATTCATTAGAAAGCTCAAAAGATTTCCTACATAATGGTATTTTATTTGTAATTTTTAGACATTAAATAAATTAATTTATTTTTGACAAAATGATGATGCTGTAATTATCTTATTAATGAAATATTAACATAAATGATGTTATAAATGCCCAAATAAATGTAATTTGAGACTTTTTATGAATCCCACTAATTTTATAGGTTACTATGATATATTAGTGTTGATTTAATCAACTGGGTTCGAACATATAACTCTGTTATGACTTTCACAAAAATCATATATCAAATAGTGTCAAAATTGACACAAAATAGTTTTTAAATCAAATATTATATTATTAATTGTTATTTTATTCAAAAAAATCTAAGGTTAGGACAAATGACTTAGATAAGGATATATATATTAATAATAAACAATTTGGGGTTCTTTTGGGATGTTATAGTAAGTGTATTAACCATATAGTGAAAGAAAACAAAAAGACACGGTAAAAGTTAAATTATTTAACTTAGAGTTAAATCTAATTGATAAGGTTAAAATAATAACCTAAACATGTGTAAATCCTATTGGTTGAAATTATTTCGACCCATCCCCACTTTAGCTTCGAAATAAGACCCTTTGGAACCATTATAAACTGATTTTGACTTTAATATAAAATAATATTTTGAGATATTCCTAAGGTGCCCCGCTCCTCCCTTATAAAAGGGCACCTCCTCCCCCTCCTCCTCACACAAATTTCAGCACTCAAGCTCGGCCAACCCCTGCCATTTTCTCCTCTCCACTTCCCTATAATAATCCTAGAGGTCCTGGTCTTCTTCAAAGACCAATCTTAGTTCCCTGGGTGGAGGATTCAAAGAGTCGTTTCAAAGAAGAGGTAATATCCATTACCGATCTTTTCAATTTCTTTCTTCTTCAACTTCTTCTTTTTTAGTTGTTTCATGATAAAGTAATATCATAAGTATAACTTACATATTTATATGTTATTATAAATATGAAACAACCCTAATTCACCTTCTATCCATCCAACAGAAAAATGAAATCACCGCGTGTGCGTACGTACGGAATACCGTCTCCACGCCGGGGTGTAATCTATTTTCCAACATCACCTTAAAAGGATGGGTATAATGGTGTAATGAGTAACTATATATGATTATTATAAAGTGATATTGATACTGAAATAGTATAAATACACTTAAATACAATTACACGATCATGGGAACAATATCTTCGCTCGTGCATACGTATGGAATACCGTCTCCACGATGTGATGCGACTCGTTCTACATGATCATAATTACATAGTAATTATATAAATGAATTGAATGAATAAATATGATATATGTTGCACTAATACCATTCTGGATATAAGTTATCTATAACCTTAGAAGAATAATAAGAATTTATTCATCAAAACACGCATAAGAACAAATGGCAATAAAGACCCGAGTAACAAGTAACAATGAAATATTACAAATAAGAAGCTAAGAATATGACCATATATGATATCATATCAATATGTATGATTCTGTAATAAGTCAATAACATTATTTAAACCATTATACAGGAGCTTCGGACACGTACAAAGCAAATCGGACCTAAGGTAAGGGAAAATATCACAATCTCACTTTTATCCGAGATTGTTTTTACTTTGGTAATTACTGGGGTGTATTTTATCATCCACATCCATGTTCCTTCAATATGTAATATTATTTCCATCCTTATACAATATTTTATATCCAATTTTACCCTTCGGTATGTTTTTTTGTAAAAGATATGAAAGGAATCTTTTGTCGTTTTTCGTACGAGGTACTTTTTGACTTTTCCGACAAAAGTACGAAGAATGTTTTATTTAACTTATAGGGTAAGAATGGATTTTTAAAACATTATTTCCAAGAATATTCATTTTTAAGTTTTCAAGTTTATTTTTAATCAACTTCTTTTAGTTTATAATTATATGACATGTTAAGAAAAGAAAAGTGTTTTTGAAGAAGAAAGGATATTTTCCTCAAGAATGGAGTTCAAGTGTTTTATCAAAATTATTTTCCATCTAAGATAATAATGGGTTGTGTTTTATCCCTATTACTACATTGATTTGATTATTTTGTGAGGGAATTATTTTTTATGAAGTCATTTACCTTATATGATTTGTTTTATGATGTCATGATGTTTCAAGAATCCCATTTTTGTTACACGTGTTATGCGATGATGTATGATTTATGATTATGTGGCACACATAAGAAAGGATTCATTATAAGATGGGTGGGACCTATATCTCCCTCCAATGCATTGGGTAAAGATTTTATATCTCATGAGATAGACATGGATGGAACGGTAGGTTATACCGGTTCAGTGAAACAGGACTGGAACGAGGGTGACTCGGTTCAGAAAGGGACTTTGTCCACTAAGATAGTCTTGGCAATGAGTCATGACTAACAAGAAATGATTTTCCATGATTATGTGTGCATGCTACAATGTTTCAAGTTTCATGTTATGATTATGGGGATCTCATTTTCACTTCTATGATTTATTCCATGTTAAGATATTATGATCTCTTTTGCAGGTTATGATTTTCAAAAAGATATGATATGATTTTTATTTCCTTTATTTGCCCTTGCTGAGCATTTGAGATCACCCTTTTTGTATGTTTTCTTTTCCCCAGGTCAGGAAGATGGATATTAAGTTGAATATGCTAAAAGGGACCCTAGATATGATGAAATAAATGGGAGACACTGTAGAAGATTTATGAACCAGTTGTTTATGTTTCCCAGTTTCTAAAGACACTATACCTATACTGTCCTTTGTGGTTTTGTCATATGTTGTAATAAGTGTGCTTCAATTTTGAAGTATTAACAATGTATGTAAATTATGGGTCGTTATAATGGGATGCCTGTACGTAGAGGAGATAGTAAGGATTCATGAGGTTTCATTGAAGATCATTTCAGATCATGATGCTCGTTTTACATCCCGATTGTGGAAGAGATTATAGGAGGCGTTTGGGACTCAGCTACACTTGATCTTCACCTTTCACCCTCAGATGGAAGGACTAATGGAGAGGACCATACAGATGCTTGAGGACATGATCCATGCTTACATCGTTGATTTTTTCCGCAATTTGGAGGATCACCTTCCCATGGGGAATTTTTAATACAATAATAGATATCACTCCACCATCTAAATAGTACCATTTGAGTCCTAGTACGAGAGACTATGCAGATCACCTCTATGATAGACAAACCCATGGGAGATAGAACTCATGGGTCCAGAGTTGGTACATGATACCACTAAGAATGTTCTAGTCATCTAGGAGTGGATAAAGACTATGTATAGTAGGAAAAAGTCTTATGTTGACATGATATGAGGACCCTTCTGGATTGAGGACGGCGGTCATGTTTTCTATTGGGTCTCACCTCGATGAGGATTACAGAGATTTGGGTGGGGTGACAAGCTATCTTTGAGGTTCATTAGACCTGACCATATTATCAATAAACATCGTGTGGTGGTGTAGCACCTAGATCTTCTCCCATAGATTGACCAGGTGCATAATGTTTTCCATGTGTCGCATCTAAGGAGATACATCCATGATCCATCACACTTCATCGACTGTGGACAGCTAGAACATGTTAATTTAGTGACATTAACAGAGGTCATAGTGGAAATAATGGATATACAAGAACGGGTACATCATGGAGTGTTTATCCTTCCAGTTCGAGTTCAGTGGAAGCATGGGAACCTCCAGGAGAGCACATGGAAGTCGGAGGCCTAGATTCATTCTGATTACCCCAATTTGTTTTCATAGGTTTTGTTGTGTCTTTTGGGGAAGAAAATACCTAAGGTGAGGAGAATATAAAGACACATAAATTCCATGTAATTTTTTTATTAATTATATTGAATTATTATGAGTCCATAAAAATTGACGGCATGTGATTCCAAGGCCCAGAGAGCCTGGAATGACTTTTTTGAACATGTTTATGGTACGTTTAGTAAATTTGCGGGTGAAAATTTCTATCGTTTGAACTGGTGCTTGGAATAAAAAAATGCGGACACCATTGGACTCACAACATTAGTATTTTCATAGGGGAAGCTTAAATATTTTCAGAAAAATTTGAACGTAACAGATTATTTTTCAAACATGTGGAAAAAAATAATAGAAAAACTAAAAATGTTAATTTATTCTTTTTGAAAATGTTGAGCATCAGATGGTGGGATCTGTGTCGGTCTGACTGGATCAAAATGGACCCAGACCCTTTTCATTTGAGTTTCGCTTAATGTGCCATCTCTTCTAAACCGAACATCAGTTTGACGAACCATCTGCAGTGATGGAACCCTTTGGAGGAGGAGGCCTTTTAACATACTACACTTGGGTTTTGGATAAATGTAATGTATTGTTGGGTTGTATTGGAATCTAATCCAACTGGGCCCTCGGCACTAAAATTCCTATAACTAACAGACCGAGCATCTGATTGATACACCATTAGTCGTTATGGAACCCTTACGACATGGATGTTTTTTTCTTACATATTCATTTTAATTTTTGGAGGTTGGGGTATGACTAATGGATTGAGGAGAAGATCCTCCCTGAATCAAGTGTGCTAATTGCGAGAATCCAATGACTGGATATGACGTGATGAAGGAATTATCATCCTTTATGGGTTAACACCTAGTGATTCTCTATGGGTCAACAGTTATCGATCCTCTATGGGTCAGCACCTAGTGACCCTCTATGGCTTAGTATATAGCATTCCTCTGTGGTTCAACACATAGAAATCTTCCATGGGTTAGCACCTAGTGATCCTCTATGGGGCATCACATAGTGATCCTCTCTCGTTCAACACCTAGATAACCTCTGTGGTTCAACACTTGGCCATCCTCTGTGGGTCTGCACCTAGTGATGCTTTATTTTTCAACACCATGAGACCTTTTGCAGTTCAGCAGCAAAAGCCTCCCAATAGAATAATATGAACTAGCTTTATTACTAGTCATCTTTATTCATATTCATTATGTTTTTTTCATAGTGTGAGTTTCCCTATACTTTTTATTTTGTGATTGAGATCATGTTTGTGGTTTTTCATTTGTGGAATATTGAGGGAACTTCAGGGTATCAGGGTCCCTATTGAGTATTGTTATATTCACCCCGACACCGGATTTTCCCATACCTTGATATGCCTTGTGCAGGCGATGGGCCAATTTGACTAAGACATGAGATCCTAGACTAGATAGTGTACAGAGGTGACCAGTTGGCGTTGTGGGCCAGAGAGACAAGTTGTACCTACCCTTTACGTAGGACCCTTGGAGGATGAACTCAGGAGCTGTTTTTAGATTTTTGATGTACATTTTTTCCATTGTGGCTCATAACTGGCCCATTTAAATTCAATACATACTTTTACATTCAGTATGTATACTTTTTTTTTCTTCAGTGTGTTCCTAGTATGTGTGTTTATATGTTTTGAGTCAATTGCTTACCATTTTTTGGATATTCCTTTCAGGTGTTAGTTGCCAACCCCTATCCTATAGAAGGTGGGCTTGGGGTAGTCACGTCATAGGCCCCAGGGGACGGTTCTTGATTGTGTATCCCGATCCAAGATAGTGGATCTCAAAAATCCATCCAACTCAAACACGTAATCCTTAATTTTTTCCCAATCATCCACTATGACCAATTCTTTCATCTCTTTGTAGTGATCCAGTTTAAATATTTAATCAACTACTACCCAGATTACATTATACCCACTCAATTTTTTAGGTAATCCTATATAAAAATCCATCGATATTTCATCCCACTTCCACTCAGGACTATCCTTGGGCTACAAAAAAATCAATAGGAACATATTTCTCATCTGTTACCTAATGGGACAACAAACATCCATTCACAAACTATGATAGTGCCTCATACATAAATGCCAACCATAACTACATCCTTAATCCATGGTACATCTTAAAAACCCATGTTTGTACTACTAAGGGAGAGATACATAAATCACTATGGGCTCCCTCATGCATTACATCCAAAATGAACATCTTCCCGTAGAACTCCATCTGATTATGGTTATCCTCTGACCTTCCCTCTATATCATCACCAAGTCCAATATGATCGCACAACACCTCTACCTATGATTCTCCCCATTGAGAATCATCCACCTACAAAAACATAGAATATATCCCTTTCATATAAAATGAATAGCATATAATTTTATCCACTCCTACATTTAAGTGAAATGTATCCAAATCCTCCATCACTCTCCAAGAATCCACATATTCTTAATCAACCTCCTTTTAAATAATCAAGCATATGGAACCATCCAAGACCTTCCCCTTTCCTAAAGTGTATGATATCTCAAAATCTTAGTTAGGATTAAACACTATCCACCTAAGTTTCCCTATGTTGAGATCTCATAGGAAAAATATATACATCAAACATGTGTGATTCGTGAAGACAATAATGCACTTCATAATGAGGTAATGTTTCCACAATATCAACCAAAACATAACCTCTACTAGCTATAGATAATTACTTTCAGAGTTACTCCCATGATTACATAAATATATAGAAGTATAATAGTTCACTACTCGGTACTACATCAACACAAATTTTAAACCCAAACTTGAAGCATTAGAAAACAACTAAAACATCACCCCTTCCTTAGGAAACCATAGAAAATGATCACAAACCAACTTCAACGTCAGGTAAATGATAATTTTTTACACTTTTTACCCCCACAAAAAGATTGGTCCTTCCTAGTCAATGTCGTCAACAAGGTTTTTAAATCGAGATAATTTGAGTTCAAACCAACGATTATTGCCAACAACAATGATAAAACTACCAAACATATTCCACATTATTGGGTGATTCCCTAAGAGAAAAAATATTCAATCGTTGATGAGAACACTAACACACCCTCTTCTGATACCACATGCTTGAGGAAATGAACATCTCACATTCATAACATAGACATGGGGGACCTTTTATAGATTTTGTGGAATCAAAGGTCGTCCAATATAGTTCTAAGATGATTGGAGTGCTCCTCCTATTACTTTGAGTAGATTATGACAACATCGATTGACATGATAGTTAACCAATCTAGGAACTCATTGATCACATAGTTCATAAGACCCTTGAACACAATTGGTGCATTAGTAACTTGGAATGGCATGAACACATACTCCATGTTCCCATACACGCATCTAAAGGAAGTCTTCAGGATATTCCACCCTTCACCATCATATTGTGATATCCAGAGCATAAATTGATCATGTAAAACTAACTCAACACATTCAGATTGCTAAAAAGATTTTATATACTTAGACTAGGGTAACAGTTCCTGATCATTGCATGATTCAACCTACAGAGGTCTATACACATCATCAGAATACCATTCGACATCTGGGAGAACCACACTAGAGAACCCCATGATGACAAAATGGGCTGAATAAAACCCTTCTTAACATAATCGTCCATCTAAACACTTATATCCCATACCTTATAATGTTTTATCTGATACGGATCCATTGAAATTAGTGAAGAACTGGGCTACAAATGAATCCCAAACTCAATATCACATCAAGGGGGTCACATCAAAACCTCCTAATTGAAAACATCCATGATCTCCCTGATTATTCTAGGAACCTATAGAATATCAGAGTCAAATAATTCCACTGAAACCTCATCCAACTAGGAAAAAGAGGCTCTACACACTAATAACCCACCTAACAACTCCACTCTATAATGAAAACTGCATGCTGAATAACTATGTCTGAAAATATGACTATCCCCCATTAGATAAAGGAATGCATGAAATAAAAAAAATTGACACTGAGGATGACATAATATGGTTGAATATATATCAATAATAGGAACCAACTAGAATGATGTGGTCCCATCATCATTCTGCATCCCTCGAACATATAAAAAAACTAATTTGGCCTCCACCTGCTGTACTCAACACCAGGGGTATGAGAATCATCTCTATGTCTAGTCTCATTCAATGGGCTAGAGTGGGAGAAACATAGGAGTGATAATCTCTGTAATAATACAAAGCACAAGTATGTATAATAATGAAATTGATCATACCATTAATGATCTATGGACCAGCCAGAACTGCCACCTTCAACATTTGAAACAAACCATGCCCAGATCCCCAGCCTATATCGTAAAAATAACATGCACAAACATGCTCTGACCGAGGCCCTTGAACATAATAAATATCATATGGTTTCCCTATACTAGGTCCATCTACCCTTGGTGGAGAAAAAGACTTCATACTCTACAACTAAAATAGTGTAACCTTAAATTTCTACTAAGGATATCTCTAAACATATCCACCTCTACTATATTGAACTCAAATTGTTTCTAGACTTGTGTTATGAAGATGGCCACAAACTCCATAAAATAAAAACCTCTTCCCCATGCCCACAACATTTTCATGAGGACCAAATGTTTGGGAAGGGGAGTATTGGTGTCAAATCCATCCCGATCAACACCTCGATAGTCCTGGTTCCTGAGACCTGCCTTCAGTATCCCTACCTCTCAAAGAACTCTGCTTGCTCCCCTCTAACTATAGTCCTCTAAAATAGTGCATCTTCTTAATAACCTCTTCCTTATTTCACACCTCCAATTATATTGGTAACATTAAAGGAGTAACCACTTACTAGATAGAGGGAGAAAGGGCCTCTACAAAATGTCTCGTACAACACACCTCATCAAGAAAGTGATTTGGGGAAAATAAAGGAGATTATTGAATTGGATCCCTATATATTATAATGAAATAGTCTCTTGTAGAAGGGGGTGTATCTCCTACCACTTCTCTACCATCATGGTTAATGAGAGGAAATATTCTCATAATTCCTTCTCAAAGACAACTCACAAAATGTCTCATTCCTTCCTCTCCCCTAGATAAATCATCCACCACTTATTCGTAGCTCCTCATGTCTGATTTACGCCCAATGGAACCATGTTCTCTATCAATTCCCAGATCAAACTGATGGTTATATCACAATCCTCGATCCATCTTTCTATCTCCATGTATGAAACATTTCCCTTGTACATTCCCAAAGCATATTGTTGGATGGAACACAACGTCCTATAACATTGAACATCCTCCTAAACTAGATTAACCATTCATTTATCAATTGTATCAGCCTACTGATCATCAACTACCTGAACCACACTCAGATGAGGACCATGACCCATAGATGAAAAGTAATCACTGTATTCATATTCATGGGTATTATGGATTTTTTATTTAAGATTAACTGTAATTAATTTAACTAAATTTATTATTCATTTTGAAATTCCCATAAAAACCAAAATCAAAGAACAATATATGTAATTATGATTCATGAAGCATTCATAGGATATATATCATACAAATAGTGTTTCCTTAATTGGTTGTTTGTTATGTTTAGATTCTTTTCATCGAATCAAGAGGGGCCCTAAAATCATGTGTCCTATCTGGTCCTCCATAGCCTATGTAACACACAATGATCACCTAACATTGTTTCCCTACCAACCCATGAGACCCACACTATTTATAACACCAAACATAATCCTATCTCTTAAAATTTTCCTCTCACACCATTTTGTCTTCACCCCTCCCTCATATTATGCCCCTCCTAGACTAGAAATGTGGAAAGGGTTAAAATTTCCCCAAATTCCAACCTCAAGTTGGCCCTGGGTTGGAAAATAGCACCAAGGGTATATAGATCTAAAAATATGGAAGGAATTAACATTTCATTTAAACAATAATGGGAGATATGATTGATCACCCACATAACAACTCCCAGACATATAAAAATGATGCCAAAAACCCATCCCACATGTATGTTTTTTAAAAAGAACTACCATGATTATAAAATTATTAAATTAAATACCACATGTAATGATAAGATGTGACACATTAGTGCTCCCAAAAAAATCCTAGTAAGATCTGGTATGGTCCACCGAATCCACATGGAATCATAAAAACAGTATTTATACGTAGGGTGAGAATATATGTATACTCAATAGGAATACCAATGTCTATTGGGAACCTATGAAAGAAGTATACTAATTACCCTATGAGAAAAAAAATTATAAAAAACATCACCAAACTAGATTATTAACCATCCCAACATCACCCTAGAATGCTCCCCGAATAACAAATTTCATGTAATATAATATCAAGCACATTAATGATAGGTTACCCCACACCACTTTCCCACCGATTAGCCACTATTACATAATGGAAGACATCCTCACACTTCTACCTCTTCTGAAAGAACCACTACATAACCCGCCCACACAAACTAGGGATCACAACCCACTCAACATCACCCACATAAACATGTATGATTGAAACCAAAATGAATCCAGATCATATACACAAGGTCTACAAACCACATCACACCCCTCTCGCAAACACATGAGCTACAAACCACATACCATAACTAAGAAACCGGGAAAATCATAACACATATCACCCCAATGACACCATGGAGAGAATAATATATTTCATGTTGATGGAACATGGGAAATAAAAACTCCCTCACACACACATGGGCCTTACCAACCTCCACCTGGATGAAGAATCTTGTGAAATCATCGCCTGGAAGAAGGAGAATAGAATGGTGAGTGGCCATCTATCCATTCTCCCACCAAGATGATTTTGAATAAAACCCTCCCCCGTGAATATGGGGGTATTTAACATATATTGATCAACTAGTGTGGGGTGAATATAGAAATGACAAGGAAAATATAGGTATATACATATATGAAAACAAACACTATATCCCAACCTATGGGTTCCCATACAAATCACAATCTGAAAAATCTTCAAACTTTGTTGCGACGTATAAAAACACAACACCAGAAAACCGGCCACAAATACCATTAACATTACCATCCTATTTATCAACCATTTCCATTATGTTATCCAGAACAACCAAAGATAATCCATGATTTATTAATAAATAATTCATTTATTCAATCACTAACTTGGTTACATCAAATCGACACACACAATAGGAAACACTGTTCTCAAAAGGTGAATATAACAGATAATGTAATGGGACAACACATTTACTCTATGTTAAATACACTATCATGATATATCATATATCGATCTATAGATACATGGAGATGACTTCTACATGTTACTCATTGAAGAACTTTGAGAGAATTATCCATACCATTCACTACTATCCTACATCAAACTCATCCCACTCGAGTCACGTACCAACACAACCAACCCCCAGCTCACAACCCCTAACAATAACACCTTACCACACAAACTATTTTGTAGCCCCACTGCACAACACTAATCATCCATTCGACAATCAATTAGTCTGTCAACCTTAGATTCCATTACACAGCCCAGTCAATCTCACAATAGACAACCATGATCACAACCCTACTATAGCACAAACTAGGAAAAATACAAACATCACATCACACCATGTACCAAGGAAAAAAACAATTCCAGATTTGACAAGGAATCCATTATTTAGTCCCACTTGATTAATTCAAGGGTTATCATAGGACTGTATGATCTTAGGGAATCCATTCATGAACCAGATATTTATAAGTAACCAATTTCCATATTTTGGGGTAGTAGCCAATAATATTTATCAAGAAACATCCACAACAGACATACTCTACATAATTAAAGGCCCCAACATCCAAAGTTTCAAGCACAACATATATCTAGTATAATCACAATATCAGAATAAAAATATTAAAATTGAAAGAGTGTACAAAATAAATACCTCTATCCCTTTCAATTTCATTATTCAAATACTTAACATTGATAAATTTGGAACAACCAAAATCCATTCATAAAAAAATAAAACCCCTCCTTCATTATGAATAATTAATTTAAATAAAGGAAAACCTACCTTAAAAGGGTGTCAATGATCCTCTCAAAAGAAAAGGCCATTCCAATGATCTATGATCAACTCTCTTGCAATATATGCTTCCATATGAGGTTTTCATGGAAACACTTAACCAATAAAATCTACAGATAATCACATTTAGAACCATGGGAGGTCATCCTCAATCAGATGACAAGAATAAATTTGTGGGTAAAGAAACTAAACCATATGAAACCCCAATAATATAGGAATAACACACATTATATTGATTATTTATCACTAAAGATCATAGGTGGGAGGTGAGGAATCAAACCATGATGAAGGAATCCTCAAAAATTTGAAGAGGGGTCAACATGGCCCCTAGGGTTGTGGAACGGTCTTTGCATCGATTGGGTATGACAACCTGATCTTTTGGGGAAACACATAAAATTTAAAGAAGGGGTATTACATGAAATTTAATACTCATTCACTCCATGTAATTCAAGGTGGTTGAATTATGCTAAAAAACCTTCTCCTTTAGATTTATGTTAATTTTTAGAACCTAAAATATTTCAAATCATGAACTCACCGAGAAAAACCATGAAATAAAACTTCATGTCATCTAATATAGTTACAAAACTTTTAATCCTAATTCTCCCATATTTTTTCAACTATAATTTTCTAAACACATTTTATCATAATATGAACATCTCCAACAACCAAAAACTATAAAATTTATTGGGTGTAACAGACCATTAAATATGTTTTCAAGGATGTGTGTGAGTGAGGTTAAAGAAAAGTAAAAGAACATGTGCTTGTATGCATGGATAATCGCTACTATGTTATGTGACCCCAGTAGGGAATAAAATATGATGTTCTTGGAGAGAAATATAGATATTACTAGTGACCCATTATGTCTGATGACAAGTATATGGTCCTGACATAATTTGTTGTGATAAATTGTATCAGAGATAACACCATGTCAGAGGTGTATTGAACAACCTATATTTTTTATATGGGTCCCTTAATTATTAAATATTACTCTAATGGGTAGGAGAATGTAACACAGTTAAAAAATTGACTGAAAATAAAAAAAAATCCACTATCAAATTTCATAAATAATTCCACTCTTTTTAGGATCTTACATAATTAGAACTCTATAGTTATTTGATTCTTTGTCTGGAGTAGTGTCTTTATGGGTGACCTCTTGGGATAATTCCAATTATGTTTATGGGTCATAAAAATGAACACTAAATGAACATTTGATGGTATATGGTTACATCCATTATTCTAATAAATGACATTTTTAAATTATGACATTGTATTTTTTGGGAAGCGTACAATGATTTTATATAAGACCTTTGGGTTAAGATGACCATGTCCATAACTATGGGATTATAGGTCATGATAAATATAATATGGTTTAACATTATTTACATATTTAAAATGATTTAAATGTCATATTGTTTCATTAATTAATCATTTATAGTGTACCTATATGCATCTTTTTGGCCCATTACATTTCAATTTCAAAAGTTGGAGGTGTTTGGAGGTGGGTCGAGGATGGTTCAGTGGAGACTGAGCTCCAATTTTAATATATAATGTGGTTTATAACATGAATCTATTTCACATCATAAGATGTTTATTCATAACCTAGAAGCTAATTATTCATGACATGAGTTTATAATTTGCGCACTATGTTTAAAATAACTCATGAAATCAAGGAATTCCTCATGATATGTATTGTATCTAGCTTGAGGAACCATGAAAATAAACTGATATTTTTGGGATATGATGATTAAGATGTTAACATATTGAACTTGAATCATGATGTAAATTAAATGTCCCAATAAAAATAGAATTCATGATCATATGTTTCATAATGAGAATGAGCTATGATGTAGCTTATTGATAAATTGTGGGAGACATATATTTTACCACATTAATCTAATGTTCAACTCAATTTTCGGAAAACCCTATAAATTCTATAATAACTTATTTCTCATTTCCTATTATATTATTCCTTGGATTCCAAATTTTTATCGATGGAAATATGAGGTCAGTTTTAATTTTTCTATACATACTCCCTTTCATTAATCAATCATGGGTTCAAAAAAATAATTATTTGCTACTGTGGATGGGTATGGGATACATTTATATGATCATTTTTTGTTGTTCATGATGATTTAAGGTTTCTTTTCATGGTTTTTTTTTATGTTTTTCCTCTTTCTCTCAATTGTGTGTGGTGAATTAGAATGATTCTTTATTTTTTAGGATCCTCTTTCTATTCCTATTTATGTACAAGTGTGGGGATTTCATTATTTTTCCTTCCATTGGGTGTATTGTATGGGTTATAATCTTTTATTTCATAGAAATTTTTAGGAATGGGGAAAAACTATTTTTTTTCCTACATTTGTGAATTTCTTTTGATATTGAGTATGAATGTTACCATTGACGAATATCATAGCTACTATGATACTTAATTTTTATGTATATGATATACATGAAATGCACTTATTGTCTTGATTTTTTCATAACATCATTATTAAAATGGATAAGAGCATATATATTCATTATTAATGGTTTCCAATAAAAATATTGAAATTTTGATCAAATATAAATGCTTATTATTGATGCACTATTTTGGAAGCACATAAATATTATTTTTAAATCAAGGACATGAATTTTTTTTTTGTGTGTGTTGTATTTTCTATTTTTTATGTGGGATATTATATAGATAGGTGTTTTGAAATTCTAGGATGTGAAATTCATGGGGTTGTGATGAGATAGTTGGTTGAAATGAGTTTCGATGTGAGTAGTTGTTTGATGGTAGAATTGTCTTATAGTAGTGATGTATAGTGGTTGAGATGGGTAATTGTTCTGGTGGGGTGGCTCTACCGATGTGGTGAGGTGTTGGTTGTTGATATGATATGATCCATCAGTTCTATGGTTAAGTTGTGTTAGATTCTATATTATCCACCAAATATATTTTAATTCCATTGAAAAATATTACATATTTTGGTATATAAATACAAATTTTATATAATTATTGTACAATAAGTGGAATATATTAAATTAAGATAAATTAAAAAGTTATAATAATGTTGTTTATTATATTTTTAAATGGATTTCATTAGAAATTCATTAGAATATAGAATTAGGTGGAATCATTAATTTAATGTTATCGCAATGTGTGGTGGTTGTGTGGTTTGATGCTTTTATTGGTTACAATGATCAATTAAAATGTTGTATGTTGTAGGGATTGTGATGGGTTTTATACAAGTGATGAATATTTTAACAAATTGGTCTATAAATGTGTGATATATATATATATATATATCATTTATCTTATATTATTTCTATATGTACCCCACCTGAGTTGGTTATCCTTAGAAACACCCGTATGTGTTGGGTTTGATGTGGTTTCTCCAACATCTCGATTGGTTGTTGAACAAATAGTTTGCTACCCCCTCTTCCATGTGCATACATCAAAAATATTTCTGATATGGGTTAGTGTTTCATATTAAACAGAGGTGACATTTAATGATTTATGATAATACATAGTGATCATTTGGGTTGGTTTAATATATTATGTAGTGGTGATGAGGATATGACATGTGTTGGGGGTTATTATTATTGGGGGGAGGGGACACATATGATTTATTTCTTTTCAGGATACACTATAGCCCATGATTTGTGAAGATGATATTATTTGATTATAACTGAATTTTGAATGAGAAGTTATACTTTTTGGGAGGTTGGAATATGTAGTGATCCATCCGGACCCACATCCCGGATAGAATTTTTGTAATTAGATATGTATGGATGGGATGGATGGAATGAAATTTGATGTTGGGATATGATATTAGAAGAGAAATTGGGAATTAATCATGGAATTGCATTGATTTTTATTCAAATGATAATATGTAACAATATTTGATGCATTATTTAGTGAGCATGCCATTATTATTCTAGTATTGGATAGTTATCACTTTATGAGTGTTTTGTTTTAAATAATTTTTTATTTATACAATAATATATTATTTCATCTTCTACACTCGAGACTATGGGTGTGATCCTGCTAATTATACCTATTATAAACACCATATATATGAAAGATAGTTTTTATGTTTCTTGGATGACATTAGGTACCAATCTAAACATTACTAGAATGGGTTTTGTAGTTTTTTAGTTTCAATACCATATGAAATTACTTTTTGTATTTTCAGGGAGAAATTTATTAGTTTTGGTTGAAAATTTTCAGGTATTGTTGGATGGTTTTGGTTTAACATTACAATATTTTTGGGTTTTATTTTGTGGTTGTTTTTTATACCACACAATCATTCATATTATACATGGTAATATCGTCAAAGTGTCATATTTTTTAAAAAATTGATCCATTTATCTATCCTTCTAAAATTATGTGGAGGGAATCAGGGGTCTACATCTGCCTAAAATTATTATAAACCTATCATGAATTCAATTTGAGGGAGGGGGTCATGACGAGGTGTTATGACTGGTTTTTGGTAACTTATAGGATAGTGTATTATGTTATGAACATTGAGGATTATATAGGTTTTTAGGGATGAAATTCTAGTAGATCATATTACATGATGTAGTCCTTAGAGACAATCTAGGAAACATATTTTATCCCCCATGATACAATTCATGTAATATAATATTATTGACTGAATATTTATGGTATATTAGTTTTCAATGAAGTGGTTTTAGAGAGGTACATGAATCATGATTGATTGTGTTCTTGTATTAATTGGGTGATTGTGGGAAATTAAAAATAATTATTTAAAAAAATATCCAATAAATTCCAATACTTTTGGATTTTGACTCCCTATTACGATTAATGAATATATATTTATCATCATTGATATGTATCAAGGGTTACTTAGTTCAAAAAATATTTTCTGGTTGATCAGTATATGATCAACCCCATAGAGTAGGACGCAGCAAATTTGATGGTTTTTCATGAAATTCGGTCGATGTTCATAGGGATGTATCACAATATAATATCTAATATGACAATAAATAAATGGTTGTAAGAGATTGATAATTATTTTAGTTTGATTTTAGGTTATTAAGGGTTCTGGGTTTTGATGGTGGTTAGTTAGATATCGGGAAATATGCATCAATAGTGAAAACTATTTCATACTAAACGTAAAGAGTCACACTTGATGTGGATAGAAAATCAAAAGGTTCTATGTTTTTAATTTTTTTAGTAAATGAAAATTTTATTAGAATGGAAATTTTTTACCTGCCTAAAAAATGTATCCTAACTCTGTAGAATACTATAATATCATTCATTAATCACTAACACATCCCTCATGATGATTTTGAAATGAGGAGACAAGAGAACATGAAAAGGAGGAGGTGTTGTTCTAAATGATCAAGTATCTAGTCACCAAATTTTACCTTTCTACAAAATGATATGTATAGAAGATGGAAGAGGATATCTAGTGGGTGATTTCTCAAGGATGTGATCCTTGAGAGGGTTTTCATCATGGAATCTTATGGTGTATTTCTATACATAAAGGGCAGTGTACATTTTTGAATTGTGGTCATACCAGGTGTCGAACCAAATATTGAATATCCTTTAGCATCCATTTGTGGAAGGTGGAATCCAAGAGTAAACATGTGGCTTCCCTTTTTTATTCCATTTTCTTCCAGTACATAGACAATAATATAAATAGTTTATTACAACCAAAAGAGGCTAGTTTTATATTGGACGTTATTAACCATTTTGACATCATCTATAACTTCCTTGAAAGATGTTTCATTAGGAGGGACATCTATTACATGTTTAATAGTTGAGGTAATATTTTTCATTCCAGTGGAATCCTTGTAATGGTACTCATCCATAGATCCATTTGATATATGATATTCATAGAGGCCGACAATAGAGAGTTAGAGGAAAGGAATCTGGTTAAATTCATTTGATATGGGTGATATAACTAGATGATACATTGTTTGTCTGATGTACAATTATTTTATAATCTAGCCTTGATATTTTATTTTTAGATTCAAGATCCTATTGCTCATTTATTTTACCTACATTTTTTGGTACCATGACATATGATGTAAATATGCTTCCAGATCCCTTGTGTTAATGTATATAGGATAGAGCTCTAGATTCAATATTTTATGTGTGATAGGGATGTATATTGTAGATTGAGATGAACCAATTGTTGGGGGGTTTGATATTACAATATATATAGTCATACAATATTATTCTTGGTATTGACTATCTTTATTCCATGCATGAATTAATCAAATTATTTTAAAGTTCAGTTTAATCATATAAGGTAGAGTGTTAGAGAGTATTTTTCATTGGCGATCAGTGTTATCAGATAGATGAAAGGGAATTTGAGCCT
Source organism: Viscum album (assembly GCA_963277665.1). Lineage (NCBI taxonomy): Eukaryota > Viridiplantae > Streptophyta > Magnoliopsida > Santalales > Viscaceae > Viscum > Viscum album. Next base: position 1,202,290,868 of record OY728137.1, read on the forward strand.
ATTTTACCTCAATTGGATGAGTTAATAGTTGAATCATAGAAATATGAAGTTCACATGATTATCAAAGAGTTTATATATGTTATCAAAGATGATTTTATTACAATATCCACTCATTGTGATGAACTATATAAGATATAATGTCACGACCCGTCCTCGGGGCCCGTGCCGTGACTACCCCAAGCCTGCCTTCCATAGGCCAGGGGCTGGCGACTAGCACCAAGGCGTAAATCCCGGTTGAAAGGGAAGGCATTGCCTTTGTAAAGTAAACAAACACCACAGAGCAAGCAAGTAGTGAAAGTAAACACTAAGTAAAAACTGAGTACAACAGTAAGTGCAGAAAAGTAAGTGGGCTAGTATACAAACCCAAACTGAAAGTAAAGTACAACTGGAAGGGAAAAACAATAACTGAAAAGTAAAGCCGCAACGTCGAGCTGTCCACTAGAAATCCCACCTGAAGGGTGGGTACAGATAGCCTCCACTGCTCCTCAGGTCTAGCCGACCGCTCCTAGTACGTCCCGCCCAGTGGTCCACCTCCAGGTACCATCCTGCTCCGCAAGCCTCAACCACGATCAGCGCTATCCGTCGTCTACAACCAACACAACGTAGTGCGGGAATAGCCCGTGAAGGGGTGAGTATAAGCTACTCAGTAGGGACCTCGTGACCCCCGAAGGTCTCCCAAAATCCGCGAAGGATAATCCACAAAGGAGAGATGCAATCACGAAGTAACAAACGACACTACTTAGGTATATGCCCATACATATACCTAAGTCATCTATTCCCGATCGGCTCTAACATCCGATCCCAAACACAACCCAGTCCACACAGGGAAGAAAAACTTAAATCCACACGGGATAGAACAACACAATACACATAGGAAGAAAAACGTAAATCCACACAGGATAACACATCACAATACACATAGGAAAGAAAAACTTAAATCCCCACAGGATAGCACAACACAATCCACATATGAAAGAAAACATAAATCCACACAGGATAGCACAAAAGAATCCACATAGAAAAGTAAAACGTAAATCCACACAGGATAGCACAACACAATCCACAAAGCAAAGAAAAACGTAAATCCACACAGGATAGCACAACACAATTCACATAGGAAAGAAAACTTAAATCCACATAGGATAGCAAAACAGGATTCACCTCACACAGGAATACTTCTTGAATGACGATAGAGATGATCAGATGTAGCCACCGATTCATCTAATATGTCGGACCCACAAAGGATATGTAGGTACTACCCCCCCCCCCCCACAATGACCCACACAGGATCGATCATGAAGTTGAAACCATAGCTATTGGGAAACTCTGTATCCATCAAGTACAGTGGTTATGCCACTACAACCAAGCGCTTCCCTCTAACCTTGGACTGCGGTAGTACTCCACCTATCGAGTACTGTGGGCCTGCTGCTACAACCAAGAGCTTCCCACCATGGGTCTGCCACTACAACCAAGTGCTCCCCCTCATAGCCTCTAGAGGTACTCCTTCTGTTGAGTACCACGGGTCAGCCGCTACAACCAAGTGCTTATCCGTTGTGGGTATGCCGCTACAACCAAGTGCTCCCCTCGTGCTGCTAAAACCAAGCACTCCTCCGTCGTGGGTCTACCGCTACAACCAAGCGCTCCCCCTCATAGCCTCCAGAAGTACTCCTTTTGTTGAGTACCGCGGGTCTGCTGCTACAACCAATCGCTTCCCACTGGGCTATCCGTAACACACCGAGTCGTTCGATCAGCAATCATCATGTCTCAACCGGATCTAGGGTTTCCGCACACAGCATGCTTGTTCCAGGAGGGTCCACTCCACGAGAAAAGATGTCGATGCATCAACTGACACATAGTCCAGAGTTCATGTTTCCCAAAAGTACCGTAGTGGTCACTACCGAACCCATAGAGGATTCACGTACTGTCTTCATTGTCGTCGTAGACGCAGCCAGCTCTAGGGTTCCCGCACACAGCAAGCTCGCTCGGGAGGGTCCGCTCCACGAGCTGAGGGGATGACACATCAATTGACACATAGTCCAGAGTTGATGTATCCAAAAGTTCAGTATCGCCAACAGGAACTCAACGTCGCAGACGGTGCGCCAAACGGACGCCCGGTCGGAGAGTTATTGGCTTTTTCGTCCCAGGGGCCCGGTTGGTTTTTAAGGAAAAACCAACCCAACCATACTCCAACTGCGTCCAAACCTCGGGCGGAGTAAGTCAAAATATCATTCTCACTTAGAGGAAATCAACAAAGTCGACGACACGTCAATCGGACGTCTGAAGCTCAAGATATGAGTGTTTCCGCTCCGAGGGCCCAGTTGGTTTCGAGTACAAACCAACCCGGATGAACCCAAAGTATTCTGAAACCTTGACTGTAATATACCGAAATGACCATCTCGATCCATGGATCACATCACCGGTGATGGCGTGTTTTTCGGAGGCCCATAGCTCAGGTTATGAGCAAAAGACAGAAAAGGTCCTAAACGGGGGGTCTGGGCCCGGCCGACCCGGCCCGACCCCCCCTGATTCGGCCAGAACCGGGTCGACCCGACCCGGGTCCGGGTCCGACCCGGCCGGCGCGGCCCGGCCCGGCCCGGCCTCGGCGCGACCCGACTGGCCGGTCTGGCAGCTCGGCGTTGGCTGAGTGGCCGCACCTTAGGGAGTCGCGGCCCCTGCGCGGGGGCCGCTCCGTGTCACCGGACGCAGCTTAAGCCGCGTCCCTTCCTTCGGTTCCACGCGGCTTTAGCCGCGGTGGTTCCGTCCGGCGGCGCGCCGGGGCGCCGCCGCTGGTGGAGTCTGCGGGCCACCGGAGTTGCTCCGGTGGTCCGATTTCATTTCCTTCTGCGTCGTAGCTCATCCCGGGTCCCGTTCTTCACTGCGGAATCAACAAACCGTCTATGCGGCCCGTTTTGTCATCGTCCGCCATTCCGCACACCAAGAAAAAAAGGGCGGTGGGTTCGGACTTGTTCGTTGGACCGCACCCACCTCGTTAGCGGTTTGAAACAACACCATAATTCCCGGAAATTAATAAACCTCGACCCGCAATAATAATCCGCGGACCAACTTGTTAATTGGTTGGTCTGTGTTCTTGCCTTGGAGGAAAACAAACATGGGTATTGTCATTTTCAAACGACCCCTACCTCAACGTCGTCGTTGGACGCGAGTTCTTCGCGGAATTGACCGTCGCGGAAGAAAAGGATCGTCGCGTCGCGGAAGGGCATCGCTGTCATACGGTACTCGGCGTCGCGTAGACAAACTCCTAGGATCAAGAACATACAGATTTAATTATAATAATTAAATCCATGTTGATGTTATAATCCACAATGAAATAAAAGGACCGAAATCCCCTACCTCAAGATGCCGATCAAAGATCGTCGCGGGGATGGAACGTCGTGGAAGAAGCATCGTGGAGGGAGAATCGTCGGCGTCGTGGAACACAGCGCCACGTCGTCGATCTCCGAGGGTGACGGCGTTCTTCGCGTTCTTCACGTTCTTCGTGAAGGAGGATGAAGGCACAGAATCTCCAAATCCTCTCAACAAAACGCACCCAAGAAGAAAGGTGTGTTGGTCTTATTTCATTACATGCCAACAAACGAAAACGTGTTAAGAAAAGAACAAATTAATTCATAGAATTAATTTCAACGAATAAACCGCCCAATTAATAGGGGCGTTAAGAATTTAGAAAACTCATCAGTTGAATTTCATTAAAAAGGGTTTTCGCGGGTGCGTTATTTAGGGGAAAAGAAACGGTGGGGCTCGTGCGGGCCCCACCTCACAAATATCCTACCAAGAGGGTAGAATATTTTGGGTTCCACCCTATCCGCTTCAACTCAACTTAAGAATCTTAATGTGGCTTTAAGAGGCTTTAAGTGAAATAAAATAAAGTTTGTCGTGCCACATTATTTTATTTCTTAACTTAAAGCCCAAAAAATTAAAAACCACTCCCAAGAAAATGCAACTCCGTAAGAGGTGTTTCTAAGAAAAAACCGGCACTATGATTCCATCAGTGCCCTCGGAATTTGATTCCATTCACCGTTTCAAAAGTTAGAAAAAAACCCGCTCGTTCATTCACTAAACGTACCCGAGCCAAACTTCGGCAAATGATTCCGGGCACACCAGGCCTCGGAATCAGTTGCCGTCAGAAACTGCGTTCTTGTAAAATTCCAAAGAAAATTAAGAAAAAACATTCCTTGAAATTTACGGGTCTTTACATATAATTGCAAGCTATTTCCTCTCTTATTTTGATGCATACCTATAAAATTGAATATATATAGTTTCATGTGATGAGGTTTTATGATTATGTTAAGATAAACATGGGATTCATTTAACTAGTTATTTATCCATTGGGTGATGTAGTGTTGTTCATAAGGATGTGAGATGGACTGATTATGTTGAGTATAGACTACCAAAGGATGAATAAATTGAGGTAAAAGCATTATATTCCTCTTTAAAGGATAACTAATATATTATAAAAATATAAGGTAGCCACACTTTTTGAATATCAACCTATAGTCTTGATAAAAAAATTTGAGGATGAAATATTACTATATCTTCAGGACTTCCATAAGTTATTTATAGTGTTTTTATATTCAACGTAATTCCATTGAACATCAAAAACACAACATATGTTTTCATGGGGATCATAATAACCAAATAAAAATGAAGTTAAAGAAATAATCAGTTATAAATTATCATACATTTTTGAATGAAGAAATGCCATTATAAGTAAAGAAGCAATAGAAAATCCAATCACTAATTTCATTTTTTGACCATTATAAGTTATATCATATCTGATTTAAAATATCATTATGTATCATAACCATAGATAGTATATTAATTTAATAATTTTTATTAATATTTCTATATTAAGGGCTATGATAATGTCTATTTAGAATAGGAAAAATAAGTAATTGCCTAGACCCATAAGATTATACACAATAAATCTCATTTATTGAATATTTAGGGGGAGGTATAATTACTAGAATTTTATCAAACCACGATTTTTTTTAAATTTTAATTTCAAATTATTATTCATATGACACACATAGTAAATATTTCTTATACACTACAACAAAACTTTCTTCTGTAACTTGGAACATCAACTTGGCTTGTGTCATACACAATATTACATTTCTACAAAATAACATTTTATTATTATAATTATTCAAATGAGATAGTTATAAAATATCCATTAAACATATCAATGTGAATATTATTAAATAATTTTTAAGTTTTAGTTATAATTGATGTGTATAAATATAACATATTTATAATAAAAATGGAATTATTGGAAAATTCGATATATGTTAAAAAAATGTTATATCTTTAAACAAAATGTTTTTTATGTTCTTATATGAAATGTAATAGAATTCATTTTAGATGATTCTAGAAATTGGAATTGAAAAAATTTACTTGTTTTTCAATCTCAGAATATCAAAATTAGCATAGGGTGAATTTTTTGGATTTTTATGAAAAACAATATTTATGGATGATGAGTAAAAAATATAGAATTATAATTCAAACCTGTATTTTTGTGTAATTTATTTATGTTATTGAATTATATTTTAATTTGGTTTTAAATTTTCATTAGATCGAATTTATGGAAATTAATCCATTTTAGTCCATTGGATTAGATTTCACAATGTAATTGTATATAAAAACATTTCAAACTTTTAAACTGTTTCCCTTAAAACACTTTATTAGTGATACCTCTATGAGATTATTTTTTATGTAATTTATGAAACTAATATATTAATAATTTATTAAAATATTTTCTATATTTATAATAAGAATAATTTTTAGTTTCTAGTAAGTAAAAATATGTTTTTGACAAAAAAAATTAGGGAAAATAACTAAAATTAAATACATCGATTACGAAGAAAAATATAGTTTACATAGTGGGGAAACATTGATCATAAGGGTCAAAACTTCCTATAAACATGCATAAACACCATTTTATGCCCATATTTTGACCATATACCCACTGGAATTTACTTTTATGAGTTTTGTGGGCACTATTTCTTGAATGTGACCTATATAGTATGTTATGTAATTAAAAATATAAAAAATAAACCATCCTTAAATGAAACATTTATAAAGCCTTGTGATATCTAACACAAACCAAAAATATATTGGTTTACAAGTTATTTTGAATGGGAATTTTTTTTTGATTATATAAATCTATATTTAATTTTAAGAGATTAATTATTTAGACTAACTGCTTATGGAATTCCAAATGTGGTAATTATTCAGTTCATAATTTTCTAAAATAAATTATACTGAAAATATTAAAAGTAATGACAATTTTTTGAATGATTGTATTATGTCTTTTATATCAATATATAATTATAAATATTAATGAACATGATTGATTCTAATTAAAACTATGTATTTATATATTTTTTAAAATTTAAAATTAATAAAAATGTTAAAATTGATGTTAATGTTATCTTATAATAAATGATATTTTATTAAAATATTTAAATTTTCTAAAAACACTATTTTCTGAAGAAAAAAAATATTTTGAAATTTCAATATATATTAAATATGGCCAATTCACATACCATTTTAACTTTTAAATGATAATATTTTCCTTTAAATAGTAAAATCATTGGTATCATGGTTCAAGTTAGTATAGTGCAATTTTCATTACATGTGTTTCATTAAAAATTAATTTAAAAAACATACTTATATTTTTAAAATTAATATATCATATTTATAATTCTATATGCCTATTTTTTTTAAAAATTACATTTAATTTTTCATTAAGGCTAAAATACATAGTTTAGAAAACTAGTAACCATAATAAAAATGAAAATGATAAAATTGTGGAATCCATGATATCAAGGGAATTTTATTATAAAATAAACAATTATTTTAGTGGTGGAGGTTCAGCTCGACTATAATTCCCTATTAAACCATTATATCTTCATTTATGAATAACATAAGATAATTTAGTCCTCATAATAGTGTTTACCTTTGGAACTTAAAATAATGACACCCCCTCCTCCTCTATAAAAAGGAATTCAGTCTTCCCCTACATCAAACCTATAAATCCACTTTATATCATCCAAAGCATAACCAAATAGCTTAAATAATCTCTCCTTGCATCCTAGAAGCCTCACTATTTTCTGAAATTTAACCATGTAATCCCTTTCAGGAAAATGGAAAAGTGTTACCTAAAGAAAGTTTGTATCCTTCATCAAGCACCTTTATTCTATTTTTTCCCAAACAACTCAATTATTAATATTCAATTATTATAAAAAACATCAGTTTAATCAATATCATGATATTATTTTCATTATGTTTTAGGCCTATAATTTAAAAAAAATCCATTAAATGGGTAATGATCTTACTATTTGAGAGTACATGGGATTATTATCTTGTGAAACAATTCCATTCATTTTTTTCATTTACCACCCCTCATGGATGGTAATTAGGATGGATGTATTATTTTTAGATATTATATATGATATTTATGATTTATTTATGATTCTATAATTATTATATAAAACTTAACGTCAGGTATTGAATTTTGTGTAAATATGATAACTTTTTTTGGGGACGTGTGAACTTCAACGTACACAAAGAGATGTGATTTAGTCAAAATTTACATTGAAGGTATTAAGAATGGGTTTATTGAATGAATAATATCCATATAAAATAATAATTATACAATAATGAGTTTATATATATAAAAATATTAATTTCACATTCTCTATTTAAATATTATAATAAAATGAAAGTAACAGTCATGCCTATTTAAGTATTACTGTCCCCAAGAATGGCGTATTTCATTTACTATATCTATATTTTATAGATTATTATAAACAACTATATACTAAATATTTAAATAATTTTATAATTATGGAAATAATTAAATCATTATTTATTTAATAGGATCAAAAATAATAATTCAAACCATATAAAAAAACAAAGTGGATATTACCCAAAATGTTACATTAAAATGGATGTGCTAATAAAATTGTAATATAATGTCATAATCAATAAATATATGGTATTATATATAATAATTTGGTTTTGTGGTTGAATTATAATAATCTAGTATTTATTATTAAGGAGTTATTAATTAGTTTGGAATGATTCAAGATATAAGGCAAGGTTTTTCACATCTCACTTTTATTTCTATGAGATTTATTCCTTTTTCACCACATGTTTCTTTCATGCGGTGTATAAAGTACCAATGATTATATTTTTTGATTATTATAAATAAATTTATGGTTATTTATATATCCATTTAATTATATCACTTTTAGGTCAGTCATGGTTCAGAAGATACCAAATCAGTATCATAATTTCATCCTAATTTTCTATCTTTAAGACTCATGTCATGTTATACAACTATATTAATCTATGAGGCATGTACACTTCCCATTGAAATATTATATGATGAATAAGATTATTTCATGAAATTATAACCATAATATAATTTTATTCTCTCATTTTGATTATGATTCAATGTTAACACATAGGTAAATATTTATTATTATAATCTCATACTCTATCAATATTGTTTACGATTTTGATTCCATTGGAGAAATATTATCACCAATCTAACAAGAACACTCATTAAATTTCTTATCCTCTATTAATTCATGATATAATCATGTATTTCTAGCATTTAACCCTATTTGGTAATTAATATAATCAATAAATTATATTTAGGAAAATTTTACATTATATCACTCATTTGCACGAAAGTTAGGTTCTATAAAATAATTTTTTTTTAAAAAAGTTTTAAAATATATAATATGTTTATAATTTTTTTTATTTTATTCAATATTAATATATATGTTTCCAAAGAATAGTGTTTTCAAAAATATTTTAAACTCGTTTATTATATTTTCAATGAAAAATTTCCTCAATATTTTTTCAATATTATTTTATATATATTCAGTGAAAAGGTGGTTAAAATGTTTTTAATGGATTTTTATATGTTTTTAAGGAAAATGGTTTTCAAAATGATTTCATGTTTATTTAGTATTTTTTCATTGAAAAATGTTCTCCAAATATTTTCAAGCATCAATTATATGTATTCAAATAAAATGGTTTTAAAAGTGTTTTCTTTGTTTATTTATAAGTGTTCAAAGTATTTTAAAATTAAAAGGGTTTCAAAATGATTAAAGGATTCAATTATTTTTTTAATTTTATTTAATTATCAAATATACATATTAGCTTACTTTATTTTTTTCTAAATTTTATTTAAATTATATATTTTAAAAAATTATTTAGGTTTTAAAAATTATATTTCATTGAAGATGGGATATTTTACACAAAAAATGTTAATAAAAAAAATTTCAAAAATATTTTACATCTATAAAGACATATGTTGGGGTTAATCTGACATTTATTTGGGATATCATGCCAACGGTTCCATAGATATTATTTATCTTACTAATATATGTCTTGATGGATTTTTTTTATGAAACTCTCATCTGTTTTATGGGTTACATGTTTAAAAAACACAATTATCATTAATGGGTTATATATTTATGAAACTCGGTTATTTTCATTAATTCTTATTGGATGATATTATATGGAAACCTATCTCTTTTCCATAGGTTATGATGTGATGAAAAGTCTTTGATTCCCATTTCATTTCATGGGTTTTGAAATGATTGTTTATGATCTTGTGGCACGTGTATATGAGGTTTCGTTATGAGATGGGTGGGACATATGTCTCCCACTGATGAATTGGGTAATTATTTTTATCTCATGAGATATGCATGTATTAAATGTGGAGTGATCTTGGTTCAATAAATGAAATTGTCTACTAATATGGTCTTTGGAGTGAAACTTGAATACTAAGATATTCATGGGAGTCATCCTTGATTACCAATATTTTTTTGTGAACCCATTACATTAATATGTACTTGGAATTAATCCTTGACTACTATGTATATCAGTTTTATATGATTATGTTTATTCCAATATTCCATTTGTTATTTCATTGTTTTTCTTTAATGTATTATTCGATTTATTCCCATATAATTCATGTCTTATGAACTACCAATATTTATGTAATAATTCATCTTAACGATCGTTGATATTCATGGTATGATATTCAAAATTTATTATTATCTTCTCATACATTTATGTCCATGTTATGATTAAATATATACATTTTTTACCATTGTGGATAAAATGAGCTCACCCCTTTATTATGTTTCCTATAGATAGGATTTGAAGAAAGGTTTTATGTAGGATTATTAATGGAGAAGTTAATTAAGAGAGATGTTGAAGATCCTTTGTGATTATAAAATATTATATTTACATTTTTACAAATACACAAAAATATTATGGTCTGTGAGAATTTTTGGGTAAAGTGATGAATATTCATCTTAAAAGATGTAATTTCCATAAATGTTAAGCATGGATCACTATTTTTTATTTCAATGGAATTATTTATGTAACCATTAGAATATAGGAAGAGAAAACCATAGTAATATCACTAGGGATAATTTAATGATTTTTCTAGGGATATATCTTAGGATAATCCATTTGTCTCATATATTAAATATTATTTCATAATATCAACATCTGATTAGTGATATTTCATTTTTTTGGTTTAAAGTAATGATAATTGTTGATCACACTATGCGTTATGGTATTTGTGAATAGTGATAATTGGAAGGAACTTGGTTAATGTTGAATGTTACATACAATATTTTGATGATTAGTCAAGTTGGATGATTACTAGTGTATAGTATTTTCTGATCATGAGCCATCAATTTTTACATAACATGATTAATAATGTAAACCTTAACTATCACTTTGAATCACCAAATAAGAGATTACACAAATTCACTGAGATATAAGGAAATAGATATCATCAATGAATGAATATTTAGTATCCTATATAATGATATTGTGTGAAGAAACACCCATGGGAATTAATTAGAGGAATAAAAAATTGTTTTGACTATTTAAAAGAGGGACACATAGAATGTAACTATAATGGAATAATGAATAGATCAATTAACCCTATGGATGGGTGTATTGGACTCCCTAAAACATCATCGATGGTGAAATGTTATCACAGAAAATTAAATGGCCATTATAAAATTCAATGTCCCATGTGGAATGCTGACGAGGTGAATGAGAAAAGATTTACAAGTAGTGATTATATTTATGATGATGAAGATACTATAGGTGAAATGTGAAATAAAATATGTATTATGTAATCTAATGAGGTATCATTTTTTATGGCTTAATAATGAACTATAATAATTAAGTTATTAATTTAGTTTTATTTAATATCTTTGTTCTATAAATGGTATAATATATATGGATTATTGGATTTATTTTTCCCTTATAGATTTAAAACAATATGTTGAGTTCTTCCGATGGACTAGAAAACTGATCTATTGAAAATTTGATGTTGTTGGGAAACACATGATTAATGGAATGATAACCCATAATATATTCTAAATTTTATGATAGTTATGATTGAATGTAATAAATTGGATGTTACTGATTACCTCATAAATGATAATGGTTTTGTTGATAAGGTGTATTATTCTTTAATGAATGGAGTTTAATTTTCTCAGATTTATGGAATATATAGAATAATCTTTGGAATAATGAAACAATAATGTTTTTAGTATGAATTTATTGTAATTCAGGTTATTATAATGTTTCAAGGAATAAATTATCAATGTATTCAAATGATTTCTATTTTCTAAACAAGATCTAGTTTATGATATTTAATGGATCAAATATTTGTTTTTTAAAATTTATTAACCTTATTTCTAAATATTTGGAATTTCATCTACCCAAAGTGTTATAAGGTTAACCAATTTTGGAATGCATTATGTTAATATTTAGTATATGTTTTAGAGATTAATGTATTATCAACATATGAGGATATATGAATATTGGATAAAATTGAATATCCTTTTTTGAGATGACTGAAGACATATGGAATCACATATCATTCTATTTATTGATCTGACGACCTTTTAATGATTCAGAAATGAAACATTCAACTACATTTCATGGAATAATTATTGAAGGATAATTAATCATGAAAAAAAAGGTTGAAGATGATTTGAAATCATGATAGTATATCCTCTCAAGAAAATTCATCCACATTAGAAGAAGGGTCTTGAAATAAATTTTTGTATCATTGTAATCGTTTTTTATAATATGAATTACATTTTTCAATCCTCATTAGGTTATGGATTTTTGACCATTCACATTATTTGAAACATATTCTATTTCACTCTCCAATATAAAATAATAGTTATATTTCTCTTCTAAGTCCCTGTTTTCAAGTACCACATAAGTTCTTCAACATTTAAACCCTATTACGAGTTACATGGGTTAACCATTAGGTTTCTAACAATTATTTATAAATTAATGTTTCAGAATTAATTTTTATTATTTGGGTATATATAAATGTAAATTTAATTAATTTCATCATTTATAACTGAGTATAATTTCAGTGAAAAACATCAATTTAATGGGGTAAAATGCGACACCATGAGATTTTATGAATTTTTTTATAAAATTAACTTAATATTTTTCATATTTTTCATATAATCTAATGTATATGAATGTGAAACAAATATTATTTATTTTTTAAATAAAAAAATTATGAATTCTTTATATTCATCAACAATATAATCTTAAGTAACATGCAACACCAACATGGATTGCATTTGATACTACATCAAGTTTCTATAAAATGAAATTTTACTATTTTAATTATTTTAATGTTATTGTTATAACATTTTCTTTAATCATAAAAATCTGAATATTAATAGATAATATTAAAATAATATTTATAGTGGATTTATATAAAAAAATATATTAATATTAAAACATATATTTTGTGGTAAAGTCATTACATCGTTGAAAATATTATTTCTTAAAATGGTTGTTAATAATTTCCTTATATAAAAAAATAAAATTATTTTTTGACACTTCTATTAATTTAATTTAAAACATAAAAATAATTTTTTAATTCATAATTCAAAAATTATCTTAGGGTGAATGTTTGGGATTTTTTTTGAAAAACATCACTTTTTATGAATAGTGAAAAATATCGAATTTTAATTAAAAACAAATTTTTCATCTAATTTATTTAGGTTGTTAGACAATATTTTAATTTTTTTAAAAGATTAATTAGACCCATTATAAGTTAATTTAGAAAATTTCTTGTATTTTAAAAAATTTCACGTTGAAATATTTTATAAAAAAATTTGAACCATTTAAAAATTTTCGCATAAAAACACTTTATCACAACATTTCGGTCAAAAAAATATTATATAAATTCTACCATTTATAGATTTTAATCAAATAATAATGGATTAAATATTTTTAATAATCATAATTTATATTTTTTCATAGGTCAACATATTTTTTGACAAAAATTATTATTGTAATTAATTAAAAATAATTACGTCGAATAAGAAAAATATAAGTTTACTTAGTGGTTAACCATTAATCTTATGGGAACAAAATTACTTATAACATTTTCCAAAAGTCATTGTCATCCCATATTTCTATAATATTTTATATGGTATTGAATTTTATTATTTATTAAGACATTTTTTCATGAATGTGGAAGATATAAATATTATGTACGGAAGAATAAGAAAATGTACCTTCATTCCTTTAATAAAAATAAATCCTTTAGATTTGGACAAAACCCCGTATTATTTCATTTTTACAAAATATTATTAAGTATAATGTTGTTTTTTGATAATATTATTTTATATTAAATTTTTACAGATGAAATATTTATATTATAATCTTAAGAATACCCAAATAGAGTAATTAGTTAGGTAATAATAAACATAAATAAATGATACGACTATTATTAAATATGACATAAATTGATTGAATTATTCTAATTATTTTGTTTAAATTCATATGTCATATCAAAAATAATTAGACATGACATATTCTAATTTCAAATTTTCTATATTTTTAGTAAATTTAAATTACAAAAATAATTTCATAATTTACATTAATGTTATTTTATAATTACTAATATTTTATTAAATGATTTAAAATTTACTAAAAATCCAATATCCTGAAGAAAAGAATTGTGAAAATTAATTATTATCAAATATATTCTATTCATAGACCAATTGATCTATTATAATGCACAAATTGACCTTTAAATTGTAAAACCTTTTTTAGCATGGTTTTGGTTAATGTACTGTTTTGTGTGTTACAAGTGCTTGTTTTAAAATTAATTTCCAACAAACATGGGATTAATTTATTGTAAATTTTATATAAAATTTACTATTATGTGGTAATATATTTAATAATATATATAAATTTAATTTATTCTTAATTTTCAAATTACAAAGGTTACAAAACATGTTACCTTACTATAGAAAATGATACTTGTGTGGAAACATATAAATTAAGGAAAAAATTTAAAAAAAATGGGGATATTTTTGTATGGTTGAGTTTTTCCCAACTTGTTTTCCACTTTAATCAACCTTTTACATTTTGGATTCACATGAGGTAATGTAGACCTCCCAAATGTGTTTATCTTTGTTATTTTTAAGAATTCCACCACTCATCCTCTATAAAAATGCATTCACTCTTCCCATTACTCACAATTATCAAGAAAAATTATGCATCGAAACCCTTCCCAAATAAACCAACAAATTCTATTCCATAATTATAGATTCCACACATTTGGTAGAAATACAACCAAGGAATCCTTTTGGTGTAAACTAAAAAGAGTTTCCCAAAGAGGAGTTGACAACATTCAACAAGATCTTTAGTTTACTTTTATTTATCCACGTCGACTATTATTATTATTACATGATTTTAAAATAACGTAAATATGATAAATATATTTAGTTGTTCATATTATTTGTGATTTAACTACACCTACCTACACTTCCATCAAATGTGTGACAAACTCACCATTCGTGTTTGTAATGGATTACTGACTAACGAAATGATGTGGTTTATTTTTCAATTACCACCTCTCATGGTTTGTAATTATGACAAAAATAATAATTTTTTATTTTATATATGATAATCATTCTGTACATATGATTCTGGAATTATTTATAACAGATTAATTTAGGATTTCTATTATCATTTAAAATTATGATTTCAATTTTCAACTTCCGGACTACTGCCTCCGCAAAGTGATGTGATTTCGTAACACGTTACCAAGAATGTAATAATGATGGGGTTAGTGAACATATAACATATGGATGACATAATAAATCTCATATAATCATATTATATATATATAACTAAATTTATTTTAAATTATTTCTTTCAAAACAACAATAACATTGAAATTCAATTCAAGCATATGTATGACATACAACCTCCATGAAAATTGTATTTCATTTTATATTTTTCCTTTTATAGATAATAATAAATATTTATATACTGAATATTAATATCATTTATAATTTATAGAAATAATTAATTATTTATTTATTTAAGAGGATGATTAATAATAATTAAAATTATATATGAAAAACAAAGTAGATATTACCTAAATTGGAACATAAAGAAGGATTTATTAATAAATGGGTAATATGAAGTCATAATGAAATCATACATGGTATTATATATAAGAATATGGTTATGTGGTATATTTTTAATAAAAATATATTTATTATACTTGGGGTTTGAATTAGTACAATGTGATTCAGTAATAAATGTAAGGGATTTCTCTTCTCAATTTTATTTCTATGAGACTGATTAATTATTCACAACTTATTTCATTTGTGTGGTGTATATAATGACCTTTAATATATTATATGAATAATAATAATAAATTTATGGGTCGTTAAATATATTTTTTATTGACATTATCTAATGGGGTTTATAGTTCATAATGTTCCAAATCGGTAATATAAGGTCCCATTATTAATACATTAAATAATCCTGATTTTTAGACAAGAATGTTTATTCTTACACAATAACCATCTTTTCAGGGTTAGAGTTTTAGGTATTTTCAGCATAAATCATACATAACATCTCATATTCATTCATGTGGATACAATTAAAAAAATATCAATTTCATTCAAAATATAAAACATTTCAAAGAATACATGATTTTTTTAACAAATATTCCTGAAATTTAAATTTTCTTCCACATTTCTCTTTCCCATCCTTATAACCTGTGAAAGACATTTAAAAAAATTGGAAGAGCACAAAAAGATTAGTGAGGGATATAAGGAACGAAATCGTTAGTCAAGTGATAAAATAAAAACCAATAAAACCCATTTTATTTATACTCATTAACTTGTATGAATAAATAATGTAGTTACTTTGGGGCATATTTACCATATCACTCTTATAATCACCCTTACGCATGGAATAACTATTTGGTAAAATTTGATTTTTGAAGTACCTAATGCATTGGAGATCTAGTGTGGGGCTCACCCATCATATCATTAGCTATAATGGGATCAACATAACATATCATGAGCTATAGTGGGATCAACCCAAAATAGCTACATCTAAGGAACATATAATGCTAATAAAATATCATGAAATCCGGAGAAACCACTTGTGACATATACATAAAAACCAATTTTTGAAATTCATTAATGATACTTTTAAATGGATTTAAAACAAAAGTACCTTATAGATATATTTGGATTGAGAATTAAAATAATTGAATGGATAAGTGTATACACTAAAAATACACATAATACAACATAATATAAAAAAATTCATCGTAGAAATAAACATAATACCACATAATGAATAAAGTAGAAGGTTAACCCAATGATTAGAAATTGGATTATGAATTTTGATACCTCTTGTTCGTCTTACATAAAATGTGTTTGGACCTCTCAAATAATATTTAAAAGAGTGTTATTAATATCCTATATAAATATATTCATTTTATAACACCTTATATGATAATTTAACAACATCATTCGACACATTTATTAGTAATATTTTGTAATGTACATTGTTTCGGGTGCATTCTTTACACAGTTTTCATGGTGGGTTTGTATAGGTTTTTATTGTATAATGGAAGTAAAAATATATAAGTAAAATTATATTATATTAATATGTTTACAAAAAATTAAATGATTCCATAAATAATTTTGGTTACTTTGTATGAGGATGAATCATTAGATAAATCCTTAGTGATGATCCGTAGTTTATTTTGGTGAATTTTGATTATTATGAAGCACCATTGTTTTATTAATTAAAATTATTCTTAAGCACAGGTTCCAAAACCCAAGATAGGTTATATAAAAAAATTTAAAATTACTTTTGACAATTAAAATTGTTTTACAGCTAGAGTTGAAGGAATAAAATAAAATTGAAGATGCATCATCCACGATGTCGGTAAATTGACACATCAAAGATGGTGCATCTTTTGGTGAATTAGTAGGATAGGAGTGGAAGAATAATGATTATTTTTTACTTGAACATGATAACATAAATAATATATATGATTATGGATATTTTATGTCTCCTAGATAAGGGGAGGGGAAGAGAGTATAAGAAAATAATGAAATTGATAAGAAAACACATGAAAAAGAAAGAGGATTCAAACCCCTTGATGTCTTCTCCTTGGGAGCCTCATTAAGGCCTTCAGTTTTGTCCATTAGATGAGAAAATCAGGTCCTGGACGTGGGTAAGAGACTTAGGAAGTGGATTTGGAAAACAATAGACAGTTCTCATGGATTTAGTGGTGTGAGTGGAAGAGGGGGTGAGGGTGGAATTTATAGTGGGGTAGATGAGAGATTTTACATTATTTTAATCAAAAGATTAATAATATTGCACAAGACTATGAATAGTATTAATTATTGTAAAAAATAGTTAATAGAGCATGTTAGTTCGAACCTAGTGTGTTTAAGTCATCCATGATGTAAAGAAATAGTGTATTTAAAAATTAATTTATATGTGCTGTATTTTACCTTATTTCATTATTCATACAAAATCAAGAATTTTATAAAAATCCAAAAAATTCATCTTAACCCTTATTAAACGATTAGAATTCAAAAATGAACTCCATTTTTTGAAAAAAAATTTCTAAATATGATTAATTTATTTTTTAAATAAAATCATTCTTTATAAATAATTAAAAATTGAAAAACTATAACTCATTTTATATCACCTTGAAAAAATAATCCAAATATTATTATCTTATAACAATAATAATAATATTTTAATTATTCATAAGAGTTATATTAATATTCATAAGGGTATGTCAATATTCATTAGGGTAGGTTAATATTCTCTAAAAATTAGGCTTGACTTATCTGACTCCAAATAACTTATTGATGCCAACTGTGTCTGTCCATTTTTCAAAATTCAAATAATAGAAGTGGAAAAATTATTTTTAAAGGCTTGTTATAACTATATGATTAAAATAATGTTCCATGCATTTATATTTATTTTTATAACCTTGGGGTTTTACATTTTCACCACCTTCTAGAAATTGTGTCCTCAAATTTTTATTTACTTGTTACACAAGTGAGGGTACCTTTACCTCGTAGCATTTTTAGATTCCCATATTTCTTCTTCAACCATTTGGTTTAATTAAAAACCATTACATTTTTTATTACCTTATTCCACAATAATTGTTCTATTCGACCAAGAATCATAACGGTTTTCTCTTGATAAGAAATATTCTCTTCCAGTTGAACTACTTCTATACTAAATACACAAGTTGAATCAGGCACATACATTATCAACATCAAAACAGGAAAAAAATTATATACATGAGATAAACTCGTAGGCATATCTACTCAGTATGTGATTGGTCCAACTTTCACTATTATTTTATACAGTCTAATAAACTGTGAACATAACTTTCCTTTCTTACCAAAAATCATAATATATTTTCATAGAGAGATTCTAAGAAAAACATGATCACCAATATCATCTTCAATTTATCAGCCACTTCCTCTACTAATTATGGTCCCATAAACATTCTTTCCCGGAAATCATCCCAAAAAGATGGATTTTCCACCACTTACCATATAATTCCTCAAAAGGTGACATCTTAACACTGGAAAAAAACTATTATTATAAGCAAACTCAACTAAATAATTATATTGATCCTAGATTCCCTGGTAGTCCATTGAAGAAGATTGAATCATTTCTTCCAAATTCATAATCATTCTTTATCACTGCCCATCTAATTATGGATGAAAAGTTGTAATGAAATTTAATTTTCTGCCTAACAACTTATAAAGGCCCTTCCAAAAATTAGAAGTTAACCTGGTATCCCGGACCGATACAATTGAAAGAGGCACTCCATGTAACCTGAAAATATCATAGAGGTACAATTGAGAAATATGATCCAAATAAAATCTATGTAACACCTCGACCCCTCTAGACAGGAGCCAGTGCATTACTTTTCATATTGACATGGTTATAAGAAATGAAAATCCCAAAGGAATGATCAAATTTTTATTCTGGATGAAACTAGATACATAGATGTAACTCAAATTACATTGGAAAAGGTTAAAAAATATAATACATAACAAAAATTAAAGATTGCATTCATAAGAACACAATAAATGATTTCCTCTTCATAACCTGTTGAAGGTAAACAAGTGAAAGGGGTGAGATAAAATTCTCAGTAAGGGTTAAAAATTGCGAAATCTTGAATCAACAATAACTGAATAGTAAAAAATTTGACATAATCAAAATAGCATGATGAATAAATGAAAAACTCACGACATTAATAAATTGAGAATGAAACTGGATCCATAGGTTTTGTCATACTGAAAACCTCATGGATATTAATAACAGATATTTAATAAAGATAATTCTTATTAATTGGACCTCATGTATCTAGCTCATGATACCATAATACCATAAAAGTGGTTTAGTTCTGTGGGTAGAAACCCGTATGATTTTTAAAAATAAACTCGAAGGGTTTTTCGCCAACAGATTTGTCTCATGAGACCTACCGATTAATAGAGGGGCCATAGTGGGCCCCTCTCGCCTTTGAATCCAAATAATTATTTAAAAATAGTTCAACATAAGAGAAAAATGAATTTACATTATCTTTATAGAATAGAGGATATGGATTCATCAATATTTCCATAGTCAAAACAACATTCAAAATAAATATTGTATGTAAAATGGTATATAGATTAGAAAATAATCATATCCAAATTTTGAGAATATGGAAATTTTAATGGAATATAATTTCAATTGAAATTTTATCTCAAATGGGCAGTAGATAGACCACATAATAATTATAAGATGAAAAATACAAAGTAAGTCATAATGAAATGGAAAATTGACACAAATCCCATTACCACATTATAATCAATCATTTAGTGTGAACAAGAATTAATAATTATCAAATAAATCATTGAATACCATGAACATAAATAGAATCATTATATTATATATCAAATGTTTGTACTCATATACCACATTCTAGAAATAATTGGCGAATAGTGGAAATCTCACAGAATAACAAGTGAGATTACAAACCCATTACAATCATTTCAGCATGGTAGCGAATGTTATTGTGAGGGATTAATGAGAGGTAAAGGGGTATACCATTATTTATATATCACAAGGGAAGTATGGGGAGGTGAGAAAACATACCCCATCATTAGGAATAAAAAATAAAAGGGAACAACATAGGGGAGATTCTTGAACAAACATGAGAGAGATGATCCCTTACCTTATGCTCGAAGGTGTTCTTGATTGTTCTTAACGACCTGAATAATCAAATTTAACTTCATTAATTAATAATTCCAAAACTTCATCAACATGAAATTGATATTTTAGAACCTTATTAGGTTCATTAATGGCATTTTTTAAGGGTTTAATATATTCAATTTAATTGTTTTTGTAGCATTTTCTTCTTTGGTTTTAAATATCTGGTTACTTGTATTAATGAATGGATGTTTGTTCAAATAAGGATTAACTACCAGAATTGTCAATATACATTATTAGTGATATTAAAGAGATATAAATGAACTTATAATGGTTCTGGTTATCTACCTTGAGGATGAATCATTCGATTTGTTAAAAACAAATGCTTGGGTTTGGCTTTGCGGTTTTGTGCACAATAAACTTGTTTTGTATTGTTATTCCATATTATGAATGTGAAAGGATTCCAGAACATTAAACCGGATAAGATACATATATTATGATTTGTTTCAACAATTTAAAAGTTTTCATGACTATTATTTATGATATTAATAGAAATTGAAAACTCGTCTTCCCTGAGTGTGATAAATTAACACATCTCAGACGGTGTTTGAATTTATTGTATAAAAGTAAGGAAAAAATAGATTAGGATGAAATATTCCCATAACATAATGAAAATCTAGTACATGTAATGTACTAGAATTATCATGGAATTTGGATGAGGGGAGGTGAGAAGATAAAACAAAATAATAGAACCTTTTAAATGAAATTGAAAGAAAAGTGAAGAGAGGTTTACCTCTTGAGTGCTCCTTGAGAAACTACTTATGTCTTTTGTTTAAGGGCTTTGGTCAGACCAATAGGTCTCAGACATGGGGAGAGGGCTTGGGAATTGTATTTGATAGAATTTAGTCATGTCTTGAAGCTTGAGTGGTGTGGGAGGAAGAGGGGTGAGGGGTGGTTTATATAGTGGAGGGTAGATGAGATTTCTCTTTATTATTTTAATTAATTTATTATTTCACCACAAGACAAGGAATTGTGAGTATTCCATGACCAAAAATAGTAATTTTATCATCTGAATCCGAACCAATTGGGATTACATCAGCAAAACATCATACATGATGCTATAATTTGTGTATTTAACTTATTTTGTAAATTACGGCATTTCACTATTCATCGAAAATTTGAGTATTTCAGAAAAATCCCAAAAATTCACCCAAACTATTTTTTAACATGTAGAATCCAAAAATGAATTCCACTTTTCAAAAATAATTTCCTAAATATTATTAATAAAATATTTTATTAAAATCATTATTTAATAAAAAAATATAAACACTTAAATTATTCATCTTCATTTTTTACGGTGCCTAAATTTATTTATACATTCATGTGTGGGGATACCATTCTGAAGATTCATATTACTAATCATAAGGGGTAAGTTTCTATTCATAAGGGTATGTTACTATTCACTGAAAATTATGTTAATTCTATCAGACTCTAAATATCATCTTGAACACAACCGTGTATGTTAGATTTTTATAATTAAAATCACAGTGCTGGAAAATTTAACTTTAATGTATAAGTTATGGATATATCCTATAAGTATACAATTTCTGTTCTATATAGGGCTAGTGATTCATGATATATAGGCTATATAATGAATAAAGTGTATTTAAGATAAACATACCATAAAATTTTTGTGGTGCTACATTATTCCCTCATTTGGGAATTTCTTCCTCAATATTTTATTTATAAAGCCCACAAAAAATATGTGGGTGATTATTTTTCATAACATACTTAGGTTCCCATGTTGATTCCTCCATATTCTTATTTCTCCAATGAACCATTACTAGACGATTTGTCTGATTTCTAAATACCTGATCCTTTGTGTCAAAAATATCGATAGGCTTTTTACAGTATGACAAATCTTGTTCCAGTTCAATTTCTTCATTGGTGAGTACATTTGTGGGGTCTATCATGTATTTCTGTAACAATGACATGTAGAAAAAATGATGAACTCTAGAGAGACATGGAGGCATTGGTAAACAGTAATCTATAGCTCTGATTCTTTCTATAATTTCAAATTTTCTGACGTACATGGGGCTCAATTTCCCTTTCTTACTAAACCATAAGACACCCTTCCATGGAGATACTTTCAAAAATACATGATCTCCCACTTGGAATTCCAAATCCTTTCTCTAGTTGTTAGTATAATTCTTCTACCTACTTTGGGATGCCTTAATATGGGCTTGGATTTTATTCACCTTTATAGTGGTCTCTTCGATAAGTTTTTGGCCTATAAGATTCCTCTCACCAACTTTGTCCCAACAAGTTAGAGTTCGACATCTTTTTCCATATAATGATTTATATGGATCCATTTGGATACTATAATGGAAACTATTTTTGTAGAAAAATTCCACCAATGTCAGGTATTGATCCTGAATACCTTGGAAGTCACTAAGTAATGATCTTAGCATGTCTTCTAGAGTTTGAATAGTCTTTTTAGTCTATCTGTCGGTTTGGGGGTGATAATCAGTACTCATATGAATCTCGGTATTCAAAGCCTTCTGGTGACTTTTCCTAAATTTCGATGAAAATCGAGGATCTCGATATGACACAATAGATAGAGGTGCACCACTAAGTCTTACAAATTCATTAATATAAAGATTTTCTAGGTGCTCAGATGGTAAATCCTCTCTCATTGGAAGGAAATGTGCCAGTTTTGTGAGTTGATCAACAATTACCCATATTGCATCCATCCTTCTATGTGTCCTTGGTTTTCCAGTGACAAATTCCATCATAATTTTATCCCACTTCCACATAGAAATAGGTAGAGGTTTCATCACTCCTTTGAGATGTTGTCTCTCTATCTTCACTTATTGACACACTAGACACCTTAACATGTAGTTAGCAATTTCCCACATCATATTATCCCACCAAAAATGTTCCTTTAGATATCTATACATTTTTTTCTACCTAGTTGTATAGAGAAATTTGAGATATGATTATCTTCTAATAGTTCCATTTTTAGCTCTGGTACTAATGGAATTCATAACCTCTTCCCAAATTTCAGAACTACTTCTCCATACATGATGTCTACTAATTTCCCATCCTTGACATCATTAATTCTCTTGTGAAGATTCTCATAATCAGATTGATAGATTTTTTTTCTTTTCTAATAATAATTGTTTAGCAATCCTTTGAATGAGAAAAGATGTATCCCCTTCCTTAACAATTTCTATATCCATATTTAGTAGATCCAAAAATATAGGATCTCCCTCAATCCTTATTTGGGTCAGAATTCCAAGATCATTCCTGCTTAATGAATCTTCCACATTATTCACCTTTCCTGGGTGGTAGTGTATAGAATAATCGTAATCCTTGAGTAACCTGAGCAATCCCTTTTGCATCATGTTGAGTTCTTTTTATGTGAAATTGTATTTCAAACTCTTGTGATCTGTGTATATCTCACGTTTTTCACCGTAAAGATAATGCCTCCATATTTTCAAGGAAATGATTACTACTACTAAATCAAGATCATGTGTTGGATAATTTTTCTCATGAGACTTCAACTACCTTTGTGCATAAGCAATAACTTTACCATTTTTCATAAGGATGCAACCCAGCCCATTCTTCGATGCATCACTATATATTACAAATCCATCAATTCCAGATAGTAGAGTCAAAATTGGAGAATTGACCAATCTTCTTTTCAACTCTTCGAAGAATTTTTTACATTCTTTTTTCCAGAAAAACATAACTCATTTACATGTGATCTTGGTTACTAGTTTTTCCAGTTGGAAAAAATTCTGAATGAAACACCGATAGTAACCTGATATGCTAATAAAACAATGTACCTAAGTAATGTTTGTTGGAGTGTGCCATTATTTGATTGACTTTGTCTTTGTAGGATCAACTAGGATTCCATCCATAGAGACAATATGTCCTAGAAAAAAATTATTGAACCGAAAATTCTCACTGGCTTAACATCCCATATAATTTATTTCTTCTAAGAGTTTTCAAAATAATCCACAAGTGATTCTCATGGTCTTCATAGATTATTGATTATACTAGGATATAATCTATGAATACCACAACAAAGTTATCAAGATATTACTTGAAAAATATAATCCTTAAATCCATGAAAATATAGGGTGCATTTGTCAGTCAAAAAGGCATCACTTTAAACTCATAAAGCCCATACCTGGTTCAAAATGATATCTTCGGAATATCATTCTTCCTCAAACATAGTTGAAGATATCCGGATCGAAGGAGGATCTTCGAAAAGTATTAACCTCCATGAACATGGTAAAAGAAATCATCAATTAGAGGTAGAGGATATTTATTCTTTATTGTAATAGAATTTATTTCCCTGTAATCAATGCATAGCCTCATCGATCTATCTATCTTCATTACAAACAAGACTGTGACTCCCCATGGAGAAACAATATGTCAAATAAACCCTTTTCTCTCAATTCCTCTAGTTGTTTCATTAGCTCCACTAACTCCATAGTGTCCATTCTATAGGGGGTCTTTGATATAGGACTTGCACTAGGAATTAAGTCAATGAAAAACTCAATTTCCTGCTCTGGTGGATGTCCAGGTAAATCCTCTGGAAATACATCAATGTATTCTTGCACTATATTCACATCTTCAATTTGAATATTTCTTTACTCACCCATTGGTATTGGGTTCCCTTACTCTCCTAGAATTACATTCAATAATGCTAATGGTGGAGGATCTAGATAATAATAATGTGGTGAGGTCTCTGCCCTAAAAATAATAGACTCTACACCATTTTGAAAAATTGTAACTTCCTTTCACTTGAAATAAATCTTCGCATCATAGTTTTAAATCCAACTCATACCAATAATTATATCAAATTTGATCATTGGTATGACTATAAAGTTAGAAACTAAATCAAATTTATGTGTCATGTGGGGGACTAGTTGACATGCCTTTGTTACAATGATGAATCCCTTAGGAGCATTGACTGATAACCCCATTATTAGATCGAATTGGACATCTCTAATTTTTTTAGAAAACTGAGAAGATATAAATTAATGCAATGATCTAGAATCAAATAAAGTGTTTAGTATGTTTGAGGAAACAATAAAAGTCATACCACCACATCATTAGGAACTTCAACTTTCGCAGTTATAATCGCATAAGATCTCCCTTGCCCTCTTGGATTTCTCTGAGGCAAGTTTCATTGGAACCTAGGAATCTCATTTGCATAGTTTCCCCTATCACTACAATTGTATCGTTGAACATCATAAAATTGTTTCTTCCCCTTTCATTCATGAGAATGATGACCCTTTTCTCCACACTTATAGTAGACTCCCATTCCTTTCAATCATTTCCTGAGATGATTCTTTCCACATTTCTCACATAATGGAAATTTATTCACTCCTTTTTTCTTCTATGGCACTTCACCTTTCCCTTGGTTTTCAAAGTACCTCTTTTTGTCTTGGGTTCCATAGAAAAAAAATTGATCTATCAAATTTCTTCTCTATTTTGATGGCACTTGATACAATTTCATCAAGTGATGAAAATTTTTGAGAACCCAGTGCCCTTCGTAGACTTGTCTTAAGACCTTAAAAGAAATGATTAATCATGTATGTTGAGTCACATACGTAATCTAAGGCATACCTAGACATCCTTGTGAAGTTAGCCTCATACTATGCAACATTGTCTTCTTCCCTTTACTTTAAGCCAAGGAATTTCCTCTTCATTTCGGTTCGTTGCTCACGAGGGAAATATTTTTTGAATAATATTTCCTTAAAAGTCATCCATTACATATGTTATATTTTGTATACATCTGTGGTATTCTGAATCAAGGACTATCATTGATCAGTATCTCCTTTGAGACAATATACTGCTAGTACTACCGTTTCATTTTCATTACATTATAATGCAATGAATATCATTTCAAGGGAATTGATCCATTTTTCAGAAAACAATGGATTAGTAGTGCTGCTAAAATATGGGGGCTTATACTATATGAAGTGATCCAACATTTGTGTGGAATGGTTATTCATTTTAACCTGACTAAGTTGTCCCAATATTATCATGATCTGATCTGATCCAACAATGACTTTGTTGACATTCTTAGTGGGGGGATCCCAAAATTTCCCAAGAGTATTGATTCCCCATATTCTATTTGACGTCATTTATGTATAATGGAACACACTATATTAGGGTATGAATCATAATTTATAATCTTAACGTAACAAAATACTTATCATAAAATGAGATCCTACACATGGCGAATCAAAAAATCAAAAAATGATATATCTGGGGAATAATTTATATTTTAATCCTTCGTAATGGATTTTAATGAAAATATGAACTATCCTAAGAATATCCCCCAGGAGTGATGTAACCATGAGTGAAAAAGGCCAACTATTATGTACTAGGATACCTCAGGTCAAGCTTGAAACTCCTTATTGGAGTTTTCACTCCTAGGTACATTTGTGACTGTGCCATATCTACCCGCTCGTATCCAGATAGGGAATTATTTTCTATAAAGATTCACATAATCCTTTCCTTACCAAAATTTGAGGACATTATTGTATGTTTACCCCCAAATAAAACCTTATGTATTTGTTCTCTAATCTAGATTTTCTTATCTAGTATCCATGTTTTCTACTATACTTCCTTTGATACCAACTGGAACGCCACGACCCCTCTAGACAGGAGCTGATGCATTACTTGGGATATTGGCATGGTTAGAAGGAATGAAAATAGAAAAGGAATGTTAATTTAGTTTTCTTAAAAAACTAGATGCATATATGTAACTCAAATTACATTGGAAAAGGTTAAAAATACAATACATAACAAAAACTAAAGACTGAATCCACAAGAACTCAATAAACGATCTCCTCTTCATATCATGTTGATGGTAAACAAGTGAAAGGGGTGAGCTCAAACGCTTAGTATGGGTTACAAATTTCTGATGCTTGAATCAAATATAACTAAATTGTAAACAATTTGACATAATCAGAATGGCATGGTGAATAAATTAAAAACTCAAGACATTAATAAACTGGGAATGAAACTACATCCGTATATTTTGTCATAGTGAAAACCTTATGTATAGTAATAACTGATAATGAATAAAGAGAATGCTTATTAATTGGACGTCATGTATCTGGCAAATGATACCATTATACCATAAAATCTGTTTAGTTCTATGGGTAGAAACCCATCTGATTTTTGGAAACAGACTTGAAAGGTTTGTCGCCAACTTATTTTTTTCATAAGACCTACCAACGAAATGATGGGCTATAGTGGGCCCCAACCACCTCTACATCCAAATCATTCTTTATACATAGTTCAATATAAGATAAAAAGTACTTTACATTATCTATATAGAATAGAGGATACATATTCATCAATATTTCCACAGTCAAAACAACATTCAAATTATATATCGTGTGTAAAATGGTATAGTGATTAGAAAATAATCATATCCACGTTATGATAATAAGGAAATTTAAATGTAATATAATTTCAATTTCAAATTGAACTCAAATGTTCAGTATATACACCACATAATAATTATTAGGTGCATAACACAATCACAACAAAATTTAAAATTAGCACAAAGCCCATCACCACATTGTAATCAATCGTTTCATGTGACCAATAATTAATAATTATAAAATTAATCATTGAATACCATAAAAATAAATATAATCATGATATTATATATCAAATGGTAGTACTCATATACCACATTCTATAAATAAGTGGTGTACAATAGAAATTTCACAGAAAAAATTGAGATTAGAAACCACTTACAAACATTTCGGCATGGTAATGAGTTTTATTGCGAGGGATTAATGAGAGGTAAAGGGGTATCCTATTGTTTATATGTCACAAGGGAAGTATGGTGGAATTGATAAGACATACCCGATCCTTAGTAATTAAAAATAAAATGGCACAACATAGGGAGATTCTTGATCCAAAGTGAGAGAGATGATCCCTTACCTTATGCTCGAAGGTGTTTTGGATTGTTCTTAATGACTAGAATAATCAAATTTACCTTCATTAATTAAAAATTACCAAAACTAATAAACATTTAATTCATATTTTATAACCTTATTAGGTTCATTAATGACCTTTTTGATGGATTTAATAGATTCAATTTAATTTTTTTTTCACTGCATTTTCTTCATTGGTTTTAATGACCCGTTTAATAGTATTCATGGATGGTTGTTTTTTTGAAATGTGCTTAAAAATAAAAAATTGTAAATATAAATTATAAGTGAAATTAAATAGATATAAATGGTCTTATAATGATTCTGGTTATATACCATGAGGATGACTCATTTGATGAGTTAAAAACAAATGCTTGGATTTGGATTGGTGGTTTTTTTCAAAATAAACTTGTTTAGTATTATTATTCCATATTATGAATGTGTAAGGATTATAGAACATTATACAAGATAAAAAACATATATTATTATCTTCTTCAACCATTAAAAAGGGTTCATGGACAGTATTTAAGATAGTAATTCAATTTAAAAACCCGTCTTCCTTGAGTGTGATAAATTAACCCATCTCCGACTATGTTTGCATTTATTATATAAAAGGATAAAAAAGAGAGATTATGATGAAATATTCCATTATCATAATGAAAATATAGTACATTTAAGGTACTGAATTTATCAAGGCAATTGGATGAGGGGATCTAAGAATATATAGCAAAACAATGGAACTTTGGAAATGATAATGAAAAAAAGAGAAGAGAGGTTCACCTCTTGAGAACTCCTCCTTGACAAACACTTTAAGACCTTTGTTTTATGCCTTTTGGTGAGACCAGTGGGTCTTGGACATGGGGAGAGGGTTTGGGAAGAGTATTTGGTAGAATTTAGGAAAGTCATGAAGCTTGAGTGTTGTGGGAAGAACAGGGGGTGAGGGGTGGTTTATATGGTGGAGGGGAGAGGGTATTTCTATATATTATATCCATTAATTTATTATTTCTCCACAAGACAAGGAATAGTGAGTCTTAAATGACCAAAATAGTAATTTTACAATTTGAATCTAAACTAATTGGGATTACATTTGCATAACATCCCACATGACTCTATAATTATTGTATTTAGCTAATTTTGTAAATTATGGTATTTCACTATTCATAAAAATTCATGTAATTCATAAAAATTCCAGAAATTCTCCCAAGCTATTTTTGACGTGTAGAATCCAAAAAATATGTCCAATTTTCAAAGATAATTAAGAAATATCATTAATAAAATTATTAATTAAAATCATTATTTAATCAAAAAATATAAACACTTAAAGTATTCATCTTCAATTTTAATGTACCTAAATTTATTTATACATTCATTGGTGTAGATACTACTCATAAGAGTAATATTACTATTCATAAGGGTAAGTTACTATTCCTAAGGGTAGGTTATTAATCATAAGGGTATGTTACTATTTACCTAAAATTATGTTAATTCTATCAGACTCTAAATATCATCTTGAACACAACTGTGTATGTTTGATTTTTCAAATTTAAACCATAGAGCCAGAAAATTTATGTTTAATGGATTGGTTATGTCTATCTCTTATATGTAACCAAGTTGTTTTCCATATAGGCTCAGTGATTCATGAAATATATGTTATCTAATGAACATAGTGTATTTAAGAGAAACATACCATAAAATGTTCTGGGTTCTATGTTGTATCTCGAATAGAAATAAAATGTGAATATTTTGTCAGCAGATCAACAATAACCCAATTCAAATTGTTACCTCCATTTGTATTTGGTAGTCCCACAATGTAGTGAATAGATATACTCTTCCATTTCCACTCTAGAATGGGAATTGGATGGAGCATCCCCTTCGGTAACTACCTCTATGCTTTAACATGTTGATATGTTGATCATTTCATAGTAAAACCATGAATATCCATTTTCATTCCATGCCACTTGTAATACTCTCGAAGGAATCTCTAAATCACAGTGCTGTAAGGATGAATAGAAAATAGAGAAATATGTTATTTACACAAAAATTAATTGTTCACCTAGGAATCACAAGTCACACACAACCCTTTTGCTAATCTAAAAACACAATCTTTATCAAGGTTAAATATTCACAACATACCTATTTTAACTCATTATAACATTTTATGTATCTCCATGAAATATTTATGTACTTTCTTAATTGTGTTTAAAAAATATTAATGCAATGAAACCTAAAAAATATATACATTTATTACACCACTGACTTCTAAGACAATGAATATTAAATCATTAACAAAAAGCTTCAGGGTGCAAACAAATCATTGTTAATGAAGCATTACTCATTGGACTGAAGGAATCATCCATTCTATTTGATTTTATAGGATGGTAATTATTCATTCAATCATAATACATAATTATATCCATTCATATTCTAGGTCTCATGCATAATTAATTATGAGTAAATATATACTTCATTATTTTATGGTAATTATATATTTCTCATTTTCATCTATAGAGATGATGCTGCCAAATTTTCAAACAAAAGGCCTTAGCTTCCAATTCCATGTCATGTGTTGGATAATTTAACTCATGTGGATTTAGTTGTCTTGATGAATAATAAATTACCAATTCATTTTTCATCATAAAAATACCATGAAATTACAATTAAGCATAATTGTAGATGAAAAACTCACCATTTGGGAATGAAATGAAAAAACATGATCATTCACCAATCATATCTCCAGTTCTTCAAAAACAACATCACATTCTTCAGTCCAAATATATTTTACCCCTTTAATGTTAAGATAGATAGAAGGCTAAATAACCATGCAATGTTTTTAACAAACGGTGGGTAATAACTAGTTAATCCAGGAAAACTATGATTCTCTTTAACATTTGTGGGTCATTTCAATTAATTAACAACTTTTTTGGCAGGATCAATTGTTATTCTATCCTTATCTAAAATATTCTCATGAAAAGAAAAATATTTCAACCAAAATTTGAACATGGTGAATTTTTCATATAGTTTAATTTCTATTATGCTTTAAAAACCCTTTAGATTTTTTTATGGTTCTATTTTCTTCTAAACTATTCCATAATGTCATCAATAACACAACAAAATACATACCCAAGGACTCATGAAATAACATATTCCTAAGATCTATGAATACATAAGGTGAATTAGTTAACCCAAAAGGAATAACTACAAATTTATAATGACCATATCTTGTATTGAATGCAGTCTTTGTGATGTCTTCATCCTTTACATTCAACTGATGGTAACCTGACCTCATTTAATCCTTTAAAAAACACTATGCTTCAAGGATATGATCAATAAAACCATCAATATGAAGAAAATTATGCATGTTCTTAATAGTAATGTTATGTAAGGCTCAATAATCAATGAAAATTATAATTGAAACATATTTCTTATTTACAAACATGAGAGGACCACCCCATGGTGAAGTGTTAGGTCAAATAACACCTATATTTAATAACTCCAGCAACTGATTATAAATTCCAAATGTTCCATTTGAGCCATTTGAAAAGGGGTTTAGGAATTGGATGACCACTATGAACTATGTCAACAGTAAACTCAACCTCTTGATCAAGAATAACACATGGAAAATAATTGGGAAAACATGTAGGGGTTCAGTTACCACTGGTAAATCATTAATCTAGATAGTTCCCTTATCTTTAAAAATATGAGCAAGATAACATTCATTTCCATATTTTATCAGTTTCATATCTTAATGATATGTTTTCAGTGGTATGGGTACATTCTTGTACAAATACTAAAGATCTTCTGAAAAACAAATTCTTTTTCTCTAGAATTAACTTAGAATGATAAAAATAAAGCTAGTCCATAACCAAAATAACATCAAACACTACTAAAGAAAAAACAACAAGGATTACAGGTAAAATCTATTCATAGACAAAGATAAGTAGATTCTTATAATTTATTTTTTCCATAATATTTCCTCAAAGTGTTTTTACTATGAGTTTAGGTTTCATTTAATGAGCTGAAATTCCATATTTATTATAAAATTTCATAGAAAAGAAGGAATATGTAGACCCTGAATCAAATAACACGTTCGAAAAATCTATAAAAATCAATGTACTTGATAAAAACTCATTTAAACTCTTAACATTTACAGAGGTGATTTCAAAGGATTTTTTCACACCCTTCTTCTTCTAATCTTGATGACTGTCTTCTTGAGTCACTCGCTTCTGATAAGCATTGGAAAAATGAAACAATTTCTTATAGTTTAATTATCTCACCATTTACTTGTCATTAATTTTTGGATCATTTTACATTCACTCATGAGACTTGTTTGAAAATATTCCATGTGGGTATCATTTCCCATAATTTAAAAGACATTCCCTAGGATGAATTTTACCAAAATTTTCATTAGATTAAAAATTGATTTTCTTCCCTATAGATATCTTTGATGAATTAATACCCAATTCCTATGAACTTGAACTCTTATTATTCTTTTCAACATGAGCCACATATGTATCAGAAAACACTATATCAAATTTTTCCGCACAAAGAAAAAGTTTCTCATAACATTTAAACTCTCATGAAGATCAAGCTCTTCTTAAAAAAGGTATCACAATAGAGTAAAATATGTTAATATTATTATCAAAATTATAAGTAAAATCTGGTACATACCTGGATAGCCATGAAAATTTGTCTTTATATACTGCCACATATTCATCATCGTTATGCTTTTGTTCCATGAACAGTTTCTCCATTCTGAGTCAAATTGTTTTAGGAAAATATTTTTCTAGAAAAAGACTATTAAAATCTTCTTATTCCAGAAAATTATTATCATCTATTTATCTCATATTATATAATAAAAACCACCATTGATCAACTTCTCCATCCCAATGATAAATGTATAGTATTGTGTCTTGAAATTCAAAACATCTCCTGACATCAAATATAATTTAAAAAGTGTTGATCGATCATTCAGTAAACATTGGATCTATGGGTCCCATGAATGTTGGAGGATGTTTACTCATAAAATTATTGATACAATACATTTTTATTCATTTTAGATCATGTCCCCCTCTATCATGGATACCAACACAATTTATTGCTTGATTTAAATTATCAATTACTCTCAGAAACTACTCGGTTCTGATTACCAACATTCTTGGATGATAATTAGGATAAACATCCTCATCTTAGTGCCTTCCTAATTCAACTTACCTATTTATTCTTCAGATATCCATTCTGAATAGACATATCATAGATTAAGCAACATGTTGAAATAAAGAAGACCATGACCTCTTCCATTCCCTCTCTAACACTAATTATGACCAACACTACTTCAATGATATGATCTCGGACGATGGGGAGAATCATTGGGATGTCCTTTACCTTCCTCATATACTCTATACTGATCCAAATTTGTTACAACCTGTTACTTCTATGTCTGGTGGAACTACCTCAACAGAGGAACCTGGAGCAGAACACCTGGTGCATGGTGACTGCTCTGGATGGCCAGACACTCTTGTTGCTGATGTGCATGTCCTATACAATAAAAACAAATGTTTGATACCTTGGAATAGGCCTGAGATTTTCCTACGCCATTGTAATGAGATGCTGAGGGCTTGGACCTACCCTTAGCCAAAAGAAACTATTCTTCCATAAAAATCGAGAACCCCAGACCATAGATCTAGTTCATGAGGAATCATGATGACTCCTCTATCGTGACGATCATGTTCGATCCATTGTCCTCTCAACTACCTATTACCTCTCCAACATCACAATATATGTCTTCAATATAAACGGTGTGACCTGGCACTGGGTCTTTGGATGCAAAGCATTCTTGAAATCCTGC
This sequence comes from Viscum album, assembly GCA_963277665.1. Taxonomy (NCBI): domain Eukaryota; kingdom Viridiplantae; phylum Streptophyta; class Magnoliopsida; order Santalales; family Viscaceae; genus Viscum; species Viscum album. Next base: position 1,202,325,308 of record OY728137.1, read on the forward strand.
ACCCTGGTATCCTCATATGCCAATAGGTACAAAGCATATCATTAAAGGTTCCTGAAGAAGATTCCAAACACTTACAAACTGGAGTTCCCCTGTCAAAAGGTAATTATCTCATAGTGAATAGATGACATTGCATTCAAAGAAAGATACTTCTATCCTAAATTTTTCTAGAACTACTCCCACAAGATTTTTGACTCCTCATGATCCCCATTGAATAAGTACAACAATGGCCTCGCTGCCCCATGCAACATCGTCACGACTAATGTCACCTAGTGCTCTTTTCGAGAATGGATAAAACTAAAGGATATATCAACATCCTCTAAATAGACTTCTGTGACTGTATCTAAAACGGATCCCTAAAAATTCTATAGACACTTGCGCTAAAACACTAAGAGTTTCCTCCTCTATCTGCCATTATTGTCAACGTCAACCCTATAGTGATCTACAGGCACAAAATTATAAACATCTTCTTCGCAAACCTAATTAGGATGTCAACCTAGAGTAATACCTTAAAAATAAAAAATAATTATATCTTCTAATCCTAGAATATGAAATACTCAACATTAATTTGTTAATTTTTTTATTTTATTCATTATAGGTTAACATATCCCATGGTCCACCCATTCAAACACATGCATAATGAAGAATGATGCATGATACTTCCCTCGGTCTCTACCCTAAAACTAATATAACCTCATTTAGTATCCACTATAAATATAAAGGTTCATGCATTAGATCATAGGGGGACAAAAATTCATATGTCTCAACCAGTCTCCAGTGTTTACATTTCTCGCTAGACATAACAGACATTGTTTCCCTACCAACCCATGCAACCTCACCTATTCATAACACCAAACTCCATCCTATATCACAACCTTGCCTCTAATACCAATTTTTTCTGACCCCCTACCATGAATGTGTACCCCTCCATGGATGGCAATGTGGGAAGGGAGATAATGACCCACATTTCCTACCTCCAGAAGGCCCCGGGTTGGTTACTAGCACTAAGGGTATAGTAAAAAATAAAATTGGAGGAATTACCCACTAAGAGAACACATGATAAAGAGAGAGATAATATAGACACTAGGAAACTATAAATCAGACTGAAATATAAATGAAAACACATGTACACATTTATAATTTCATGAAAGAGCTCTTATAACTAAAAGGAAAAAATCAATCTACCAAAAGAAAGTAAAAACAACAGCGACCATAATGCCCGGACATCTCCTGCAACCCCTAGATATTAGTAACGACCCCAATCTCCAACCTACTCCTAGTGACCAGAAAAATATTTTATATATAAATAGGGTGAGTATAGCAGTATACTCAGTAGGATCCTCCCTGGATCCTCTCGTGTAAACGTAAGGAAAGCATGATAAAGAATAGTGAACAACAATTGAACCTAACTCGTCCACTAAACTAGTATACTAAGTTACCAAACCCATCATGTATACTCTCACCAAGTGTCACTTACAATAGTATATAATATAATAATTAATATCAATGGTACCCCTCTACCACTTCCCCACTAGTTTCAACTTATCCCCAACATCGCATGTCCTAAGAATCTCTCTCCAGAATGGATTTCCTACATACACATAGGCGAATAACCACAAAATTCACCTCATGTAACACAACCACTACATCCGCATAACCAAAGTAACTAGGTTGTTTTTAGAAGCAACTGAAACTTGTATAATGTTTATCATATGTCAAACATTATTCCACAAGACATTACAGCCCATACACTAAGTATGGATCCTCAACCCATCACATCCTATACACGTTACACCTATAGTAGTACATAGGAAACTGTATCATGAATATATGTGTTTGAATAACCACATGACATTATAACCCTCTACCCAAATATATGGGGAAAGCAAACTATTGTGCCTACCAACACATGTAACAACCAAGAGAAGAGATAGGGGCCAATGTGGGAAGATTTCCATCCATCCTCCCACTAGGATGTTAAGGAAAACACCCCCAGGTATCCAAATCCTTGGGGTGTCAGTCACCCTAACCAATAGGGTGGGATACTGTATAGAAACAAAAAAAGTACAAGATATAATATAGCTAAAAAACTATCAGAATAAACTTGTCTTACACAAAACTGTAGCTAACGTCTCTCGGACTCCCGACTTCCACTATTACGACTATCTATCCCATAAGCACAAACCCATTTAATGAGATTTATAAAATAATATTATCACCTTTAATTAATTTCAATTTACGTTAATTAAATCTTTAACAATTAATTAACCAATAAAAAATTCAAAAATTAATTTCACTAGCATCACAACAAAGTATCATAACCGCTAGGCATGACCAAACCAAGTCCACAGCTTCTCAGAAATAATACATTAGCATTACATCCCAGTAAAATCTAACCCCATGGGTTAACATCAGTTAATAAATCATTTATTAACATCATTATTACATTCCCATATTCGTAGGAATTCGGAAAAACATTTTAAGCAACTAAACATAAGGTGGCTCAACTCGGTGAGTAGGTGAAATACCTGGCGTGTCTTTTACACCTAAAGAAGGAGCATAGACCCATTCTACCTAGAGAAGATAAACAAAAAATCATGTGGCATACCCCATACATCATTTCCCCTTTTGAAATAAGGGTAAGCAAGATGAGCGACTTCGAGCAATAGGGAGTGTAAAGTAGATAAACAACCAACAAGATTCAGAAAGAATCCAATCATTCACATCAAACCCATTCCATTATCTTCGGTGTCGTACTAGACACCCTCATGCATAATTTGATGCATATCTATACTCAAGGCATCAACTTCATCCACAACCAAATGGCCTCCCTTCCCCCACATATTAGAACAACCATCCAGGGTTTCATCACAACACATGAAGATAGAAATTAACTTCAAATCAACTGGTTTCTTGGCACTTAAACAATGCATCCAACCAATATATATAATAACAACTCATAGATCCAAAGCACAAGTAAATTGGCCTTATAAGAAAGAGGGTAACTTTGAACCATAACAGACATTATCTTTTATCAAACAAATCCTTCATTAACCCAAATTATATTAACTAATTAATAATAATTAGGTTCTCACTATGGGAATCCTAAATATAAAGATATCACAAATTAATTAAACATACTTACTGAATCAATTTGATTATCATCAATTTACAAAAAAACAACCAGATTCATTTACATGACTTTTTATCATTGAAATATAAATTACAGTTAATCCTAATTTAAAATCCCTAAAAAATTAAATCATGAATGACATGCTAAAAAATGCAAGGATAGATATCACATTATCTATCATTACAAGAGGGATTAATGTACGATCGATAACAATTTATTAATATAGTTAGAATATTTATTATGTTAATTAAATTGTTATTTAGTTGGAAAAAAAGATGATAAATATATAGTTACACATAAAAGAATAGGGGAGCCACAAATCCCCTACCTCAAAAGGTTTTTTATGTTCTTTGCTCAATAATAGATCAATGAAATGGATCACGAAAATCACCCCCACAATAACTGCATCCACTTGAGGATGTCGCGGCACGACCACATCAAAAAAATCAAATGAAACTCCCGTAGAACCATGGATATCAAACCAAATAGCATGGAAAAGAGAAGGGGGAGAAGGAATATTGAAGAAAACAAAAAATTGGAGGTAGATATTACCTCAAATTGAAGAAAAATCATAAAAGAAAGCAGGGAACTGATCAAGGATGAATGAATCCCCAGAAATTGAAGAGGGAGGTGTTTGAGTCATCTGAAGTTGGCAGAGGGTGATCTCAAGCCAAAGGGTATGAAAAAACTGAGTGGCTCGGTGTCTTCAAAATACCCAGCAGTAGGGTAGTACATGGTGTGAACCTCCTCGTCACATCGTGTACTTACTTGAAGCCGACATATGAAAAAAAAAACATGTCACCTCGGTGCTCGGTATTATTTGTCTTAAACCCAAATGGTACATGACATGTCCCCCTTGGTTACTTCATGTATCCACCCTCTTTCCGGCTTCTTTAGACCGAACTCTTCTAAACATCCTTTGAGCCTTCTCTAAGCACCTTGGTCTTTTAAAACAAAAAAATGTTTGATCCATGTGATTTTGGGCCCTTAAAATATGTGATTTTATTGTAACCTTTTATAAACTGTTTGTTATTAAAACATTAGTAAAATCAGTGTTCTTGGAAACATATTTTTCATTTTTGATGTATATTTGGGATCTGTGGTGTTGTTACTTATACATTGATCATTATT